>CM046445.1:16880214-18080214 GCA_025506515.1 Flaveria trinervia
GGCTACAGAGATCTCCAATCGCCTATGCGATCTCACATTCTTCTACAGTATATGATTTACACATTAGAGAATTCTGGCACACCGTATAATATGACACTAGAGCTAATCCTCAAAGGATTATGGCTAGAGTTATGGAGAATGACCTGATTATTACTACTAAGGTTATATCGAGGGTGTTGAGACTTGATGAGGATACATGAGAGGAGGTCATGCCATCAGATCAAGAGGTGTTTGTGGCTTTTAGGTTTATGGGATATGAGGGTCCTTCATTTGGCATGAGAAAGGAAATCAAAAAGTCCTTTCTATCCAAGGAGTGGAGATATATAGCCCACATATTTATTATGTGCTTAGATCACCGAAAAGGTGGATTAGACGGGTTAAACCTAGACTGGCTAAAGCCATGGTGATTTCTTGTAGAGGGCAGAAGGCACACATTGAAAGACTGATCTTTGATTGTATGGTTGAGAACATAATGGCACTAAAGAAGGACAAGTGGCTGCTGTACCCTAGATTCATTCAGATGACTATAGATGATCTTATTCCTTATATTCCAAGACATAGAGAGATCAAAAGATTAGTACAGTGGGAAGATCACTCATCTTTGGGAAATATGTACCCTCCAGAATGATGGAATTATATCAGGAGGGTAAATGAGTCAGAGGAGAAAAGAGCGGAAGAGACAAGGCTGAAACAGACTAAAGCTGTTAGGAAAAGAAAGATGTATGTGGAAGAGAAAGATTATGATTTTAAGCAGGAAATTCATGAGATGGCAGAGGAAGCTAGAGTTAAGAAAGAAAAGAGGTCCAAGAAGAAAGCAGATGAAGGAGAGATTGAGAGAAGAACTAAACACAAACATCAATCTTTTACTAGCCCCCGAGTAGGGATGAAAGAGCTAGTTTGGACGAGGATGTGATTAGGAATCTCAAATCATCTCTTGCTAATAAGTTGACCATGATCAAGACCAAACTTACTAATCAAGAACTGAGAGAAAAATGGAAGGATGAGATGATTGAGTGATGACAAGAATGATGATGGATGAGCAAAGATTGATAAAAAGATTGCTGACTGAGGTAAATGAACTTAAGATAGCTACTGGCCTACCCAATTAGCTAACTTACACTAATTTAGATGATTTGACTGACACCTGCAAATACCCAATTCTAAATGTGGGTACATCTTCTCGGCAGGAAAAGGCACGTCTTGTGCTACAATTGAGGAGGTAGGGTTCTAGTGTGAGATAGGAGGTTGAGAAAGATAATGAGGAAGAAGGGAATGTAAATGTGGAGAATGTGGAGAAGGTGTTTAAAGCTGGTTTTGTTGGTTTATGGATAAACATTGATGATTTTGGTGGACATGATATGTTTTCAAAACGTACTGATAGGGTTAAGAAGCTGTAGAAAAGGGATTGGGGATGAAGAAGAAGATGATGAGTAGTTAGTTGATTATGACTCTTAGCCCAAATATTATGAAGTCGACGAAAGACCACTAACTTATGTAGTCAAGAAGGGAGAGGATGATAATGACATGTTTGAGATGTCTAAGGAAGATTGGTTTGTGAAGGAGAAAGAGACTAAAGAGCTAACTCCCCCTTTTCAAAATATACAAGGGTTGAGTAATAAAGAGGTTGATAAGAATATTATTAGTTAGAAATACAACCCCGGCCTTAAGATATTCAGGATCAAGAGGAGAGCGGGATGGATCACCTATTTGCACAAAAGCAAGGCATTTAAGACCTTGTCGAGGTGGGATATAAGGAGGCTAGCTGTGTTGCCTATGATTGACTTCAACCTGAGTGAGTGGGCAAAGTTGTTGGAAGAGGAGATCAAGAAAGGGCTTAGTGAAAATTTTGAGGCATTGGGATTTATGAGGGTTAAGAGAACGAGGTCTAACAAAGACAAAGACTGGGAAACAAGCAAAGGGGAGATAGTGCTGATGGTGAAACCTCCAAGACAGTGAATAGAATAAGATTGTCGAATCCCCTCCCCCAAAGATTACAACATTTTGAGAAATGGTTCTATGACAACAACATTAGGGAGGCGGTGATCAGGGTAAATAATGAAATGGAGTATAGGTTGTTTGACCCAATAGAGGTGTTCACTTTTTGTGATGAAGACCTACTGATTCTCTGTGAGAACCACATTAAAGCAGGGAAGGAGAGGATACTAGAAAAGAAGCAAGTCGGTTTACGATTGTTGCTAATAAAGTGAGAGGAGTTAGAGCAAAGGTGAAAGAGTTGGCTGAGAAGGTAAGGGTAGAAGATGAGGTAAGGATCGATGTACAGGATCTCATATAGAAATTTTCTGAAGCTAGTGCATGTACCGAAGCAGCTGATGAAGCAGGAACTAACCAGGGAGAATCAGTGACTGAAGCTTCCAAGGATGTTGTTGTAGGAGCTGGTAAAGATACATTAGATGCAGCGGTAGAGACTAGGGCCAATTAGACAAATCAAGCCTAATGAAGACGGTGAGGTCCAACCTAGGGGAGTATTGAAGATCATGTATAGGTGGACTCAACTTAGATTAATTTATGTTTATATTCCATTGTAATATGTTTAATGTTAGTTTACTTTTGTATGTTTCTTATTTTGTTTAGTTTTGCTGCCCAGCGAAACTATGAGCGAAACTACAGTTTCTTTCATAGTTAGTTGATTAGTTCACCAGCGAAATTGTTAGTCTCTGTTGGGCAAAACTACAGTTTTGGCAACATATTTCGCTGATAGAGAAACTATCAGCGAAACTATGTCTTCTATAAATAGTTTTGATCTTGCTCATTGTTGATTATCCTTGCAAAACACTAATCGAATATTTCTGTTCCAAGAGACTATTGTATGCTGATACTTTACTGAAATATATTAAGCTTAGGTTCCTTTGATTGTGTTGGATCCTTATTGATTATATATGAATATATTATGGTTGTTATAATTCATCTTCATCTTTGTTGTTTGTCTATTGTTTCTGATATTGAACACTTGAACATATCAATTGTACTAAATTCACTAAATGGACCAACAATGTCATCGGTCAACTAGATTGATAGGTTGAAATGGATCGATCTGTGATTATTATCAAGCAATTGACAATATTATGAACAATGTAATCAACACAAACAAATATCAGTAAAATTCATAGAGTTTTCATTGATATTAGAAGGATTAGAAAGTGAAATTGAGAGAATATGAATATCTAAAAGTCTTAACCTGCACAAATACAAAATAATCCTATTTATACTAATAACAAGAAACAAAAGAAACATATATTTACATAATAAGTCCTTATACTATGACTTGAACTTCTCAGCTACAATATCTTGTTCTGGCTTGGATTCATTTTTCGTGATTGCCATTGCTTCCATCACCAATAATGTTTCTTTTGATAAATCTGTAATGTCTACATTTGCATATATCTCTATTGGCTTTGGATTTTCTTTGGTGTAGATCTCTAACACTCCTTTGCTACTAATTCACATGAACTCTATATCTTTAATGTTTTTCTTCACAATATTAGCATACACCATTGTCTTCCTTAAAGAAATTATTTCCATTGCTGCAATCATCACTTTTATAATAGTCAAAAAATATCTTGTGTCATTCTTTACATCTACTGATGATACTGACTCGAAATTTTGATTGGACAAAATTGAGATGTAACTCGGATGAAAAAGTTTGAGTTTAAACATACCAAACTAAGTTATCATATTAATGTCCCAATCATCTAAATTTCTCACAAGCTTCATATAGAAAGTGGATGAATTATAAAACCATTGACAGGATCAGTGATCTCAAGTTTGATGGATTAGAGTGTAACGCAGCGGAATAAGATCAAGAATTAGACAAATTATAGCAAGAATTTGATATTCGTATGCATTAAGAACAAATACGGTTGTAACGAGAGAATATATTTCTGTGAAAAGGAATGTTTCAATTATATCAAATGTTTCTGCTCAATCATCCACTAATTACAATTAGGTTGACACTCCTTATATAGAGTGCAATCACTGCTGATATCACGAGATAGTGACATTTGGCAGATTTATTACAAAAATAACTAACACTTAACAAACTACTGAAATGTTCACAACTACTGAGAACATATCAGAGAGTGCTAAGCACAAAATATAAAACTACTGAAACTAAACTACTGAAACTAAACTACTGATTACAAAACTACTGAAAAGGGAAAATATAAAACTACTGAAAGAAAACCATCACAACTACTGAAGAAGACCTCTTCAGCTGTTGTGACAACGTCTGATACTTGGTCTTCAGTACTTGTCTTCAACACTTGTCTTCAGACTTTTTCTTCAGCACTTGTGTCTTCAGACTTTGTCTTCAACACTTGTGTCTTCAGACTGTCTTCAGCTCTTGTGTCTTCAGACTTTGTCTTCAGCACTTGTGTCTTCAGACTTTGTCTTCAGCACTTGTCTTCAGACTTTATCTTCAGCACTTGTGTCTTCAGACTTTGTCTTCAGCACTTGTGTCTTCAGACTGTCTTCAGCACTTGTGTCTTCAGACTTTGTCTTCAGCCTTTGTCTTCAGACTTTGTCTTCAGCACTTGTGTCTTCAGACTTTGTCTTCAGCACTTGTGTCTTCAGACTTTGTCTTCAGCACTTGTGTCTTCAGACTGTCTTCAGCTCTTGTGTCTTCGACTTGTCTTCAGCACTTGTGTCTTCGGACTTTGTTGTGACGTCTGTGGGACTTAAAGGTTTTTCTGATCCGGCTCATTGGTTCTTTTGGTCCAACAAACTCCCCCTGAACCAATGCAGCCAAAACCTTTAACTTTATTGAAGTTCCACTTATTGTTGGCAAAGACTTCTCTTGATCAGCTTCAGAGAATCGGATCAGCACAGGCCAGGAAGAGGTTTCTAATCATGTGTTTGGCTAAGTATGGAGGGGAACTCTGTTTTAGGGAATCTGGACATAGAGTTGTGATCCCAACTATGAAACCTACTTCCCATTTACGAGTCTGTAAGACTCACGAACATAGGCCTCAAGGAGAACAACCTGTTCCTCCTTGGAGAGTTCTTCTACTCCTCCTTCAAAGAAGAACTCTGAGCCATAGTACTCAGATAGGTACTTTACAATCCTGCCATTCTTCAACTCCATAGTAGTTATCTCCCTATAGACAAATTCATCAGGATGGGTGCCCTCAAGGAGTAACTGGAGCTCATTCTTCTTAATGTCTTCAAGCTTCTTATATAATAACCCCTTTTTGATCATCTTGTTTTCCAGTAAAGCTTGAGGGGTCATTTTTGATTGATGAGCCTTCTTGAATTCATCGAGTATTTCCCAAGGTGAGACTACAATGGCCAACATGATTGTAGAGTCTATTGTTTTTCTAACCTGGCCATTGTATCTATGTGGAATGGATCTTTTGTGTATTGTAGAGCTCACCTTAGGGTCTGGCCATACTCTCACTCTCTCTTTTTGATACTGAAATAGTGTGTCTGAGAGTGTACAGCCTTTGAGCATGCCCTTTCATGCTTGTATAGATGATGACTGGGGAAATCCTTGTCAACCATCTTCAGTAGTTGCTCATCGTGTTGCTTCTGCTGTTCTTCATCTTCTATTTTGACTCTAACCATTTCCCTTTGTGAGTCAGTGTGATCATGAGTTGACTCCTGGGTTCTGGTACCCTTAGAACAGCAGAGAGTGGCAGACTATCATCTTCATCATCTTCTTCTTCATCTTCTTCTATCCTTAGCACCCTTCTCCTCCTTCTAGGTGCATCACTGGATGATGGTTAGGTTGGTTTTTATGGTAAAGAATTGGTTTTGAGGTTGAGGATGTTTGGATTTGAGTTTTGAGATTGGTTGGTGATTTGAGGGGTAGGCTGTTTTTGAGTGGGTGATTGGGAAGGTTGTTCAAGCATTTTGGTTGTAAGTTTGCTTTTGTGAGTTTTGCCATTTCAAGCCTTTTCCCAGCTCCAGCCTCATCTAGTGCTTCAATAATTATCCCCTTATGAAATTGCTCAGACAAACAGATGCTGGTGGCTATAGCCAGAATGCTGTCTCTGGTCCATGAACGAATCTCCATCAGTGATCTTCCTAAATATTTGGCTATGAATCAAATCATGATCTCCAATCTCTCTTTCTCCAGCACACTGTACCCAACCCATCTGTTTTGGATTTCATTTACTTCCAACCTCCTGATCTCACTTTCTAGTTTGGCTGTATCAAAGTCTTGCTTGAAGAGTTGCTCAATGATTTTGTCCATGGATCGGCTGTGTGCTTCATTTGCATCTTTTATCAGCTCCTCCAAGGATTTTTCTTTAGCATTATTTTGATCACCAGCACTTTTCTTTCTTTTGTAAGTGATCAGTTGTTGTTCCTTTTCCTTCTCCAACTCCTTGGTTTTCTCTTGTGCCTTCTCATCCTCAGTTCTTTTTCTTTTCTTTTCTTTCACTGTTGTACTCTCCCCCTTTTTGGATGCATTGGTTGCAGGGGTTTGTACCGCAAAAAGTTTCTTGTGCACAACATCATCAATGGGTGGTTGTAGACTTGAGGAGATCCTCTCATCAATGGCTTTATGAACAATGTCATTGATGATGGGAGTGATGAGAGGTAAGGATTGTTGGAATGCAGCAACCATCTGCTCAGGGGGGTTCTGTCCCTGAGAGATAGTGCCAAAGGTAGAGGCTGGAGGCTCAGTGAAGTGAGAGGGTGAAGTGTTTGGGGGACCTTCGAATGAAGGTGCCATCTGTGTGTTAGTGGGGGCAGATGGACTTACATCGTGAGACTTCTTGGCAAGCAGTTCTTGTAGTCTGCTTACCTCAGCCTCCAGGATGGTGTTGTGGGCTAGAACATCATAGAAAAAGCCTAGGTCATCATCAGCAGATGTTAAATCACCTGATCTCCTGCTTGTAGCAGGATGTACATGCACCGGGTGTAGACCAGTTTTAGCATGTGCCCCTTTTTCTTGGAACTGGGGACTTCCAGCCTCAGGACGATGTCCTTCATCAGCTGTTGCCTCTGGTGAGGTCTTAGCTATGTTACCAGCCTCAGTCTGATCATGTGCTGATTCAGAAGAGGTGGCAGCCTCACCAGATGTTCGTATCTGCATATCCACACCAGGAGATAGAACAGTTAAACCCTGGTGCTGTGGGTTGTCAGAAGCATGTTGATCCTTTTCCTCAATTATTGTGATTCTCCCCTTTGTTGGTGTTTGTTGGGGAGGAGGAGAGGCATGTAGCTGAGTCAGCACGTTTGCAATTATAATGGTTTGACTTTGGGGGGCATTTGCTTGGGGAGAGGAGATAGAAACAGATTGCATTCGGGGAGAGGAATGCTCTTCAATGATAACCTCCTCAAGTGAGAGAGGTCTCAGCAATGTGGTTGCCCCTGATAAGGTTGCATCAGGATCCTTTTGAGAGGATGCCTGTGCGGTGTTAGCTGGTAGAGTGTCTCATACTGCTGGGGGGTTTAAACCAGCAAGTATATCCTGCCTTGGTGGTACAGGAGCATCTTCAGGGGACTCATCTACCTGAATAACTGTTTTGGGGCGTTTGGTTTTTGGTTTGGTGGGGACTCTGGATCTGGTGGTGGAAGCTGTGGGTTCCCTCTGCTTGGGCTTTAGCATTCGGGCAGCTTCTTTGAGAGTGAGGTCTGAGTTGTGCCTGGAGTATACCTCAGCCAAAACAGCTGGTGCAGGGACTCCAAGGCCAACAAGGCCATCAGATTTTAATTCATTTAAAATAATGGCCATCAGAAACCTGGGATATAATAGCCAGCGGTTTGCCGCAGTTTCTGAGCCAAGTTCTTTATTTCTAGAAACACGATTTTAGAGAAATTTAGCAGTTGGTGTTCTAGAATAGAATACAATACCTCTTGCCATTAGGATGACATTTGATCCCAAGAGGATGTCTTTGAAGCTAAGCATACATTTACCATGTGAAAGATAAGTTTTTCAGCATCATGGAAATGTTTCTTCAGAATAGTTGTAGCCCGAAGATCACCTTCATACCCATTATTGATAAAGGACATATCCATTGTGCCCTTTGGGTATTCAGTCACAGTGGTGGAGTCATGTAAGTGTAATGCCTGACGAATGATGTCGGCTGTAACAACCACTGGTTTCTGGTTGACGAGGGACCGACGAGAGTTGGCCAGTAGACTCCTCAGTATGAACAAAAACATTTGACCAGAATTGACTGAGAGATTCAGGGTAGATGGTCGGATTCAAGAGAAAGGCTGTGCGATATGGGGAATCCACCATTAGGTCAATGGTATTATCAAAATTTGTTCCAGAAGCTGACTTGGTAAGGTATGCAACGCAGTTGTGTCGTGGTTTTAGGCTCATGGTTGCCATTTTTGAAAGTATGAACGTCAGAAGAATGGCTAATGGAACGTTTGAGAAGAAGACAGGTATTTATAGGGTTGGGATAGGAAAAGGCTGAAAGAAAACTACTGAAGGTTTTGGTGTGGTCATCAGCTGTTTGAAACTACTGATGACGTGGTATTAACCTTCAGAGGTTTAAAACGACAAACAGTGGTGGTGTTGTCATCAATTGTTATAAAACAACTGAAGACTTGGTTTTGACCATCAGACGTTGAAACAGCTGAAGTCTTGGTGTTAACCATCAGTAGTTGTGAAACTACTGAAGGTCTTGGTTTTGACTTCAAATGATGTAAACTGAGGACTTGGTGTTTGTCATCAGTAGTTGTGATCACAAAAGACAGTGGTTTGTCATCAGTTGTTGTAAACAGCTGAAGACTTGGTGTTAGTCTTCAGTAGTTGTAACTACTGAAGACATAGTTTTGGCTTCAGTTGTTTTAATGAAACAGTAGTTGTATAAACGACTGAAGAGAAATTTCTCATCAGCTGTTTTCGTCAATTCATAGCTTTTCAGCTGTTTCAGTCTGACCTCCACACTTACTCATCAGACTTAGATCTGAGTTTCAGACGTTTCATTGGTCATCAGTACTTATCTGCATTTCTGACATCAGTAGTTATAGCTACATCAGCTGTTGTGACTACATCAGCTGTTGTAACTACATCAGCTGTTTTAACAAATAAAGTACTTGAGTACTGAGAAGTTACTTAAGCTCCAGTAGTTTTAAAAACTTCTGAAGGGAGGATAACTTCAGTACTTATATATGACAATAATAAACTAATGATCATCAGTACTTGTGAGCTGAGATCATCAGTAGTTGTCACTTATTCTAGCTGCAGCATACCAAGCCTTAGCACTAGGTTTTGGAAAGTTGTGCTATCCAAGGGCTTAGTGAAAATGTCTGCAAGCTCATCAGCACTAGGAACAAATTTTGGATCAATCAGACCTTTTTCAAAACAATCTCTAATAAAATGGTGTCTGATTTCAATATGTTTAGTCCTAGAGTGCTGGACAGGATTCTTGACAATACAAGAGCTGAAGAGCTGTCCATTAACAATGGGGTCTTAGTCTTAGTTATGCCATAATCCAATAATTGGTTTTGAAGCCAGAGTACCTGAGATGTACAGCTTGCAGCAGCAATGTACTCTGGTTCAGCAGTTGATGTAGCAACTGAGGTCTGCTTCTTACTCTGCCAAGAAATCAAGCAGTTGCCTAAGAATTGGCATCCTCCAGAAGTGGACTTTCTTGTCAACTTACACCCTGCATAGTCACTGTGTCAGAAAAAGCAACTAATTTACCAGAATGTCTAGTAGAATACCATAAACCTAGAGATGGAGTGCCTTGCAGATATCTAAAGATCCTCTTGACTGCAATCAAATGAGACTCCTTAGGTGCAGCCTGAAATCTAGCACAAACACATGTAGCAAACATAATATCTGGTCTAGAAGCTGTTAAGTACATCAAGGACCCAATCATACATCTGTAAAGTGTTTCATCAACCACTTTACCTTTCTGATCTGTATCCAGTTGTGTGGTGTTGCACATGGGAGTAGAACAGGGCTTATAGTTTTGTAAATCAAACTTTTCCAAAAGATCTTTTGTGTATTTGGACTGATGAATGAAAATTCCATTAGCCTTTTGTTTGATTTGCAAACCCAGAAAGAACTGTAATTCTCACATGGCACTCATTTCAAACTTCTGTTGCATCAACTTTGTAAAGGCATCACACAACTGTGGATCAGAGGATGCAAAAATAATATCATCTACATAAATTTGAACAAGTAGATTATGCTGCCTAGCTTTCTTAATGAATAAAGTCTTATCTATGGAGCCTCTAGTGAAATTATTTTCCAGAAGAATGTTTGATAATGTCTCATACCAGGCTCTAGGAGCTTGTTTCAACCCAGAGAGCCTTATCAAGCTTATACACCCAATTAGGATGTTTATTGTCCTCAAAACCTGGTGGTTGACATACATAAACCTGTTCTTTAATTTTCCCATACAAAAATGCACTTTTGACATCCATTTGAAAAACTTTAAGGTTGTGATAAGTAGCATAAGCTAAAAACAATCGAATTGCTTGTAGTCTGGCTACAGGGGCAAAGGTTTCATTATAATCAATACCTTCCTCTTGTGAAAACCCTTGTACAACCATTCTGGCCTTGTTCTTAACAATAAGCCCATTTTCATCAGTTTTGTTCCTAAACACCCATTTAGTGCCTATTGCACACTTACCTGGAGGTAGAGGAACCAGTTCCCACACTTGCTGTTTCTTAAACTGAAGAAGCTCAAGCTACATGGCTTCAACCCATCCATTGTCCCTTAAAGCAATATGATAGTTCTTAGGCTCTTGCTGACTAATGAAGAGAGCATAGAAGCAGAAATTTGACAATTGACTTCTTGTTGACACGCCAGCATTGATATCACCAATGATTTGAGACATAGGGTGATTCTTCAGATCTTGGTACACAATAAGATCTGTGCAAGTGTTTGTAGCAGGCTCAGCAGCAACAGATGGTGATGGTGAAGCATTTCCTTGAAACCAATCAGTAGATGGTAATTCAAAGGAAGTTGAAGTTGTAGAAATCTCATCAGCATTTGTTGTGGATTGTGCTACTGGAGCTACAGGAACATCAGGTCTAGCTGAATCAAGCAGTTGATCACTAAACTTGAAAAGGTGATTACTGAAATCATCATCATCATGAGTAACACCAGATGGATGACTAGCTACAGAAGATGATGGATTCATATGATCTGCAACAGCAGGCGGTTGATAAGGAACATATTGCAGAATGTCCAGATCAAACAACTCCACAGGGTTTTGTGGAATTGTTTCCTTAGGGGATTCATTGAACTTCACATGCGAGTTTCTTCAACTATCTTTGTCCGACAGTGAATACTCTGTAAGCCTTGCAAGTGGATGAATACCCAAAAATACCCTGCATCCACCTTAGAATCAAACTTTTGGAGTTGATCCTTTGTGTTGAGAATGTAACAGGGACACCCAAATTCTCTAAAGAATGAAATCAAAGGTGTAAATGATGTAAAACTTCATAAGGAGTTTTCATCAACCTCTGATTTACTAAGGCTCTATTCGGTACATAGCAGGCTGTATTGACAGCTTCAGCCCAAAAGGTCAGTGGCATACCAGAATCAGCCAACATGGACCTTGCAGCTTCAATGAGGGTCCTGTTCTTTCTCTCCACTACTCCATTTTGCTCTGGAGTCCTTGGGATGCTATACTGCCTCTTGATTCCCTTTGACAAGTAAAACTCATCAAGAGTGTGGTTTCTGAATTCAGTACCATTGTCACTCCTCACACACTTAACTAGTAGGGAATACTGCTTCTCAACGTGTAACACAAAGTTCATAATGGATTGAGCAGCCTCATCCTTTGAATGCAAGAAGAAAGTCCATACATATCTAGAGTAATCATCCACAATTACCAGACAGTAGTTCTTCTTTGCCATACTCATTACCTTCACAAGACCAAAAAGATCCATGTGCAGTAGTTGTAAGTAGGCATTAGACTTGGATTCTTCTATGGGTGGGAATGAAACTTTATGTTGTTTCCTTTTTAAGCATGCAGTGCAGATTTCATCACAATTGAACTCCTTTATTGGAAGACCTCTCACTAAACTCTTGTGGATCAGCTGATTCAGTTTTTGAGATTAACATGACCCAGCTTTCTATGCCACAGTTTAGATTCTTGGAGAGAGGCCTTGGAGAACAAGCATGGATGGCCTTTTAACTCAATTTTCTTTGACAATCCAAGGCATATACTCTTCCTATCCTGTTGGCCTTCAGGAGAGTATTATCATCCAGTACTTTGTCAATCAGGCTCAGAACCTTGGAAGACAGCATCCTACAGTTCTGGCTTGTGAAAAGAGCAACATGTCCTTTGTCACAACTGACTGACACTCAACAAATTGTATTTGAGATTCTCCACATGGTTGACATCATCAAATCTAATATCTCCATTAGACACAAATCCCTTTCAATAATGTAACCTTTAGCATCATTTCCAAATGAGACAAATCCCTTCTTTCCTTGAGAGTAATCATGAAGAAGAGAGCTGCTCCCAGTCATGTGCATGGATCCTCCACTGTCCACATACCAGATGCTTCTTTGGCATGCTGAAGAACCCTGCAAAATCATAAGAAACTAGTAGCTTTGGAGACCCAAACCTTTTTGGTTTTGGGACTGACTTTATCAACAGATTTAACCATAGCTGGTTTCTCATGATTAACAGCTGATGAAGATGGAGATGGTGCTAAAATAGATTTGGACCTGGAATTCCTTTTCAATGGTTTGATCACAGGGGCTTCAAGTTGGTTACTCTCCCCAACAGATGCTAAACCATCATAACAAGCTGTGTCTGATTTGAAGCTCGAGCTTTCAGTTCATTTGACACTCCAGAGCTTGTTTTTGATGAGTTCCTGTGACCCACCATTTCCTCCTTCTTAGATTTCATAGACTTAGTCTTATGTTTATCATGAGGAACAATATCAGCTGTCTTCTGATAAACCGCATCCTTCTTAGTGGATTGGGTAAGGCCTTGGGTTTATCAGGTTGAGATGATTGTGGTACAAACTTGGTCTCAAACTCAGTTTTCATTTTATTATTTCTAGTTTAATGAGCTCATCCCTTTGGAGTTTTAAACCTTTTTTGTACCAACATTCATCAGATAGATGATTAAATTTACCAAAAATTCACATGGTTTATTATTCATCTTGGACATCTCTACTGCTGAAGGGGAAACTACTGAAGGTGTGATCTTCAGTACTTTCCTCCTATCAGTACTAGGTACTAAAGGATTTGTAACAGCTGAAGACTTGTAATTCAACTGTTTTCCATCCGTCCTAATAGACCGTTTGATGGATTCCTCAGCAGTTGTTAGTCCTTGTATTTCAACTGATTTGAAATGCTTTTCAGATGTTGGGTCTCTTTCAGTACTTGGGGTACATTGAGGAACAACATCTGAAGTACTCAGCTTCATATGAGTCTCAGTAGTTAGACCATCAGTCAATTTATTTGCTGAGATCTTAACAGGTTTCATTCTCTGATCTTAGATTATCATTGGAGAATGATTCACACGATAATGTGGTTTGGAGATTGCTTTCACTTTCAACTTAACTATGGAGTTAGGAGTAAAGTCTGTTGGTGGAGCAGTATGGTTGTAACCAATACCAAACTTCATATTTGAAGCAGTTTGCTTGCTAAGAAGCATTTCAAATCCCTTGCATGATGAGACCCAGCGGTCACACTCAACTGGGTCACTGCAAGTTTTTCTTTGAGACTCCTGTGGTCTTCCAGAATAACCTCTACCTTGGCCTTTTCATCATTTAATTGGCATTTAAGCTTATAAATCTCATCACTTTTACTGTTAAGAGCAGACTCATACTCAGCTTTTCTTTTGGAAATGGTTTTCTCAAACTCAAGTTTTTGATTTATTAATGCTACATTTGCCTCTCTAATAGAGACAAAGGCAGCTATGCATGATTCAGAACATAACTTGGCTTTAACCTCTGAAGATACCTAAGTTACCTGTGAAGATGATGCATTTGAGCAGGAACCCTCAGTAGACTCCAGGGCATGAGAGCAAGATTTCCAAAAGGGTGTTCACCACCATGTTGACTAGCACCAGCATAGTACTGCTCAGTGTGACCAGACAAGTTATTAGGTAAGCTACTCCAGTCACGACTCCAAGTGTGAAGAAGCTGTGATGAGGTTGTGATTGAGATGGAGATGGTTGAGGTACTGGTAGTGCATGAGGTTGTGGTACTATAGGAGCTTGAACTTGATTTGACTGTGGCATATAATAGCGAGGATAAGGATATGACATTTGACCCTGAGGAATAAAATATGCAGGAGATTGAGGGTGTGATGAATGACTAGAACCAGCAGAATTGCCCTTTGGATTGTGAATTGTTATTTGGAAAAGTCAAAAAGGGTGCAGAGGTGTTAGATCCAGTTGATCTACACTCTCTTACAAAGTGTCCAAGCCGTGGCATTTGTGACACTTCAACTTGCTCTTGTCAAAACCGACTTTGGTTTTGTCAGAGTCGAGGAAATTTCATGCCAGTTCTCTTGTAGAATTTCTGAGATCTGATATTGATCAAGGCCATTTGGCTCAAAATATCCATCTCTTCTAAATCATCATCAGCAATGCCCTTCAAATCATCCATGATAAAGCATAGATTGTCACTATTATTACCAGAATGACAGTCAACACTCACAAAGGCATGATTAGAATTGCTTGAGGTGAAATCAATATGCTCATCATAGTGCATTCTGATCCTGCATACTCTGACTCATGACTTACCAAGGCAGTGTTCCTGGTACAAAGTCATCAGTGAGCTTTCCAGATGATGACAGTTTTCGTTTCTGTTCTATCTCTCTCCAAATGTGAGCAATTTCCCATGGAGTTGGGTGAGAGATAGTTTGTCCAAATTTGCACTAGAGCGTAGGACAATAGTATATGTGTCCCATCTCTCAGGCAGTGATCTGAGAAATCTGTTTTTCATCTGGCTATTGGTGTACTCATGTTTGACCATTTTTAATTCAGAGATCAAACAAGAGAACCGCTCAAACTGTTGAGTCAGTGTCTCACCCTTCCTATGAGAGAATGTCTCATATTGTTGGGCAAGGATTTCTCTATATTTGCCAAGACCTCATCTGTTCCTCCAAATTGTTCTTTCAAGGCATTCCAGAGGTCATGGGCAGTTTCATAATGCATTAGCCCAGAATAGATTTCATGGGCAGTGCCATGGCCAGAATTCCATGGCTTTTGCATCAATCTCAAACAATTTCTTATCCTCATCTGAGTATTGCTCCCTCCTCTTCGGAACCATTTGATTGGTTTCCGGGTATTCACCATAGGCTTGTGTGGACCATGTACCACTAATGTCCAACAACCTGAGCTGTTAACAGACATGTGATGGAGCATTCGTCGTTGCCATATGTTATACTCACTCCTAACCAGCATTGGAGGCTTGGTTGAGGAACCAGTATTGTGAGGATCATTGGAAGGAGTAGTCATTTTAGGTCCAAATACAATTTAATTCATGCTTTTAAAAGATTTTACACAGACCACAACAGACTCAACGAAAACCAAGAATAAATCTCAGGATGAATGGCCAAAAACACAGAAAATTCAATCTCTATAACCGTTTCTTGCAAAAATGCTAATTCAATCAAACTTGGATCTTGGATAGCAGTTTCAATGATCAATTATTAGATCGATCAATGATTAACCTGCTCTGATACCATTTGACAGGATCAGTGATCTCAAGTTTGATGGATTAGAGTGTAATGCAGGGAATAAGATCAAGAATTAGACAAATTATAGCAAGAATTTGATATTCGTATGCATTAAGAACAAATACGGTTGTAATGAGAGAATATATTTCTGTGAAAAGGAATGTTTCAATTATATCAAATGTTTCTTCTCAATCATTCACTAATTACAATTAGGTTGACACTCCTTATATAGAGTGCAATCACTGCTGATATCACAGGATAGTGACATTTGGCAGATTTATTACAAAAATAACTAACACTTAACAAACTACTGAAATGTTCACAACTACTGAGAACATATCAGAGAGTGCTAAGCACAAAATATAAAACTACTGAAACTAACTACTCATTACAAAACTACTGAAAATGGAAAATATAAAACTAGTGAAAGAAAACCGTCACAACTACCGAAGAAGACCTCTTCAGCTGTTGTGACAACGTCTGATACTTGGTCTTTAGTATTTGTCTTCAGCACTTGTCTTCAGACTTTTTCTTCAGCACTTATGTCTTCAGACTTTGTCTTCAACACTTGTGTCTTCAGACTGTCTTCAGCTCTTGTGTCTTCAGACTTTGTCTTCAGCACTTGTGTCTTCAGACTTTGTCTTCAGCACTTGTCTTCAGACTTTGTCTTCAGCACTTGTGTCTTCAGACTTTGTCTTTAGCACTTGTGTCTTCAGACTTTTTCTTCAGCACTAATGTCTTCAGACTTTGTCTTCAGCACTTGTGTCTTCAGACTTTTTCTTCAGCACTTGTGTCTTCAGACTTTGTCTTTAGCACATGTGTCTTCAGACTTTGTCTTCAGCACTTGTGTCTTCAGACTGTCTTCAGTTCTTGTGTCTTCAGACTTTGTCTTCAGCACTTGTGTCTTCAGACTTTGTTGTGACGTCTGTGGGACCTAAAGGTTTTTCTGATCCGGTTCATTGGTTCTTTTGGTCCAACAACCATCTTAAAATTGGTTTTGATGATTGAGTACCATCAATAAGTTTCAATCCAAGATTGGTTACTTTCTCAAAGTACTTACACTGACAGTATCCAAGTAACAATCATCATCTGGTTCACTTGATTCTATTTTCTTTGACTTTCTCTTCATCTTAGCAAAATAACTCTTGTCTTCTTGGTCATAATGAGTTTTCAGAAAGGCAGGCATTATTGATATTCTTCTGTCAAGTAATTTCACAAAATTTTCTCCTCTATCAGCCTTTGTATGATTAATCAGAGGTAACTTGTGTAACTCCTTCAGATCTTAGATAGGTAATGATATGATGCTAAAGTAAAAATGATTGACATCATAGATTGCGTTTACTCTTTTGATCAGAAAAGCATCAAATATTTCATCATACTTCCATGCAATAATCTTCACTTCCTTTGATTTTTTAGGCACAATCATGGCATTCAACATCTCTGATATTGATTGTCCTATTTGTAACATATTTCTCACTTGGGCTTCAGCTGATCTAGCTTTATTCCAAAGCTGCTTTTGATTAATAAATACTTTGTAACCTTGTTTTTCAATATTAGAAAACATATCGATAAGTTCTTTCCCGTGTTCATGAGATCTTCTTACTAACTCCATTGACTTTATCTCTTGAGGCTCTAACATTTTGGTTCTTTTGGTTATTTCTTGATGTTGAGGGTTATCCATATCTAGAATGATCATCTTGTTATACATCTTCTTTAGTTTCTTGGAAACTCCTCAGTAGCCTTCTTAAGGATTCTCCTTCAAGCTTATTCAATCTTTTCTTGGATAATTCCTTGACTGCAACCACATTCTCAAACCTGGTATGCTAATATCATCAGGGTTTGGGTGGTGCAATTCTATCACATAAACATCATCAATATTCAAGCTTTCATTCAAAGGTTTCGTTTTCTGTAGATACATGTGTACCTAATTTTGGAGCTTAAATGTAAAATGTCTTTCATGTCTTACGTATATATAATTGAATGGGTATGAATGAAATGTAATGTGTTTGTGATGCTTATAATATTTAATATTTTATTGTTTATTGTGTGATAATACATATTGAATTAACTATATAGGTTTGTGGTTGTTTACATAGTTCTTAGTCAATAATGATTGAGAATGGTGCTTAAACTTAATCATGTGAAGTTCTCATACGAATGGACCATGCTAATGGACCATACACATAAGTACTTCATGCTAATGAACCAGTTACACGACTGAACCAGGAGACTGGATTAGTCGCATGATTGTGACATGAGATTGACTCAGTCGCACGACTGGATCTTTAGTCGTGCAAATGGATCAACCGCATGCTTCAGTCGCATGACTGAACCATGCAAATGGTTCAGTTGCACAAATGGAAAACCCTAACCTATAAATATCACTGAATTCGTGGAAAAACGTAACAATTCGAATCCCTCCACACACAATCGTACCCTAGCCGTCCAGAGACCCAAGAAAACCTGTTCCAAGTTCATAGATCGTGGTAAATCATCTTACAATCATTCTTAACATTTTCATTCATTCTTAGATTGATTATACTTGCGTTCTCACTGATTGGATCGCCAATCAAATAGGATCCCGGACTATGTGGTCTGCTATACACGTAAATCAGTTTGTACTACGTACCTAAACGATCCTAACATTCTCCATGTCAAGACTAATTTCATTTGGATCTGCTGGAGCTGAGGACTCTACAAGCATACAATTTTCATGTACCTTATTGATTTGAGTCAGCGTCAATCCATCCAAATATACTCTGTTATACTTCTTCTTTATCAGATAATTGTATTTGTCGTCAAAGTGAATAGAAATGTCATCTTGAATCATTTCAACAGGTGAATCAGCAACATCACATACATCTTCATCTTCTAGCACTTCATCATACCATTCATGAGGTAGATCTGACTCTATATCATCCAGTGCTTCAATTCTTGTTGCATGTCTATTTCTTTTATATTCTCAACTATGTCAGAAGTCTTTTGAATTTTGGAATGATGTAAAGATGTTTCAACTTCATCCATCTTTATTTTCCCATTTTCTGATTCAGTGAATTTTCCAGTTGTAGTTTCTTGAGGTTCTTGAACAGTTTCTTCCTCAACAACTATTACTTCTCTTTCCTTTTTAGACTCTTTCAAACTTTCTTTTAACTTTTCAATCTCTTCAAACATTCTCTTCAATTTTTCTTCAAGATCAGACATTATAATATTCTTCTTTTCATCATTTTCTTTTAACATTGCATTTTCTTTCTTCAACCTCTCAATTTCATCATTTTGAGATGCAATCTTAGACTTTAACTCATCAAGTTCATCTGAATCATCATCAATATCAGTTTGAATACAAACATCTGTTGTTTGTTTCATCTCTGGTTCCTTTTCTTTTTCAATCACAACTTCAACATTTCGTGATTGCATAGCAGAAATAACATTTTCTATGATTGGCTCATACCATAAAGTACCAAAATCAAAGGCTTGATTAAAATTAACATTTCAACTTGGTCATCATCTCTTTGATCATTCATTTCTGTATTGAAAACATCATCAACATTCCTTTCATCTTCATTATCATCTGTATGATCAGAGATTGTTTGTTCACTATCCATCTCTTAAATAGTTTCTTCATTAGTACCTTCTATTTGACCTCCTTGATCAAGACCTTGATTGTCATCATCATCATTGTGATCATCATTATCATGATCATTATTATTATCATCATCAATATGATCATCTTCATCATCATCATCCTCTTTAGATTCTTCAACAACTTCTTCGTTAATATCTTCAATAAGATTATTAGGATTCACAGGTTCATCCTCTGTCAAATGAAAGTGTTGTTGATTAATATCAACAATGTCATCAACTACATTCATCATATACTCAAACATAGGTACATTATCAGCTCCTGTAATCACTGCTAGTCTCTTATACACCACCTCAGATATATGCTCTAACTCAAGTCTCTCACCTTGTACTCCATAAGCATGAATGTATGGATATTCTTCATTTATGATCAACTGGAGAAATCGAGGATACATCAAGTACTTGTTCCTATTTCCTCTCTCCAAGTTGAATATGAACCCATTCATGATTCACTTAGCCATGTTAAATCTTCTGTTATTGGCAATGGCTACTATGGGAGATGCTATGTCTACTGGAAATGAGTTCCATCTTACACTCCTTTTTGACATACAGTGCTGGTATATATAACAGAGTAGCTTCCAGTGATTGTGAACTATTGCCCTAAAGAATTGCTTCTTTGGAAAGTTATCTGGGTGACCCATCTACACAAAAGTCTCTCTACACTTATTAAAAGTGTATTCAGATAAATCTTAATCTTCATTTTCACCCAATCTTAAAGCAATTCTTATAAATTCTTTAGATACTTCAATCATTCTATCATTTGTGATAAATCCCCTTAAAACTTTTCTTCTATTATGTTGATACATATGTACCTAGATCCTGATCTTAATGTAATATGTCTTGAATGTCTTACACTAATGAAATATTGGGTACTTAATGAAATGAGAATGTTTGATTGTGATCTGTAATGTTTAATATTTCATTAATGAGTTGTGTAACGCATATTGACTAGATTATATAGGTTTGTGATTGTTTGAATTGATATACATAATGTTATAATAATGAATACATTCAAACTTGGTTAAGTGAAGTTCTCATGCATCCGAATGGACCATGCGTCCGAATGGCCATGCGACGGAGTGTCAATGCGCCTAAATAGTCCATACGCCTGAACAACTTCATGCGACTGACTCAGTCGCACGACTGAATACTCAGTCATGCGAATGGATCAACCGCATGGCTCAATCGCACGAATGAACCATGCTAATGGTTCAGTCGCATGAATTAGCAACCCTAACCTATAAATACCACCTAATTCGTGAAAAAAATAGCATTGAATAAACTTCAATTCCAGACGTACCCTAGCCGTCCAGAAGCCTCTAAGTTCGTACTTCAAGTTCATAGATCGCAGTAGATTGATTCTTGACGTTAGATTCAATACATAATTGTGTCTACGTGCGTTCTCACTCATTGGATCGCCAGTCAAATAGGATTCCACACTATTTGATTTGGTTTACACGTTAATCAGTTGGTATTTCGTTCAAATACCAGATCCTAACAAGTGGTATCAGAGCCTTGGCTCTTGATTACGTGTTGATTCAACCGTTTTTGATACAAAAGTTGTGTTTTTTCCCTAAAAAACGCAAACTTTTGTGTCAAACGGAGTTTTAGACGTTTCCCGACCATAAAGTTTAGTTTTTCCGGCATACGGTGATTAGGGTTGTGAAAATTCGGGTTTTTACAAGCAAAACATGTTTAACCTACGAATTATCAAACTTCAGCAGGTTCAGTCGCACACTTGACTCAATCGCATGACTGAGTTCATTCGCATTCTCCAACTGCACGATCGGACTCATTCGTACGATTGAGAACCCTATTCGGATAGTTCAACCACATTAGTTCATTTGGGCGACTAACTCATCCACATTTGTTCAGTCACACGATTGAACCATTCGCCTAGTTCAATCACCCGAATAAGTCCAATTGCATACCTTCATTCGCATACATCAGCAGTTTGTTAAATAGTAAAGTTAAGTGAAATGGAGGACCGGTTTTCAGCATACACAACAAGTAGAGATACTCGTATTCAGAATCTACTGTTGTTGGACAACGAGGTGGGAATTCACAATAAACCCCCGAAGCTTATCACGTTAGACGACTACCCACAATGGAAGCAACGTTTCGAAATCTACTTAAATGGAGTATATACAAATTTGTGGGAGGCAATAGACTCAGGGTACAGCATGCCAGTAGGAGCTAACAGAGTCAAACTTACATTAAGTGGCATGTCACATGCGCAAAAGGTAAAACACAACGCTGAGAAGAAAGTCTACGCTTTGCTCACTCAGTCTATTCCAAAGGATACTTTCCATCAGTATTCGGAATACACTCAAGCAAAGAAACTGTGGGATGCGTTAGAGAAGAGGTATGATAGAAATGCCTCACTCAAGGCCATTAAGGCCAAAGCTTTGAAGAAGGAGTTTGACAACTTCTCCTCAATGGGAAAGGAAGTCCTGGATGATGTGATCGACAGATTCTACCACTTGATGAGTGAGATGCACACTCATGGAGTAACTACGTCAATGGAGGATAAGGTATCCAACTTTGCTGAAGGATTACCGGAGATATGGGCTTCTTTCGTTTCAAATCTCAGACAAAATGGGATGCTCTCGAAGTTAGATATAAATGACTTCATTCTGAAACTGAGAGAAGAAGAGTTTAGGATGAAGTACAGCGCACAAAAGCCAACTATGACCAGAATCTAGCACTCTACAATGCAACTCCTCAGGCCAAGACATCTAGAGCACCATTGCAGACTGCCTTCATCTCAAGCTCAGCAGTTCCAGCACAACTTCTACTTGAGGGTCCGAAACGTCAGGGTCGTCTGGCACCCAGTATATCATACCTGAAGCTAATGCAGCAAAATTAAAAACCGATAACTTCGGTAATGTGACTGTTGAGGTGGCCAAAGAACACATGGACCTCCTAGCTATTGTAGTCCATTCCTATGATGGACTAGTTATTGGAAAGATAGGAAATTATCACCTGGCAGATGAGGATTATGAACAAGTGGACGAGATGGAGTTGGAACGAATGGACATAATGTGGGCCTTGGCAAGTGGTGTTCGACAAGCTAAAAAGTTTGTCAAAAAGACGGACAGAACTTGGTTGCAACCAAGGACACGACTTTTCGCTTTGACAAGTCAAAGATAACTTGTTTCAACTGTGGTGAGAAGGGACACTTCAAGCGGGAGTGTGTAAAGCCAAAGAAGACTGGTAATGGTAATCCCTTCTCGTCCTTTAATCGTTAGGACAAGGCCACATCTAGCAGTTCTACTTCATCAAGCAAGGACCCCAAAGCCTTGACTTCTAATGTGGATGAAGGACAGGACTGGATCTTTCGGTTCGTCTGACCGGGAGAGTCCAACATAGCTAGTGTGGAGGACATTTATGACGATTCCGCCAGTGAGGTACATATAGCAGTAGAGATCGCGATGTCAAATCCTGAAGACACTACACATGTGGTCAACCACCTGGCTAAAGAAGAAAAATCTGCATCAACGTCAGAATCACTAGAACCAGAGACAACAGATTCTACGCTCATGGATGACTCCTCTTCAACATCTCAGGTAAGTACTAATGACCAGCTATTTAATAATCTTATGCTTGTTTAGATTGCAATAAATTTAGAGAAAGTATAGATTTGAAAATTGCTAGGTTATTAGATCATAATGATAGCTTAGTAAAGGATCTAGAACTGTGCACTGAGGCAAATAGAGTATTAAAACAAAACGAGCACAGTTACAAAGAAAAGATAGACCTATTGAACAAACAGCTTAGGGAAACTGAAGTAGTTGCCTTTAACCAAGCAAATGACATTAGGTATTATCTTAACTCCCTAGAGGACACTAAGAAGCAGAAAGCAGTTTTAGAAGTAGAAGTAAACTCCTTAAAACAAAAACTGCACAGTTCGACAAGCTCATCTCACATTGTCCAACACTTAGTGAGAGAGAGAAACAATGGGGAGGGATTGGGATACAGAGTGGTTCCACCACCACCTGAGACCTTGATGAACACCAAAAGTAAACCAATTAACAATAACCCTATCAAGGATCATGTGGTGTCCACTCCTTTTGTTAGTGACCCAGATTCTGTAAGTAAATCCAATGAATCTGACACTAAACAAAAGGAGGCCACTTCAAAGGCAAAAGGAAATATGCCTTGTGTTAACCTGGAAATAGAGTTTGAAAAGGTTAATTTAAATTCAGGGTCAAACAAAGTAAAATCAGAACCCAAAAAGACTATTAAACCTAATCAATCACGAGCATCATGTCAAAGTCTAGGTAAACAAGAAATAAAAGATGTAAAATGAGGTAAAGAAATAAGTTTGCAAAACCCACTCATACATCTAACAAAGGAGTGTCTCAATCTAAACATAATGAGGTCAACTGTGTGACATCTACATCTCCACCAAAACATAGGAACCATAAAGTTGAAAGCAAATCCTACTATAATTGTGGAGAGTATGGTCACATAGAGTCTCATTGTCCTTATTACCAGACACCGAAGAGGAAAGTTGAACTTTCTGCATCTACATCTAGCTCTTTTAAGAAGAACTCAGTGACTCCTCCTAAAAGGGATAGTGAACCCAAAGTTCAATCCATCAGCCAATCGTCTGTGTATCACAAACAGGCCCTACACAAAGCTGGCCTATGGAAAGGAAAATATCCCTTAGTGTCTGAAAATGAGAACAAACAAAAATCTGGGCTTCCCCCAACCTCAAATAGTCAATGGGTTGAGTTTATGATGTGTGATGCCTCGGGGAAACCCAAGCCAGTAAAGGCTTGGGTTCCTAACATGAACTAATGTTTTCATTGAATGTGCAGGGTGTTTGCTATAGTGTTGAGACTAACATGTGGATTGTAGATAGTGGAGCATCCAGGCACATGATAGGGAATAGATCTCTCTTATCAAACGTGAGACAAATAAAAGGAGGGCATGTTTCATTTGCTAGAAACAAAGGCGGGTACATCACAGCCCAAGGGGAAGTGGGAAATGAGAAAGTTAAGTTTGATAAGGTAAACTATGTCCAACAGTTACAAAATAACTTACTTTCTATTTCTCAAATATGTGATAAAGGCTTCAAAGTAGTATTTGACAAAAAGAAGTGCTACGTTCAGAAGAAGGACTATGTGATCTCGGAGGACCAAGTCGTAATGTCTGCCTCAAGATATAATGATATTTATGTTTTGGATCTCTCAAAGGCCTCCACAACTGATCATGAAGTTCAATGCTTCTTGTTCAAAGCTACTGAGAAGGACTCCATCTCCTGGCATATGAAAATGGGACATATAAATTCGAGGAAAATGAATCACTTGATCCAGAATGATCTAGTGAGAGGAGTAAATGTCAACAACTTCCAACTCCCAGATTTCTGTGTTGCATGCAACAAGGGCAAACAGACGAAGAAGGCTAATAAGGAAATGAAAGTACATTCTATAGAACTTCCTCTTGAGCTCCTTCATATGGACTTGTTTGGTCCAGTCTGTACAAAAAGCATCGCAGGCGACTTGTATTGCTATGTAGTTACTCATGACTACTCAAGATTCTCTTGGGTAATGTTTCTGAAATCCAAATCAGAAACATTTGAATCCTTCAAAGAATTGGTAACTACACTGGAATCTCTATACAAGCTGAAGGTACGACAAGTGCGCTCAGACAATGAAACCGAGTTCACGAATCAATGGATGGAGGTCTATTGCAAGGAAAAGGGAATTGTGCATCAATTTACCTCTGCCTACACTCCTCAGATGAATGGGGTTGCTGAATGGAAGAATCGTAGTTTGATAGAGACAGCACAGACTATGCTGGTAGACTCAAAACTGCCTATCAATTCTGGAATGAAGTAGTGGCAAATGCATGCTATACACTTAATCGAGTTCTGGTAGTTAATGCCATGCAAAAACGTGCTACGAGTTACTACAAAAACGTAAACCTAACTTAGAGTATCTCGAGCTGTTTGGCACTCCGTGCACCCTGCTGAAGAAAACTCAGGAGGGAAAATTCAGTGAGATGGTTGATGAAGGGATCTTTCTAGGATACAACATACCGAACACAGAGAGTTTACAACAACTCAACGGGTCAAGTAGAGGTGTGGGTAATGTTGATGTTCAGAGAGACACCACTCCACCTGCTGGAAAAGGGCCTGCTTACTTCTTCGACTATGATGGATTCTTCAAGTCCTTCAACATACCTCTTACTGCTTCAGAAGACGAGTTGGCAAACAAGATGATGTATGATGTCTTGAACACACCGTCTCAAAATTCAACACCATCCAGTTCACAAAGTAAATCATCTACCAACTCAGGGGAAGCACTTGATGTGAGTAACTCTTCCTCTGATGAAGAAAGTGTGGAAAATGATCAAAACAACCAGGATGTATAGGTTCCGTCTACCACAAGTCCACAAGCATCTGATAGTGATGCGTCTGAGCCTTTGGAACCTCAAACTCCTATTGCCTTAGATCCAGAACCAAATGTTCACAATCTTGATTCTGAGGTAGTTTTTCTAATAACTCCCGCTTACGTCTGAACGTCTATCATCCTTTGGATAATGTTATAGGAGATGTGAGATCAAGGGTTCAGACAAGAAATAAATTGTACTCAGCTGATTATGCCTCTGTGATGGAAAAGGGATACCTTCACGATGGTGCTTATCGTTGCTTTGTGTCTCAGTATGAGCCAAAGTATGTTAGTGAAGCACTGAATGATGAGGCTTGGGTGAGTGCCATGCAAGAAGAACTTCTTCAGTTTAAGAAGTTGGGTGTATGGACTCTAGTGGATAGACCTAAAGGTGCTAAGGTCATTGGCACCAAATGGGTCTTCAAATGCAAGAAAGATGATCAAGGAGTGATCATCAGAAACAAGGCTCGGCTTGTTGTGAAGGGTTTTCGACAAGTTGAGGGTATTGACTATAATGAAGTGTTTGCACCCATGGCAAGGATGGAAGCAATCCGCATCTTCCTTGCCTATGCATCTTATATGAAAATAAAAGTTTATCAACTGGATGTGAGGAGTGCGTTCCTTCATGGGGAGATTCGAGAGATAGTGTATGTCGGTCAACCCGAGGGATTTGAGAATCCATATCATGAGGACAGAGTTTACAAACTCGACAAGGCGCTATACGGACATCACCAAGCTCCAAGGGCCTGGTATGAGAAACTCTCGACTCATCTTGTGAAACACGGTTTTCACAAGGGAGTCATCGACTGTACATTATTTATCAAGGAAAAAGATGGAGATTTACTGCTGGTACAAATCTATGTCGATGACATAATCTTCGGATCAAAGAACGAAGAATTATGTAAAGAGTTTGAAGCACTAATAAAGGCGGAGTTTGAGATGAGTGCAATAGGAGAGATGCAGTTCTTTCTCAGGTTACAGGTGGATCAGACACCAAATGGGATTTTCCTACATCAGACCAAGTATGTAGGTGATATTCTCAGACAGTTTGACATGGAGAATGCTTCTGCTGCTGGCACTCCACTTGCCACAAACCATGATGTAGCACCTGATGAGAATTGTGATCTGGTTGATGCCACTATGTACCGAGGGATGATTGGATCTCTCATGTATCTTACTGCCTCACGACCTGATATCATGTATGCTACATGTTTATGCTTATGATATCAGGCAAAGCCTAAGGTGAACCATCTTATTGGGGTCAAAAGGATTTTTCGTTATCTGAAGGGCACACCCACACTTAGGTTGTGGTATCCTCATGATGATGACTTTGAGCTTACAGCATATAGTGACTCAGATTACGACGGCTGCAAGATGAACTACAAGTCTACATCAGCAGGGTGTCAGTTCTTTGGGGAAGATTAGTAACCTGGCAGTGCAAGAAGCAGACCTCGGTTGCACTGTCAACCTGCGAAGCCGAATACGTTGCTGCTGCAAGCTGCTGTTCTCAAATCATATGGATTCAACAACAAATGCGGGATTACAGTTTGAATTTCTCTTCTACTCCTATCTTTGTTAATAACTCTGCTGCAATTGCAGTCACTAAAAACCCGGTCCATCATCCTAAGACCAAACACATCGGAATTAATATCACTTTATACGTGATTGCTTTAAAATAAACTTAATCGATGTGGTAAAAATAAATACAGATTTTCAACGTGCTGACCTCTATACAAAGTCATTGACAAACCATGTTTTCTATACTTGTTAGAGGTCAACGGAGTTAAAAAGAAAAGTGAGGTCATTCCTGAAGATGACCATGCATAGTCCGATGCGTCTTGTCAACTTTTCTTTTATCTTTTCAATTTTTTATTTATTATAATTGCTTAGTTAAAGTAGTTTAATTAAAATTGGTCTCTTCCTTGCCTATTAAAATCCTAAAATGCTAATCCATGGCACTTTTATAATTTTAGGGGGAGAATAGGTTTAGGCAGTAATATACAAAAAAACGAGAGGGAGAAGGAGAGGTAGCTGATAAAATAAGATCGTATGTGTGATACTGATTCAATCTTTGAAATATGATAGTACACAGACCATTTGGGACTTTAAAATTTTAAACTGAAAAAGATGCAAAGCTCTAGTATAAGTCTATGTAGTCTGAGCACTATAAAAGGAAATATGATAGACAAAGAAGCTACTACTAAGGCAACACAAAGAATGTAGACCTAGAGGTTGCTAGATCACATATGATATGTCGGTAGATTCAACACAATAGATGACTAGACCTTTTTGGTGATGTCAAGATTAAACTAAAATGTTTGAGTAGCTGTGGGTAACACCCTATCCCTGGTTAACACAATCAACAAGATTCCAATAAGGATTGACGAGCAAAATAAACGCCATGAATGTGTGCGTAAGACCAAAGCATGAGCAAAAGCACATAAAAAATGCAAATACAATCAAACTGATAACCTATGTTGTTGGTGAGATCTGTGCAAAAATATTGAAATTGCTCAAACTAGAAGATAGGTTATGTGCCTCTCTGCTGTGCGGTGGCACTGACCTGAGGATAAGCATAACCTATATATTCTAGAATTCATTGTTATTTGCTGCCTCTCTGCTGTGCGGTGGCACTGACTGAGACTTGGCTTCTCTTTGAAAGTTCTATGAATAGTTTCTTCTTGAATACTACCCTGAGACCGCTCAAAATCTCCTGAGGAAAGTTGATTACCATATAAGTGTGGGATCCACAAATGTTTGTTAAAAAAACAAACCTAAACCATCACTAGTCTGTGTTGAAAGTCTGGGTATGGATTTAAGAGGACAAGTATACTGACAATCATTGTGGCTACAATTCTTGAAAGTTTAAATTAGTATGGGGACCAAATGGTACTAGTATGATTTCCTGAATTTGCTAATTGACTCTAGATGAAAAACAAGAATAGAGCATCAAAGGATTTAGATAACTTGTTCCGAATGTTTTGAATATCCTGTATGATTCCAAATTGAATTGATCCATGTATGGTTAAATGAATTGAAGCTATCTTTTTGAGAAAAAGAACTCCTTAGATTTACATCTTAGGATTTAATACTCACAAAAACACAAAAACATGTATTAGTTTTAAGTTTCAATGTTATTTCGTTTATTTTTGTTTAAATTTTGTCAATTTCAGAGTGTTTAACATCGGACTATGTCATGGAAGTTGATAAGGAACCTTATAATCCAAAAGGTCACGTCTGAGGTGACCACACGTGCTTTTAAGCAAAAAATGGGTCACGTCTGAGGTGACAAAAGTTTTTAAAAGGATCACATCTAAGGTGACCAAAGGTTTTCAAGAAAAAATGATCATGTCTGAGATGATTAAATGCTCATAATGTTTAATCAAAAGATAAAAGTGTGGAATGGTATTAAAGTCAAATTCATGAGTCTGACCCATTCGCACGAATAGAGCATGAGTATGACCCAATCGTGTGAATGGACCATACTCATGCACTAAACAGCCGAATGGACATGAGTATGAACCATTCAGCCGGATCGATTATCAGAATGAGCCTATCGACCGAATGTAGGTGTGCGAATGAGTCAGTCGTCTGACTGAAACCTAGTCGGCCGACTGAAGGAAATCATCTGAGCCAATCGCACGACTGAGGTCCATTCGCCCGAATGAACAGAGCGAATGGGTCCAGTCGGCCGATTGAACTCAGACTCAGTATAAATAGGGCTCAGTCGATCGCATTCATCTCATCACCTCCTAATCGCCCTTAATTCGCACACACTACCGTTACTCTGCCCAAATTTCATTAGATCAAGTTTTCTGACTCTTATTGATATACTGACGATTGTAGATTGATATACAGGTACAATGTCATGATATCTCACTGAAATCTGACGAAATGGTGCCCTAACTTTAAGATTCTCAAACAAAGAAACCAGACACTAAATGGGCTAATGACCTACTTAAACCAAGTAAAATGTTAAAATTGAAGGTTTTAGGCTATTACATATGTGAATGCGAGTCTAAAGAACCGGTGCACGACGTCTAATTTCATATCTTGGTTAAAATTTGAATCTAAGTCAGTCGAACAGTGGGTCATGCGACTGGTCATCAGGTTGAACAACAATCACACGATTGAGCTGGTCGAATGGCTCAATCGGTCGAATGGACCATACGAATGAGCTCAATCGGCCGACTGAACCAATCATAGGCTTAGTCAACCGACTGAACTCAGTCACCTATTCAATCACCCGACTGAATCCAGTCGCATGACAGGACAAACGCCTGAACCAGCCGCATGGTTCAATCGCATGAATGAATCTAGATGAATTCAACCAAGTAATTTAAGATTGATTTGTCTCGTGTGGATAACTAATGTCTATGTGCCTTGTGTTACAGATCGATGGTTGATAAATGGTCTATCAACCCCAAGCACAACATTTGTGCTCACCTGGACTCCACAACTCAGAATGGTGCCGAGTTTGCAGAGAACATCGCTTTTCTCAAGCGATCAAGGATCCACAAGGCCATTTCTACACCATGCACTCCCTACAGATCTATACAACAGGCATTCTGGGAGAATGCATCTGTTGATTGATCACGTGAGCCATACAGCATACGGACTTCTATTTATGGCATGGATATAGAGATTACCGCTGCTAACATTCAGCGGGTACTTGAGTTGGGAGACGATACTGATCACCCCACCAGACTTCACTCACTGATGGTGAGAGGGTGTTTCATGAGGATTAAGTACTCTGGGGACATAAACTCAGGCGTGCTCAACAAGAGCAACCTATGCCCCCAGTATAAGTACTTGGCACACGTCATCCTAAAGTGCATAGCTTCACGAAGGGGTGGGTTCGATCACCTCTCAGACCAGATACAAAATGCCTACGTGGCACTGGTGCTGAACTACCGCTTCAGCTTTTCGAGCATGATCTTCTCTTACCTTATAGAGAACTTGGAGGCAAAGGGCAAGGAGGGTTTCTGCATGTACCCTAGGTTTTTACAGATGATTATTGACCAGAAGCTGCCCTCGCTGCCAAACGAAGGCCATAATGTTCTGGCTTTAGAGATTATGGATGATACGCCACTGGGTCGTATGAGGGTTTACCGAGGAAAGCAGGTCAAGCCCCCGGTAAAGAGACTTATAGGCCATCTGGCCAAGGTGGACTACGTGGCACCGGGGAGGCATATGTCGCATCACGTAGACAGTGACTTTGATGTAGAGCAATTACAGTTCTCGGAGGATGACTCCGACGACGATGACAACGGTGATGGTGGAGATGCAGGGCCCACTCAACCAAGGGCCCCCACTGCTGATATAGCATCTCCGGCATCTACCCATGACGGAGCAGAGACTGCAGGATTCCATCGACTTCATACCTGATGAGGAGGAGGACACAGATGAGAAGCCTCTAACTTGAACAATTGGCAGTAAGGATGTTGCCACAGAACGAGGGCTCCGGGCGGTTGGTGGACGCCCTGGCGGGTCGGGAGAGACTGACACTGATCCCATGTTTGCTCCCGATTATCCAAGCCGTGTTCTAGGGGGAGCATCCTCCTCGAAAGGATCGAGGAAGAAAAGGATGACTCAGCCCCATGGCATGAAGAAAAAGAAGAAGAGAAGACTCACCTTCATCACTACCACCACCACCACTACATCTACCACCACCACTCCACCTACCACCACTACATCTACTACTACTACTACACCTACCACCACCACCACAGCCACCACCACCACTACTACACCCACCACCACCACTACTACACCTACCACCACCACCTTCATCTATATTACCCCCAATCTTCACTACTGCCACTACCACCACTACTAGCCATCCAGCTACACCATCATCGTTCCTACCTATCTCTCTAGATCACCTCTACCTCCTAGTGGGGTAGAGGAACAGCTCTCGGCACTCAACCGTATGGTGCTGACGTTATTAGCTGCAAACGACGAGAATACTTCTTAGATAAGTGAGCTGGTAAACCTTACTGCTACCCAATCTTTGCCGATATCTTAGCAGGCCCAGCTGATGGATGCTTAGCATGTAGAAATGTCCCAACTTCGGGAGCAAAATGCCTAATCAGCTAAGAGGATCAAGGAGTTGGAGACCACCAACAAGACCATCATGCTGTGGCTCAAGCGATTAAAGGAAGAGCCCCTAAAGATCAAGGAAGGAGATGGAGATGACAGTGATGATGACAATGATGACGAGGATGATGATGGTGATGATGATATTGATGTTAGTGGTGATGCTGGAGATGATGAGGCTGATGATGATGAAGATGACACACCTGCTGCGGGTGCCACACCTGCTAGTGAAAGGAGGACGAAGAGAGCACAAGATGAAGGTGCCTCCATATCCGCCCCGGCAACAGAAGAGCCTATGATACAGGATAAGAGTAATACATAGCTGCTCATATTATTTAAATCATATGTATTTGAATCTTGTAACAAAATTAATGTAATGAATGTTTATATATAATGTTAATGTTTCTGTTTTGATTGTTAACTAATATTTGTTGTGTTGAACGTGCAAATCAAGCAGATCCAACTTTCAGAGGGATGAGTTTAATGTAGATCCCCTTCAGCATGTCAAGACTCAATTAACCTTGATTCTTGATCTGCAAGGGATCATAAGGAGATCTGTGAGTTACACCCCAGAAGAGGGGGAGATAATTCATGACTTCACTGACGAGCAGTTGGGCCGACGAGATCATGAAAAACACTCCAACAGTCCAAGGTGATAGTGACTACAAACTCAATGACATTGATGAGATTGGGATAGAAGATGTCACAGATCAACATTATCCAGAGTACACTGACATTGACGGTAATGTGGTACCCAATCTGGGTGACAACCTTGTTAGTGAAACCTTCGAGACTCTAGATAAAATGGAAGAAGCGTCAGACAAGAAAGAAGATATAGCCAAAGCCACGAATGCTGAAGTCAATACCAGAAAGGCTGAGTGGGCTACTTGCTTTGACGACCTAAGAGCCCAATGCAGCGCTACAACGTCAACTGTCTACACCAAGCTGTATAAAGTCAAGAAACATCAAAAGGTGGCAGGCAGGATTATAGCGTGGGCACATTTTGAAGACCTTAACGTTTACGGTATTAAACGTGAGAAGGGAATTGAGTACTTTAGATTTCCACACGATCTGAAGACTCTTCCAAGTTTTGAGCTTAACCAGTCAGCAAAGTTAAAATTGCTATACGCTGACCCTCGTAAGATGTTAGGCTGGTTTGAAGTAACTCTAAAGAGGGAGTACCACACCAGATGGGTCAACTTCAAACCTCAACAACCAACGAGGTACATAAGATGATCTGAGGTTGACGCCATAACTGGCAAACAAACATAGTGTTGAAGTGGAGTCCACCACGTACAATGTCAAAGATCCCACTACAGGAGATGCCACAGGATTTCACTCCACACTTCAAATGGTGGTACTACAATTGGAAAACTGGCGAGGCCATGATACTATTGAACAGAAATGGTACAATGGAAACCATAAGGGTGTTTGACCCAATGTGGCTCACCAACTTGTCAGCAAATGATGTTTATACATTATACAAGTGGCCACTATTCTATGACTCACAAGATATTGTACAAGTTTTACAATTCAGAATGTGATACGACTCTGTTTTGCTTTCGAGATAAATACAGGAGTCACTAGAGAAGCTAAGTACAAGAAGTTTGAGGAAATTATGAAAGATGTAACACAATAGATAGATCTAGGTCCAAGGGGGATTTTGTTGATACATATGTACCTAGATCCTGATCTTAATGTAATATGTCTTGAATGTCTTACACTGATGAAATATTGGCTACTTAATGAAATGAGAATGTTTGATTGTGATCTGTAATGTTTCATATTTCATTAATGAGTTGTGTAACGCATATTGACTAGATTATATAGGTTTGTGCTTGTTTCAATTGATATGCATAATGTTATAATAATGAATACAATCAAACATGGTTAAGTGAAGTTCTCATGCGTCCGACTGGACTATGCTCCCAAATAGTGGTCATGCGTCCGAATGGCCATGCTACTGAGTGTCCATGCGCCTAAATAGTCCATACGCCTGAACAACTTCATGCGACTGACTCAGTCGCACGACTGAACACTCAGTCATGCGAATGGATCAACCACATGGCTCAATCGCACGAATGAACCATGCTAATGGTTCAGTCGCACGAATGAGCAACCCTAACCTATAAATACTACCAAATTCGTGAAAAAAAATAAGCATTGAATACACTTCGACTCCAGACGTACCCTAGCCGTCCAGAAGCTTCTAAGTTTGTACTCCAAGTTCATAGATCGCATTAGATCGATTCCTAATCGATTCTTGACGTTAGATTCAATACATAATTGTGTCTACGTGTGTCTCACTGATTGGATAGCCAATCAAATAGGATTTCACACTATTTGGTTTGGTTTATACGTCAATCAGTTGGTATTTCGTTCAAATACCAGATCCTAACATATTATCATCCAATTCAACTTCTGCAGTTCTCCAGAACTTCTTGATCAGTCTCTCTTATATGGCTGGTCTGGCACACATAGTATAGACATATTTAGTTCTTAGAAGAAATTTGATCATCTCTGCATATCCATAAGCTTCTCTAACATCTTCATTAAGAAAAGCAGCAACATTATACTTAGGCTCATACTTTAAAGAATTCATCTGTCAATCAAAAGAAACATGGATTAGTTTGAAAGATTATACTTGAGTTTTTATCAACCTTGTAAAGATGTATAATTCCTTCAATAGATTTTATATTCACTAAATACATTTTATATTTTAAAATTTGATCATTGTTAAAAAAAATCAAAGATATGAACTTACTATTTTGTTGAAATAAACAAAAAATAATAGAATCAATTAAATGATTTGTTTCTAGATGATTTGATCATACAAGTTGAGTTTTAATGAAAAACAGATAACTTTTGTTTGAAAAATTCCATTGTCGATTCATTTCATGAATATTATTTTATTATTATGTTTACTCTGATGACTATTGAATCATCAAAAAATTTTGAAATGAAAATATGATTTTGATGATGTTAATTTGTTTGCAATTGTTATTAACAATTTTAGGCTCTATTGTTAACAAACAATCACAAGAAATCAACAATTTTAGATTTATTTGAGGTTTTTAGGGTCGAACGCCTAAATAGGGTTCAAACGTCTGATTGATTTTGATGATAATACACACTAATTTGATAATTTAATCTTAATGAGTTGATTGCATTCACTGATATTACCTTAGAGAATCGATCAATCTTAGAAACAAGAAGTAATTAGTGAGTATTTGAATGAGTCGGAACTGAGTGTAAGAGCAGAGTGAATATGAGTGAAATGTTCGAATGAAATGAAATCTGTGCACATGTTGGATTTATGTAAGTGTAAAACCCCTTAGACGCATTACAATTGTTTAGGCGCAGGACCACTATTGAGACGCATGAGGTCTAGGCGCATTAGCACTGTACAAGCGTATTACCCCTGTTTAGGTGTATGAACCTTAGACGCATGAGTTACACTTGGTCAAATTTTGTTTTAAGTATCTTGGCGCATTTGCACTGTTTAGGCGCATGAGCACTGTTTAGGCTCATGAGCACTATTCAGTCGCATGACCTAGAATGAAACGTCTAGTACTGTTTAGGCGCATGAGCTTGTACAAAGCCCCCAACACTTAACCAAGAATTTCAGACTTATTACCAGTGTTTAGGTGTATGAGGATAACTCAAAACGTCCAACACTTAGCATAAAACTAAAATTTCATCATGCGGCTAGACTTAGACTTATGGACACTGTTTAGGCGCATGAGACATCCATATGTCTAACACTTGTCAATTTTTTCACACAAACTTCATTCACACCCTAATTTTGATCAATTTCACTGTTTTTCATAAAAAATTTCAAGCTTTGGTCAAACTTTGAATAAAGACTCAAACTTTGACTATTTGACCAAAACATTGACTTTTTGACTAAAATTTGACTTTTTGACCAAATTTTGACTTTTTGACCATTAAATTTAATTATTTTCCCATCATTTAAGTCTTAAAAATTTCATAAAAATACAAACACTTTAAATTGCAAGAAGCTTTTCCACTTTTTAAAACAATTTAAATATTATTGTTTTTAGATTCATTTGTAAACATATCAAACACACACTAGCTTAAATATTTTTGCTTCATCCTTTTTCATCCAAACATTTGTTTTGATATTCTCTTTCTCATCTTTACTCCCTCGAAACTTTTAAGTTTTCAAACTTAGAAGTTTATAAAAGTTGAAAGTTGAAGTAAAACCATCATTATTAACATGACTGCACACATAAAATCATGCAAAAATAAAAATAAATCAGAATAAGATTCTACACATTGAATCACATGCCTGGAGTGAGATCATATCAGATAATAATCAGCACATTGAAATAAAGAAATTATGGATTGTCATAGACAATGATTAAATCCGGATCAAGTGTGTTCCAAGTCAATGTTACCACTGCAAAGGAGACATGAGATCTAAGCACAAACAATGATTGCTGTGGCAAAAGAATCAGGACACTTACTTTTTCCATTCTTGGATTTATTAAGGTTTGATTATATGACAGTATGTAATCCACACATAGACTTAGAGAGTCTGGCCCTCGTAAAGGAATGCAAGCAAGCAGTTTTACTCAACTTAAAAACCTATCATATATGTATAGCAGATCTCATGTTCAGGTTAATGAGAGAATCATCATGATTAAACCAGTTGATAATCTCCAAGAAAACCACCATGGACAAGCCATTAGGTAATCCTTGAATCTGTTTCATAAAGAAATAGATAAAGATGATTCATAAGAATCATAGGGCATCCATTTTGGACTTTACAAAAGATTATGCACATTGGCATCTTTTGCATGAGGTGAGAATATCCAGGTCTGTAATGACTTACAATAGAGGATACCACATTACTTCAGGTCTATGATGACTCATAACAGAGAAGTGAATAGATGCGGTAAACGGATCTCATGGTTACACATATTAGTTCAAGGTGTGAGATAGTGACTTTACAAGCAATCAATCAGATAAGTCAATACAACTCATTAGAACTAAGATGGACATACACAAATGCATAGATAATTAGTTTAATAACAAGAATTTACTTTTTCAGTATAATTACATGATCTTGTGTACCCGGGACGCTTACAACTGCTCAATCGTCGCACATAAAACATATATATATATATATATATATTATCTTTAATAAAACATTGTAGCGGAAATATTAAAACAAACATTTCATTTTATTATAATAAAGGCTTTGGCAAAATAATACAACATTCATTACAAAATATCGTTTGTTCGCATTACATTGCAAAAACGTTAAACAAATGAATGCCATCCAAAAAGAGCCAGGTAGCCTCCCCATGCCATCCTCAGCAACCATCACCTGCCAACCAGAAACACATAAAAGTCAGCGTTGCTGATGAGTTCTAGTTTTAAAATAAAACATACTTTACTTCGGTTTAAAACCGTTCTTTACAATCATACATGGTCATACATCATACATACACATAGATGATATTATTATTATCTTCATCATTCGTTCGTTAACTTTCGTTCATTTATCGTACATCATTATCATTCACTTTCTTACATAACTTTCTTACTTATCATTCGTACGTTCATTACTTTTGATGACATGTATAATACCTCAAACATTGTGCACGAAGCTGGTTACTAGGCTTGAGGTCTTTCATAGACCTGGAACATTATGCACGAAGCTGAATCCAATACCTAGGGCAAGTACATTCACCATTTATCTTTCTATTTCATTCCGGATCAATGCCATATGCTACACCCCGAACATTGTGCACGAAGCTGGTTACTAGGCCTGAGGTCTTTCATAGACATTGAACATTATGCACGAAGCTGATTCCAGTACCTGGGGCAAGTGGCAAGGATCCCATACATATGGTCAATCACAAGGATTAGATCCCAGTGTGCATCCTTCCGGGGTAGCTAACCCGCACATAGTTGAGCTAACACCCTTCATTGGGTGTGAACCTCCATACATTGCTTGCAACACTTCTTACTTTCATTCATTCATTAATTAATGCATGCATTCTTTCATTACATTCCTTTTTTCATTATCTTCCACTTTATGTGACATTATAATTTTAATTTCATTCATAACATTCAACGTAAAGCCACAGGAATAAGAACATACATAATAAGGGACATAAACATGAACATACAAGCATCACCATACAAGGCACTATCATACATACATAGCATCATGCATAAGCATCAGTCATATCACATCATCATTCATGCCATATCATACATCACCCATTATATCATCTATGGCTTCAAAAAGTCAACTTACATAGCCCCGAGGAACCTCCCAAGTCAAAGCCTATATTTTACATTTTCCCCAAAAATCTAAAAAATATCCTAAGTCTTTAGGCGCATGGGCACTATTGGGGCGCATGGGCACTATTGGGGCGCATGGGCACTATTGGGGCACATGACCTTTTGGGCGAATGGGGAACACTTAGGCGCATGGGCACTATTGGGGTGCATGGGAAACACTTAGTCATTCTGGGCAATTCTAAGCGCATGGGCACTATGCAGGCGCACGAGTGACTAGGCGATTGAGAATCCTGGGCGCATGAACACTTAGTGAATATCAGCTGATTTTTAGGCACATGGGTACTCTTTGGGCACATGGAAACACTTAGGCAGTTATTTTCAGTTGGGCGTATGGGCCATTGTTTAGGCGCATGGGCAGTCTAAATCTCACTTAAACATTGTAATTCAGTCCCCAATCATCATATAACCTATTCAAAGCTTAAATCATACATTCTAAGCCTTAGAAACATAATCAAACAACAATAATCATATACATTGCCCAAAATCGAATCCCACCCGCAACACAACACATACACACATACGGGTATAAAACCCCATTTTATAAAAAGTTACATACATGCATTTCCATCCCCAAAGCAGTTAAAAACAAGTAGAAAGAGATCCTAGAACTCACCTTAAACATATAAAACCACACATAAACATATAACCGAGGCTAAGGCCAGGTAAGAACATCACAAAACCATGAATTCTTACCTTGAATTTGAACTTTTCTAGTTCTGGTTCAAAGACCTGAAAGCTTCTACTCTTCTTTCTTTCTCTCTCTTTAAAAATCCGAACGATATGTGTGAAGAGACGGTGATGGGCGACCATCAACTTTATTCACTAACTTTTTTTAAAGATTTTGTCCTTTTGACATATTTAGTCCTGCTACTTGGGTTTTATTATGTTTCTTTCCTTTTTTTTCTTCACCATTATTCTTTCTTTTCTTTCGTATCTTTTAAAAAGAATAACCGTGTGTTACAAGTCCCCCCTTATATAGGTTCATCTCCGAAACCTGTTCTTCCTCAAACAATCGTGGGTAATGCTGTCTCATTTCTTCCTCCGTCTCCTATGTAGACTGGGATCCCTTCCTGTGCTTCCATTGTACACGCACAAGAGGAACAACTTTATTCCTTAACCTTTCTCTTGACGATCAATGATCACCACTAGTTTCTCCACATAATTGAGCCGTTCATCTACCTCGATATATTCCAGTGGTATGACCATATCCTCGTCTACTAAGCACTTTCTCAAATGAGATACATGGAATGTCAGGTAAATTGCACTTAACTCATCTGGTAACTCTAGTCAATAGGCCACCTCTCTTACTCGAGCAATGATTCGGAAAGGCCATATGTATCTCGGGCTCAACTTGCCCCGCTTTTTGAATCAAATGATACCTTTCCATGATGATACATTCAACATAACTCTATCACCCACCTAGAACTCAATCAGTCTACATCGTTTATCAGTATACGACTTTTGCCTATCTTTAGCTGCCTCTATAAAGGCCTTGATCATTTCTAGCTTCTTAGTCGTAGCCTCGACCACCTCGATGCTCCCTAACTCTTTATGGCCTATATCACCCCAACACACGGGCGTTCTACATCTCATACCATATAGCATCTCATAATGGGGCATACCAGTACTTGCATGGTATCTATTGTTATACGAGAACTCAGCTAACAGTAAGTGGTCATCCAACTTCCTCCAAAATCAATAACACATGCCCATAACATATCTTCCAAGTCTGAATCGTCCTTTCCAACTGACCATCCGTCTGAGGATGATAAGTCATGATAATATGTAACCTCGTCCCCATCACATCGTGGAATTTCTTCCAAAATTTAGATGTAAAACGGGTGTCACAATCTGACAAAATATACACTGGCACACCATGATGAGTTACAATTTCTTTGATGAAATGATCTGCAACCTCTCGGATGAATACGTCTCACGAATTGGTAGGAAGTGAGCACTCTTCGTCAAACGATTAACTATTACTCATATAGCATCATACCCTCGCGCGGTACGTGGTGGCTTCGCAATAAAATCCATGGTAATGTGCTCCCACTTCCACTCCAGTATATCCAAAGGTTGGATCTTCCCATAAGGCTTCTGATGATCGGCCTTCACTTGTAAACACATCGTGTTTCATACTCGGCCACCAGTAATCTTTCTTCATCTCTTGATACATCTTTATAGCGCCGGGATGAATGGAGTACCGAATCTGATGAGCTTCATCCATAATCATCCCACGTAGATCCCCAAAACGAGGAATCCAAATTCGCCCAAATCGGGTCCTAACACCGAGTGTGTTTTCACCCAACTCCGTGACCATACCTCTCATTCTTTCAGAGTTAAGATGGTATTTCTTTAATGCCTCATCTTGAAACTCCTTGACCTGCTTCATCACATCAGAGGTCATGACCAACTAGTAAGCCTTCAACCGAATCAGCTCGGGTCTGTCCTTTCCGCTAAGGGCATCTGCCACCACGTTGGCTTTGCCCGAATGGTAATTGATCTCTCAATCATAATCCTTCGTGCATAAGCATCAGTCATGTCACATCATCATACATACCATCGTCATTCATGCCACATCATACATCGCCCATCATACATACCATCATGCATAAACATCAGTCATATCACATCATCATTCATACCACATCATGCATGCCCATCACATCATCTATGGATTCAAAAAGTCAACTTACATAGCCCCCGGGAACCTCCCAAGTCAAAGCCTACATTTATATTTCCCTAAAAATCTAAAAAATATTTTAAGTCTTTAGGCGCATGGCACTATTGGGGCGCATGGCCTTCTGGGTGCATGGGGAACACTTAGCTGCATAGGGAACTTTAAGGCGCATGGGCACTACTCGGGCGCATGGGCAACACTTAGTCATTTCTGGGCAATTATAGGCGCATGGGCACAATGTAGGCGCATGAGTGCCTAGGCGCATGGGAAGCCAGGGCGCATGAACACTTAGTGAATATCAGCCTATTTTTATACGCATGGGTACTGTTTGCGCACATGGGGTTTTGAGCGCATGGGAACACTTAGGCAGTTATTTTCAGTTGGGTGTATGGGCCATTCTTTAGGCGCATGGGCAGTCAAAATCTCACTTAAACATCATAATTCAGTCCCCAATCATCATATAACTTGTTCTAAGCTTAAATCATACATCCTAAGCCTTAGAAACATAATCATAACATCATCAACAACATACATTGCCCAAAATCAAATCCCACCTGTAACACAAACACATACACACATACGGGTATAAAAACCCTATTTTACAAAAAGTTACATACATGCATTTCCAGCCCCAAAGCAGTTAAAAATAAGTAAAAAGAGATCCTAGAAATCACCTTAACAGCCTTTGGTTATGACCTCTTCAAAACCGATTTGCAAATTGAGTTCAACCGCCTAGAACACACCAAAAACATATCCGAACACATAAAAACACACATAAACATAAAACCGAGGCTAAGGCCACTTAAAAACATCACAAAACCATGAATTCTTACCTTGAATTCGATCTTTTCTAGTCCTGGTTCAAAGACCCAAAATCTTCTACTCTTCTTTCTTTCTCTCTCTCTAAAAATCCAAACGATATGTGTGAGGAGAGGGTGATGGGCAGCCATCACCTTTATTCACCAACTTTTTAAAAGATTTTGTCCTTTTGACATATTTAGTCCCTTTACTTGGGTTTTATTATGTTTCTTTCCTTTTTACTTCACCTTTATTCTTTCTTTTCTTTCGTATCTTTTTGAAAGAATAACCGAGTGTTACATCTTGCCTGCAAATCATAGCTGATCAAGTCAGACTTTATGAGCGAGTGAAGTATGCAACTGATTAAAACTGATGTACTATCATTTCTCACTTATTGCAATGGCAGATTCAAACCTAAAAAATATAACAACTAAACTATATTTTTGTATTTTCATTTTATAATTTTCTCTTTTAGTTTTTGCAATTTTCTAATGTTGCATTTTCTTTTTCATTTAACAAACACATACAATAGACATAATCAGGCAGTTAACTTTGACGATTTAACTTTTTAGTTGTCTATGAAAATGAGGGAGGGTTATTATCGTTATGAAAAAGAAACATCAGTTTTTAACATGATTAATAAGACCAATTGACTCAACTAGATACTCAAATCTTCTTGGTAAGAAAGCTTTGATAAACAGGTGAGCCAACTATTTTTCTATTGATATCTGAACCAAAATGATTAAACCTTTTTCAGAGTTGTCTCTGAGAAAATGATATCGAAAGTCAATATGTTTTGTTTTAGAATGTTGGACAGGATTAGCTGTGATAAACATAGCAGTAGTGTTATCAATGTAAATAGGAGTTTAAATAAAATTGAACCCGTTATCTAGTAATTGATTTTGCAACCAGAGGATTTGAGAACATCCTGCTAATGCAGCAATGTACATAGCTTCTACAGTTGAGATTGAGACGTTTGTCTATTTCTTACACAGCCATGAAACTAATCGAGGACCCAAAAACTGACAACCACCCGTGGTAGATTTCTTATTTTGAAAACATCCCCCATAATCACTATCAGTTTATCTATGTAACTCAAAGTTTCCTTCATAAGGATACCATAACCCTAGAGTTGGTTTTCCTTTGAGATATTTGAATATCCGTTTGACAGCAATAACATGAGATTCCTTTGGGTCTGATTGATACCTGGCATAGACACAAACAACATACATTATGTCAGGTCTAGATGCAGTTAAATACATCAAAGATCCAATCATAGATCTATATAATGTTTGGTGTATTGATTTTCCTTTTGGATCAAGATTAATCTTGGTGTTTATGTTAGTTGAAGTTAAGATGGATTGACAATCTTGCAGCTTGATTTTCTTCAATAGTTTATCACCAAACTTATCTTGATTAATGAAGATGCCATCTGCAGATTGTGTAAGATGCAATCCAAGAAAGAAATTGATTTCTCCCATAGAACTCATCTCAAATCTAGATTTCATGATTTCTTCAAATTCTGAGCAACATTTTTGACTGGTTGATCCAAAAGTGATATCATCCACATACATTTGCACACAAAGAAGATCATATGCATCCTTTTTTATAAATTGTTGATACATATATGTACCTAGATCCTGATATGAATATAATATGTCTTACACTTATGTAACTATTGGGTACTTAAGAAATACAAATATTTGGTTGGTTTATAATGTTTAAATATTTCATTAATGAGTTGATTAACGCATATTGACGTAATTATCTAGGTTTGTGATTGTTTGAAGTGTTATGCATAATGTTATAATGTTAAATACACTCAAACTTGGTGAAGTGAAGTTCTCATGCGTCCGACTGGACCATGCGCCCCAACAGTGATCATGCGTCCGAATGGAGATGCAACTAAGTGTTCATGCGCCTAAATAGTCCATGCGCCTAATAGTCCATGCGCCTGAACAACTTCATGCGTCTAACTCAGTCGCACGACTGAAAGCTCTGTCGTGCGAATGGATCAATCGCACGCTAATGGTTCAGTCGCCCGAATGAGCAACCTTAACCTATAAATGCCACTTAATTCGTGGAAAAAGGTAACAATGAGGAGCATTCATTCCTATTCAATTCCAGACGTACCCTAGCCATCCAGAAGCCTCCAAGTTCATACTCCAAGTTCACAGAATGTTGTTGATCGATTCCCAATCGATTCTTCACGTTAGATACAATATCTTATTCTTTCTACGTGTGTTCTCAATGATTGGATTGCCAATCAAATAGGATTCCGCACTATTTGGTTTGGTCTACACGTTAATTAGTTTGTATTTTGTTTGAATACAAGATCCTAACAAGTGGTATTAGAGCTTTGGCTCTTGATTACGTGTGATTCAATCAATTTTGATACAAAGGGGTTGTGTTTTTTCACTAAAAACGCAATCTTTTGGTGTCAAAAGTTGTCTTGGATGTCCCCTGCTCATCAAGTTTTGGTTTCCACTGCATAAGGCGATTAGGGTTGGTGAAAATTCGGGTTTTTTTACGGCTAAAACATGTTAAACCTAGAAATTTTCGAAAACAGCAGCTTCAGTCGCCCGATTGACCCAATCGCACGACTGGACTTCATTCGCATCCCCAGACGTACGATTGAACTCAGTCGCATCTTCATTCCTACGACTAAGCCTACCGGTCGCATTGTTCATACACACCAGTTTCACTCACACGACTAGACCAATCGCTTAGTTCAGCCGCACGATTGAACCAGTTGGATAGTTTCATTCGCACGGGTAGCCCATTCGCATCGCTCCATTCACACCAGTTTAACAGATTGTTTAAGAGACTTAAAGTTAATCGAGATGGAGGATCAGTTGTCGGCGTGTACAGCTGGGAAGGACTCACGGATTCAGAACTTACTACTACTGGAGAGAGTGAGGTGGGGAATCATAATAAACCCCCGAAGCTTATAACATTAGATGAGTTTCCCCACTGGAAACAACGTTTTGAGATCTACCTCAATGGAGTGGATCCAAATATGTGGGAAGCTATTAAGACGGGATACAATACGCCGGTGGGAGCAGATGGGCTGAAACATACTGTAGGAGGAATGACTGATGCATAGAAAGTTAAATATAATGCTGAAAAGAGAGTATATGCATTGCTAACACAATCTATCCCTAAGGACATTTTTCACCAATTCTCAGAGAATAAACAAGCCAAGAAGTTATGGGATGAGCTGGAGAAAAGATATGACGGGAATGCTTCGTTGAAGGAAATTAAAGCTAAGGAACTGAAGAAAGAATTTTACAACTTTTCATCGACGGGAAAAGAGAGTTTAGACGATGTCATTGATAGATTCTACCATTTGATGAGCGAGCTGCACACACATGGTGTCACAACTACCATGGAAGATAAAGTGTCAAATTTTGCTGACGGGTTGCCAGAAAGTTGGGCTTCTTTTGTGTCAAATCTGAGACAGAATGGATTGCTATCAAAGTTCGACATCAATGATTTCATATTAAAGCTACGAAAAGAAGCACTAAGGATAAGTATTGAGCTCAGAAGTCTTCGTACACTCGGAATCCAGCTTTGTACAATGCCACTCCTCAAGTTAAGACGTCTGGAGCACCTCTTCAGACTACTTTTGTGTCAAGCTCATCTGGTCCTTCACAAGTCTCTCCTTCAGGATCAGAAACGTTAGTGTCTTCTAGTACCCAATATATCGGATCCGAAGCAAATGCTACCAGACTGAAGATTGAGAATCTTGGAAACATGACAGTAGAAGTAGCTCGAGAGCACATGGATCTCTTGGCAGCAGTGGTCCATTCCTATGATGGACTCATTGCTGGAAAAATTAGAACTGCCATCTCGCAGATGAGGACTACAAGCAGGTTGATGAGACTGAACTGGAAAGGATGGATATTATGTGAGCCTTAGCAAGTGCTGTCCGGAGAGCAAAGAAGTTCGTGAAGAAGACCGGGCAAAACTTGGTTGCTACTAAGGACACTACTTTTGGTTTTGACAAGAGCAAGGTGACCTGCTTTAACTGTGGAGAAAAGGGGCACTTCAAAAGAGAATGTGTGAAGCCAAAGAAGACTGGAAACAGGAATCCATTATCTCCTTCACTTGTCAAGATAAGCAAGCTAGCAGTTCTACATCATCAGGCAAGGATCCAAAAGCTTTGACCGCCCATGATGATGAAGGACAGGACTGGAGCTTTAGGTTTGTATCTCCGGAGAATCCAATATTACGAGCGTGGATGACTTAGATGATGATTCCGCAAGTGAAAGAGATATAGCAGTTGAGATAGAGATGTCACATAGTGAAGAAACTGCAACAGAGGTCAGCTACAAGCCTGAAGAAGGGATGTCTACAACAAAGAAAGAATCACCAGAACTAGAGACATCTGATGCTGCACTTATGACTACTTCATCAGAACCTCCTTAGGTAAGTTCTACTGACCAACTTTTCAAAAATCATGCTTGTTCTGACTGTGATAAATTTAGAGAAAGCATAGATCAGAAATTTGCTAGGTTGTTAGATCATAATGATAGCCTAGTAAAGGATTTTAAACTGTGCACTGAGGCAAATAGAGTTTAAAACAATATAAGCATAGTTATAAAGAAAAGGTAGACCTGTTGAATAAATAGCTTAGGGAAACTGAAGTAGTAGCATTTAACCAGGATAATGACATTAGGTACTATCTTAACTCCCTAGAAGACACTAAGAAACAAAAAGCAGTCTTAGAAGTAGAAGTTAACTCTTTAAAGCAAAAACTGCAAAGTTGGACAAGTTCATCTCATATTGTCTAACACTTAGTGAGAGAGCGTAACAATGGGGAGGGCTTGGGCTATAAAGTGGTTCCACCACCCCCTGAGACCTTGATGAACACTAAGTGTAAACCAATAAGTAAAAATCCCATCAAGGATCATGTGGTGTCTACTCCTCTTGTAAGTGATCCAAATTCCTCAGGTTCTTCAATTGAATTTGGAACAAAACAAAAGGAGGCCACTTCAAAGGCAAAGGGTAAAATGCCTTGTGTTAATGTGGAAAAAGAATTTGAAAAGGCTAATATAAAGTCAGGGTTAAACAAAGTCAAATATGAACCTAAAAAGACTATTAATGTTAACCTTACACAAGTCCCACATCAAAGTCCAGTTAACCAAAATGGAAAAGTTGTTAAGAATGTCAAAACAGTTAAGTTTGCTAAACAACATCATACATCAAAAGAAGTAGATTCAAAACCCAAACAAAATGATGTCACTAGGATGTCACACACATCTCCACAACAAAGTTAATCATAAAGTTGATAGCAGCTCATGCTACAACTGTGGAGAGTGTGGACACATTGCTTTCTTTTATCCTTACTTTCAGACACCTAGGAAGAAAATTGAACTTCAAACTCAAAACCTAGGTCTTCTAAGAGGAGTTCTTTAACTCCACCTAGAAGAACTAGTGAACCCAAAGTTCAACCCATTAGCCAGTCGTCTGTTTATCACAAACAGGCCTTACACAAATCTGGCTTATGGAAAGAAAGTCATCCTCTATGTCTGATAATGATGACAAGAAGGGACCTGAGCTACCCTCACCCTCTAAGGGTCAATGGGTTGAATTCATGATGTGTGATGCCTCTGGGAAACCCAAGCCAGTAAAGGCTTGGGTTCCTAACCTTAACTAATGCTTTAAATTGTATGTGCAGGGTGTTCGCTACAGTGCTGAAAACAACACGTGGATTGTAGATAGCGGAGCATCCAGCCACATGACAGGAAACAAGGCTCTTTTATCAAACGTCAAACAAATAAAAGGCGGGCATGTTTCGTTTGCTGGTAACAAAAGAGGTTATATCACAGCTAAGGGAGAGGCTGGAAATCAGAAAGTTAAATTTGACAAAGTGAACTACGTTCAACAACTTCAAAACAACTTACTCTCTATTTCCCAATATGTGACAAAGGGTTTAAAGTCATATTGACAACAAGAAGTGTTACGTCCTAAAGAAAGACTATATGATTCCGGAGGACCAAGTTCTGATGACAGCTTCAAGATATAAAGACCTTTATGTTTTGGATCTCTCAACGGCTTCTACAACGGATCATGAAGTTCAGTGCTTCCAATCAAAAGCTACTGAGAAGGACTCCATTTCCTGGCACAGGAGAATGGGACACATAAATCAACAGAAGAGAATCACTTGATTCAGAAGGATCTAGTGAGAGGTGTTAACGTCAAAAATTTCCAACTTCCTGATTTCTGTGTAGCATGCAAGAAATGCAAACAAACGAAGAAGACTCATAAGGAAAAGAAAGTTCATTCTATCGAGCTTCCTCTTGAACTTCTTCACAAGGATCTGTTTAGTCCAGTCAGTAAAAAGAGCATTGCAGGTGACCTGTACTGTTATGTGGTTACTGATGACTACTCAAGATTCTCTTGGGTAATGTTTTTGAAGTCCAAGTCAAACATATTTGAGTCATTCAAGAATTAGTAACCACACTGGAATCTCTCTACAAGCTAAAGGTGAGACAGGTACGCTCAGACAACGGGACTGAATTTAAGAATCAGGATGGAGGCTTACTGCAAGGAAAAGGGAATTGTGCACCAGTTCACCTCTTCTTACACGCCTCAGATGAATGGTGTTGCTGAGAGAAAGAATAGAAGCTTGATAGAGACAGCACGAACAATGCTAGCAGACTCGAAACTACCTATCCAATTCTGGAATGAGGCAGTAGCTAATGCATGTTATACATTAAATCGAGTCTTGGTAGTCAAGCGCCATGGCAAGACATGTTACGAATTACTACAAGGACGTAAACCTAATCTGGAGTATCTTGAACCATTTGGCACACCGTGCACACTTCTGAAGAAAACTCAAGAAGGAAAATTTAGCGAGAAGACTGATGAAGGGATCTTCTTAGGATACAACATACCGAACAAGAGAGTTTACAACAACTCAATGGGTTTAGTAGAAGTGTGGTGTAATGTTGATGTTCAGAGATATACCACACCCCCTACTGGAAAAGGACCCGCTTACTTTTTCGACTATGATGGATTCTTCAAGTCTTTCAACATCCCATCTTCCCTTCTGATGACGAGTTAGCTACACGAATGATGTATGATATCTTGAATACACATATCGTGATCCAACATCATCGAGCTCACAGGGAGAATCATCTCATCATTCAGGGGGAGCACTAGAAGACAGTGACTCCTCCTCAGAAGATGAATCTACAGAGGATGACCAGAACAATCAGGAGACACGGGTACCAATTCCTGCAAGTCCCCAAACATCTAATAGTGATGCTTCTTCGACTTCGGATCCTTAAACTCCTTCTACCTCAGATGCAGAACCAAATGTTCATAATCTGGCCCTGAGGTAGTTTTCCTACCACTCCAGGATCACATCTAAATGTCTATCATCCCATAGAAAATTTCATTGGGGATGTCGGATCAGAGTTTCAGACCAGAAATCAGCTGTACTCAGCTGATTATGCTTGGTAATGGAAAAATGATACATTCACGATGGTGCTTATCGGTGTTTGGTCTCGCAGTTTGAGCCAAAATACATCAGTGAAGCACTGAATGATGAGGCATGGGTGAGTGCTATGCAAGAGGAACTTCTTCAATTCAAGAAGTTAGGTGTATGGACACTGGTAGATAGACCTAAAGGTGCTAAGGTCATCGGCACCAAATGGGTCTTGAAATGCAAGAAGGATGATTAAGGTGTCATTAACAGGAACAAAGCTCGACTGGTAGTTCAAGGATTTCGACAAGTCGAGGGGATTGATTATAATGAAGTGTTTGCACCCGTGGCTAGGATGGAAGCCATCCGTATCTTCCTTGCCTATGCATCGTATATGAAGATCAAAGTCTATCAATTAGATGTGAAGAGTGCATTCCTTCATGGTGAAATCCGAGAGACAGTTTATGTCAGTCACCGGGGATTTGAAGATCCTTATCATCAGGACAGAGTTTACAACTTGACAAGGTCTTATATGGGCTTCATCAAGCTCCAAGAGCCTGGTATGAGAAACTCTCGACTCATCTTGTGAACACGGCTTTCGCAGGGGAGTCATTGACTGCACACTGTTTATCAAGAAAAGGATGGAGATTTACTGCTAGTATAGATATATGTCGATGACATAATCTTCGGTTCAAGAACGAAGAGTTATGCAAAGAATTTGAAGCAGTAATGAAGGCAGAGTTCGAGATGAGTGCCATGGGGGAAATGAAATTCTTTCTCGGTTTACAGGTGGATCAGACACCCAAAGGGATTTTTCTACATAGACCAAGTATGTGGGAGACATTCTCAGTCGGTTTGACATGGAGAATGCCTCTGCAGCTGGACTCCACTTGCTACAAACCATGATATACCACCTGATGAAAATGGACATCTGGTAGATGCAACAATGTACCGAGGAATTATTGGATCTCTCATGTACCTTACTGCCTCTAGACCTGATATCATGTATGCTACATGTCTATGTTCTAGATATTAGGCTAAACCAAAGGTTAACCATCTGATTGGGGTCAAGAGGATATTTTCGTTATTTGAAGGGCACACCCACACTTGGGTTGTGGTATCCTCATGATGATGACTTTGAGCTCACGGCGTACAGTAACTCGGATTACGGGGGCTGCAAGATGAATTACAAGTCTACATCAGCAGGGTGTCAATTCTTTGGGAGGAGATTAGTGACCTGGCAATGTAAGAAGTAGACCTCGGTTGCGCTGTCACCTATGAAGCCGAATACGTTGCCGCTGCAAGTTGCTGTTCTCAAATCATTTGGATTCAACAGCAAATACGGGACTACGGTTTAAATTTCTCTTCTACTCCTATTTATGTTAATAACTCGGCTGCAATTGCGGTCACTAAAAATCCAGTACAACATCCTAAGACCAAACACATCGGTATAAAAATCATTTTATACAGGACTGTTTTGAAAAGAATTTAATCGATCTGGTAAAAATAATACATTTTCAAATTCAACGCGCTGACCTCTATACAAAAGCTTTTGACAAACACGTTTTCTATATCTTTTAGAGGTCAACGTCGTTAAAAAGAAAAGTGATGTTATTCCTGATGATGATCATGTGTAGTCCGATACAATTTAGTCTATTTTTCGGTTTTTTTTATTTTGTTATTCTATTTTGTTTTAAATTAAATTCAGGTTATTTAGCTGTCTATTAAAATCCTAAAATATGTAAATCGGTTATGATTTTAGAATTTTAGAGGAGAGAATAGGTCAGCCAGTAACATTATTAAAAAAAATAAAAAAAAAAAAAGAGAGAAGGAGAGGCTAGCTGACAGAAGGTAGATCGTATCTGTGATACCGATTCAAATACTTTGAATATGATAGTACACAGGGTACAAACTATTTGGGACTTTAAAATTCAAAATTGAAAATGATGCGAAATTCAAGTATAAGTCTGTGTAGTGTGAGCAATATAACAGGAAATATGATTGATAAGTTAGCTACTACTAAGGTAACACAAAGAAAGTAGACCTAGAGGTTGCTAGACCACAGATGATATGTCGGTAGATTCAACACAATAGATGACTAGACCTTTTTGGTGATACTAAAATGTATGACTAGCTATGGGCAACACCTTATCCCTGGTTAACACAATCAACAAGATTCCAATAAGGGGTGACGAGCAAAATAAACGCCACAAAAGTGTGCGTAAGACCAAAGCATGAGCAAAAGCACATAAAAAATGAAAATACAATCAAACTGATGACCGATGTTGTTGGGGAGATCTGTGCAAAAAGAAGAAAAGTTGCTCAAACAAGAGATAGGTTATGTGCCTTTCTACTGTGCGGTGGCACTGACCTGAGGATAAGCACAACCTATATATTCTAGAACTCATTGTTGTTTGCCGCCTCTCTGCTATGCCATGGCACTGACCTGAGGATAGGCTTCTCTTTGAATGTTCTAAGATAGTCTCTTCTTGCATTCTACCCTTAGACCGCTCAAAAATCTCCTGAGGAATGTTGATTACCACATGAGTGTGGGATCCACAAATGCTTGTTGAAACAAACAAACCTTAAAATGATCACCAAATTGCGTTGAAAATCTGTGTATGGATTTAAAAGGACAAGTATACGGACAATCGCTGTGGCTACAATTCTTGAAAGTTCAAATCAGTGTGAGGACCTAATAGTACTAGTATGATTTCCTAAATTTGCTAAATGACTCTAGATGAATAACAAAGTAAGAGCATCAAAGGTATTAACTAACTTGTCCCAAATAATCTGACTTGCATGTATGATTCCAAAATTGATTTAGTCCAGTTATGGTCAAACTAAATAGAAGCTGCCTATTCCAGAAGCGAATCTAGTAGATTTCTATCTTCGGATTTACCTCTCACAAAAGGTTAAAACCAAGTTTAATTTTTTTTACTTTAGCTTAATTTTCAATTTATTTAGTCATTTCAGTTTAATTGTTGTCGGACTACATCTTGGAATTCAGTAAGGTTTTAATTCACCTAAAAGGGTCATGTCTGAGACGACCACATGTGTCTTCAAAAGATAAATGGGTCCATCTGAGGTGATCAAAAGTGTTTCAAGATAAAAAGGATCATGTCTGAGATGATCAAATGTGCATAATGTAAATTCTAAAGCTTAAAGAAGGTTTAAATGGCAAATGGTAAAAAATGCAGAAAATTTCATAAGTCTGACCCATTCGCATGAATGGACCATGAGTATGGACTTATCATGCGAATGGGAGCTATTCGTACGAATGGACCATGAGTATGGACCATACAACCGAATGGCCCATACGAATGAACCAGTCGGATGTTTCAGAGCGAACAAATGAGTAAGTCGCATGACTGTACTTCAGTCGGACGACTGAAGGGGGCCAACTGAACCAATCAACGACTGAGGCCCATTCGCCCAAATGAAATTGCGTATTAGCCCAGTCGTACGATTGAATTTAGGCTAAGTATAAAGAGGGTGAATCGGTCGCAGAGACTCACCACTCCAAAATTTGACCTAATTCGCACGACTAACGTTACTCTGCCCAATTTTCGTTTGATCACCATAAACTCTTGATTCTCGAGCACTGACCATTTGCACTGATCTTACAGCTAATTTGCGGCACAGAACCATTGTTATATCACCCAACAAATTGATACATAATCTGGACAATCGGACTCCTTAGAAAACCGTAACATTTGTGTTCAAATAACCTAACCAAACGACGTAAACAGATGAAATTAAAGATGTTAGGTGTTAAAATAATGGATTGCGAGTCTAATGAACTAGAGCACAAAGTCTAAAATTCAAAATTGAAAAAAATGAATTTGAATTGAACAGTCAGAACAACATGCGAATGGACAGGTTGCTGAACCTCAGTCGCTCGACTGATGTGTGCGACTAGATAAACCGCACGACTGATGTGTGCGACTAGATAAACCGCACGACTGAACCATGCGTATGAGTTCAGTCGCACGACTGGTGTAAATGCATAAGTTCACATACGCATGAGTCTAATAGCACACTCAGTCATACATATGGGTTAATTCGCACGACTGAAGTTCAGTCGCACTGCTAATGCGCACGACTTGATCTCAATCGCACAACCTCATTCGCATGACAGAAAAGAAAGTTTGTCAAGTCCAAGTGATTCAAGACATTATTATCATATGGATACTAATGTTTACTTTCATTGTGTAACAGATGGCAAGTCGATGGACAATGAGTTGAAGCACAACATATGTGCTCATCTAGATCTAACATCCAGAAATGCTTCAGACTTTTCTGGCATTATCACCTTTCTAACGAGATCGAGAATTGCACATGCTATATCTGCACCATGTACTCCATATCGTTCTATACAGCAGGCCTTCTGGGAAGGTGCAGTAGTTGACCGATCTTTGAGCCTCACTGTATCAGAAGTACTATCTTTGGAGAGGTGATTGAGATCACAGAGGAAGATCTCAGGATTGTGCTGCAGTTGGGGGAAGATGCTGACTGTCCTACTAGATTACAACCCCTTACTGTTAAAGGATGTTTTCTTCGAGCTAAGTACTCTGGGGACATCAAAGTAGGGATGCTCAACAAGAGCAACCTGTGTCCCTAGTTCAAGTACCTTGCTCACGTACTGCTAAAATGCATAGCGTCCAGGAAGGGAGGATTTGATGAGCTGTCAGATCAGATCCAGAATGCCTATGTAGCATTGGTGCTGAACCATCCGTTCAGCTTCTCCAGGATGATTTTCTCCTACTTAGTGGAGAACATTGAAAGGAAGGGGAAGGAGGGCTTCTGCATGTACCCCCAATTCATGCAGATGATTATAGACCAGAAGCTCCCTTCCCTGCCGAAGGAGAACGACGATGTAGTAGTGCTTGAGATGATGGATGATACCACCATAGGCCGGATGAAGGTGTACAGGGGAAGCAGGTGAAACCCCTTTGTCAAGAGACTGTTCAGGCATCTGGCCCATGAGGACTATGTGGTGCCAGCTCGAAGGAAGTGGCGTCACGATGATAGTGATTCTGATGTTGAGCAGAATGCTCTACCCTCCGATGACTCTGATGATGATGACAGCAGGGATGCTGGAGATGCCATGCCCATTTCACCGAGGGCATAACGACTGATAGTACACCTCTAGTATCTGCCCCCACTGGAGATACAGCGAGTCGGCTGGGTTTCACCAGGATTTTATACCTGGTGAGGATGATGAGGAGTCAGATGAGGAGCCACTGACTAGGACTGTGGGAAGCAAAGTCGTTCCCACAGAACATGGACTCTAGGCAGTTGGTGAACGCCCCAGTGGATCGGGAGAGACTGTCGCTGACCCGACCTATGCTCCAGAGCCGTCCAGCCATATCCTAGGGGGAGCATCCACCTCGACTGGGTCGAGGAAGAAGAGGATGGCTCAGCCCCATGGGATGAAGAAGAAGAAAAAGAGACGGCTCACCTTCATCACCACCACAGCACCCACTACATCTACCATACCACCCACTACCTCAGCCACCACCATAACCACCTCTACAGCCACAACCACCACCATAACCACCTCTACAGCCACAGCCACCACCACGACCACCTCCACAGCAACCACTACCATTCCCACACCCACTAACACTACATATATCCCATCCACCACTATATCATTCACACCTACATCACCACCACTATCATCTAGACCTAACCCAATCTTCACCACTGCCACCACTACTACCACTGGCCACCAAGCCGGGCCATCATCACATCCCACCACCTATATGGATCATCTCTACCTCCCATTGGGGTAGAGGAACATCTATCAGCGCTGAACCGTATGGTGATGCACCTGTTAGCAGCCAATGACAAGAAGACTGCGCAGATTCGTCAGTTGGCAGATCTCACAGCTGTACAGTCCCAGCAGATCTGTTAGCAGGCTCAGCTGATTGAGCAGCAGGCACAGCAAATGGCTGCTCAATGTGAAGAGATTGCCCAACTCCAAGAGCACAGAGTCATATCTAAAAAGAAGATTGAGGAGTTGGAGGATGCTAAAAAGTCTATCATGCTCAAGCTCAAAGGAACTAAAGATGAGCCTCTGAAGATAAAGGAAGGAGACGGTGATGAGGGTGTAGATGATGATGTGGATGAAGATGAAGAGAGTGATGATGATGAAGGGGATGAGGAAGAAAGAACAGAGGCCAGGCAGGAGGATGATGATGATGAAGGAGGAGATGCAGCTGTATCAGCATCAGCTCAGGGTCAAGAAAGAAGATCAAGGAGAAATCAAGACCAACGAGCTTCCTCTTCTGCCTCACCTAGTGATGATCCAGCGATTCAAGATAAAAGTAATGATTAGATGATTATATTTGATAGCCTTTGTACTTGAATCATGTATTAAACTTATGCATTTGATGTTTATATTAGATTAATGTATTTCTGTCTTGATTATCAACTAATGTTTGACGTGTTACATGTTTACAACAAGCAGATCCAAACTTTCAAAGGGACAAATTTGATGTTGCTCCCCTTCAGCAAATCAAGACTCAATTGACTATGATTCTTGATCTGCAAGGGATCGTCAGGAGATCTGTGAGCTATACCCCTGAAGAAGGGGAAATAATTCATGATCTTTCAAATGTGCAACTGGTTGAAATGTTCGAGCAGAACCCTGATGAGATCATTAAGGATGCTCCAACTTGTGAGTCTATTAGTGAAGAAGAGCTAAATGACATTGATGAGATAGAGATAGAAGACATCATAGCAGAGCACTATCCTCAGTACGCTGACAACGAGGGAAATATGGTCCCCAATCTGGGTGAATCCCTAGTCAGTGATACATTTGAGGTATTGGATCAGATGGAGCAGGAGTCTGAGAAGATTGAAGGAAAAGCCCATGCCTCAGACGACGATGTTGATATCAGAAAGGCAGAATGGGCTGCTTGTTTCGAAGTAATCCGAGCCCAATACGCAGCTCCTAAACTGAATGTCTACACCAAACTCTACAGAGTGAAGAAACATCATAAGGTGTCAGGCAGGATTATTGCGTGGGCACATTTCGAGGATCTAAATGTTTATGCAATAAAGAGGAAAAGGGCATAGAGTACTTTAGATTTCCACATGATCTAAAGACTCTACCTGGTTTTGAGCTCAACCAGCTGGCGAAATTGAAGTTATTATATGCTGACCCAAGGAAGATGTCAGGCTGGTTTGAGGCCGCCCTAAAGAAAGAGTACCACACCAGGTGGATCAACTTCAAACCTCAACAACCTACGAGGTATATCAGACGATCCGAAGTTGACTCCATCACTGGTAAGCCCAAGATAGTGCTGAAGTGGAGTCCTCCAAGAACAATGTCTAGAATCCCTCTCAGGGAAATGCCATAGGACTTCACTCCACACTTTAAGTGGTGGTACTATGATTGGAGAACTGGGGAGGCGGTCATAGTTCTAAATAAAGAGGGACAAATGGATACCATCAGGGTGTTTGACCCAATGTGGCTCACTAACTTGTCTGATAATGATGTCTACACATTATACAAGTGGCCACTATTCTATGACCGCAAGATATTGTACAAGCCCTCCAATTCCAAAATGTCATAAGACTCTGCTTTGCGTTCGAGATACATGCAGGAGTCACAAGAGAGGAAAAGTACAAGAAGTATGAAGAGGTGATGCAGAAGGTAAGACATTAGATAGATCTAGGTCCAAGGGGAGTTTGTTGGTACATATATGTACCTAGATCCTGATCTGAATGTAATATGTCTTACACTTATGTAACTATTGGGTACTTAATGAAATACAAATATTTGGTTGTGTTTATAATGTTTAAATATTTCATTAATGAGTTGATTAACGCATATTGACGTAATTATATAGGTTTGTGATTGTTTGAAGTGTTATGCATAATGTTATAATGTTAAATACACTCAAACTTGGTGAAGTGAAGTTCTCATGCGTCCGACTGGACCATGCGCCCCAACAGTGGTCATGCGTCCGAATGGAGATGCAACTAAGTGTTCATGCGCCTAAATAGTCCATACGCCTGAACAACTTCATGCCTCTAACTCAGTCGCACGACTGAAAGCTCTGTCGTGCGAATGGCTCAAATGCATGGATCAATCGCACGACTGAACCATGCTAATGGTTCAATCGCCCGAATGAGCAACCTTAACCTATAAATGCCACTTAATTCGTGGAAAAAGGTAACAATGAAGGAGCATTCATTCCTATTCAATTCCAGACATACCCTAGCCGTCCAGAAGCCTGCAAGTTTGTACTCTAAGTTCACAGAACGTTGCTGATCGATTCCCAATCGATTCTTCATGTTAGATACAATATCTTATTGTTTCTACGTGCGTTCTCACTGATTGGATCGCCAATCAAATAGGATTTCGCACTATTTGGTTTGGTCTACACGTTAATTAGTTTGTATTTCATTTGAATACAAGATCCTAACATAAATAAAGTAGGATCAATCTTCCCACGTGTATATCCATGTGGATCAAGTGCTAGGACAATGTCTCATACCAGATTCTTGGGGCTTGATCTAGACCATATTAGCTTTGCTGAGCTTGTACACATGATAAGGAAATTCAACATCTCCAAACCTTGTGGTTGCTTAACATACATATCATTGGTGACTGGTCCATACAAAATGCACCATTAACATCCATTGATACACTTTGAATTTCATATAAGAAGCATATGCCAGAAAGACTCGAATTGTTTTTAGTCTTGCAACTAGAGCAAACAATTCATCATAATCTATTCCTTCCTCCTAAGTGTATCCTTGAGCTACTAATCGAGCTTTGTTTCGAATGATTATTCCTCTATCATCTGATTTGTTTCTGAATAGCCATTTTGTGCCAATGGCATTCTCTCCTTCAGGCAATCCACCAGATTCCACACTTCCTGTTTTCTGTATTGTAGTAATTCCTCTTGCATTGCTTTAATCCAACTGTTGTCCTTCAAAGCTTCAGTAATGTTTTTAGGGACAATCTGAGAAAGAGAACATGAGTACAAGCAAAGATTTGCTTGTTTAGAGTGACTTCGTGTTGCTCTTTCATTCAAAGGACCAATAATATAAGAGATAGGATGTTTCTTGTGAATAATTGTTGTTGGAATCTCATCTTGATGAACATTCACATCTAGATTAGTCTGGTTCAAGTCGGAAAGCTAGTGCAATAAAGTTAAGGAATGTGGAATGAAATTCGGAACTTGAGTTGGAGAATGGACAAAGTAATCAAACTTGTCATTCATATCTATATCTCCAGATACAGATGAAGTTCAAGACTCAGGATGGTGAATTTCTGGTCCATCATTAGAAATAGGTTTAGAAACATCAAAATCTTCAAGAATATGTTGATGCTCAAGATTTTGTTGCTCATGATTCTCTATAGAGAATAGAGGATCTCAAAACGAAAAAAAGTTGGATAATCTGGACTTGTATCATCCATATCATTAGAATCAGAATCCTCACTCAAAGTTCCAAGATCTCCTGCTTGTTTTCTGTTGACATATGAAGATTCAAACGGATTAGAACTAAATGAGTTTGTTAATGAATCTAAATCAAATAACCACTTTAGACCATTTGCACTAATGAAAAAGTGTTTTCAAGGAATTTAACATTGAAGGTTTCAATGATAACATTCGTCTTAGAGTTGTAAACTCTATACGCTTTTGAAGCGGATGAATATCCAAGAAAGAATCCATCATCAGACTTTTAATCAAATTTTCCAAGATGGTCATTTGAATTTAAAATCAAAACAGGGCATCCAAAAGATTTAAGAAAATCAATATTGAGTTTCCTGCCAAACATTACCTCATAAGGAGTTTTCTATTTATCCTTAACCAACAGAGTATGATTTTGAATAAAACAGGCAGTTGATATTGCTTCATCCCAGAATGTGATAGGAATCATTGCATCAACTAACATTGCATGAGCTACTTCAATCAAAGTTCTCTTCTTCCTTTCTGCAACTCCGTTTGTTATGGAGTTCGAGGAGCACTGAACTGATGAGCTATTCTTTTGTCTGCACAAAAACTGTAAATATTAGCATTTTTAAATTTGATTCTATTATCACTTTTGATTATTTCAACCTTTTGATCTAATTGATTTTCTACTTTATTGATAAATTATTTTTAAAGATCAGCTGTTTCAGATTTTGTATGAAGAAAGAAACCCAAGAAAATCTGTTGGCGCATATATTGTCATATATTGTGTGTCCGTTGCTTGTCTAATAGTCTAGGCTTAATGTAACACCTGATATGTTGTAAACACATGAACTGGGTCATTCACAGGGGCATATGCGAATGAGACTCAGTCGTATGACTGAGCCATACTAATGGACCAGTCATGCGACTGAGAGATGCGATTGGGCCATTCGTAAGACTGAACCATAAGTATGGTCTAGTCGTAAGATTGAACCATATGCATGGCCCAATCGTACGAATGGGCCCGGTCATATCTGATATGGGCTGAGGCCTATAAATACCAGTTTCATTGTGTAGAGAGATTAAGGAGTATGCCCGGGGCCTAGGTGCTGCCGGATGAGAGGGGAGATCATGCTCGATTTCCCCTTGCCAAGAGTCTTGATTCTTATGTTGTAACGAGCTTGTAATCATTAGGTTTTATCAATGAAACTATTTTATTATAGTTTGTGTTATTGTTTGTCTCTTGGTTTTTGGTTTTGATTCCTTCCGTCAAGAACACACTCGGATGTCTACTGATCTAGTGCCTTCACAATTAGTATCAGAGCCGGTTACTGCTGGAATGATTTAACAATCATTCTAGCAACCCGAGCTCTTGATTTCTGGATCTATTTCAGGTTCTTTGACGTTAAACCCACTTTGTGTTCTTCGTGTTTTGCTTAGATCTTGTTATGTGTGTTGTTTCTATGTTAAATCAAACTCAAAAACATGTTCTTATCACCCTTGCGAATCAGATGATGTCAATTTTGTTTCGGTTCATGTAAAATTCATCATATTAGGGTTTTTGGCGGCCATGGCGGCTGCAGATCTGAAAATCTACGTGCAAACCTGTTTTTGCGACTGGACCATGCTAATGGACCATTCGTGCGACTGGACCATTCGTGCGACTGGACCATGTTAATGGACCATTCATGCGACTGGACCATTCGTGAGACTGGACCATTCGTACGACTGGACCATGCGACTAGACCATTCGTACGACTAGAATGCGACTGGACCAGTCTTATGAACAGTCATGCTACTGGACCAGTCTTACGTCCAGTCATGCTACCAGACCAGTCTTATGACCAGTCATGCTACTAGACCAGTCTTATGACTAGTCTCGTGAAGATATCAGTCGTATTATCCAATCACACGAATGTGATAATTGTACTCCATGAACGGTGTTCCAGACAAAAAAATCATGTATAATAATCCATGATGACTAAACAATACGATTTCTTCCCTATACTCGGTATGTTTATAGGACCAAATAGATCCATGTGTAACATTTGTAAAGGTTTTGAGTTTGAGTTTATTTGTTTGGTCATATAAGACGTTGTATGTTGTTTTCCCTTCAAACATGCTTTGCAAAGGTCTGATATTGCGAACTTCTTTCAAGAATTCCAATAACATAATTTCCTGCTGCAAGCTTGTTCATGTTCTTGATGTTTGAATGACCGAGATGTCTATTCCATACATGACTTTCATCATTGGATGCATGAGCAATGAGACAGGTTGTTTCTGTAGACGGATCAACTTGAGACATGTCTAGTTTGTAGACGTCTCTATCACGAACAACTTTGACAACAACCTACTCTTTGCTCATCTCAAATCCTGGCTTTAAGATATAACAAAAAGAATCATCAAATAAAGTAGAGTATGATTTATCTCATATTTGTGAAACACTCAAAAGATTGAAATTCAATTGGTAACAGAAGTTGACTCAGTTGAAACTTATTATTTCGTTAGATACCGTTCCTTAACCGGTTATCTTTCCTCCTGAGTCTCCACCAAACGCCACATGAGTACCATCTTTAGCTTAAGATCTTAAAGCAATGCTTGGTTGCCTGTCATACGCCGGCTACACCCACTGTCGACATACCATGTGTTTACTGGTCTTCGCGGGCGTACCTGCACTCAAAGATGTTTAAGATGAGTTAGAAACCCAAGCCGAAATGGTCTTGGGCTTTCCAAATATATCTACGATGAGAAACTATTTGAAATAGAGTTTGTTTATATCAGGTTTCTTTTGAAATTTATGATTTTCAACTCCTCTTTGGAAAACATTTAAATGATCTTTTATTTGTTTTGTTTTCAAAACATTAAATCTATTTTCAAGATCATCATCAAGAAATTTTGAACCATTGTTTGAAACATTATAAATTTTTTTTCTTATTATATGTTTCATTTTTCATTCTCACTGAACGTGGAACGAAAGGTTCTTGATTATACTATTGTGGTCTGACATTATACTGATTATCATAATCAGAATTGATTCTTTTGAATGATCTTAAACCCAAGAAGGTGTTTTTAACAGATTTTGAAATCCATTATAATAATTTCTTTGAAACTTTGGATTAGCATATGCTTGGTTATCAAATTCCTTTCTAGGTGAGTTTTTCCTAAAGTAACAATCCTCTATATTATGATTCCTTTCATCACACGTTGCACAGTAATTGTTAATATAACAATCAAATGTGTTGTGATTCATCATATCACTTATGTGACAGTATTTGTTAAAATAACACTCAGATGTGTTATTATTGTACATGTCACATATATCACAGTATTTTTGTGGCTTTTGAAACAAGGTTTTCTTAACCATGGTTGTAGAGGTCACATTAGATCCTTGTTTAGATTTAGGAGTAGACTGGTTAAGCTTTTGTTTTTGCATATGAGTTTGGTCTTTCGAATTTTAGAATTTTGCTTTTGAACACTCTCACATTTTTTAATTCCTTAGATACAAATCTATGTTGAACAGCGGAAGATCTTTGGTTTTGATATTGTTTCAGATACTGTGTTCATGCCAAAAGTTCCTGCTAAAACAAACTTCACATATTTAATTTGACTTGATTTGTTTTTATGTTCAGACTGTTTAGCTTTTGGAGTTGGTTTTCTTCTTCTTTGATTTATTGATGACTTCTTAGTGTTTTATGGGTTAATTGAATCTTAAGAAGATTATTTTTCACAATCTTTGTTGTGACTAAAGTCATTTGAGCTTGAATCATCAGAAGATAAAGTGTCTGATTTCTCTTCTTGACATTTTTCTTTCATTTTGAGATTGATCTCATTAGCATTTTCAATCTCTTGATCAATTTGACTCTTCTCTATGACACATTCACCTTTTGGAAGAAACAGCTTTATATTCTTTTGTTGAGGTTCATAAGATTTTACTTTAATATGAAGAGTATTTTAATCTTTTCTGAATCTTTCTCCTCGAATATTTAAATGTTTAATTTTTCAATTTCACTGTCAACAGTTTCTTGATCAAGCTTTTTCTTCTGTTGAAATTCTTTTAGCTTAGCTTTATTTTCTAGTGAATGGTCATGAGTATTGAAATTTTCTAGTAAAGTATTAGAGATAAAACATGATTAGGTTTTACACATGAACCTGTCACACTTGAAACATCTTGATTTTAACTTGTCAAAACCAACTGTTTTTTGGCACTGGGCTTGTAGTTCCTGTTGACGTATCAGTGCTTTTGTGTCCTGTAAGCAATTATCACCATTTTCCAATGAGGTCCATTTCTTCTACATCATCAGGATCCATCTCGAATAAACCCTGCAAAACCAAATCAAGTTGAGTTAGATGACTTCCCTGATAGGCTTGGAAGCTTGCCATAAAAGTTGTAAATGTAGTTTTGGACTCTTCATCTTGTTACAGGCTATTTATAACCTCTTTAACTTTTCTAGGATCAGCAGAGTTAGAAGATGGAGTCTCATTATGAGTTTTAGGCATAGTAGATTTTGGAGGAGACTGTTGTTGTTGTGGCTAAGTTGAATAGACTGGGGTAATAGTGAAAAATCCAACTCCCACGAACAAATCACCCTCATCTTCAGGAGTAGCATCATTTTTGGCAAGAAAGACATTCTTTACAGTATTTACTGGAGAAGCAACATACTTGTATTGAGATGTTGAAGCAAATCTATCATTATTTCTGAACTCTTATCAATTTCTACAGATTCAATCTTAGCAATGAGTAAATCAAGATCCATAGGAACCTTTTTAGTGTGCTTTAGCAGGATTACAGTTTGTTTCCATGAAGATGGAAGTGCATTCATGAGTCTGTCATTAGGTCTTTAAGATCATTTTTGATTCCTAAATTTGACATTTCAGATGTGAGTTGCACATATCTATTCATCATTTGGATTATAGTTTCTCCTGATATATGCTCAAAGAGTTCAAGTTGCCTCTTTAACTTTTGTTTTTTAAGAACTTGTATCTCCTTACCTCCTTCACAAATAACTTTCAGAGCTTTATACATGGTATAAGCAGTTTTATAATTTTCCAGTCTTGAAAGTACCTCTAAAGGTAACCCTTTGCACATAAGAGAATATGCTTTAACATCATTCTTCACCTACTTTAGGTCATCACCATGTAAGCCATCTTTAGGATATGGCTCTTGAGTATCTTTAGTATATACAAATCCTCTATGAGGACCATCTGAAGTGATTGGAATATGAGGTCCTTTATCAATTGATTTCCACAAATCAGTATCAATTGAGTTCAAATGATGTTTTAATCAGAATGACCAATTTTTAAATTCAGCTCTATTCTTCAGCTTTGGTACTCTGTTCTCTAAATCTTTAGACTTGACCCTGATTTAGTTTTAAATTTAGAAAATATACTATTTTTGATGTTTTTAGATTTAAGATGAAATAAAGAAATGAAAATATTTTTGGATTTTATATTTTTGAAAAATTTCTAAATGTTGAGTGAAAATTCTGAATTAGAAGCGCCTGAACAGTGGAGAAACATCTCAACAGTAGAGAAATGTTTGAACCGTAGTGAAACGCCCAACTCTACTTAGAAACGCCAAAGGGACTGCCTTAGTGAACTTCTGAAGTTTCCAAGTGTAGAAATGCCTGAACAGTGTCAGAGCGGCCAAACAGTTCCAAAACGCACAAACAGTTCCAAAATGCCCAAACAGTATTGAGACGTCTAAAAATAGTGGCAAAGCTCTGGAACAATTGCAAAGCTCCTAAACAGTTCCAAAGCACCTCGGACTTAGTTTTCTGAAAAACGTCCAAACAGTGTTGAAACGTCCAAACAGTGTCAAAACAACCACTTAAAACGCCTAAACAGTGTTGAAGCGTTCTAAACAGTGTTCATGCACCTAAACACTTAGGTGATTTTCAAATGATTTCAACACCTCAAACGCCTAATTCATCTTCTTTATAACAACCTGATCTTAAATTTTTTTTCCAAAACTTGATAAAACGATCTGAAACTCTTCAATCAAGTCACTAATACACCAATAATCAATCCTTCAGCATCATTTCTTTCAATTAATAACAGATTAATCCTCAATTTAATAGAATTAGTGTTCGGGTTTTTATGAACTGTTCGAACACAAATTTGTCAAAAATCTAGATGTGATTATGTAAATTCACTCAATTGTGATTCAAATCATGTTTCTAGTGATGAAACACAAATAAATCATCAATTAATTAAACAATTGTGATCAAATCACGGATTCAAGTGATTCAAAAATGTCATTTCTTCAAATCAGTGAACCGAAAGCTCTGATACCATTTGATAGGTTCAGATGGATTGATCTGTGATTGTTATCAAGAAATTGACAATAATATAAACAATGTATTCAACACAAACAAATATAAGTAGAATTCATAAAGTTTTCATTGATATTAGAAGGATTCCAAAGTGCAATTTAGAGAATATGAATATCTATAGTCTTAACCTGCACAAATACAAAATAATCCTATTTCTACTAATAACAAGAAACAAAAGAAATATATATTTACATAATAAGTCCCTATGCTATGACAAAAACTTATCTAAAGACTAAAATGCTAATCTTTCTAAAGGTCTAACATGGATGTTGAGGCAGACCCTAAGATTAGCTTCAAAGGGAAAACCTTGACTAAAGGCCAAGTGATAGAACCTGAGAGCCCTGTAACACCTACAACTGCTTCAGAAGTCCATTCCCTTGATGAGTCATCTGCTGGTGAAGGTGTATCTCAACCTCTCTCTTGCCAGAGTATGGATGCTACTCTAAGCAATAAAGGACAAAGCTATCTCCACCCTGAGTCACAAAGGTCTATGAGTGACAAAGGGAAAAAGAAAACGACACTTGAGGAGATTGAAGAGGAGGAGGAAGAGAGGAAAAGAAAGCTAAGGGGAGAAAGTTCCTCTGTTGGGTCTGTTGGCTTCATGGAAGCTACAATCAGGGCTGCTCCCATACCAAGAACTCAAAATAATGAGTTGACGGCAGTCAGGATTGCCTACTTACGGACGAGGAACTATGATATTGATAATATCATCTTCCTTTCCTTATAGGAATTAGATGAATTGGCTGATATGGAATTGTTAAGAGAGAAGAAAGAAACAGAGGATACAAGATTGCTTCTTCAAATCAAAGAGGAAAAGAGATTGAAAAGGCTCTACAAACATGTTCCTACTTTCTCCCCAATTCAAGAAAGCTCTACACAAGAGGTTGTGGCTCCACAAGAACCTGAGGTAGACAAAGAAACTAATAGGATCAACGTCAACAACTACCTGAGTCCACAGGTCTCTATCAGGCAGATGCACTTTTTTCCTTGTATTTTGAGTACATTGAATTTGATTATCTTAAGCAACTGAACATGAAGTACTGAAAGAAAGAAAGACAACAAAGAGGAAGATGTAGGAAGAATCTACAAAGTCAAGAGCTATCATCCAAAAGAGTATGAAGACATCTACTAATTGGTTAGAGCATGATGAGCTTCTTGAAGCTATATAGATTCTACGGAAGGAAACTGGCACTATGCCTCTATCCACTATGGATGAGCATATTAGGGTGATCAAGTAGAAGATCAAAAGAGGAGAACTTGTTGACTTACTCTTCCCACCAAGTCAGGTCCCTCAAGAAGTGGAGATTAATGTTGAACCTTTTAAGACAAAACAACCTGGACCTCTTCCTGAGTCACAACAAGCTTCATCTTCTGATCCACAGTAAGGTTCTATCCCCTCTCAATCTGAACTTGTGAGAGAGGAAGACCAAACTGAGAAAGACAAAGATGATCAACAAAATGCTGCAAGCCAGACTTCTCAGTTAAAAGGTATGAAGAGGAGAAATGATGGCTTCGAGACCAAAGTCTAAGAATGAAAGGATAGGAGCATCCATCTCCAAACCTCAGATATGTCAGAACATCCTGACGATGTGCAACAAGACGAAGCTCCACCAACTCCATTTCAAGTAGCTCCTCTGGCATTAGGAAGACCCATCTTATCCTGGACTTACACAACTAATCTAGAGAGATGGCTTGTTATAAGAGATCAAGGTGCGGAGGATGTCTACACATGGCAGGACATGTTCAATCTACCTCTGCATGGTCTGTTTGAGATGAGAAGACAGTGTGAGAGTCTGATTGATCCTAACCATCTCATGAAGAAAGACACGGTCATCATCAAATGTGGCCTGCCAATATCTAAACTTTTCAAATGTTTTGGTAGCAACAACCTAGGGGGAGTTTGTAAGGATCATATAAGGCTGATGAAACCCAAAAACATCCAAACAGTCTTACCTGCATGCATGCACTGAGTGCTAAAGTAGAATGCTTCGGAAGTTTCACACCCTGCTTTAGAAAATATTCTAAGTGTGAAATCTTCCAAAGCCAAGACCAATAACTTCCAAATCCAAACATGAAGTCTTCCAAAGCTTCAAGACAAAGTTTTCCAAAGCCAACTCTTGAAGATAGATTTCTTCCGAAGACTTTTGAGTACATGCTTTATCAAATGTACTTTTACAATAAAGCTGGACCATGTTTCTGCTGCAACTCTATTTGACTCATCAACTTTTATATGTTGGTGAAAGGTTTGTGATTTTGGTAAACCGTAAATTGAGATCCAGAGTTTGTTTCTTTCTACGTTATGTGTTTCTATCCTTTTTGTAATACATTTCGATGTGAGCTATGGCATGTCCTAGTCACCAGTCAAAAGATAATCTTACTTTTGACTCTACATTGATTTTGTTGTTATCTAGATCATGTATCTAGCTGTCCTTCAAAGTATGGTCGGTTATAGGATATAGTATAAAGTATATCTGGTCCATTTTATCTTTGCTCATGCTTTTCTAATACTTGTAAGGAACTAGAAAGCAATATACAACATTCTTGAAAACCAAACATTTGTGTTATTGTTCTTGTTCTGTCTCTTTATTACTTGTGTTTCTTAGTATCAAAGTGTGATAGGTTTCTAGTTCCTCATTTGACCTGTTAAGTGTTCTAACCTACTCTTCTCATTGTGTTGTTGTATTGTAAGTGACCATCCGTTAAACCGTCCTATAATAAATACAACATAAAATTGTCTATATCAAAATCACCATAATATCATGTTGTTTACAGATATAACATAAAGTTGCTTGATTCAAAAAGGCCATAAATGGCTCAATTGAAAAGTACTATAAATCACACAATTCAAAAAAACACTTCAAATTATTTGACTCGAAAACATCAAAAATACATAATTCAAAAACATCATAAAATTGTCTAGTTAAACAACAATACAAAATAACATGTTCAAAAACATAATAAAATCATCAAGTTCAAAATACTATAGAAACAAATAAACAAGCATAACAAGTATGTTCCACCATAGTAAACTATAAGCAAGGTCCGGGAGGGTTAGGATGGTGACAAGTCTTTCTTCTATCCTGAGAAACAGAGAGCCGCTTCCAATGAGACAATAGATTCTTAACACTTTCAACAGATAATAAGACATATATCATATAACAGGGTAGCATACACAAGTAAAGCATACAATAAGATAGTTATATTAAGGTACGTACACAAATAGGTTAGATTTAAGCTAACATAAAATAAGACAATATACATGGGTACAATATATACTAAAACTAAGTGAATCATAGGCAAAATAAAACCCAAGCCGACTAGGAGAATAAGAGTATACATGTAGAGTAGTCAATATAGAGCAAAACATACAACGATATAGAAACAAATTTAAGGTAAGGAATATAGGGCAAACAAATGTGCACTTAAAAACAAGCGTATTAAAATCACTCTTAAAAGAACCTAAGCTTAATCATGCACTGAGACTTAACATGATAAGGAAAATGAATGTATACCTATGCATTAAGTATGGACCAACACATGTAAATGGATAGGCCCCACTAGAAGTCTTTAACCTTAATCCTATGTCTCAACGCATTCTTATCCTCAATCATGTACTTGAAGATATGCAACTTTATCATATCTCGCCTAATCATTTCATCCAAAGTCACTTGGGTCTTCTTCTACTTCTCCAACCATCTAAGGTGAGGCTCTCTACAACTCTAGTCGCCGCTATCAATTGTCTTCTCTTCATACGCGGCCAAATTTTCTCAATCTCCCTTTTTGAATTTTGTTTGTAGTACATACCGCTGCTAGTCTCTCAAGAAACACATTGCTCCTTATCTTATCCATCCTTGTGCAGCCACACATCCATCACAATATTGCATTTCAACAACCTCTACTTGTCACTCGTGTGATTTCTTTATGGCCCAACAATCAGTTTCGTATAACATAGCCTATCAAATTGAAACTCTGTAAAAATTTCCTTTTAATCTGTTGGGAACCTCTTCTTGCACTATATCCATAATGTAATAAAGCATCCAAATGAAAAATACCATAAATTTGTCATGTTTTGAAACACTATAAAATTATCGGATTCAAAAACACCATGAAATTACTAGTTCGAAAACATCAAAAACCCAGTTTAATAATAATTTAAATCGCATAACTCAAAAACACCATAAATTTATACGGGTCAAAAACAACATAAAACTCTAGTTTAATGAACACTCACAAAAACACCATAAAAACACTCATCTTTATGAACGATTAATTCATGTCATTTTATTATATAACATATCATACTCGTTAAAATGATAAAAAAAATTATTTGATGTTAGGTTTTTTTAATAATTAGGTATTTAAAAAATTATGAACATCGAAGAAAAAGAAGTAACATGTAACTTGCATGTGTATGCTCCTTTTTAAACTTATAAACCATTTAGGCTCTTCTACATGAACGTAACATTCAAAAAACATCACAATAATTAAACAAGTTTAGCAATATTTTAATTAGGCCACTCATTTTTTAATTGTTTCAATGAGGTCACTAATATTTTTATTTGTTATAATCACATCACTAAATTTTTTAAAGCATTTTAATTAGATCACTGATATTTTTTAAATATTTTTAAAGTAAATCATATATTTACAAAATAATCTAGTTTTTTTATAAATATTTTTAATCTTTTTAAAATTTCAATATTTATTAAAATATTTTACAAATTATGAATGACATAATTCAAACAATCCCAAAACCATAGTCATCTGGTTGGGGCAAAAGAATTTACGAGTGACCTCATTGAAAAAAAAATTATGACAGACTTGATTAGAACAAATAAATTTATGAGTGATCTAATTAAAACAATTACGAAATTTGATTACTATTTTACAAAATTACCCGTATAACATCTCTTATGACTTTTTACATTTTTTAAAGTTTTTCTCTTTTATAGAATATCCATCCTCTCACTATATACCCATTGATATTCCATACATACTAGAAATTAAGTCTGCGCGACATGATGCATTTATAAAATTTAATCACGCGTGTTGTGACGCTGCAGTGCTATTAACATTGTTGAGTACATAAAAAAATTATAAAAAGTTGTGGTGGTTCAATTTTACCGATTAAATATAGACAGAAAAGAATATTACCTCTCACACGTTACGATGTAACTATCACTTAACATTGTTCGACAAACTCATTGATAATGTTAAATAATATAAACTAAAAAACCAAACATAGGAAAGTATTTAAGAAAACAAATATAAAAATATGAAAATTACCTAAAATAGATTATAAAGGAATAAATAAATAAAAATTTAAGAAAATACAGAAAGATTTAGGGGGTCATGTAAAGCAGTTGAAGTCTCGATGATAGAAGTGTATCCATATGGTAACTCAGGGTATGCATTAGAATATTATATGTTTCGTTGTTATCTTTATATTGAACTGACATTACTATTTGCGAATAAGTATAATTGTGCAATATACACACATTGTTATTAACTTATTATAAGTGGTTCCCCTTTTATAAAGTTTGACTCAGTTGTTTTGGACCAGCTCCAAGTGGGAGCCTTTTAAGTACGATTCCATGTGCGTGTCTGATTTCTCTATAGATTTGTCAATGATAAAGGTTCAAGAATGATCAGTGAAAAGGAGTACCGAAAAGAAGAGAAATAATGTCTAAATCAATCAATATTTAAACTATAGTTTATCATATGATAGGCCAAACAAAATTTGTCTTTCTTATTTATAAACTTATATTAGTTAGTAAAGACTACCTTTTTATAATTATAACAAAGCAAAAAAATGTTACAAGTTGAAAAATGCTAAAAAGATGGGGCATGTCAGTTAGGTAGTAGCTCAATGATAAAATTCTAGTATAATATCATGTATAAGTTGTAGAGAAAATGATTTAAAGCCAGAGCAATCTGAAAGTCGTGAATAACACTTTTTTATTGAAATTATTTGGGGATTTAATTTAAACATTCAATTGGATAAAACTATTTGGGGTTTCTAATATCAAATATCCCAATAAACTCAAACAAAAATATATTTCGCAAATCCTGATTTGTTAATTGATATTATGATCAAATCGGTAATTATTAAATCCAAACAGTTATAGCATATGTAAGAACGAATCAGTTAATAAGAAGCGAATACAATATTCAACATGGCAAGGGTTATGTAGTTTTCCACTAGAAACATACATCACAATACTTGGAAAAAAAGACCACAAAATATTTTTTTATCTATACATTTAAATCAAGACGCTTAAACAAATTACTAGTAGCTAATATTGTTCTCATAACATATAAAACTATTAATTTTCTTTATCCAGATCAAAGTGAAAACAAATAGCTACGTACCAAGCATGCTTATATGAGACATACAGCTGCCTCATAACTAAGAGCATTACAAGGTCTAGATCCATGTTTACGTGGAAACTAACACCGGAAGATACTTAAAAACAACTGTTGACCACCTAAAATTAAGTTAGTGTTTCATATATATGAGTTTAAATGAAAAGAAACACATAGCTTCTTAGCATTGTGTGGTATGAATGTATCAGTGTGTAACATATATCAAATACATACAAAGATGAACACATATAAACCAAGCTGCTTCATTCAGTGGAGGAGATTGATCACTTCCGTAGGGAGGCGAGGTGAAATTATTATTTTTATGAGAGGGAGGGATTTGATATTTATATAAAAATACATTAATTGACAAAAAAAGTTACGCTATAAAACTAAAATTTAACACTGTTGACCACAAAAAGAATGGGGCCAAACATTTTTGATAAAGTCCAATTGCTTATGATAAACCGGGTTTAATTCAACACTAAAAGACATTTGTTACTGTATCTATTAGCTTATTTCAGTTCATTTTTAACGTACATAGTCTCTTTTTCTAAAAAAAATCAAGTTTTGCATTTTCGAAATGAATAAATCAAACATTAGATCCTTTAAAACCATTATAAACTGAAACCATGAAATAAAATTGATGGAAACCATCAAATGGATGAAGATCGTTTCAGAGCTTTAATCTTATAGGAGAGAATCGTGAGAACAAACCTAAATAGTTTAATTTTTGATTGATGGTTATTTTTTATTTAAAGTTTTTTTGTACGAATGTGCGTGATATACATAAAAATTATTACAACAATTTTTTGGTATGTTTTTTTTAAAATTAAACATTAGCTACACATGAATGACATGTGTAGGTTCAATAAATATATACAATCTCTTTATAAATTTATTTTAAATTTCAAATTGATAAATAAGAATTGAATTTTAAATATATTTTTCTAATATTTCAATAAAAATTTGTATAGGAGTAAAATAGGAAATCAAAATGGCAGTCTTGATGTAATTTCAACTTGTAACCGGTCTAATGCCCGTATTATTGTATTGTTTCTAGCATCTTGTTAGCTTTGTAATGAAATTTTGCCGTTCAAAAAAAATTTAATTTCTTCTAGTTATTCTCGCAAAAAGTTATGTTCTGCTAGAACCCTACCTGCGATCAAATCATATTAAAATTTACAACCTATCTTTTTTTTTTCCTTTTATTTTACTTTAATCAAAGCTACTTTTCCTGATTGCTAAGATAAAAGTGGTGGATACAAGTTAAAGGGGTAATAAGGCGTTCATACAATACTCAAGTCTGGAAATCTCTACTAAATTCATTGCCTTTATGTTAATTAAATCAAAAACCCTATTGAGTCTAAAGAAAGGCCAACAAATTGAGGTCCCCAAACAAACACATGGATAAAGGCAATTTTTGAACAAAAAGATGAAGATCATAAAGAAATATATACACTAATGTAATGCTGTCCTATTTTATGTCCATCTTTTTGTCAAATTGGAGTAAATAGATGGAGTTATAGGCTCCGAGTTTTTCCTATTTTTCCATTGTTTATCAACATTAATTATATTAGGTCGTTCTTAAAGCTTTTATAATTTTTGGAAAGTTACTTCACGAATAAGCTTTTCTTGTAATCTCCATGACTAAACTAAATTTACTCAAACTTTCTTATCTTATTAAAATCAGTCGATTTGCACTAAGTGCTAGTTGTAAAATCATATATGTAATTCCTTATAAATGTTTTTTTTTTCAATTCTATTGCTCTAATTGAAACATATATGAATCCAAATTATGATTTAATGATAATATTTTCAATTTAAGTTATTGGCAAATTGGATTTTAAAAATCCAAACTATTATATTAGCCTATAATAATCCATACTATTGATTTGGTCGGTAACAATCTCAACTTATTATTAACAACAATCACAAGAACACAATTAGTGAAAATTTACGTTTGATTTCGAATCGATTCGTTTAATTGTTGAAAATTTAAGCTTGATTTCGAATCGATTTCCTTTGAAATAATGAATATGAACGAAATGAATAAAGTTACAAGCTAAATCGAGTTTGAAATAAGTATAAATTGAGTGTGAATGTATGATCATTATACTATTGAGATTGTTGCTTATAATAAAAGTGAAAGTGTAGATTATTTCTAGATGAATCAATAGAATGAATTATTATGGGTTAATGAGTAAATAGTTTGGATTATTAAAATCTAATCTGCTTTGTTAAATATTTACGCCTGATTTCGACTCGATTTCGTTCACAATGAAGAATGTGAACGAAATGAAAATATACAAGCTAAATCGAACATAAATAAAATACGAATTGAGTGTTAATATATTCTAATTATATTGTTGAGGCTGTTATTGGTAATACAAATAAGAGTTAGGATTAGTATCCTCTAAATCAATAATATGGATTATTATCGGACAAAGAGTAATAGTTTGAATTATTAAATCTAATTTGCTTAAGTTTATCTAACTAGTTATAAGACTTGATAATCATTTAATGTATTTTTGTCACAAAAACGAAAAATATTAAAGTTTAAAATTTTCACAAAGTTAAATTGTGAAACATAATCATGATCCCTAGTTAGAGCTCTATGCTCCAATAAATTGTCAATCAAGTCTATTCTATTTGTAAACATGCCTACATGAATGAACAATCAGCTCGGTTTAAAATCCCTAGAATTAGAGCTCTCTAATCAATTCGGTTAAAAATTCCCTCGTCTTGTACCCAAGCCTACCGTGAATGAGCAAACATACGTGCATATTTTTTCAATATAAGCGCTAACTAGAAACTCTAAGTGCTTACCAGAAAAGAAGAGGAAATAATATAGATACGAAAAAAATTAAATAAAGACAAAGGAAAATAAATCTAATTTTGTATATTACGTAAACTAGAAGAAGAGATAGAGAAAGTGAAAACAATGTGTTTTCTTTAGTGGGAGATGCAAGACGAGTAATGTTTATGCAATAGTTTCACAAGATGGAGAATACACTTAATTGATCAAATAGGAAATCATGCAAATAAAACAAATAACAAAGGTAAGAACACACAAGAACAAACAAGTATTGGTTTTCAAGTATAATGTATATTGCTATAAAGTGTTTTACAATTGTTACAAGGCTTAGGCTTTAGAACTTGTTACATGACACATTTTATGCTACATCCACATCCGGGCATACTTTGAATAGGTTAACTCCTTATTTCCTTTTCCAAGTACTGGCCTATGTGACTTAAGGAGGAGAGATCATTGGCCTTCTTGAGCTGGTTGAGCACTTAAGCTCTTGCAAATGAGAGGTTGTCATAACCCTTCACCAACTTAAGAGTAATAGGTGTTGAAGGAGTTATAGTCTCAAGGTCATAGGTTATTCAGTTGGGCCTTCAACTAATCTTCCCCTTCGAAGCTAATCTTAGGATCTGGCTCAATATCTAGTTGACCAACTATTTTTCGTGCTAACCTATGTTTATATAAACCGATACTTCTCTTGAACTCCTCAGACACATTCAGCTGAATCCTATTCGATAACCTATCACCTTGTTTATTTTGACTTGGGTTAGCAGGTGGAAAGTCAACCAAAGTTAAGATCTCATAGAATCTTAGGGTTTGGAATTTGAAAACTTCTTGTTGACCTTGATATATAAAAGCACCAGGGATCTTCTATCATTGTCATACCTCCTTTCTAATATTAGATTGTCAGCAAGGTGGGATGGAGTTGACATAGGATTTGGTACATCCTATTCAAATAGACTTTGAACAATGGTATTCACCTTGATGTGGGCCTAAAAAGGTTGTAAAGTCTAGACAAATGCAAGTGAAGTTATGAGTCCTCAATATCCATACTCTAGGCACTACTCTCAAGTTCTATGGCTGTGGTGATTATCTCTCCTTTTTTGGTAGCATCACTTACTTGCATAGGTGAGGTGGAGATTAAATCCACGATATCCACAGGTTCTTGTTGATTTGGTTGAGCACGCCTGGGAAGCCTCTCAGCTAACTTTCCCTGAAATTGATGATCTCAAGTTGTTAATTAAGGACTTGACTTTATAAGGTAGCCACCTGAGTTTTGAGGTGACTAACCTTATAGACCAAATAGGTGCATCTTAATATCAGTTTGTGTATCCTTAGTTGCATATTTTCATCATAATAAAAAGAAAAATCATGGGGGATGAGAGTACATGACCAAATTCATCTCCCTTACCACCAGATATTGTTTCCTAATCTCTAGATTACCCCTTCTCAATGACAACCATAGAAGAAGTTCTAAGGAGATAGGCTACCATGATTGAGGTTTCAAAGATGTAATCACTTGCAGAAGTGAGAGCCTTTTTCACATGTACCTCCTGAACTTGTTGAGAAAGGTCCACCTTAGTCATGGGTGAATGATACGGGCAAGATATGGGAGTAATAGGAGCACTAATATCTCCTTGAAAAGGATTGGTTGATTGAGGTTTAAAGGCTGGATGGTAGCTTTCCCATAAAGTTCATTCATATGAGTTTTGAGACTCAAGATTTGTTCATCTAAGACACTAGCACTGATCATTGAAGAAATGGGAGTAGTCTTCATCTCAGGAGAAGTGGGAGCTCTTGGTTCCATTTTGTCTACATGGATGACTATATAGAAGCCTACTCAATCAGAATATACTAATCACGGTTTCATTTAGATTTTCATTGGCAGGTGATGGTTATTTGTGGTTGTAAGGGTGTTAAAGATAAAGAAGGTGTGCGTGAAATATTGGTTGTTCCTGCCAAGTTGTTACACTGAGCAATGAGCTCTAACACATTTAAGACAAGGGCTTTTTCTACCCTGGAAAAACCAACAGTGGTTCTCCTCATTATCTTGTGTAGATACATGTGTACTTAGTTTAGGAGCTCAATGTAAAATGTTTTTCATGTCTTACGTATATGTAATTGAATGGGTATGAATGAAATGTAATGTGTTGGTGATTCCTATAATGTTTAATATTTCATTATTTATTGTGTGATAACACATATTGAACTAACTATATGTGTTTGTGGTTGTTTACGTAGTTCTTAGTCAATAATGGTTGAGAAACATGTTTAAACTTAATCGTGTGAAGTTCTCATGTGAATGGATCATGCTAATGGACCATACGCATGAATTCTTTATGCTAATGGACCAGTCGCACGACTGAACCAGGAGTCTGGATCAGTCGCACGATTGTGACATAAGATTGACTCAGTCACAAGACTGAACATTCAGTCCTGCGGATGAATCAACGACATGCTTTAGTCGCATGACTGAACCATGCTAATGGTTCAGTCGTACGAATGGAAAACCCTAACCTATAAATACCACTTAATTCATGGAAAAACGGAACAATTCGAATACCTACGCACATAATGGTACCCTAGCCATCTAGAGACTCAAGAAAACCTGTTCCAAGTTCATAGATTGCAGTTAATCATCTTACAATCATTCTTAACGTTTTGATTCATTCTTAGATCGATTATACTTGCGTTCTCACTGATTGAATCGTCAATCAAATAGGATTCCGCATTATTTGGTTTGGCATACACGTAAATCAATTAGTACTCCATACCTAAACGGTCCTAACAAGTGGTATCAGAGCCTTGGCTCTTGATTTGCGTGTGATTCAATCGATTTTGATATAAAAATCGCGTTTTCACTCAAAAACTCAATCTTTTTGTGTCAAACAGTGTTTTTCGACGTCTCCAGGTCAAAAAGTTAACGTTTTTCGGCATACGGCAATTAGGGTTCGTGAGAAATTCATGTTTTCTTGCGTCAAATTGTTCAAAACCTTTGTTTTTGCAAAAATAGCAGCCTTCAGTCACACGATTGACTCAATCGCACGACTAAACCCATTCGCACCTCTCATATGCACGATTGAACTCAATTGTCTTGTTCATTCGTACGACTAACCAGCTTCATTCGCATAGACTCCAACTGCACTCTCCTTACGCACGACTGAATCCAATCACACGATTGAATTCATTCCCACACATCATTCACACAATTGACTCATTTGCATAAGTTCAATCGCACAAGTGGTCCATTCGCACATGTGAAGTATTTGATTTCAAAAGTTTAAAGTTAACAAGATGGAAGATCAATACTCTGCGTTCACTGCAGGTAGAGACACACGGATCCAGAACCTCTTGCTTCTGCAGAATGAGACTGGGAATCATAATAAACCACCTAAGCTTATAACGTTAGACGATTACCCACAATGGAAGCAACGTTTCGAGATCTACCTCAATGGAGTTGATCCCAACCTTTGGGAATCCATTGAAACAGGATATGACATGCCTGTTGGTGCAAATGGGGTAAAATTGACATTGGGGGATGATTGACAGCTAGAAGGAGAAATATAATGTAGAGAAGAAGGTCTATGCCCTGTTAACTCAATCTATTCCAAATGATATCTCCCATTAATTTTTTGAGAATAAACATGAAAAGAAACTTTGGATAGCCTTGGAAGATAAGGTATCCAGCTTGGCGGATGGTTTACCAGAGAAGTAGGATTCGTTTGTATCTAATTTGAGACAAAATAGTATATTGAGAAAATTAGACATAAACGACTTCATCCTGAAATTGAGAGAAGAGGAACTTAGGATGAAATACAGGTCACAAAAAGGAACATATGAGCAAAATTCTTCACTTTACAACACCTCTTCCACAACAGCCAGTTAGGAGTACCCCTTCAGACTGCATTTGTTTCAAGTTCAACTACTCCTTCACCAACCATAGCTTCAGGGTCTGACACGCCTGGGTCATCAAGTACCCATTATATTGCACCTGAGGCTAATGCTACCAAGTTAAAGACCGAGAACCTCGGGAATATCACTGTGGAGGTGGCTAAAGAACATATGGATCTATTAGAAGTTGTTGTTCACTCATATGACGGTTTGGCTGCAGGAAAGATTGGTAACTGCCATCTAGTAGATGAAGATTACGAACAGATAGACGAGAACGAGCTTGAAAAAATGGACATAAGGTGGGCATTGGCAAGTGCTATACGTAGAGCTAAAAACGTTTGTTAAGAAGACGGGACAGAACTTGATAGCCACTAAAGACACTACTTTTGGTTTCGATAAGTCCAAAGTTACCTGTTTCAACTGTGGAGAGAAGGGCACTTTAAACGTGAGTGTGTAAAGCCCAAGAAGAAGGGTAAGAGCAACCCATTCTCGACTTTTAAACGTTAGGAGAAACCAACAGGTGGAGCTACCTCATCTAGTACAGAGAGAAAGGCCTTGACTGCTCAAGGTGATGAAGAACAAGATTGGACCTTCAAATTTGTGTCTTCGGGAGAATCGAACATTGCAAATGTCGAGGTGTTGGATGACGATACTGAAAGTGAAGATGATATCGCGGTTGAACTAGCAATGTCAGAAACTGAAGATACTGCAAAAGTGGTCAAACCCCTTATTGAAGAAGATACTAAAACGACATGTTCAGAATCTCCAACAGCTGAAGAGTCAACCCCTGCACTGATGGTAGATTCAACTGAATCTTCACAGGTAAGTACTAAAGACCAACTGTTTGACAATCATGCTTGTTATGAATGTAATAAATTTAGGAAAAGTATAGATTTGAAATTTGCTAGGTTATTAGATCACTACAATAGCTTAGTAAAGGATTTGCAACTGTGCACAGAAGCAAATCGCATTTTAAAACTAAATGAGCATAGTTATAAAGAGAAAATAGAACTGTCAAATAAACAACTTAGGGAAACCGAAGTTGTGGCTTTTAACCAAGAATTGACATTAGTTCTATTTAAACTCCCTTGAAGAAACTAAAAAGGAAAAAGTAGTTTTGGAAGTAGAAGTAAATTCATTAAAACAAAAACTACACAGTTGGACTAGTTCTTCTCACATAGTTAAAAACTTAGTGAAAGAACGAAATAACAAGGAAGGATTAGGTTACAAGGTAGTTCCACCACCACATGAGATCTTGTTAAATACTAAATTTCGACGAGTAAATAACAATCCTATTAAGGATCAAGTGGTGACCACTCCTCTAGTTAGTGATCCGGATTCCACATGTCAAACGGTGGAATCTGTCACTAAACTGAAGGAGGACACTTTTAAATGTAAGGGTAAAATGTCTAACGTTAATTTGGATGAGCAATTTGAGAAGATTAAGCTAAAGTCTGATTCAACAACGTCTAATCCTGAACCCAAAAAGACCAAACAAGTTTACCAAACACGTGCTTCATGTCTAAGTCCAAATAAACAAAAAGGTAAAGATGTTAAAAAGGTTCAAACAATTAATTTTGTTAAAGAAGATAAAACATCTAAACAAGAAGTGACAAAACCCAACAAGCCCAAAGTCACACCGGTCTCACACACTTCCCCACAGAGACGTCTTTCGCAACATGTTAAAGGTCGATCGTGCTACAATTGTGGAAAGAGAGGACACATTGCTTCTAATTGTCCTCAGTATCAGACAACAAGAAAGAGAGTTGAACTTCATGATACTAAACAGATTTCTTCTAAAAGTAGTTCTATTACTCCACCTAAAAGAAATAATGAAGCTAAAGTTCAAACCATAAGCTAGTCGTCCGTTTATCACAAACAGGCCTTGCACAAAACTGGCATGTGGAAAGAAAAATCAAATCAAATGTCTGATACTGAGAGAAGTAAGAAGAATGAAATGCCCTCACCCTCAAATGGACAGTGGGTTGAATTTATGATGTATGATTCCTCTGGGTTACCCAAGTCAGTTAAGGCTTAGGTCCCAAACCTTCACTAATCATTTCCTTTGAATGTGCAGGGTGTTCGTTATAGTGCTATCACAAACACTTGGATTGTGGATAGTGGAGCATGCAGGCACATGATCGGGAACATGTCACTCCTCTCAAACGTCAAATAGATTAAGGGGGGACATGTTTCTTTTGCTGGAATTAAAGGAGGTTACATCACTGCATAGAGAGAAGTGGAAAATCAAAAGGTTACGTTTGGCAAGGTCAACTATATTCAACAACTACAAAATAACTTATTTTCTGTATCACGGATTTGTGAGAACGGTTTCAAGGTTGTTTTTGATACCAAGAAGTGCTACGTGTTGAAGAAGGAGTACATCATTCCGAATGACCAAATCTTAATGTCAACTTCAAGGTATAATGACTTATACGTCTTGGATCAGTCAAAGGTCTCCACAACCGATCATCAAGTCCAATGCTTCTTGTCAAAGGCAACTGAGAAGGAATCCATCTCCTGGCATAGGAGAATGGGACACATAAATCCAAGGAAGATGAATCATCTCATTCAGAATGATTTGGTCAATGGAGTTAATGTCAAAAACTTTTAACTTCCGAATTTTTGTGTGGCATGTAAGAAGGGAAACAGACCAAGAAGTCTCACAAGGCAAAGAACAGCAACTCTATTGAATTGCCTCTCGAACTTCTACATATGGATCTGTTTGGTCCTGCGAGCACCAAGAGCATCGCTCGAGATCTGTATTGTTATGTAGTCACCGATGACTATTCCAGATTCTCTTGGGTAATGTTTCTAAAATCCAAATTAGAAATATTTGATTCGTTCAAACAGCTTATGACCACGTTGGAATCTCTATACAAGTTAAAGGTACGTCAGATTCGCTCAAACAACGGTACAAAATTCAACAATCAGTGGATGGAGGCATTCTACAAAGAAAAGGGAATTGTACATCAGCTCACATCTGCCTACACTCCACAGCTGAACGGAGTTTCTGAACGGAAGAACAGGAGCTTGATAGAGACACCCAGGACGATGCTAGCAGACTTGAAACTGCCTATCCAATTCTGGAACGAGGCAGTAGCAAATGCATATTACACTCTGAATCGAGTCTTGGTGGTTAAACGACATGGTAAAACTTGTTACGATTTGCTCCAACGACATAAACCTAATCTGGAGTATCTTGAACTGTTTGGTGCACCTTGTACACTGCTGAATAAAGATCAGTCATGAAAGTTCAATGAAAAGGCTGAAGAAGGTATTTTTCTAGGATACAACATACCGAATAAGAGGGTTTACAACAACTCAACAGGTCAAGTAGAAGTGTGATGCAACGTCGATGTTTAGAGATTCATTACCCCCCTTATAGGAAAAGGGCCCGCCTTGTTTTTCAATTATGATGGATTCTTCAAGTCCTTCAACATTACTCTCACCGCTTATGATGCTGAGCTATCGACAAAGATGATGTATGATGTCTTAAACACACTGCCCCTAGACTCGACAACATCCGGTTCACAAGGTCAGTCTTCTAGTAACTCAGGGGGAGCACTGGAGGTAAGTGACTCATCTTCTGACGATGAAGAAATGAAAAACGTTTAGGTGGATCAGGAGGAACAGGTTCCTACTATTACAAGTACACAAGCATAAGATGTTGATGCGTCTGACACTTCGGAACCCCATACTCCCACTGCCTCAGATATTCAAAATGTCGTTCACAATCTGGATAATGAGGTAGTTGTACCCACCACTCCTGGATCTCGACTAAATGTTTATCTTCCTCTGGACAATGTCATAGGGGATGTACAATTGGGAGTACAGACAAGAAATCGGCTATATTCAGATGATTATGCCTCAGTCACAGAAAAAGGCTACCTTCACGATGATGCTTATCGATGTTTTGTGTCTTAATTTGACCCAAAATATGTAAGTGACGCCTTAAATGATGAGGCTTGGGTGAGTGCCATGAAAGAAGAACTTCTTCAATTCAAGAAGTTAGGAGTGTGGACTCTAGTGGATAGACCTAAAGGTGCCAAGGTCATTGGCACTAAATGGGTTTTAAAATGCAAGAAGGATGACCAAGGGGTCATTATTTGAAACAAGGCCCGACTAGTAGTTCAAGGATTTCGACAAGTCGAGGGAATCAATTACAATGAAGAGTTTGCACCTGTGGCCAGAATGGAAGCCATCCATATCTTCCTAGCCTATGAATCGTATATGAAGATTAAAGTCTATAAGCTTGTTATGAAGAGTGCATTCCTTCATGGTGAAATCTGAGAGATAGTGTATGTTAGTCAACCCGAGGGATTTGAGGATCCGTATCATCGGGACTGAGTTTACAAGCTAGACAAGGCTCTATACAGGCTTCATTAAGCCCCAGAACATGGTAAGAGAAGCTCTCGACTCATCTTGTGAAACACGGGTTTCAAAAAGGAGTGATTGATCGTACATTGTTTATAAAAGAAAAGGATGGTCACTTACTACTTGTACAGATCTATGTTGATGACATAATCTTCGGGTCTAAAAATGAAGAATTATGTAAAGAATTTGAAGCAGTAATGAAGGCAGAATTTGAGATGAGTGCCATGGGAGAAATGAAGTTCTTTCTCGGGTTACAGGTGGATCAGACACCTAAGGGAATTTTTCTACATCAAACCAAGTATGTAGGCAATATTCTAAGTCGGTTCAATACGGAGAATGCTTCAGCAACAGGGACTCCACTTGCTACAAACCACGATGTGGCACCCGGCGAAAGTGGCGATCTGGTTGATGCCACCATTGTTGGACCCTGAAAGGATCATACATGCCAATTCAAGTGGTGGATGGTTGCTCTGCTGGAATCCCTCATGTCCAAGAACAAATGCGGATCAAGACAAGTATCTGCTGAATAAGAAGAAAAATACAAGTGTTGGTCATCCGCATTTGTCAATGCGGATGACAAGTTAATAAATGCGGATATACATTTGTTCATCTGCATTGACCAATGCGGATTACCAAAGAAATGCGGACAAGTGTTTTGTTCATCCGCATTTACCAATGCGGATGACCAAACTTCAATGCGGTTGAAGAAATGCTGATGAAGTCAACTCATCCGCATTTGTCAATGCGGATGATCAACAGCCAATGCTGATGAAGACTTAGACTAGCTTTAGTAAGGTAGTTTAGTCTTTTGTAATGGCAACGTGTCTGCCTATAAATAGAATAGTATACCTCATACATGGGGTAACTTTGGTCTGTAATTTGATTTGATTCTTAGTTCCTAGAATGTTTTGTTTGCATTGAATGTTCTTGTAATCAATCAATCAAAGTATTCAATATATACAAACATATTTATGAGTATCATGTGTATTCAATGTTCATTGATTGTCTTATTCCGCCTCTCAATCTTTGACTCAATCACTATATTCGGTCCTTATTGATTCACATCAACTGAGATTATCATTCTCAAATCTTATCCAGTCAATTGGTATCAGAGCCACGGCTCTCAGTTCTTACTCAGATCTGCACAGATCTGGTCTGAACCCGATAGATCTGGTGATTGAGTAGCTGAACAGAGTATTTATACATCTCTAATCAGTTTACACACCGAATACTACCTGAAATACTCAACAGCCCTTATTCAACCAATCAGTCGAACACAAAACATCATACAGACTACAAGTCCGACAACCTACAACAATACAAAGACACTCCTGATTACAAACATCATAGTCATCAGATCTGAATCTACTGGATGTTTTTAATGATTATTTGGACTAAACCCACTGAATAGACTTAAAAACTCACTAATCCATACTAAAAATCAACTGATAAAATGGATTCTCACAGTTATTCAGAACTTGGGCATACCCCAAAACCACCAATGCTGAAACATAAATCTGAGTTCAAACAATGGAAAATAAGATTTATGAATTATATTACAGGTGTACATCCTGACTACTAGATTTCGATATGTAAAGGTCCCCACATCCCAATAACACTGTCAGCTGATCAGGCAACTCTCTACATTGAAGATCTTACTCTAGATGATGGCGATTATAAGAAGATCAAGATTGACCTTAAAGCATATTCCATCCTCACTCAATCAAGCACTTAAGATGGATGTGCTTAAAAGGCTGGAGAAGTATGGAACTGCAAAAGCAGTTTGGGATGCTTTGCAAATTATGTGTGAAGGAAGTAGTGAGGTTGCTGAAATCAACCGAGACAAACTGATAAATCAGTATGAAACCTTCCATCATTTCAAAGGGGAATCAATTTCTAAACAATTGCACAGATTCGTGCAGTTAGTAAATGATTTGGAGATAATGGGATGACTTACAAATCAAAAGACCTCAACAAGAAAATGTTACATAGTCTTCCAGAGCATTGGAAACAAAACGTAACAATGCTGAAAATACTCTTGATTTGGAGAGTACCACTCTTGACATAATGATTGCAAAAATTGAAGCACTGGAACTTGATGAAAGAAGCAGGAATCTTGGAGGACCAAAAGTTGTTGAAGCTTATAAGTTTCCATCTAAAACTCATTCTGTTGAGAATGCCTTCATCACTGAAGAGGATGACTTTCTGTCATCTGGAGATCAACACAAAACCACTGGATTCTTTGCAGCACACTCAATTAACAGACCATCAGCATCAGCATCAACATCAACCAATCAATCAACAGGATTCTCTTCTGTCTCTACCAACCCTACTGATGCTCAAAAAGAAGAACAGAAGGCTACATATAATGCCTTTGTAGCAAGTTTTGAGGCATATTTGGGAGGAAGACTGACTTCTGCATATCTAATCCAAGAAGATCTGGAGGAAATGGATCCAGATGATGTAGAAGAGACGGATTTACAATGGCAAATGGCTATGATTACCATGAGAGCTAAAAAGGTTTTCAGGAAAGGCAAAAAACTCAGCCTGAATGAAAATACTAAGCTCGGATACGACAAATCCAAAGTCAAATGCTTCAATTGTGGAATGGCCGGGCACTTCTCTAGAGAATGTAATGCTCCAAGAAGAAACAACGATACTCCAAGACATTCTCAGAGTCAGTCATCATATCAACCGTCTTCAAGCATTCCCTCCCTCAATCATCAGCAACAATATCATCATCAACAACAACAATCTTCTCAAGCTCAACCTCAACTGGCCAATCAAGCTTTTGGGAGCAACCAACCTTTAGCAAATGCACTTGTGATCAGACAAGACGGAGTGTGTGACTGGAGCATGTATGCTGAGGAGGTCAAGCCACAATTCCAGAACCATGCACTGATGGCACACATTAATGATGGACCATCCCCCATGCCATCTGAGGTAAAATCCAATCTTTGTTCTAATAAGTGCATAAATGAACTTCAAGGTTATAGAGAGCATAACCACAAATTGGCTAAGAAAATAAAAGAGGAAAAGTAAAGTCAGAGATGATGAAGAGAGAAATAAAAAGTTTTGAAATTAAAATTAAATCTCTCATCTCTGACATAGAAAAACTTCATGGTGAGAAGTACTCTCTTGCAGCTGAGAATGAGCTATTATCTGAAAAATTAGCTCAATCTAAAGCTGACCAAGCCCTTACTGAAATGAAACTTGAAAAGTTTCAACAATCTTCAGTAAAGCTGCAAGAGATGCTGGATTCTCAAAAGGATCCAAAGGACATGTCAGGGATTGGGTATAATTCATGTCCTCCACCATACAATGACAACTATACTGTCATGCCTGAATCTGTCACACTCAAAAATCAAACTGAACCTAACACTATTAAAACCACACGATAGTAAACAAAATCACAAATCCTCAAAATGAACCAAGTGTTTACATTGAAACTAGTGAGGATAAAATCAAGTTAGGTCACCAATAAAAATAAAAAGTGTTCAGACAAGACAGTAAGTGTTGTCAAACCAGTCAGCCCCATTAAAGCTATTGTTCCATTCATAAAATTCATACCTGCTATAGCTAATGGGAAAAAGAAGTTTGTGCAAAAGATTAAACCCTCTGCTGAAAGCAGTTCTGATAATGAGATCAATACTCATCAAAATTCAAGCATATCAGATGAAGGTTCATTAAAAGGAAATAACAAAAAATCTCTGACTTCAAAATCACACAGTCAACCTGATCCTCAAACATCAAAATCAAGAAATGGATTAGGATTTGACATATGCAATAAAGATCATGTTGAACAGTTTGAGAAAGAGCAACAGAAAAGGATAAGGAAACGAAAACAGCCTCAAAAGACAATCAAATTCAGTGCAGTAAAGCAAACTGCACAAAAGGCTGAATTTGATTCTTCTTCCAGCAAAAAGAATGATACTAAGTTGAAAAAGGGAAAATCAACTGAGTCAAGACCAGTAAAATCTGAGAAAATTAACAAGCATATGTATTGTGACATATGTGATATGTTTAACCACAAAACAGAGGAGTGCTTTTTCAATCAATATTGCTCCATCTGTGACATGAACAATCATTCAACAAAAACATGTTATTTCAAAAAATATTGTTCAGTCTGTGACTTAAACAATCACAATACAAATGACTGTTATTACAAGCAATCGAGAGTGAGAATTCCTCAAAACAAGCCTATCTCCCCAACATCATCTGACAAAACAAGTGTTAAGAGTCACATTTATAATAACAAATCAAGGACGTATAAACCAACAAAGGATGAAATATGAAAGACTCAGGTAAAAATCAAAGAAACAAATATATCAATAACAAACAAAATTTGATTTTTCCAACTCAAAGTCAACAGTTGATAATAAAAAACAAGTCAATTTTCTCAAAAAAAAAACAGAGATCAACGATTTCATAATTTTTCTGATTTCTCAAATGATGGTGATGAAATAGCTCATTCATATTCTTATAGAAAATCTCAAAGACCACCTCTAATTAGGTCACAGGTTAGAGGAAAACTTCAAGAGGTCACCATTATGCATAGAAACGGGAACCCAAGACCGTGGTGGCTTGGGTTCCATATTCTAACTAGTTCTTTTTGTGCTTGCAGGGTCATCCATATAGGTCTAATAGCCTATGGTATGTGGACAGTGGATGCTCCGACACATGACTGGAGATCGTTCCCTCCTTCATGATTTCAAGCAAATTAAAGGAACATCTGTGGCATTTGGAGGAGATTCACAAGGTGGTGGGATTACAGGAGAAGGATCTGTGACAAACGAGATGCTCAGCTTTGATAAAGTGAATTATTGTGAACAACTCAATTTCAATCTTCTAAGCGTGTCTCAGATCTGCGACAAGAGATATTCGACTCACTTTACCGACACCCACTGTTATATTCTAAAGTCAGGATTTCATATCCCTGAAGAATGGGTTGTATTAAAGACTCCGAGAAAGAATAATACTTATGTCTTAAACCTTAATTCTACTGCACTAATAGAAGAAACATATCTCTTGTCAAAAGCATCATTTGATGAATCACAGCTTTGGCACCGACGTTTGGGGCACACAAATTTCAAAAACATGAACAGATTAGTAAAAGGAAACCATGTCATTGGATTGCCTCAAAAAGAATTTCATTTATTGATCTCTGTTCAGCATGCCTCAAAGGAAAACAACATAAATCTTCACATAAACTAAAACTTGTGAACTCAAACAATACTCCATTGAAACTACTTCATATGGATCTCTTTGGCCCAACACATGTCATGAGTATGGGAAAGAAACAGTATTGTTTGGTTATCATTGATGACTTTTCACGATTCACATGGGTTTTCTTCCTACTTCATAAAATGAAGTATCCTCAATAATCAAAGAGTTTATCACTAAAATTGAGAACCAACTTGACTATAAGGTCAAAAGCATAAGAAGTGATAATGGGACAGAATTTAAAAATGAAGACATGAGCTCATTTTGCACAATTAAAGGCATAGCTCATCAATTTAGTGCGACTAGAACTCCTCAACAAAATGGGGTAGCTGAAAGGAGAAATAGAACACTAATTGAAGCAGCAAGAACTATGCTAGCTGATGCTAAATTGCCAATAACCTTTTGGGCAGAGGCAGTTAACACATCATGCTTTGTACAAAATCGACTATGATTGTCAAAGAAAGAAACATGACTCCATATGAACTGTTGTTTCAAAGAAAACCATTTATTGGATTTCTTAAGTCATTTGGTAGTCCAGTCTCAATATTAAATACCCGTGACCATTTGGGAAAATTTTCAGCTAAGTCTGATGAAGGATTCTTGTAGGTTATTCTTCTGTGTCAAAGGCTTACAGAGTGTTTAATCCTCATTAAACATTGTTGATGAATCAACTAATGTTCATTTTAGGAACATTCATTTCCCAAATCTACAAATGGTCCCGATTGGTTATTTGATATTGACTCTTTTACAAAATCTTTTGATCAATTTTATTTGTCTGATGCAGATAACCTACTTTCAGCTAGTTCATCTTCAAGCATAGAAAGGAGATTGACTTTCCATTAATTCCTCCTACTCACACTGAAGAACCAAATGAAGATGTACCTCTGCAAGCTGACCCCATCAGACAATCAACCACAAATCAAATCATTTCAAATGCAAGAGGACCCAGCTTGTTACCATCTAATTAGAAGATCAATCTATAGCAATTAGAAATGAAAAACAAGCGTTGCCTTCAGCTGAAGTGGAAAGAAGATCAAATGATAGATACAATGAAAGTGCTGCTAATGCTGAAGCAGACACTGAGACAGGGTCTGACAACCTTCATAATTCTCCAACAGTTCAAAGTGATGATGCCTCTGACCATAATGAACTGAATGTCTCCAATCTTGATGTAACAATTACTGGTGACTCAATTCCACCCACCAGAATACACAAGAATCATCCAGTTGAAACCATTATTGGTGATCTTCATGAAAGAGTGACAAGAAGCAAGTAAGCACTGCAAACATCTGTTTGTTCTCATGCTTTCTTTGTCAAACAGTACCCAAAAACATCAAAGAGGCACTTCAAGACAACAGCTGGATTGAAGCAATGCAGGAAGAGTTGCTACAATTCAAGAAACAAGTATGGCAACTGGTAGATCTTCCTGAAGGACAATATCCTATTGGTACCAGATGGCTATACAGAAATAAAACTGATGACAGGGGAATCGTCATTAGAAATAAAGCAAGATTGGTAGCTCAGGGGTACACTCAAGAAGAAGGAATAGATTATGATGAAGTATTTGCCCCTGTAGCTCGGCTAAAACCATTAGAATCTTTCTAGCATATTCTGCATCCATGAAGTTTACTGTTTACCAAATGGATGTGAAATGTGCATTTCTGTATGGAAGATTACTGAAGAGGTCTATGTGAGTCAACCACCTGGATTTGAAGATCCTGATTTTCCTCACAGAGTTTACAAGCTTGACAAAGCTCTGTATGGTCTTCATCAAGCTCCCAGGAAGTGGTACGAGACTCTATCATCATTTCTACTTAACAACGGATATGAAAGAGGTAGAATTGATCAGACTCTCTTCAGAAAGAGAAAAGGAAAAGACATGTTGCTAGTACAGATATATGTGGACGACATCATATTTGGCTCTACAAACAGGCAACTCTGTAAAGAATTTGAAGATCTCATGCATTCAAAATTTCAGATGAGTGCTATGGGAGAACTCACTTTCTTTTTAGGGGTGCAAGTTCTACAAACAGCAGATGGAATTTTTATCAATCAATCAAAATACGTAGAAACAATGCTGAAGAAATTCCACCTTGCTGATTGTCAGTCTATCAGAACTCCTGTAGATCCTAAAGTGAAGATAGGTCCCGATCCAGATGGAAAATCAGTAGATCAGACCCTCTATCGATCCATGATAGGCTCACTCATGTATCTTACAGCTAGTAGACCCGACATTATGTTTGGAGTTTGTGTGTGTGCCGATATCAAGCTGATCCAAAGGAATCACATGTCAATGCTGTCAAACGAATATTCAGATATCTGAAGGGCAAACCAGCTCTTGGATTATGGTATCCAAAGGAAGGAGACTTCAATCTCTATTCCTACACTGACAGTGACTACGGAGGATGCAACTTCAACAGAAAATCCACGTCTGGCGGTTGTCAATTTCTTGGTCCCAGATTGGTCTCATGGCAATGCAAGAAGCAAACAAATGTATCTGTGTCAACAGCAGAAGCTGAGTATATCGCAGCATCTGCTTGTTGCTCTCAAGTACTCTGGATTCAAAACCAGATGCTTGATTATGGTTATAACTTCTTGCATACCCCAATTTATATTGACATACTGCAGCTGTCTTTATTACAAATAATCCAGTTCAGCACTCAAAACGAAACATATTGAAATTAGATATCACTTTTTGAGAGACTGTGCTGAAAAGGGTTTAATCAAATTGATTCAAGTACCAACTGAAAATCAATTGGCTGATTTGTTTACTAAGGCATTTGAACCGAGTAGATTCGAATTCTTAGTTCAATCAATTGGTATGATTAACCTTGAATAAAATCCATCAAAACATCAAAAACAATGTAAAAATTATTCAAAAAAAATCCCAAAGAAGAAATTTTTGATGAAGAAAAGATTGGGAAATGATATAATTACAGTCATTATATCATTCACTGTGCTTTATTTCCAAATTTGAAGACTGTCATGACTTACCTGATATGTAGGTAGGCTCAACTTGGAAGAGAAGATACATGTAGTGATAAACTAAAGATATATTCAATGGTGAAACACTCATCACAGAGTATTGGTATGTATCAATTTATTCAAGTGAATGTAAGTGTAGTAACAAACACACACCAGGGAATGATACTTTATGAATCTCTTTCACCAACATCAGATTCATCTCTGTTTTGCTGAGCAAAGACCTGATGAATCATGCACAAAGTGCAGATGTAATGATCCAAAGATTCCCAATGAGGAACACATCCAAATTGGATGAATCAACAAAAGCAATACATTCCAAAGGAATGAACAAAAGAATCTGTTTATGGATCACCTTCCAAGTGAAGTGAAAAGAATCCCAATGTGGATCATCATGATAAGGATCAAAGTAAAAGAATCCCAATGTGGATCATCATGATAAGGATCAATTAAAAGAATCCAATGTGGATCAGTGAAATAAGATCTCATCTTAAGTAACCTGGTCCTGTAAGTTGTGAAAAAGTTCTACCATACAATTCATAAGGATGGTTGATCATTCCATGCATGGTGTGAGGTACATATTGAATATCTAAATCAATCTAAACATGATAAATGTCACTGGCATCAAAATATCAACCCGTATGAGTTTAAGAGGACAATCATACCTTCAATCAATAATGTCATAAACATGTCAATCTTATCACAATATGCACTTGTGTAATGCAAGACTGATATGATCCCAACAAAAAGATATACTTCTCTTCATCAATTAAAAAAACAACAACAAAATTATAAGTACATTCAAAAAGTTTTTTTTAATACTTAAAGTTTTCATCCACAAATGGATCAAAACTTTAGGGGGAGTACTTTAAAGTTTTTGATCAAGTATATATAGATTTACAATTTCTTAAATTACTTTCCTAAAATCAAAACAAAGAGAAAATGTTTGTGTCAATGCAGAAGTTATACCATAGTATCTCAGCTTATGCAGATGCAGATTCTTGGAAACCCCTCAAGCCCAAGATCAGTCAAACAATGGGAAACTTGTATCACTCCTGATATACAAGTCAATCCAAGCAAGAATTGACAACTTCAACAGTCAACCATGTCACAAGACATACTTCATAAGCCATATCTTCATAACAAGTTCATCAAAATCAAGATTCATTAAATTTTGATTAATCCCAAAAGTTAATGCAGGTAAGTGCATTGGTTAATGAGGGTGAAGGTAACCCAGACACATAACCAATGCACGTAACAACTTATTTCAAAGTTAAACCTAATGCGGACAATGATTTTACTCTACCGCATTGGTGTGCATCAAGAATTCAGAAAATTTGAAGTGTTTAAACCTATGCGGAACTAAAGTATTCTACCGCATTTGTTAATGCGGATGAAAATTTTACTAAGTGTTCAGCCGCATTTTTAATGCGGATAAGGTTTACTCTCCCGCATTTGTTTAACTCTTCCGCATTTGATACAATGTACAAATACGGATGTACAAATACAAGTGTTTCACTTCCGCATTTGCTACAGTGTACAAATGCTGATTACTTTCAAAGTTTCGCATTTGCTACAGTACACAAATGCGGATGAAAGGATGAATGCGAACAGTCAGTCAAAAATGTGTTCTACCGCATTTGCTACAATAAACAAATGCGGATGAAATGATGAATGCGAAAGTCGGTCAAAAATGTGTTCTACCGCATTTGCTACAGTACACAAATGCGGATGACTAAAAATATCAACATTTACACTTCTGCCTTTGCTACAGTAGTGACCACATTTGAAATCAAAACTTGTAAAAATTTGTGAATTCTATTATCTGACTATTTAAAGAAAACCAACAGAGTCATTTAATACTTTTCAAATTTGAGCGACTTCATAGTGAGACGAGCGCCACCAAATACTGTTCATCATCATCTTCACCATTTAAACCTAGTTTCCAATCGATTCAACAAAACCGTGGGCATTGATTCTTAACCAAAAGGATTCTGAGAAAAGGTGAATAATCACAAATGTCGAACATTCATTTGTACGATGATGTTAGTGACCTAGGTTAAGGAATGTTCACACTAAATCAGAAAAATATTCATTAACATGGAAGGATTTCGACTCATTCTTAAGTGTATCTTCAAGCTTCAAACATGTATTCAATGCTAAAGTGCACTTTTGAACCGTTGAGACTAAAATCAGAACAATTATGAAATCAAAAACTATGATCTGATTAACCTATGTTAAAGATTAAGTAATGTTGGTGCTCATATTTACAAACAACAAAACAACATAATCATGATCACAAAATTCGAATAGGTCAAAATCAGGTGTACAGTTTATATGATTTTAATTTTGACCTATGAAAGTCAAAATGTGATGAACATTGGTTTAATTAATAAAGTGATTCTAATGCATATGTCTTGAATGCAGATTATAATGGCAAATCTCTCATGGAGCAAGCTCCGTAATGTCAGTTGTTTCTTAACCCTGATGTACCAGAAGCAGAAGAATTGAGAACATGATCAGATTCATTTCTACTACAAGGGTAGCTTATGCCATGACAGTAAGACCCACCATATTTGAAAGCTGCATCAGAAACTTTTGGGAGTCAGCTGAAGTTGTTGAGGAGATGGAATAAGATCACTGACGGGGAGAATTGACAGTGAGCATACACTGATTGTTACTGAAGAAAGTGTTAGAAGATGCTTGAGGTTTGGTGATGATGCTGAAGCACCATTGGAACTTGAAGAAGATACCATCACCTCTTTCTTTGCAAAATTGGTTATGAAGGTGGATTTGAAGCTAAACAGATAGTCAAGGGTTTGGTAGATTTACAATGGAGATTTCTGATTCATTTGTATCAGCACTGTTTGTCCAAAAGGAAAACAGGATGGAATGATATTCCCATCACAACATCATCAGCAATATGTGCTCTCTGCACCAACCAACCAACATCTATGTCTTCAATGGCATGACATCCAATGTCTAAGAAGTAAGGAGATATAAATTTCTGATGTACCCAAGATTCCTCCAATGCCTAATCAATGAAGCATTCCCAAATATGGTCATTCAGGGACCAGTATTGATATTCCCCACTATGATGCAAAATCATACAAGTACATAAAGAAAAGGGATCCTAGCAACTTCTACAGTGGCTCATTCACCACTTCTTCCTTGGATGATTCAACAGATTGAACTAGAACAGCCTGTTGCTTCACCATCTCCACAACACTCACCTCAACCATCTCCACAACACTCACCTCAACCATCTCCACAACACTCACCTCAACCATCTCCACACCACTCACCTCAACCATCACTACACATACTCCTACACAATTACCACCTCCATCACCACAACCTATACCTCAGCCTTCACCTTAAAATATACCACCCCAATCACCACTACAAACACCTCACCAATCTCCACTCAAATCACCAGTACATATATCTGAACCAATCACCTCACCTTTCTTATCTCCAATTCAACCACCTCATACATCTCCCATTCAATCATCACCACCAACATAGAACCTGTAAACCTTGATGAGACCACCACTGGTTCTTCAAGAAAATCCAAATCATCTTCAGATGAGGAGGATCACCATCAGAAAAGAAAAACAACTTCTGAAGCTACTCCTTAGAAAGCTGTACTGAATCAAATGTCTTAAAACCTGATGAAAAAGATGAGATGATTTCTCAACTGTTGAAAAGAATTGAAAAACTGGAGACAATACTCAACAGAAGAGCTAGCATAATTCAAGACAGATTGATGGAGTTAGATGAAAAAGATGCAGAATTAAAAGCCTTAAAGAAATTATGAGACTGAAAAGAAAAGAAGGATGGTGAGATTGAGATTTAAAGGCTGCTCTTCAATTGTCCAAGGATGAAATAAGTGGTCATGTTGACACTTTAACCATCCAGACTGTAGCCATGGCTGAACAAGAAGAAATTATAGAGGAGCAGAATGAAACAATCAGCAATCTACAATCTCAGAATAAAGCTCTCATTCAAAGAATAGCTGAACTTGAATTAATCCTTGAACTAAGGAGAGAGTCTGAGAGAGTGAATGAGCAAACTTGTACTGCTGATCAAGAAGAAGAAAATATGGATCCAGACAAGAAGGATCCAACATGGAGTTAGTGATTTACTCAGGTGAAGCAGAAGCTCCCAGTACTAAAGAAGAGGCTGAATTCAATGACATGATCAAGGCACTTGACATGTTTTCATCAGAAGACTTTATTATTGATGACAAAATCTGGGACTTCATAAATGATCAAACAAGCTCATCTGAGACTATAGTTGAAATTCCTCAATATCCTGTCCGTTAGAGAAGGAATTGAGTTTACAAATTGTACCTGCTGTATCACTGTCTCATGATCAGAAAGAATTAATCAGAAAAATCTGTGAGGATCAAAGAATAATAAATGAAAAGGATGAAACAATCAAAGAGGCTGAAACAGTGCCTGATGAAACTAAAATTCCAGAAACCTCTTCTTCTACTCCAATTCAAACCTACACCCGAAAAAGAAAGTATCTTGCTGAAAAAGCTAAGGGTAAAAGACCTATGGTGGAAGAAGAACCAATCAAAAGACTAAAAAGGATGATCCTCGCAGTCTTGCAGCCATTGCTGAATTCTTGAAGAGCATGAAAGGGCTGAAGCTCAACTGAAAGCAATGATTGATTGTATTGATCTGGAAGAGGGAGAAATTGAAGAAGAATATACTCATGAGGATCAAATTGTCAAAGATAGTCCCTGTCAAAGAAAAATCAAATGTGCATGATATGATTGAGAAAGCCAAAACTGATGATTTGATGTCAAAAGCTTTATTTCTTATTGACCACGGCTATGATCCTGATGAGGTATTCAAGCTAACTTATGAGGGTATGATAGCAGAAGAAGAAAAAGTAAACAAGCTGCTTGACCCTATGGTTGAATCAGAGTATGAGAAATCCTTGTCCCCAAACCTTCAAAGACAAAGTCTGTCCTGAAATCCAAACCTGCTGAAACTTCACAGACTACCCTTCATGATCCATATAGCATGTCGGATAAGGAGATGAAAGAATATTTGTCTTCCCAAGGATTTACAAGGAGAAAACTTGCTAATATGAAGACAAACTCTCTCAGGGCTGCTATACTTAGAGTAATCAATGAGAAGAAGGAAAGAATGAAAAAGATGGTGGAGGAGATTGTCAGTCAAGAGCCCAGAATAAGAGTATCTGCTCAAGACATGCAACTCACTCAAAAAGATCAAGACTATTTGGCACCTATTCTGCATAAATACCCTGAATGGTTTGCTGAACCATCTCAAGTTACTTTACAAGAAGGGTTAACCACATCAAAGCTAATAAGAGGTGTCTCCACTCCAAAAGGCAAAGTTGATCAGAAAATAATCGCCTGGAAGTATGATAGTTCATGGAACATGTTTATGGTGAAAAGGATCTCAGGGCTTGTTCAATTTTTCACTGAATACTCAGCCCTAGTAAGTGCCCTGGAGATCCATGACTTAAAAGAACTAGCTCAATTGGAATTGATTAATCATACAGCTATGTTCAGAGGTTATGAGTTTGAAGATATTTTGAGAATGTTCAAAAGAACCAACAACTTCAATTCACTGAAAACCATTTGCATGAGAAAAGAAAGATCTTTTGTAAACCCTCTTGACAAGAAGGAAAGAAATCAGCAGAAGAGGTGATCTTTCCTGAACTTAAAGTCAAACCCACAGAATCACTAAAAAGAAAAGTATTGCTGGTACACATTCCTCACTGCCTATATCCAATGTGTATTATGATGAGAAATATTATGAATTAGTGATTGAAAGAAAATGGGGAGGAAAAGAGGGATCTGAAATAAGATTGTTTAGTGATATGAGGTAAGATTGCTAGATGAATCATATATCCACTACATCTATACAAGGCACTTTAGAAAATAAGAACAGACTTGGGGAAACTGACATGTACTTCTTCCTCAAATGCATCAAACTTCTGAAGTTGGCTTATGACAAATCAACAAAAAGAAGGAGATAAGAAAAAAGAAAAGGACTCCATTCCAGTTTGGCAACATTGTTAAACTAGAAGTTGATGTGGATGGTGCTCTCCTTATTCATAGAAATGGATTGTCTACTGTATCAATTTGGGAGCCCATTTCACTAAGGAAGATGCCAATCAATGCCATTCATGATATGAGTCAAATGAAGATACATGTGCTCAACAGGGAAAGATTGACTGATGCTAAAGAGTTCTCAAACATGATCAAAGCAATCTTGGACCCTTCATTCACTGATCCTTCATCAACAGCACTAGAACCAGCAGAATCTTCACAACCCAATCCACCCTCTGATCCTTGAAGTTCATAGGCTGTATAATCCTTAGGGGGAGTATTGTTGGACCCTGAAAGGATCATACATGCCAATTCAAGTGGTGGATGGTTGCTCTGCTGGAATCCCTCATGTCCAAGAACAAATGCGGATCAAGACAAGTATCTGCTGAATAAGAAGAAAAATACAAGTGTTGGTCATCCGCATTTGTCAATGCGGATGACAAGTTAATAAATGCGGATATACATTTGTTCATCTGCATTGACCAATGCGGATTACCAAGAAATGCGGACAAGTGTTTTGTTCATCCGCATTTACCAATGCGGATGACCAAACTTCAATGCGGTTGAAGAAATGCTGATGAAGTCAACTCATCCGCATTTGTCAATGCGGATGATCAACAGCCAATGCTGATGAAGACTTAGACTAGCTTTAGTAAGGGTAGTTTAGTCTTTTGTAATGGCAACGTGTCTGCCTATAAATAGAATAGTATACCTCATACATGGGGTAACTTTGGTCTGTAATTTGATTTGATTCTTAGTTCCTAGAATGTTTTGTTTGCATTGAATGTTCTTGTAATCAATCAATCAAAGTATTCAATATATACAAACATATTTATGAGTATCATGTGTATTCAATGTTCATTGATTGTCTGATTCCGCCTCTCAATCATTGACTCAATCACTATATTCGGTCCTTATTGATTCACATCAACTGAGATTATCATTCTCAAATCTTATCCAGTCAACCATGTACCGAGGAATGATCGGATCTCTCATGTACCTCACCGCCACACGACCGGATATCATGTACGCAATGTGTCTATGCTCCAGATATCAGGCGAAACTGAAGGTCAACCATCTTATCAGAGTTAAAAGGATATTTTCTTATCTGAAGGGTACCCCAACACTCGGGTTGTGGTATCCTCATGATGATGATTTCGAGCTTACAACATATAGTGTCTCGGATTACGGCGGTTGCAAAATGAACTACAAGTCAACATCAGTGGGATGTCAATTCTTAGGGAGAAGATTAGTTATCTGGCAGTGTAAGAAGCAGACCTCGGTTGCTCTGTCAACCTATGAAGCTGAATATGTTGCTGCTGCAAGTTGCTATTCACAGATCATCTGGATTCAACAGCAAATGCAGGATTACGGTTTGTAATTTCTAACACTCCTATTTATGTTGATAACTCTGCTGCTATAGCTATAACTAAAAATCCAGTCCAACATCCTAACCCAAACAAATCGGAATTAAATATCACTTTATATGTGATTGTTTTGAAAAGCATTTGATCGATGTTGTTGAAATAAATATGGATTTTCAACGCGCTGATCTCTGCACAAAAGCCTTTGATAAACCATGTTTTCTATATCTGTTAGAGGTCAATGGTGTTAAAAAGAAAAGTGAAGCGATATTCGACGATGATAGTACTTAGTCTGACAAGTAGATTTCATTTTTACTTTTATTTTTTATTTTATTTAATTTTATTTAATTTTATTTTATTTCTTCGCCGAATAAAATTCTAAACGCAAAAACATTTTCCGTTTTAGAATTTTATGGGGAAAATAGGTTAAGTTAATATTAAATTTAGTTGTTTTAATTTCAGTACATAAAAAACGAGGGAGGAGGACAGTGTAGCTAATAGAAATGCGAATGTATCTGTGATACTGATTAATGACTATGGAAAATGATAGTACATAGGAACAAATAGTTTGGGACTTTAAAAGAAGAATTTATTTAAAATGCAAAAATTCAAAGTACAAGTCTGAGAAGTCTAAGCAACACAAAAGGAAAAATGATAGTAAAACTAGCTGCTACTAAGGTAACATGGAGAAAGTAGACCTAGAGGTTGCTAGATCATTAGAAGATGTGTTGTAGATTCAACACAATAGATAAGTAGACCTCGTTGGTGATTTCAAGTTCAAACTAAGTTGTTCAACAAGCTGTGGGTTATCATCTTATCCCTGGTTAACACAATCTACAAAGTTCCAATAAGGGGCGATGAGCAAAACAAACGCCACTAATGTGTGCGGGTGACCATAAAATGAGCAAAGCACATAAAAAATGCAAAAAGCAATCAAGCTAATAACATATGTTGTCGGGGCGATATGTGCAAAAAGAATATAATTGCTCAAACAAGAATATAGGTTGTGTCCCTCTCTGCTGTGTGGTGGCATTGACCTGAGGATAAGCATAACCTAAATATTCTAGATTCATTGGTGTTTCCGCCTCTCTGCCATGTGGTGGCACTGACCTGAGCATCTTTTTGAAAGCTCTAGAATAGTTTCTTCTTGAATAATACCCGTAGACTGCTCAAAAATCTCCTATGGAATGTTGATTACCATATAAGCGTGGGATCCACAAATGCTTGTTGAAATAATTAAACCTTAAATCATCACCAATCTGTTTCAAAAGTCTATGTATGGATTTAAGAGGACAAGTATACTGCCAATCATCGTGGCTGCAACTCTTGAAAGTCAAAACCACTGTGTGCATCTTGTGGCACTAGTATGATTTCCTAGACTTGCTAATGACTCTCGATGAAAACAAGAATCCAGCATCAAAAGGTTTTGGTAACATCTCCCGAATGATTTGATTTACCTGTATGATTCCATAATGAATCATTCCAGTTATGGTCAAAATAACTTGAAGCTATCTGTTCGAGAAATAAATCTGTTAGATATGTATCTTAGGATTTCCACCGCACACAAAATTACCAAAATATGTTTTAGTTTTGTCTTTTAGTTCTAGTTGTTTCATTTGTTTATTTTTTGTCAGTTTAGTTATTAAACGTCAGACTATGTATTGGAATTCTATCCGGGATTTAATCACTAAAAAGAGTCATGTCTAAGGTGACCTAACGGGTTTTCAAATGTTAAAAGGATCACGTCTGAGGTGATCAAAAGTTCTCTAAGTTAAAATGGTCATGTCTATGATGATCGAATGCTTGAAATGTTTTATCAATACTTAAAAATGTTAAGTGTCAAATGGTCATAAAGTCAAAATCATAAGTATGAGCCTTTCGCATGACTGGCCCATGAGTATGGACCAGTCGTACGATTGGACCATACGTATGAGCCCATTCGCATGACTGGACCATCAGTATGGACCATCCGTACGATTGGACCGTACGTATGAGCCCAATCACACGACTAAACCACACACATGGCCTAGACGTGAGATTGGACCATCAGCATGGGTAAACTCACACAATTGGATCAAAGATTGAACCAACCACATGAATGGAGGTGACCGAATGACATAGTTGCACGACTGAAGGTGACCGACTGTGCCAATCGCATGAATCAAGTATGCGACTAGGTTCAGCCACACGACTGAAAGAAACCCTAGTATAAATAGAGGGGGAGTCGGTTGCAGACGCCCATTCGCCCCAATCGCTCACTTATCACACGAAGTACCATTACACTGCCTGATTTTCGTTTGACTGCTCTAGACTACTGATTATTATGATCTAACGATTTGTAGTGTTTATCCAGGTAGTGCACAACTCTATTCAGTCCAAAGTTCAATCAATTCATGCCCTAATAATCGAATTTGAGCCCTAAACTTAGCCGAGACTTAGTTTGCCTAAGAAACTAATAAAACTAAGTATATTTTTCAATTAAAGATTATTAGGTGTTATGTTTGTCATTTGCGAGACTAATGAGCCAAACCACGACGTCTAACGTTAAGTTTTGCTCAAAATTTGAATTTGATTTGAAAAACAGTCTGTCATGCGAATGGACACCCTGATGAACTTCAATCGAACGACTGAGTTGGGCGAATGGCTCAATCACACGACTGAACCATGTGTATGAGTTCAGTCGCACGACTGGTGTAAACGCATGGGATATCATACGACTAAGCTCAATCGCATGCTCAGTCGTATGTATGAGCTCATTCGCACGACTAGATTTTAGTCGCATAGTTCATTTGCATGACTGAACAGAAGATTTCAAGTTCAATGTATCAAATTGTTACTCATTGACACAGTCTAACGCTTATTTACAATGTGTAACAGATGGCGAGTCATTGGACTATGAGCAAGAAGCATAACATTTGTGCTCATCTGGATCTGACCTCCCGGAATGCGGCTGATTTCTCTGGCATTATTACATTTATACGGAGATCGAGGATCTTCCATGCTATATCGACTCCGTCCACTCCGTACCGTTCAGTTCAATAGGCTTTTTGGAAAGAGCTGTCGTCGACAGGTCCTCAGAGCCCCACTGTATCAGGAGCTCCATTTTTTGTTAGGCTATAGAGATCACTGAGGAAGATCTTAGGACAGTCTTGGAGTTTGGCGATGATGCTGACTGCACTACATGACTACACCCACTGACTATATGAGGTAGTTTTCTGCGGGCCAAGTACTCAGGGGATATCAACGCAGGTGTGCTCAACAAGAGCAACCTGTGCCCCCAATTTAAGTACTTGGCCCATGTGTTGCTGAAGGGCATTGCCTCAAGGAAGGGAGACTTTGATAAGCTGTCGGATCAGATTCAGGACACCTATGTGGCGTTGGTGCTCAACCATCCGTTCAGATTCTCGAGGATGATCTTCACCTACCTAGTGGAGAACATCGAGGCGAAGGGAAAGGAGGGATTTTGCATGTACCCTCGCTTTATGCATATGATTATTGATTAGAAGCTCCGTTCGCTGCGAAAGGAGAAGGAGGATGCCATGGTGCTCGAGGTGATGGATGATACCACCTTAGGCAGGATGAAGGTGTATAGGGGGAAGTAGGTGAAGCCCCCTGTAAGGAGGTTGTTTGGGCATTTGGCCTGGGAAGACTACATGGCACCGACATGAAGGAAGTGGCGCCACGATAATAATGACTCAGACACTGAGCAGATTGTGCTCTCCACTGATGACTCGGATGATGATGACAGTCGTGATGGTGGAGACACTGGCCCCACCCCATCTAAGGCTACCACTATAGATGTTACACCTCCACCATCCACTTATGGAGAAGCTGATACAGTTGGATTCCATGAGGACTTCTGTCCAGATGAGGAGGAGGAGGATGATAAGGAGCCGCTGACTCGAACGACGGGCATCAAGGTGGTTGCCACCAAGCGAGGGATTCATGCAGTTGGAGGATGCCCGGCGTGTCTGGGGAGACTACGATTGATCCTACCTACACCCAGGGCAGCCCAGCATCCCAGGGGGAGCATCCTCCTTGAAGGTTCGAGGAAAAAGAGGATTGCTCAGCCCCACGAGATGAAGCCCAAGAGACGGAGGTACATGTTGATCGCTACCTCTTCTCCCACTACCACCACAGCTCCCACCACCACTACCTCACCCACCAACACTACTACTGTTGGACCAAAAGAACCAATGAGCCAGATCAGAAAAACCATTAAGTCCCACAGACATCACAACAACTACTGAAGACCACAACAGCTGAAGACAACAGCTGATTACAAAGTTTGAAGACAGAAGTGCTGAAGACAAAGTCTGAAGACAAGTGCTGAAGACAAAGTCTGAAGACACAAGTGCTGAAGACAAAGTCTGAAGACACAAGTGCTGAAGACAAAGTCTGAAGACACAAGTGCTGAAGACAAAGTCTGAAGACACAAGTGCTGAAGACAAAGTCTGAAGACACAAGTGCTGAACACAAAGTCTGAAGACACAAGTGCTGAAAACAAAGTCTGAAGACACAAGTGCTGAAGACAAAGTATCAGATGTTGTCACAACAGCTGAAGAGGTCTTCTTCAGTAGTTGTGATGGTTTACCTTTCAGTAGTTTCTTGTCTCAATATTTGTAAAACAACTGAAGAGTATGATCTTCAGTTGTTATTGTTTCAGTAGTTTCTTTTCAGTAGTTGTAATAATAGTTAACACTTAGTAGTTTTGTAAGAAGATGTTAGCTGTTTGACATCTTCAGTAGTTGTGTTAACTATCAGTAGTTTGTGATAAATTCTGTTAGATGTCACTATCAAGTGACATCAGCAGACGTCACATCTCTTATATAAGAGGTGTCGACCTAATTGTAAGTGTGACATTCCGTTACCACAAAAGCGAATATGAATGAAATTTATCTGCAGAATTCCCTCTATCTATAACCGTCTTTGTTCTTACATTGAATATCCTTTTGTTCTTGTGAATTGGCTAATTCATTGTTAGAATTTCGCTGCTATACTCTCTAATCAATCCAACGTAGATCACTGATCCTAACAAGTGGTATCAGAGCTGGTTAATCATTGATTGATCTAACAATTGATCATTGAAACTGCTAATTGATATCTATGTTTGATTGAATTAGCATTTTGCAAGAACTGGTTATAGATTATTGAATTTCTGACGCTTTCATTCATTTATTCTGACATCTCTCTTGGTTCAATTGGTTGTTGTGTTTTGTTCTAAATCTGTTATAGCTTAATTGAATTTCATTGAATCTGAGATGACTACTCCTTCTAATGATCCTCATAATACTGGTTCCTCAACCAAGCCCCCGATGCTGGTTAGGACCGAGAATAACATATGGCAGCGAAGAATGCTTCATCACCTGTCTGTTAACAGTTCAGGTTGTTGGACATCTGTGGTACATGGACCGCATAAGCCTATGGTGAACAATCCGGAAACCAATCAAATGGTTCCGAAGAAGAAGGAACAATACTCTGATGAAGATTGAAAACTGTTTGAGATTGATGCTAAAGCCCATGGAATTCTGGCCATGGCACTGCCTAATGAAATCTATTCAGGGCTTATGCATCATGAAACTGCCTATGATCTCTGGAATGCCCTGAAGGAACAATTCGGTGGCACAGATGAGGTCTTAGCAAACAACAGAGAAATCCTTGCCCAACAATATGAGACATTCTCTCATAGAAAGGGTGAGACACTGACTCAACAGTTTGAGCGTTTTTCCTGCTTGATCTCTGAGCTTAAAATGGTGAAACAGGAATACACCAATAGCCAGATGAATAACAGGTTCCTCAGATCACTGCCTGAGAGATGGGACACATACACTATTGTCCTACGCTCCAGTGCAAATCTGGATAGCCTATCTCTCACCCAACTTCATGGGAAACTGCTTACATTCGAAAGAGAGATAGAGCAGAAGATGAAACTATCCTCATCAGGAAAGCTCACTGATGACTTTGTACCAGGGAATACTGCCTTGGTTGGTCATGAGTCAGAATATGCTGCATCTGAAAGCAATTATGATGAGCATATTGATTTCTCTTCAAATAGTTCTGATCATGCATTTGTTGGTATTGAGAGTCATTCTGGCAGTAATAGTGACAATCTATGCTTCATCACGGATGATTTGAAAGGAATAGCTGATGATGATCTAGAAGACATGGATATTCTGAACCAAATGGCATTGATTAATATCAGATCTCAAAAGTTCTATAAGAGAACTGGCAGGAAATTTCCTGGACTCTCTGGCAAAACCAAAGTTGGTTTTGACAAGAGTAAGTTGAGGTGTCACAAATGCCAAAGGCTGGGACACTTTGCAAGAGAGTGTAGATCAACTGGATCTAACTCTTCTGCACCCTTTGTGACTTTTCCTAGTACTAGTCCACAAAACAGAGGGCAACATCCTGCTGGTTCTGGTCATCATTCACATCCTAGGTCTCCTGCATACTTTGTCCCCCAGGGTCCAATATCATATCCTTATCCCTGCTATTATATGCCTCAACCAAATCCTGTTCAAGCTCCAATTGCACAACAACCACAAGCATTGCCTGACCCACAACCTTCCCAATCTCATCAAAAAACTCAACCTCAACAACACAACTTCTTCACCCCAGGAGTTGTTGACTGGAGCAGTTTACCAGATGATTTGTCTGGTCATGAACAACTGTTCATTGGTGCTGGTCAACATGGTGGTGACAGTCCCTTTGGAAATCTAGCTCTTATGGCTTGGATTCTGCGGATACTTCATCTACTAATGCCTCTACACCAAAGGTATCACTGGTATCCTCTGAGGCAAAAGCCAAATATGTTCTGAAACATGCATAGCAGCATTTGCATCTATTAGAGAAGCAAATATAGCTTTGATTAACAAGAACATTGAGCTAGAACAAACAATTTCCAAAAGAAAAGCTGAATTGGAATCTGTGCTAATGAAAAGAATGATGAGATTTACAAACTTAAATGCAAATCACAGATTATAAGGCTATGGAAGAGGTACTTCTAGAGAAGTACAAAGATCTCAAAGAAACCCTTGCAGTCAGTCACCCAAGTAGAGTGTGATCGATTGGTACAATCATGCAGAGGTTTTGAAATGCTTCTTATTAAGCAATCTGCTACCAATGTGAAGTTTGGCATTGGTTACAATCACACTGCTCCACCTACAGATTTTACTCCCAGAGCAGAGGTAGAATTTGATGGTGAGAGCAATAACCAATCCATTTCATCATGTGATCTACTTTCTGATTCAGCACCATCAGAAGTAGAAGTCAGCACTAAGCCCTCTCAGAACCTATCAGCTGATGTTGATGGTTCCACTGCTGACACTCACATGATCAATGAGTTGATCAACTCAGGAGTTAATTCTGAAAGTCCTAAAAGGACTGGAGAGCAAGATTTAACACCTGAAGTTCAAACTCCACTACTGTCAGTACTGAAAAGAAGAAAACTGTCAGTAGAAAGAGTTTGAAGACTACTAAAGAGGAAGTCAAGAAAGCAAACAATGCTTTCAAAGCACTGAAGAGCAAGTCTTCAGTGTTTCATCCTCTTTAGTTGATGATCAACATAAGATGAAGAAGAAACCATGTGAAGTATGTGGTTTGTTCAATCATCTTACAGATGATTGCTGGTACAAAAGAGGATCCAAACTCAAACATAAAGAGGAAATTAAAGAGAAAATGGTTAAAAAAAAAACTGAGTTTGAGACCATGTTTGTATTAGCAACACAAATCCTGTAACCCTTAAGTCCATAAAGAAATCCAAAAAGGAAGGGTTAAACAGGTAACAGTTGAGATTACTCAAAGAAGAAGGTGCAACATAGGAACTTATCAAACTCCAATGGCATGTGTCTGATGAGCTGAAAGCTTTATCACAAAATCAGACACAGCTGGTTATGATGGTTTAACATCTATTGGGAAGAGTTAACCAATTAGATGTTCCTATGTTGAAACCACAGAAAAGGAGGTCCAAGCCAAAAGATTCCTCTTCTTCACCATCTTCTTCCTCTCAGGCTGTTGTTTCCATCAAACTGTTAGTTTACCATCTGTTGATGAGAACAGGCCCAAAACCAAAAAGGTTTGGGTCTCCAAAACTAACTGATTGTTTATAATTGCAGGGTTCTTCAACATGCCAAAGTAGCATCTGGTATGTAGACAGTGGGGGATCTATGCACATGACTGGGAACAGCTCTCTTCTTCATGACTACTCTGAAAGAAAGAAGGGGCTTGTTTCTTTTGGCAATGATGCTAGGGGTTACATCATTAGAAACGGCTTTGTCTCCAATGGAGAAATAAAGTTTGATGATGTTAATCATGTGGAAAATCTCAAGTACAATCTTTTGAGTGTCAGTCAAATGTGTGATAAAGGCCATGTTGCTCTTTTCACCAGTCAGAACTGTAGGATTCTGTCATCCAAGTTCTGCATTTGATGATAAGGTGTTGGATGATCACACTCTCCTGAGAGCCAACAGGACAGGAAGAGTGTATGCCTTAGATCTTTCCAAGAAAATAGATCTCAGAGGCAATCCTTGCCTATTTTCCAAAGCCTCTTCTCAAGAATCTAAACTGTGGCACAGAAGGCTGGGTCATGTTAATTTCAAAAACATGAATCAGCTAATCCACAATAGTTTAGTTAGAGGCTTACCAATAAAGGAGTTCCACTGTGATGAAACCTGCACTGCTTGTTTAAAAGGAAAACAACACAAGTCTCATCCCTCCTATTGAAGAGCCTAAGTCCACTGCCTGCTTGCACTTACTGCATATGGATCTATTTGGTCCTATGAGAGTGATGAGCATGGCAACGAAGAAATATTGTCTGGTAATTGTGGATGATTACTCCAGATTTGTATGGACTTTCTTTCTACATTCAAAGGATGAGGTTGCTCAGAAGATTATTCAATTTGCGTTGTATGTTGAGAAGCAGTATTCCCTTCCAGTCAAATGTATTAGGAGTGACAACGGAACTGAATTCAGAAACCATACACTTGATGACTTCTATCTTTCAGAGGGAATCAAAAGGCAGTTTAGCATACCACGGACTCCAGAACAAAATGGAGTAGTGGAGAGAAAGAACAGGACCCTAATTGAAGCTGCAAGGTCCATGCTGGCTGACTCTGGTTTGCCACTGACCTTTTGGGCTGAAGCTGTTAACACAGCTTGCTATGTGCAGAATAGAGTCTTAGTAAATCAGAGGTTGATGAGGACTCCATATGAATTTCTCCATCACTTGGCTCCTCTAATTTCATTTTTCAAAGCATTTGGGTGTCCTTGTTTTATCTCAACACAAAGGATCAACTCCAAAAATTTGATCCTAATGGGATGCAGGGTATTTTGTTGGTTATTCATCTACTTGCAAGGCATACAGAGTCTTCAACTGCAGAACAAAGATAGTTGAAGAGACTTTGCATGTGAAGTTTAATGAATCTCCTATGGACAAGATTCCACAAAACCCTATGGAGTTGTTTGATTTGGACATACTGCAATATGTTCCTTATCAACTCCAGCTGTTGCAGATCCTGTGGATAAATCATCTTCTGCAGCGTGTCTTCCACCTGGTGTATTGATGATGATGATGATAATATCAATACTCACCTATTCAAGTTTAGTGACCAACTGCCTGTGTCTGCTAAATTTGATGTTCCTGTAGCTTCAGCAGTTCCATCCACAACAAATGCTGATGAGATCTCTGATTCCTCTACATCTTTTGGGTTACCATCTAATTCTTGGTTTCAAGAGTCTGCATCAACATCTGCTGCTGCTGAAGGTCCTACAAACACTTGCACAGATCTCATTGTTTATCAAGAACTGAAGAATCACCCAATGTCTTAGATTATTGGTGATATCAATGCTGGTGTTTCAACAAGAAGTCAATTGTCTAACTTCTGCTTCTATGCTCTGTTCATCAGTCAGCTAGAGCCAAAGAACTACCATGTTGCTTTGAGAGACAATGGATGGGTTGAAGCCATGCAGCTTGAGCTACTTCAGTTCAAGAACAGCAAGTGTGGGAACTGGTTCCTCTTCCCCCAGGTAAGTGTGCCATAGGCACTAAATGGGTGTTTAGGAATAAAATTGATGAAAATGGGCTTATTGTTAAGAACAAGGCTAGATTGGTTGTACCGGGGTTTTCACAAGAAGAAGGTATTGACTATGATGAAACCTTTGCCCCTGTAGCCAGACTAGAGGCAATCAGATTGTTTTTAGCCTATGCTGCATTCCACAATCTTAAGTTTTTCAAATGGATGTCAAAAGTGCATTTCTATATGGTAAAATAAAGGAAGAAGTTTATGTGTGTCAACCACCAGGTTTTGAGGATAATAAACATCCTGAATGGGTGTATAAACTTGATAAGGCTCTTTATGGGTTGAAACAAGCTCCTAGAGCCTGGTATGAGACACTTTCCACTTTTCTTCTTAAGAATATTTCACTAGAGGCTCCATTGATAAAACTTTGTTTATTAAGAAGGTGGATCAGCATAAGCTACTTGTTCAGATTTATGTTGATGATATCATTTTTGCATCCTCTGATCCCCAGTTGTGTGATAATTTTACAACATTAATGAAAAAGAGGTTTGAAATGAGTGCAATGGGAGAATTACAGTTCTTTCTAGGCTTGCAAATTAAACAAAAGGCTGATGGAACCTTTATTCATCAGTCAAAATATACAAAAGATCTTTTGAATAAGTTTGATTTACAAAACTGTAAGCCCTGTTCTACTCCCATGTGCAACACCACACAACTGGATGCTGATCAGAAAGGTAAAGCTGTTGATGAAACACTTTACAGATGTATGATTGGGTCCTTGATGTATTTAACAGCTTCTAGACCAGATATTATGTTTGCTACATGTGTTTGTGCTAGATTTCAGACTGCTCCTAAAGAGTCTCATTTGATTGCAGTCAAGAGAATCTTTAGATATTTGAAAGGTACACAATCTCTGGGTTTATGGTATTCCACTGGACACTCTTGCAAATTAGTTGCTTTTTCAGATAGTGACTATGCAGGGTGCAAGTTAACTAGAAAGTCAACTTCTGGTGGTTGTCAATTCCTAGGCAACTGTTTGATTTCTTGGCAGAGTAAGAAACAAACATCTGTTGCTACATCAACTGCTGAAGCCGAGTACATTGCTGCTGCAAGTTGCACTTCTCAGGTACTCTGGCTTTAGAACCAACTTCTGGATTATGGCATTACAGACACTAAGACTCCATTATTAATGGATAGTGCTTGAGCTCTGTGTATTGTCAAAAATCCAGTCCAGCACTCTAGGACCAAACATATAGAGATCAGACATCACTTTATTCGGGATTGTTTTGAAAAAGGTCTGATTGATCCTAAGTTTGTGCCTAGTGCTGATGAGCTTGCAGATATTATTACTAAGCCTTTGGATAGTTCTACTTTCCAAAACCTTGTGTTAAGGCTTGGTATGCTGCAGCTAGAATAAGTGACAACTACTGATGATTTCAGTAAAAAGTACTGGTGATCATTGGTAACCATGTCACATATAAGTACTGATGAGTTCTTTCACCTTCAGTAGTTTTTATAACTACTGACGGCTAAATGCCTCACAAGTACTGAAGTACTTTATCTGTTCTAAACCACTGATGTAGTTACAACTACTGAAATCAGTACAAACAGATAAGTACTGACGTCCTATGAAACACCTGAAAAGCAGATGCAAAGTCTGATAAGTGTTGAGGACAGTATGAAACAACTGAAAGGCTATGAATTGACGAAAACTACTGAAGAGAACTTTCTCTTCAGTTGTTTCTACAACTACTGTTTCATCCTAAACAACTGATGACAATACCATGTCTTCAGTAGTTTCACAACTACTCATGACTAATACCAAGTCATCAGCTGTTTACAACAACTGATGACAAAACCATGTCTTCAGTAGTTTCACAACTACTGAAGACTAACACCAAGTCTTCAGCTGTTTACAACAACTGCTGACAAAACCAATGTCTTCAGTAGTTTCACAACTACTGATGACTGATACCAAGTCTTCAGTTGTTTCATCATCTGAAGTCAAAACCATGGTCTTCAGTAGTTTTCTAACTGCTGTTGCCTAAAACCACGACTTCAGCTGTTTCAACGTCTGAAATGGTAATACCATGTCAACAGTCGTTTAAAACTACTGATGACTAACACCAAACTCTTCAGTCGTTTTCTAACCCGTACCCTATAAATATCCCTGACCTAATCCTTCAGAGCCTTATCTTCTTCAAACCTAACGTTCATCTCTCCAAAACTTCTATCTCATAAATGGCGTCCATGCAGCTCAAACCATGACACAACTGTGTAGCTTACCTCACCAAATTGCCATTCTGGGCTAAGTTCCATAATGCTATTGATCTTATGGTCCAGTCACCCTACAAAACGGCCTTCTTTTCAATCCAATCCTTCATGCCGAATTTCTTAACCAGTTTTGGATGAACGTCACCCTCACCACTGGGGAGAACAACACAGCGTCTCTCGGTCGGTCATCAACAACCACGAAGTGGTCATCACTCCCGATATACTTCGTCAAACTCTACACCTGGATGATGCCACTTCTCCTGCTGGATATCCAAAGGGCACAACTGATTTATCCTTTGCCCACCATAGATATCAGGGAAACCTTAGTGCCTCCACCATACTGAAGAAACATTTCCATGATGCTGAACGTCTCATATTTCACATGGTAAATGTCTGTTTGGCTCCTAAGACTTCTTCTTGGGATCAAATGTCTACAACGTGGAGCAGGTAATGTACTCCATCCTTGAGCAACAACCTTTAAATTTTTCGGAAATACTATTTTCAGAGCTCAAGGATATGGCTCAAAAACAAACTGCTAACCGTTGGATATTATATCGCGGTTCATAATGGCCATAATTACAAACCAGCTTCAAGCTGAGGGACTGTTGGCCTGGGAGTCCCTGCTATGGCTGCTTTGCCTGAAGTATACTCCCGGCACAACTCTGACCAATCACTCAAAATGGCTGCCAAGCTGCGCAAACCCACGCGCAGCTGGAACCCACAGCCACCACCTCCAAATCAAAAGTCCCCACCAAACCCACTAAAAAGAAAACCAAAAAGGCTACTCAGGGAAATGAGTCCCCTGAGGATGCCCCTGCAACACAACGCAGGCTATATCCACTGGTTATAACCCCCTAGTGGATATCAGGACTCTCCCAGCCATAGCCGCTCAGGATTCCTCTCAAAAGGAGCCTGCAGCAACCTCAGAAGGGGTACCCACCAATCTGGGATCTTCCTCATTTGAGGAGATTGCCATTGAAGAGCACCATCTCCCTAGGTGCAGACTGCTTTTACCCCATCTCCCCATGCAACCGCCCCCCAAAGTCCTACATTGCTTGTTGCATAAGTGCTGACTCAGTTGCACTCCTCACCCCCTCCCCAGATACCAATTACTACTAGGAACACTTCTACCATTGAGGGGGAGACCAAAGTGCAGCTGAGAACCCACAACATAGGGGTTACAATGTTCCTTCTCCTAGTGTAGCAATGGAGATTGGAACTTCTGGTGAGGCTGCCACTTCTCCTGCGTCAGAATATGATCAGGTTGTAGTTGGTACCATTACTAAGACCTTACCAGAGGCAACTGCTGATGACGGACACAGTCCTGAGGCAGGAAGTCCCCAGTTCCAAGACAAAGGGGCACATGCTACAACTGAGCTACACTCAGTGCATGTTCATCCTGATCCTATCAGGAGGTCAGGTGATTCAGTATCTACTGATGATGACCTGGGCTTCTTTTACGATGTAATCACCCAAAACACCATCCTGGAAGAGGAGGTGAGCAGACTCAAAGAGCTGCTTGCCAAAACTTCTAAGGAACAAAGACCATCTGCCTCTACCACCTCAGAGATGGCACCTTCATCTGAAGGTCTCCCAAACACTGAGCCACTCCCAACAACTAAGCCACCTGCCTCTGCTTCTGGCACTATTTCTCAGGAACAGAACCCTCCTGAGCAAATAGTTGCTATCCTTCAAAATTCCCTCCCTCTCATCACACCCATAATCACTGACATCATGATCAAAGCCATTGATGAGAGGCTTCCCTCAGTCATACACCCATTGATAGAGGAGGTTGTGGGCAAACACCTTTCTGGCAATCAACCCCTTGCAACCAATGCAACCAAAAAGGGGGAGATTAAGTCAGTGAAAGGAAAAAGAAAAAGGAGTACAGAGGAGAAAGAAAAGGAGAAAGAAACAGAAGGGAGAGTAGTGGAAAAGGAGTTAGAGTTGAATGTGGAGACTGATAAAGAGAAGGAAAAAGAGAAAGCCTTGGAGCTACTGATAAAAGAGGCTGATGCCGAACACAGCAGATCAATGGACAACATCATTGATCAGCTGTTTAGGCAAGGCCATGACACCGATAAACTTGACTCTGAGATTCGACGATTAGAGATTGAAAAAATCCAGAATAGATGGGCGAGTTATGAAGTGTTAGAAAGAGAAAGGCTTGAGATCATGATTAGATTTATTGCAAAATATCTGGGAAGATCAATGATCGAAATCAAAGCTTGGTCCGGGGACAGTATCTTGGCAATCACCACAAAGATCTGTTCATCTGAAGCATATACTAAGGGACTTGTTATTGAAGCTTTGAATGAAGCAGGAGCAGGGAGCAGGACTGAGCTAGCCAAATACTCAAAAGCAACACTCACCTCCAAAATGCTAACTCAGCCTGTCAACATTCCCTCTCCAAAACAACCACAACCACAACCCACAAAACCAACTCCCTTACCATCTAAACCAACAGCCGATGATGCACCTAAGAAGAAGAAGAGAAGGGTGTTGAGGCTAGAAGACGAAGAAGAAGAGGATGATGTGGAAGAAGACAGGCTGCCTCTGTCTGCAGTTCTAACATTGGCGAAAGCCAAACCCATGCCCATCACTCCCACCTCACAGATGGAAGCTGTGAGAGTAAAAATTGAAGAAGAACAGCAGCAAAAGCTTCATGATGATGAAATGCTGAAAAGCATTGACAAAACTTATGCTGCTTCGTCATCAATTATTAGTATGAAGAAAGAAGCTCTGAGGTTGTACACCCTTGCCAACACATTTCAATATCAGAAGGAAAAGGTGAGAGTATGGCCTGATCCTAGGGTGGCTCACAGGATTGTAAAGAAAGACATTCCTTCAAGATACAAGGGCCAAGTCAAAAGGATCGTAGATGAAGAGATCACAGTGGTCTTTGTAGTATCACCCTGGGAGATTGTAGAAGACTTCAAGAAGGCCTATGAGACTAAACAACCACCCAAAGATGTTAGAGAACAGAATTATTAAAAAGGGGTTAGTCTACAAGAGGCTTGAGAACTTCAAACAAAATGAGCTCAGTCTGTTACTTGAAGGGACTCATCCTGATGAGTTTGCATACCGACATATCACAACAGTTGAGCTCAAAAATGGTAAACAGGCCAAGTACATCTCAGAGCTGTATGGGCGAGAAGGATTGTTTGATGGTGAAGCCGAGAACCTAACCATGGAAGAACAAATCATGTTTCTCAGAGCATACACCAGAGAATCCTACAGGCTTATACATGGGAAGTGAGTCTCATGGATGGGGGAACAGCTCAGTGTCCAATTCCCCAATACAGAGCTCCCATCCATACATTGCCAACCAATCTTCAGAGACTCATTTCCAGGCCAGTGCTTATATGGGTCATCTTCTCAACTGATCAAGAAGGAAAAAGACCAACCATTCTGCCAACAATAAGTGGGACCTCAATAAAGTTAAAGTTTTGCTGCATTGGTTCAGGGGGAGTTTGTTGGACCAAAAGACCAATGAGCCGGATCAGAAAAAACTTTAAGTCCCACAGACATCACAACAACTACTGAGGACCACAACAGCTGAAGACAACAGCTGATTACAAAGTCTGAAGACAAATTGCTGAAGACAAAGTCTGAAGACAAGTGCTGAAGACAAAGTCTGAAGATACAAGTGCTGAAGACAAAGTCTGAAGACACAAGTGCTGAAGACAAAGTCTGAAGACACAAGTGCTGAAGACAAAGTCTGAAGACACAAGTGCTCCAAAGTCTGAGACACAAGTGCTGAAGACAAAGTCTGAACACACAAGTGCTGAAAACAAAGTCTGAAGACACAAGTGCTGAAGACAAAGTATCAGACGTTGTCACAACAGCTGAAGAGGTCTTCTTCAGTAGTTGTGATGGTTTACCTTTCAGTAGTTTTGTTTTCAATTTGTAAAACAACTGAAGAGTATGTTCTTCAGTTGTTATTGTTTCAGTAGTCTCTTTTCAGTAGTTGTAATAATAGTTAACACTAGTATTTTTGTAAGAAGATGTCAGCTGTTTGACATCTTCAGTAGTTGTGTTAACTATCAGTAGTTTGTGATAAATTCTGTTAGATGTCACTATCAAGTGACATCAGCAGACGTCACCATCTCTTATATAAGAGGTGTCGACCTAATTGTAAGTGTGACATTCCGTTACCACGAAAGCGAAGGATGAATGAAAATTTATCTGCAGAATTCTCTCTATCTATAACTGTCTTTGTTCTTACATTGAATATCCTTTTGTTCTTGTGAATTGGCTAATTCATTGTTAGAATTCTGCTGCTATACTCTCTAATCAATCAAACATAGATCACTGATCCTAACAACTACCACTCCACCCACCATTACTACCACACCTCCACCTACCACTACCTCAACCCACCCACCACTACTACCACTCCACCTACTCATAATCCACCACCCATATTCACCACTTCCACCACTACCACCACCAGCCACCAAGCCGGACTATCATCCCACCCATCATTCATTACAGGATCATCTTTGCCCCCCATTGGGTATAGGAACAAAGGTCAGCACTCAACCGAATGGTGCTGAGCTGTCGGCGGCTGATGAAGAGAGAGCTGCCCAACTACGTTAGCTTGCGGAGCTTAATGCTACCCAAGCTCAGCAGATATCTCAACAAGCTCAGTAGATATCCAAACTCTAGGAGCAAAACGACCAATCAGGTAAGAGGATTGGGGAGTTGGAAGCTACAAACAAGACCATCATGCTCAGGCTCAAAGGCTCTAAAGATGAGCCTCTCAAGATCAGAGAGGAGATGATGATGGTGGTGATGACAATGATGATGAGGATGATGATGAGGATGAGACAGAAGAAGGAGGTGACGATGGAGCAGGAGAGGAAGTGGGAGGAGATGATGAGGAAGGAGATGATGGGGCTGCATTAGATTCCTCACAAGCTAAAGAAAGACGCTCCAAGAAGGCACATGATCAGGGATCCTCGTCCTCAGCCCCGCCTGCAGAAGAGCACATATTCAGGATAAAACTAATGTTTAAATGTTTATGTAATTTTAAATCTTGTGTAATTGAATCATGTATTAAACTTATGTACTTAATGTTTATATATATTTGCTATTTATTTGTCTTGATTATTGACAAATGATTGATGTTTAAATGTTTGAATCAAGCAGATCAACCATCTCAGCAAGACGAGTATGATGTGTTGCTCCCCTACAGTAAATGAAGTCTAAATTCACTATGATACTTGATTTGCAAGGGATTGTCAGGAGGTTTGTGAGTTATACTCCTGAAGAGGAGAAATAATTCATGACCTTACTCATGAGCAACTTGCGGATATGTCCGGCTAAATCCGATAAAATTGTTAAGGATGCCCCTACCGTAGATGTGGGATGTGATGACGAGCTTAATGATGTGGACAAAATAGAGATTGAAGACATCACAACCCAGCATTATCCAAAATATACTAATCGAGAGGGAAATATGAAAAACTGGATACGATGGAGAAGGAGGCAGAGAAGTCAGAAAGCCAAGCCCACCTTGGATGCCGATGTTGAGTAAAGAAGGCTGAATGGGCGGCTTGTTTTGTAGAGATCCGAGCCCAACGCACTGCTCCAAAGCCGAGTGCCTACACCAAGCTCTACAAAGTGAAGACGCATCTAAAGGTGTGAGGAAAGATTATAGCGTGGGCATATTTTGAGGATCTAAAAGTCTATGTTGTAAAGAGGGAGAAAGGAATGAGTACTTCGGATTCCCACATGATCTGAAGACTCTCCCTGGTTTTGAGCTCAACCAGCTGGCCAAACTGAAATTGCTATATGCTAACCCAAAGAAAATGTCAGGCTGGTTTGAGGTTGCATTGAGGAAAGAGTATCACTACCAGGTGGATTAATTTCAGACCTCAACAACCGACAAGGTACATCAGACGGTCTAAAGTTGATTTCATTACGGAAAGCCAAAGATAGTGCTAAAGTGGATGTCTTCCACGCATAATGTCAAGAATCCCTCTAAGGGAAATGCCACAGGACTTCACTCCACACTTTAAGTGGTGGTACTACGATTGGAGAACAGGTGAAGCTGTTATAGTCTTGCAAAAAGAGGGCAAAATGGGTACTATTTGGGTATTTGACCCAATGTGGCTGACTAACTTGTCTGCTGATGATGTATGCACACAAGTGGCCACTGTTTTATAATTCGCAAGAGATTGTACAAGCCCTCTAGCTCCAAATCGTTATAAGACTCTATTTCGCATTTGAGATAAACGCTAGAATTACAAGAGAGCAGAAGTACAAGAAGTTTGATAAGCTAATGAAGAATGTTAGACAAAGATGTAAACTAGGTCCAAAGGGGAGTTTAGAGATACATGTGTACCTAGTTTAGGAGCTTAATGTAAAATGTCTTTCATGTCTTACGTATATATAATTGAAAGGGTATGAATGAAATGTAATGTGTTGGTGATGCTTATAATTTTTAATATTTCATTGTTTATTGTGTGATAACACATATTGAACTAACTATATAGGTTTATGGTTGTTTATGTAGTTCTTAGTCAATAATGGTTGAGAAGCATGTTTAAACTTAATCGTGTGAAGTTCTCATGCGAATGGACAATGCTAATGGACCATACACATGAATTCTTTATGCTAATGGACCAGTCGCAAGACTGTACCAGGAGACTAGATCAGTCGCATGATTGTGACATAAGATTGACTCAGTCGCATGACTGATCTTTATGTTGTGCGGATGAATCAACCGCATGTTTCAGTCGCACGACTGAATCATGCTAATGGTTCAGTCGTACGAATGGAAAACCCTAACCTATAAATACCACTTACTTCATGGAAAAACAGAACAATTCGAATACCTACGCACATAATCATACCCTAGCCATACAGAGACTCAAGAAAACCTGTTCCAAGTTCATAGATCGCATTTAATCATCTTACAATCATTCTTAACGTTTTGATTCATTCTTAGACCGATTATACCTGCGTTCTCACTGATTGGATCGCTAATCAAATAGGATTCTGCACTATTTGTTTGGTATACACGTATATCAGTTAGTACTCCGTACCTAAACGGTCCTAACATCTTGTGACTGGGTTGAGAATGATATTCTCTGTTGTTGTGAATCAAGAAGGACCAAATATGATGATTCAGTCAATGATTGTAAGGCGGAATCAAACAATCAAGGAACATTGAGTGCAAGAAATACTCATAAATGGTGTTTGTATTAATGAAGGTAATCGGTTACAATGAATGCTTATGGTAACACCATTAAACAGTAACAAGACACCTTTTAAATAGAAGATTCTAATTGTCTAGAATGTCTATCAATAGACACCTTGTAAATAGATTTCTATTCTATTTATAGGCAGACAAGTTGCCTTTTACAAAATTATTAAACTACCGTTGAACTATACATTAGAGAACAGTCTAACTCTTCATCATCATTTCTTTTGTTCATCTGCATTGACTAATGCGGATGTGTTGATCTTGATCGGCATTTATTCTTTGTCTTTAGCATTAGTCTTTGGTCATCAGCATTGACAAATGTGGATGAACAAATACATATGCGTATTTGTTGCCATGCATCCACATTAACTAATGTGGATGTATAAATATTTGTCAGCATTTGTTCCCGGCTATCCGCATTTGTTAATGCAAAAGAACAAATACTTGTCAGTATTTGTCCTATGTCATCCACTTATACAAATGCGGTTAGCCAACACTTGTCTTCTTCTTTTGCAGATTCTTTATCCACATGTGTTCTTGGACTTGTGGGATTCTGAGCTGAACAACCATGAATCCACCGCTTGAATTGACATGTATGATCCTTTCGGGGTCCAACATCTTGAATATGTCGGGCTTCATCTATCTCAATTTATGAATATTACCTGTTCTCATCAACTATGAGCCAAGTTCATAGTTGAGAATTTGCTAGACATACCTAGGGAACATGTAATATTCTAACGAATCTAAGTTTGCAAGCATATTTGAATATTCAACCTGTGAATACCTGAACTTGATTCCGTGCAACATTCTATGGACTATATTGGAAAGGTATTTCGGAATTTGATCCTAACCTCCATGTTTATGGGATAGGGAGTGGATTAAACATGGAGTAGGTAGTTCCATTAAGAGGAGACATTTCATTTCTTAAAGGTGTTCATAGAGAAGTTACCTTCAGCTCATCAATTGGAATGGGTCGTTGACTTCCTCTTTTAGAAAGGACGATTCACCGATTTTATTATCCAGACTTAGATTTTGGTTGATGGTGGTTGGAGTGATGAACACTATATAATCCTAGAATTGATGCGGATAGTAGATTCTCACTCTTCAAGATAACCACTTGGTAGGTCCTCTAAAAATCCAGCAGTTAATCTTCATACAGTGGATCAATGGTGAGAGCTTTGAGATATGATGACCAAGAAAGAAAGTGACAAACATATTAGAAACTAATCTTTCTCAGCCTAAAGCTAAGCAACCTGGTTGGTTTTGAGTTTCGGGGTTGGTTAGTCTGTGAAGCTTTTTATGAAAGAGAGTAGAAGAAAAACAATGTTTATGGGTGATTTAGACTAGAAGATTTCAAATGAAAAGGAAAAAAGAGAGGGAACCATTGTAAATACTATTTATATGGTATGATGTGAGACAAAGTGCTCAAAAAGTATTTGAAGGTAATATTTTTTCAAAAGTTTTAAAGAAAGCTTTCGAAGCAAAATTGACTTCGAAAGATATTCTTTAGTTTTGAAAGAATTACTTTAGAAGAGAATATACTTAGAGTAATTTTGTTTACGAGACATATTTAATTTCCGAAGGTATTAAACTTCAAAAGTTTTACTCAAGAAGAAAATTTTGTTTGAAGACTGGATTGCTTTTGGAAGAATAATGTACATTATAACGTACAAGTACTTATAAGTAGATTTAAGCTTCGAAGATATATTAGAAATTCTGCTGAGGTTAAATCCCTTAGTAAGTGGTTATTAGTTTTTAAAACATAATGTTCTTCCGAAGCCAATTTAATGTCTTCCGAAAGAAATCTATTCATAATTTTTAAAATTCTTAGGTGTATCTACTTTAAAATATATCTTCCAAGATAAGCAGGGCTTATATAAGTGACAAATTAGACAACTTTAAAGAGACACATGTTGAGAGAAAACAAATTTGAAATTAATTTAAGAAGATCTACTCAAAGTTAATCATCCTCATATCTTATACAAGATATTTATATCTTTATTAATTGAAAGTTTTTGTTAACAAAATCAACATATTATTTATTTGTGTTAGCTTTGACTAGTTTTATCAATCCTTTTTCAAAATAATTTGTCTTTGAGTGTTGCACTTTTGTTATCTATGTGGATAGTCTTCTTAAAGTTTTATCCATAATCCAGCATTTTATTTTGAATCCAAAAAACTTGAGGACAGTAGCTTGCCACAACAATGTATCCATCTTCAACGGTTAATAGATATACACAAGATTGTTTCTTGCATTGTCATCAGACTATCCGTCCCCCAAGGAATTGACATCCCCCTTTATGAATACTTTGTAGTGATATTGCAGCCATCATAGTCACTATTTATATGTGCATACAAATTAAAGTGAGAATTCTTTGAATACTAAAGCCTTAGTTTGGAAGCTACTTTTAGATATCTAAGAATATTCTTGACCACAACTAGGTGTGACATCTTAGGGTTGGCTTGATATCTTGCACATATGCATGTGCAAATATGATTTCAAGCCAGCAAAACCTAGTGGTTGTTAGGTACATAAAATACCTATCACAACGCTATAAATATGTTCATGATCACAAACGTGCTCAAGATCAGGTTCTATGGAGTGGTTTCTAGCTATGAGAGTCTTAGCAAACTTGCAGTCAGTTAGATTAAATCTAGTTAGTATGCCTTGCACATACTTTGAGTGGTTTATGAAAATATCATTGTCAACCTGCTTCACTTATAAATTTAATTCCCTAATAGAACTCATTTCAAACCTATTCTTAACTAGCTTCTCAAACTCTTTGCTGAGTATTTTATTAGTTGACTGAAATATGATCTCATTAATATAAAATTGAACCAGTATCAAGTCATTTTCTGTTCTTTTAATAAATAGTGTGTTGTCAATAGTACCTATTTTGTAACCATGTCAAACTAAGTGTTGTGACAGTGTCTCATACAACTTTTTTGGAGCTTCATGCAACCCATAAATAGCTTTGTCAATCACGCAGGCATAATTAGAATGATCTGGATCTGCAAAATCAATTGGTTGCTTGACATACACTTTTTTCATCTATCACCACATATAAAAATGCACACTTGTCATCAAGTTAATAGATCTTGAAATCCTTTTATGTAGCAAAAGCAAGGAATATCCTTATGGATTCAAGACTTTCTACAAGAGCAAAGACATCTATGTAGTCAATCTTATCTTCTTGAGTGTACCCTTGTACTACTAGTTTTGTCTTTTTCTTAATAACAATCCCCCTATTATCTTTCTAAAAACCCATTTGGTACCTATTGGCATCATCCAAGGAGGAAGAGTACATAGGTTCAAAACACCTTGTCTTTTGAACTAAAGTTGTTCCTCCGGCATTGGTTCAATCCACCTTTTATTTTTTAAAGCCTAATCAACTTTCATTCGCTCAATCTGGGACAAGAGACAAAAGTGTAAACAAACATTTTTATCATTGGTTTGTGCTATGGTTCTTGCCTTAGTCTCAACATCTCCAATGAAATTTATGTTAGGATGTGACTTATGGGTTCTTATCTGAGAAATCAAAGCAAATTGATTTGACAAATCTAAATTAATAAAATTTAGATCTAATTATTGAGTATCACCTACCACATGAGCACACTTATAAAAGGTAATTGATCCAGAGATTGACTCATTGATGTTGTCTTCAGTGTTGCGGTTGTCAACATCATGAGATTCTTGATCACTTTCACCATCTCCATCACCTTCTATATTGGAAGTCACTTCATTTGAATTTTGTGTTTTTATTACTAGAATTGGTTGGCATCTCAGATTTATTAGCTGAAGAGTTTGTCATGGTTAGGCTGACATGATTTCTACTTGCAGGATTTTTTACCACTAGGGCTAAAGGAATTCAATCATTTTGTGTTCTTAGCTCAAATCTTGGATTAGAAACTTTTGTTGATTTATTACCTATTGTTCCTCAAACATTTTCATAAGATCTAAAAAACACTTGATAACTAAATCACGATACTGTCGCACCCTCAATTTTCACAAATAGTGTATTACAATTAGGCACGTGACATACGAGGATATCAGCCACTAGTTACACCCAATGACACAATATTTATAAAACATAATTGCTCATTTAAATTAAAGTTTCTAACATCAGAGTTAAATATGAAAACGTGAAAGTAAGGTGGAATCGTATTAGTTTATAACTCAAACGATGCAAACACGCGTAAAAACCAAATTAGTATAAAATGTAGAAAAATGCAAATGTTCTCAGTTGACCCTACAAATGACGAATGATGTGATGTAAAGATCCTAGTTGTGCTCGCTTAAGAACCTAAGAGAAACATGCTAAATTTTCAGCACAAAATTGATGAGTTCACAAGTTCAGATAAACATAACATAACAATAACCTAATACAGTAAACAAAGTAATATCAGTAGATAGCTAGTCTAGTCAACTAGTTATTAAGTGTATGAAGTTCACAACCGAAGTTGACAATGTAAATAGAGGCCTCGGTCATGAACATCAGGTCACATCAATAGAAATTAGGTCAATTAAACACCCGTTTGACATACCATTGTGCTAGCACAATTAGTCCGGGTGGGGATTATCAAACAAGTAGATCTACTTAGAATTACCTTGCTATAATACGTACATTAACAGTTCAAGTACAGGGACTTGAGTTTGGTGTAACATTTGTAAACAAGTGACATTATAGTAATACTGATCAAATGAAAATACGTTTAGAACACATGTTTTTTTCATCCCAAGGAAAATAGGTAAGTTAGGTTGAGAACTCACATTTATTGCACAACAACGAGTAAAAACAAACACAAATGATGGGGTTCCAATTAACCTAAATTTCATTTAATATATAATTAATATTAAATACTCATAATTTGGCCATATGGTTTTATGTTCTGAGTTCGGTACCATGCATGACTCTAACATTAACACGAGCATACATCAATGCACTTACTAACAATAATTTGATTAACAATTATTCAAAGCCAAGTCATGCCACCATGCCTAATGCATATAACTATAATAAAGATTTTATACTTGCACAAGTTCTACATACGCACAAATCCATACAACCAATGCAATGCATTATTATTCACACCATCATAACAAAACAACCCTTGTGCACCAAAGTATTAACACACACCATAGTACAATTATTTTATACTCCATTCTCAAGAACACACAACATACATCATGCATCTATTAACCATGAAAAAACACACCCACTTGAATTGGCACATACGCATATGCACACTAACACACACATGCTTTAACATATACATACATAATGCACCCACCCTACGGATCTCCCCCTCCACTTAAGCTTACTGCACACACACACATATATAAATAAATACATTGCATAAACATGTATATATGTCATAGAACATATATATATACATATATATATATATATTATATATATATATAAAGAACACACACTGCAAGCCTACGATTAATACATCTATAGCCTCCAACCAAAACAACTCTCGGCCAACTAGCTGTAATGCCCGAAATAAAGTCGAAACAAGCCAATTAATAATGATGGGCTTAGCTATGATTATTTAAAAGAAAATAAGCGAGAGACGGAGTATGAATTGAGTAAACCTTTCGGATTATGTGTTCGGCAATTTTAAGGTCCCAAAAACGCCCGATATATATAAATGGATCAGCTTGAGCCACTCTCAATTGCATTTAACACCCAACTTCTAGAGAGAGTGTGTAGAGAGAGAAAGTGAAGAGAAAGTGGTGGTTCAAGGCTCGGTTGATCAAGAGATTGAAGAATGGTGTTTTTGGGCATCCAATGAACAAGAAAAGACCAAGAATCCAGGTAAGAAACATCATTTAATCGGTTCTTAAGGGTAAACCTAGATTCTAGGGTTTGGGGTTTTTGAAAGTGACAAAGAATTGCCCAAAACTCATGCTTTTGTGTAAGAAAACATGTAGGAAGCTTAGATATAGTGTATTGGGTGATAAACGAAGGATTTGGGTGTAAAAGAATGAAGTTTTGGGTCAAAATGGGCTGGTTCGTAATTTGAGTCTGTCTACGAAACTGGGTGTTCATCCAACGAAATTATGTAGTTATGCAGTGAAACGATGGGAGACTCTTTGCGAAACTGTAGTTTCACAGACCTGGATATCCAATGAAAGTTAGGTGAAACAAACAGCGAACCTGACAGTGAAGATGCTAGCGAAACTGCTGGTGAAACTAGTAGCAAAATTGCTGGCGAAACTAGAAGGGAAACTACTGATCATGCAGTGAATTAGGTACATGTTAACTCCTTTAAGTATTAACTTATCTGCAGACTGTGTATTGTGGCCCTTGTTTAAAAAGCTTGATTGAGATGCTGCTCATCAAGTCTAGGTGAGTTCTAGACCTCCTGTTTTAAAGGTTTTAAACTTGTTTGGGGATGGAAATGCATACTAAATATACGTTTTAAATGACCAAGGTTTTAAAAGAGGTTTTAACAGGAAGTTTGATTTTTTCTATAAGGAAATGTGATATATAAATGTATAAATATAAAGGTTTTAAGAGGTTAGCACGACCCTAGCCAGGGGCGTTGCCCCTTGGACCCCACTAGGGGTTGCTGCCCCTACGACCCCGCTGTGAGGGGTTGCCGCCCCCAAACCCCTGCTGTCTCGCAGAGGATCGGTTATGTTTTATGATATCTTGTACTTGTTGTGCATGTGCTTGAGTATGTGAATGAATGATACACGATGTATGTTATGTATGATGATGTGCTATGATGCTATGCTTATGTATGATATGTTTCCTTATGTTCCTTAATACGTATTATGATTTGACTTTACGTGGTGTGATTCTGGTAATGAACGTAAAGTATTATCTTAAAAAAGAAAAATATTTAAGATAATGAAAGTGAAACATAATGAATGAACGAATGAAAGTTTTGTAAGCAAATGAAAGGAGGTTCACAACTCATTGAGAGTTGTTAGCTCAACTGTGTGTTTATAACGTGCGATCTTGGCTAACCCTTAACGGTTCACACAGATGGGGAATTAGTCCATTGACTACTCCATACGTGCGATAGGTGTGATATGTGTGATATGGGATCCTTGTCGCTTAACCTTAGATGATATGGATTTGTGCTCAACAGGGGGTTAAGCATACGACAGGATCTAGATGGAAGTGAAAAGATAATAAATGTATGGAAATTGCGATAAGTACGAAACGTGCGATATGTTCGAATGAACAATGATGGAAGATAATAAATATTACCTTGATGTACGTATGATGTGTGATCATGTGCGTAGTAACGAAAATGCTTTAGCGAATGAAAGGTAACATATTTTGTAAAATTATAACTCACTTAACAACACTGACTTTTATGTATTTTCCATTTAGCAGGTAAATGTTGTTGAGGATGGCATGGGACGGCTACTTGGTATTTTTGGGAAGGCATCCATTTTGATAAACGATAATGTTTTTGCATTGTAATGTGAACAAACGATGTTCTGAAATTATTATGAATGTTATATTATTTTGCAAAAGCAATGAATGAAATGATTTTAAAATTATTCCACTGCGTTGTTTTAGAAATTTTAATATGTATTATGTTTATGTGTGATGATTGACCGGCTGTAAGCATCCCAGGAATGGGGCCTTCCACTAGCACTCAACAACTTCCATACTTTAGCAAAACAAAGATCCATCGCTAAGAACATATACACAATCAACATAAATGAACCCAAAATTGTAAATAATAAAAGAAAGAAATGGGTGAAGGGTAAATCCAACCAAATGATTTCTTCAGGTGCCAAACAACGCTGTCGGAAGCGCCTTCAGTTACCAAGGAACTCACAGTTGCAATCGAATGCGACATTGAATACGCAGTTTCTGGAAGTGACTTCCAAGAACAAGGCTGCCACGAGGAGGGGCGTGCCGATGGTTGAAACCTTGAAGGTTTGGAGCTGCCAAGGGGGGCCATCTGGTTATAGTTGTAACACTTTACTTTGCTTTCATCTAGCCCAAACTTTCCACCAGTAATATTGTTTGGAAACTTTATTACAGTTCTCTTTTAAAACTTCTTAGCTATACAAGTGAGAAGAGCCATCTACTGGACTATGTTCATATACTCTAGGTTATATGGATAGATGCAGTCTAAATCTTTAAGAGTGAAGAAAAAGTTTCCAAAACTTTAATCATAATACACAAAGGCTTGAGCTGAGTTGTGCTCTTGAAACAGATTCCTTGAGTGTAGCTCTTCCTTGGTGTCTCCGGAAATATGATAAGAGGGCACTTTATGAATTTTAACTGTAGCAGATAAGATAATGTTGTGGTTCTTTGCTATCCCTTTCAAACATATTAAGGGCTAAATGTTTTTATTGCTGGAAGATCTGGTGAATTGATTTTCAATATTCATATACATATGGTAACCGCTTAGGATACTATTGGAGATCTTGAAAATTAACATGTTTTCTTTAGTTTAGTTTTTGTCATAGTATAGGGATTTTTTGTAAATATATGTTCCTTTTGTTCCTTGATTAGTATAAATAGGATTATATGTATTTTGTGCATGTACTTAGACACTTAGACACATAGACTTTGAATAGAACTCTCTCTATGTACATTCTAATTCTTTGCTAATATCAATGGAACTTCTATGAATTTTTTTGATAATTTCATCTGTTGATTACTTTGTTTATATAATTATCAATTGCAGCATATCAAACACACGGATCGATCCATTTGAACCTATCAAATGGTATCAAAGCCTTCGGTTCAGTGATTTGGAGCTTGAAACGACCTTTAAGCCCCTGTGTTACACTTGAATCTGTGTTTTGATAGCAATTGTTCGATTAATTGTTGATTTCAGTTGTGTTTCATCATTAGAAACATGAAATGAATCACAATTGAGTGTATTGGCATCTTCAGATCTAAATTTTTGTCAGATTTGAGTACAAATAGTTCTTCAAAGTTGAACACAAATTTCTGCAAAATTTTGATGAAGTGTTGTTAATTGAAGGAAAATGATGTTAAAGGATTGATAATCGGTGCATTTTACACTTGATTGAAGAGTTTAAGATCAATTAATCAAGTTTTGACAAGTTTGTGAAGATTAGGTTGTTACGGAGAGGATGAATTAGCCGTTTGGTGTGTTGAAATCATCTGAAAAATCACCTAAGTGTTAAGGCGCATGAACACTGTTCAGACACTTTAACACTATTTAGGCATTCCAGAGTGGATGTTTTGACACTATTTGTAGGCGTTCTAGCACTTTTTGAATGTTTTGGCACTATTTGTGGGAGTTTCAGAAATTCACTAAGGCATTTCCTTAGGCGTTTCTAAGTCAAAGTGGGCATTTCACAACTTTTCAGGCGCCTCTAATTCAGACTTTTCTCTTAACACTTAGAAAATTTTAAAAAATCTAAAATCCAAAATATTGTCATTTTTTTCATTTAAATCTCAAAACACCAAAAATAGTATCTTTTCTTAAAATCAAATATTAAAAATAGTTATGTCTAAAGATTCTAAGAACAGAGTACCTAAGCTGAAGATTAGAGCTGACTTTAAGAACTAGTCACTCAGGCTGAAATACTATGTGAACCCTATGGATACTGATCTCTAGAAATCAATAGAGAAAGAACCTCACATTCCTGTCACTTCTGATAGTCTTGATAGAGGCTTTATGTACACAAAAGATTCACAAGAGCCTTATCAAGAAAATGGTTTACATGGGGATGACCTAAAAAAGGTGAAAAATGATATTAAAGCCTATTCTCTTATGTCTAAAGGGTTACTTTTGGAGGTACTATCAATGCTTGAAAATTATCAAACTGGGTACACCATATACAAAGCCTTGAAAGTTATCTATGAAGGAGGAAAAGAGATTCAAGATCTTAAAAGATAGAAATTGAAAAGGAAACTTGAGCTGTTTGAGTATATCTCAGGAGAGAAACCATAAACAAGATGATGAACAGATATGTGCAACTTACAACAGAAATGACAACTTTAGGGATTAAGAATGATTTTAAAGACCTAAATGACAAACTTCTAAATGCACTTCCATCATCATGGAAACAAACTGTGACTTTGTTAAAGCATACTGAAAAGTTTCCCATGGATCTTGATCTTCTTATTGCTAAGATTGAGTTAGTGGAAATTGATGAGAGCTCAAGAAATAATGATAGAGCTACATCAACTTCTCAATACAAGCATGTTGCTTCTCTAGCAAATACTAAAGAGAATGCTTTTCTTGCCAAGAATGAAACTACTCCTGAAGTTGAGGGTAATTTGTTTGTGCGAGCAGGATTCTTCAGTAGTACACATGTCTACTCAACTCAACCACAACCACAGTCTCCTCCAAAACCTCTAATGCCTAAAACTCAAAATGAGACTTCATCTTCTAACTTCGCTAATCCTAGCAAAGTTAAAGATGTTATAAACATCCTTTTACAGGGTGAAGAGTCCAAATCTACATTTACAACCTTTATGGCACGTTTTCAAGCATATCAGGGTAGCCATTACATAGGTTGATTTAATTTTGCTGGATTTATTTGATATGGATCTAGATGATGTTGAAGAAATGGATATGGCAAATGGTGATGATAGCTTATAGAACACAAAAGCGTTCATATGTGAACAGAAACTATAAGCCAAGTGCAAACAAAACAGTTGGCTTTCATAATTCAAAGTCAAGGGTCTTTTAATGGTAACAGGTATGGCCACTTTTCTAGAGAGTGCAAAGGTCCAAGAACCCAAGGAGGAAATGGTAAAAGTATCTCTAACAGTCAAAGATATCATCAATAGGCTCAGAAGACATTTTAGAAGCGATATTAGAGTCTACCAATGCCAACACTAAAAGAAGAACCGAAGACCACTAAAGAACCAAATAAAGTATTAGTTGTAAGCATCAAGGATGGTTATGATTGAAGTTCTTATGCAGAACAATTTAAAACTGATCTTACTTCTGGTCTAGCCCTGATTGCTGAGATGCACAATGAAGACTAGTGTGAAGACAAAGATCCAAAGACAGAAGGTGAGTCAGACATCGAGGAAGATTATGACTGGATTTACATATCTGATCCTAAGGAAACTTTAGAAGACGTTGCTCTTATGGCACAATCAAAACAACCCAAGGTTGTAGATTCATCATCTGAAACTGAGTCTTCAAAATCTTATCCAGAAATTCCAGTGGAAGTAATAGAAAAAATGTGTACCAAATATGTTTTAAACAAGTAGAACACTATAGAACCTACTTGTTCAAAATATGTGATAAACTAAAACAAGAAGAGTCAATGCACACTAAGCTCAAAACTGATCATAAAATTTCTGATGAGAAAAGCATAGCTCTTCAAGCTTCTTCGAACAAAACTTTAAAAGAACTTCAACTTGTAAAGAAACAACTTGAAAAGATGACAAAATCCCTTGAACAAGAGAAATTGGCACATGCAGCAACTCATATTGACTTAGCCAAAGTAAAAAGCTCAAAAACTATTGGTGAGCGATTGGTGAATGGAAGGAAAGACAAAGATTAAACGAGATTAGGATTCACACATGAACCTATTCCTGAATCTATCATATATTCCTTACCAGAGAATAAAGCTAAGCTTAATGAATTTCAAGAAATGAAAAAGAATGTTCAATATAATGTCGAGACTGAAATAAAAAAGATAAACATTGAAATATTCGAGGAGAAAGATTCCGAAAGATAAAGAATGGTCATCCAATTAAAGTCAAATCTTATAAGCCTCGACAAAAGAACAAAGAGTATTTTGTACCAAAAGGTGAATGTGTCATTGAAAAGCGTGAACTTGAATAAGAGATTAACAAAGTTAATGACAACAAAAACAAGTTAAAAGGGAAATCTAAAGAAGATAAATCAAAGACTTCCTATTCTGATGATTCAAGCTCTTCTGAAACAAACCAACTTGAGTTAAAACTGAAAGAATCTGAAAAGAAATCTTCTCAAGATTCAATTAAAACCCAAAGCACTAAAACGTCATCAAGAACAAGAAATCAAAGAAGAAGAAAAGCATCTTCTAAAGTTAAACAAGCTGAACCAATCAATCAATCAATTCAAATTAAACCAGTGAAGTTGGTATCAGTAGGAACTTTTGATATGAACATAGTATCTGAAACGACATCAAAACTTAAGATCAAATGTAACTCTGATCTGAAACTAGGTTCAGGTCCTAAGTCTTCTGATCTTCATAAATGATGTTTATCTAAGTTCAAAATCAAAATCCTAAGAATCAGAAGAACAAACTCACAAAACAAAAAATAGCTTAACCAGACTACCCCTAAATCTAGACAAGGATCTAATGTGGCTTCTACATCTATGGTTAAACAAAGAAAAAACAACCAGACAGCTTTTCAAAGAGAATTTGAATATTCGAAACTTCAAAAGAAACCTGATGTGAACAAATTATTTTAAGTAGTTTACCATTGTCGATAAATATGGAAAGCCTAAGACCATCTAGTCTTTGGTTGATAACTTATCTTAAATGTCTTTGAAATGCAGGTATGCCCAAGAAGACCAATGAATACATGGTATGTTGATAGTGGGTTTAGTCGGCATATGACAGGCAATCAAGCCTTACTTCAAGACTTTAAGACAAAAGATGGTACTCATGTAGCTTTTGGTGGATATGCAGGTAGAAAGACAACCAGTGGAGGAACGATATCTAATGTAGTGATAAGCTTTGATAAGTCAACTTTTGTGCTCAGTTGAACTTTAATCTTTTAAGTGTTTCTCAATATGCAATAAATCATATTTTGTTTTATTTGATGACTCTTATAGTTATATTTTGAAGCCAGGATTTTAGATTAGCTAGAAGTGGGTAGTTGTCAAAGCTGTTCGTGATACAGATGTCTACAAGCTAGATATGTGTCAAGTTGATCCATCAATAGAAACAACTTGCCTTATTGCTCACTTATCAAATGATTAAAGGCAGCTTTGGCATAGACGTCTCAAACATTCCAACTTCAAAGAAATGGACAAACTTGTAACAGGAAATCATGTAATAGGAATTCCATCAAAAAGGTTCACTACATCGGACATCTGTAAAGCATGTTTGAAAGGGACGCAACACAAAGCGTCTTATAACTCCAAGCTGATAAACTCAAATTCAAAGCCTCTACAGATGTTACACATGGATTTATTTGGTCCTGTAAACATGCAGAGCATTGAAAAGAAATCGTATTGTTTAGTTATCATTGATGACTATACAATATTTTCTTGTGTTTTCTTATTGCGTACGAAAACTGAAACGATTGAATTATTAAAAGACTTTATCACTAAAGTAGAAAATCAACTTGATCAAAAAGTAAAAATAATTAGAAATGATAATGGAATAGAATTTAAGAATTCTAATGTTGATATGTTATGTGCAGGGAAAGGGATAGCTTATCAGTTTAGTACTCCTAGAACTCCTCAACAAAACAGACTTGTAGAAAGAAAGAACCAAACATTGATTGAGGCATCTTGTGCAATGTTAGCAGATGCCATGATTCCTATCACGTTCTGAGATAAAGCCATATCAACTACGTGTTTCATTCAGAATCATACTCTATAGGAGTACTAGAACCAAACTAGGAGAATCCCTTTCAATTGATGTTTGGCAGGAAACTAAAAATAGATTTTCTTAAATCTTTTGGTTGTGCAGTTTTGATTTTAAATTCAAATAATCAGCTAGGCAAAATTGATGCAAAATCTGATGATGGATTTTTCTTGGATATTCGTTAGCTTCTATACCGTATAGAGTTTATAACTCCAAGACGAATGTTATCATTGAAACTTTCAGTGTTAAATTCCTTGAAAATTCATTTCCATCAGTTGCAAATGGTCCAGCGTGGTTATTTGATTTAGACTCATTGTCAAACTCATTCAATTGTAATATGTTTGAATCTTCTTGTGTCAACAGGAAACAAGTAGGAGATATTAGATCCTTTAGTGACGGTTCAGACTCTGATGATATGGATGATTTAAGCCCAGACTATCCGATTTTTTCATTTGTGAGAGATCCTATATTCAATTCAGAGAATCATGATCAATAAATTCCTGAGCAACAACAAGATCTTGAAAATTCTAATATTTCTTAACCATTTCCTAACAATGGAGTAGAATTCAACCTGAGTCTGGTACTTCATCTGTATCTATGGATAGAGATGTAAATAACAAGCTTGATTATTTTATCAACTCACCAACTCAAGTTCCAAATTTCACTCCATATTCTTCAAACATGTTGTATCAGCTCTTCGACTTGAACCAAACCAATCTTGATGTGAATGTTTAACAAGATGAGATTCCAAGATCTCGTATTCACAAGAAACATCTCATCTCGCAGGTTATTGGTCTTTTGAATGAGAGAACTACGAGAAGTCATACAAAAAAGCAAACATTTGCTCATACTTGTGTTTTCTATCTCCAATTAAACCTAATGACATAACTGAAGCATTACAGGACAATATTGGATTGAGACTATGCAAGAAGGGTTACTACAATTTCGTAAACAGGAAGTGTGGATGCTTGTGGATTTTCCTCAAGGAGAAAATGCCTTTGGCACCAAATGGTTGTTCAGAAACAAATCAGATAATAAAAGAATAGTTGTTCGCAACAAAGCATGATTAGTAGCACAAGGTTACACCCAGGAGGAAGGAATTGATCATGATGAAGTGTTTACTCTAGTTGTAATACTTGAAGCAATTCGTGTCTTCCTGGCATATGCTTCTTATATGAAATTCAAGGTGTTCCAAATGGATGTTAAAGGTGCATTTTTGTATGGACCAATCACCGATGATGTGTATGTCAAGCAACCTCAAGGTTTTGAAGATGTTGAATTCCATCATCGTGTGTACAAGCTAAGCAAAGCTTTATATGGTCTACATCAAGCTCCAAGAATCTGGTATGAGACATTGTCCTAGCATTTGATCCAACATGGATACACAAAAGGGAAGATTGATCCAACTTTATTCATAAAGAAGGATACAAATGATCTCTTATGTGTACAAGTGTATGTGGATGATATCATATTTGGTTCTACCAGTCATAAACTGTACTTAGAATTTGAAGAGATTATGAAATTATGTTTCCACATGAGTTCTATAGGAGACATCAATTTATTTTTTGGATTGGAAGCAAAATAATATACAAATGGCATTTTTATCCATCAAGAGAAGTTTGTTGACAAGCTATTGAAGAGATTCAAACTACAAGATTTTCAATCAATTAGAACTCCAAATGACATCAATACCAAGATTTATCCTGATTCGAAAGGAAAATCTATCGACCAAGCATTATACAGATCTATGATTGGATCTTTGATGTATCTCATTGCATATATACCTGACATAATGTATGTTGTTTGTGTCTGTGCCAGGTATCAATCAGACCCGAAGGAATCTCACCTAATCATAGTCAAACATATATTCAAATATCTCAAAGGAAAACAGTCTCTAGGGTTATGGTATCCTTATGAAGGAAACTTCGAGTTACATTGATATACAGACAATGATTATTGGGGATGTAGTCATGATAGAAAATCTACTACAGGTGGTTGTAAAAAATACACAAACATCTCAGTCTCAACTGCAGAAAGTGAATACATAGCTGTATCAACAGGATGTTCTCAAATCCTTAGGTTACAAAACCAACTGCCGGCTAATGGGTTCAATTTTTTTAAAACACCTATTTATATTGATAGCACAAATGTTATGTTTATAACAGCTAATCATGTCTAACATTCATAAACAAAGCATATCGAGATTCGATATCATTTTCTCAAAGATAACTCTAAAAAAGGTCTAATCATTTTGATTTAGATATCTACTGAAAAACAGTTGGCTGACCTGGTTTCCAAAACTTTCCTACTAGGAAGGTTTGAGTATCTGGTTAAGTCACTTGGTCTTATTAATCATGTTGAAAAATGATTTTGTTTCATCAAAATGATAAGAAGTCTCCCTCCTTTTCATAAACAACTCACAAGGAAAACCATCAAAAGTTGGCTGCCTGATTATATATATTGTGTGTGTGCTAAAAAGAAAAAGCAAATATAACATTAGAAAATTTCAAAATCAAAAGAGAAAAAATATAAATGAAAATACAAAAATATATTTTGATTGTTTAGTTCTTTACAGTTGAATCTATCATTGCAATATATGAGAAATGATAATACATCAGTGTAATTAGTTGCCTACTTCATTCGCTAATAAAGTCTGACGTGATGAGATATGATGTGTAGGCAAGGTCATGCAATTATACTAAAAAAGTAAATTCTTGTAATTAAAGTAAATCAATTATGAATTTGTGTGTGTTGACTTATCTGATTGATTACTTGTCAAGTCACAACCTCACACCTGGTGGTGATATGAATAACCATGAGATGCGCTTAAAGCATTGTTGGTCCACTTGATCGTATTACAGTGCAAATGAAATGAAGAATCATTCAATAGCAAACACACAAACTAAACAAGATGAACAATGACGATTGAAAACAATAACAACTCATTCAATATAAGACAATAAAGATCATAACATTCAATAACATCAAAGCACAATGATATTTCTATGAATAAACTGCTTAGAAATGGTAACTTGCAACAAGAATCAACGATTAGGGTTTTGTTGTAACACCCTAAATTTTAATTAAAACGAAAGGAAAAGAAAAGTAAATAGAAAGAATAGATAATGAGAACAAGTGGAGGGGGGATAAAGTGTACAGAGTACAAAACCTTTTTATTTTAAGGTTTAAAGGGGGCATGGTCGCCCATTTCTTCTTCATCTTCTTCATTCGACTAAAAGGAATAAAGAAGAGAGAGAGCCCTGGTTCTAGAGAGAGAAAGAGAAAGAAGCAGTTGCAAAGTGTTTGTTTTCGGTATTCAAGAGTTGAATCGAAGGTGGGTCTCGAACTGGAAGTGTGTTGCTCAAAGGCTGCTCAAGGTGAGTTTCTAGAACCCCTCTTTTACTGATTTTCAACTTGTTTGGGGCTATTATCCATACTAAGTAAACATTTTCAAAGTAACCGTGGACCTACAGCCTTATGTTCGAATGATGTATGTATGTAAGTATGTTGTAGAGTTGGCTTATGGGTTAGGATGATGTTTAGCATGTTTAGGTGCCCCTGGTATATTAGATCTGTGCTTGGGTAGTGATAGAATGATAATCGGGTGATGTTGGTAGCATAGAAAATATTTCAGAATGTTCTGATGCGCCTAAACAGTGACCCATGCGCCCAACATGTTGGGCGTGCGACTAAGTGTTGGCCATGCGCCCAGAGTTAAGTCATGCGCCTAAACAGTGGCCCATGCGTCCAAGTGTTGGCCATGCGCCCAAGTGTTCGCCATGCGCCTAAATAGTTCCTGTGCGTCCAAGTGTTGAAACGGCAAAGTGTTGATGCGCCTAAACTGGTGCCATGAGCCTGCATAGTGGCTAAGCGCCTGAACAGGGCAGAAGCGCCTAAATAGTGCCCATGCGCCCAGATTGTTTTACACTTAGAAATTTTATGCTCATGCCCCTAAAGGGTCCCATATGCCCAATTCGGACTTAGGGTTTTCTAAGTGGTTTTTAAGGGGTAATATAGGGAGATAGGCTTGGTTATGATGTGATGGCTTATGCTGGATGTGTGTTATGTATGTATGATGATGCCTCCATGGTGATGGGTATGTTTATTATTATGTGTATGTTCCTTATTATGTATGTATGTCTTCCCTTGGCTTTGCGTTGAACGTAAATGAATGTAACGAAAGTATTATGTAACGTAAAGTGGAAGATAATGAAAAAAGGAACATAATGAATGAATAAGAACGTGAGAGGCTTGCGAGCGAAGTATACTGAGGTGCACGGATCTGAATGCCTTAAGCTCAACTGCGTGAGGTTCAGCTAATCCTAAAGTGTGCACGCAAGGGTTCCAGTCTTTGTGGCTGACCTTCGGTGTAGTTACCCATTTCGATGCGGGTGTAGTTACCCATAATGTTAGGGGTGAAATATATGATGGTTTCCATGAGGTTAGCAACCCTATGGTTGCAACAGATTTGGATAGCGTGCTATCGTTGAAATTGGCAATTGGGGTGAGCAACCCTATGGTTGCAATAGACTCAGATAGCGTGTTATCGTGATGTTGCTATGAGGTGAGCAACCCAATGGTTGCAATAGATTCGGATAGCGTCCTATCATTGAAATTGGCAATTGGGGTGAGTAACCCTATGGTTGCAACAGACTCGGATAGCGTGCAAATAGTTGTGATTGTTAATGAGGTGAGCGACTTTGTGTTGCAACAGACTTGGATAGAGTTCAATCCTTGTGATTGACTCATATGGGATCTTTGTTCCGTATCCCGGTGACGTGTCAGTCTTCGAACATGAGTCAGAGGTCTGTGTACAGGTCCCGGCACAGCATCAGTCTTCAGACATGAGTTGGGGGTATTGCATTAGACAAGATTCAAGTAATGAAGAGTAATGAACGAAAGATAATGTATGAAAGAACAATGTATGAAATGAACATTAATGAATTATCATAATAATGTACGATATAGACCCTTGTCATTCGAACTCAGTAATCGTGGCTGAGTGCCACGAAGAGGGTAAAGTCTGACCGGATCTATAGAAAGCAGTGAAAGATAATAATATACGTTGAATGAATGGAAGTTAACGACCATAATCATGAAGATAATAACGATATTATCTATGTGTACGTATGATGTGTGAACATTTATGAAAGTATAGTATGATTTGAAATAAAGTAAAGAACGGTTTTGATGAAAGCAAAGTACTTTATTATAAAAACTAGAACTCACTCGGCATCACTGACTTTTGTATGCATGATAGTTGGCAGGTATTTTGTTGATGCTGAGGAGTTGCAGGCATGGATGCATAAGCTACTGGGAGCATTTTGAGGCTGGCATTCGTATTTTGACTTGTCTTTGTATTTTAAGATGAAAACAGATGTTGTAAATGAATGAAATGACATGTGTTTTAGTTATTAATTAAAGTTTTATATTCCACTGGAAAATAAATGTACGTTTTAAAATGTTTTATGTGCAATGAATGAGCAACTGTGAGGTGCCCAGGAACGGGGCCTTACAAGTTGGTATCAGAGCAAAAGTTTAAGTGAATTGGGTAAATATTTTGAAAACCTAATCTTAAACTAAGAATGGGACTAAAAGGAAAAAGGGATGCCAGTCCTAGTAGCTACGTGCCTATAGGTAAAGGTTTTATGTAAACGTTTTAAGTAAGTTAACGTTAACCGGTATTACGTGGCATGTTACGTGGCGAGTGTGCTTTAGTGTAGATTTAGATACTATGTAATCAAGATAGGAAATGCTTAGGGTATGAAGAGTAAAGTAAGTGGCTAATCACAATTGGCCACTGTAATTAGGGACTTACTATACTCGACATAAACTGAGTTATTACCTTGAATGACCGTGTTGGTGTTTGAATCTTATAGTGTGTTAGAGGATGGCTGGGTAGAAATCTTCCAAGGCTCCTAGAGGCAGAGGCCATTCATGTGAGACTAGGATTAGTGCTAAGGCTCCTGAGACGACGCATGAGAACCCTGAGGTTCATGGCCAGAGCGAAGAGAATGAGAATGCTAGTTTGAAATGCCTCAGCTAGGGAGGCGATTACTGACGAAGTACACCATGTCATGCAGACAGCCTTACCATCTGTGGTGACTGAAGTCATCAGGGCTGTGAGGAGCAAGGAAAGGAAGGAGAGGAATAGGTCCTCGGGAAGGAGAAAACAACTGGTGGACGGGATGGTTATCCCTACTAATGAGGAAGAGGAGGAAGAAGAGCTTGTGCCTGAGACAACATGAGGCTGTAATTACGGGGCATTCCAAAGGTGCAAGCCCCCTACCTTTGATGGTAATGGCACTGTTGCTGCTGCTCACTGATGGGTGAGGGAGATGGAGGCTGTCCTTGAGATCAGCGAGTGCCGAGAGGACCAGAAGGTGAAGTTTGCCACTCACTCTTTTGTGGACTCAGCTTTGTGTTGGTGGGACAATATTGTCCAGGTTGAGGGAAGCATGGCTATCGGAAGGATGAGATGGGCAGAGTTGAAAAGGCTAGTGATTGAGGAGTTCTGTCCTCACTGTGAGATGGATAAAGTTGAGAGGGAGTTCCTGCAGCTGTAGGCGGGAATGATGACATATCAGCAGTATACCACTAAATTCAACGAGATGGCACGTCTGGTGCCGGATCAGGAGACACCTCTTTCGCAAAAGATCAAGAGGTATATTCAGGGCTTGCCGATGGACATCCATAGGCACATGATTGCTGCCCGACCGAGCATGTTTAGGTTGGCGGTTGATTTGGCAGGGAGATTGTATGATGAAAGATCTGTGATGGTGACTGAAGGTAGCAAGAAAGGAGATGGTGATCAAGAATGGAACGGGAAGCGATTGGGACATGGCGGAGCTGCTCCAGGTGACAAAGGTGCACGAGTGAATGATCAACGTGTGGTCATAACTGATGCGGAGTCGAAAAGCTGTGACAAGTGTGGACACAGGCACCCCGGGGAATGTAGATTGGGGAGTAATGTATGTTTCTGTTGTCAAAGGACCGGACATGTGGCAAAGAACTGCGGTATGGGGAGGTTTTATTCTTGTGGTGAGGAAGGTCATATGAGAAGGGATTTCAAGAAGCCGAGGGTGGAAGGTTCGGGAGTGAAGAAGATCGGAGGAAGCTAGGACGGACCCCGATGTTGTGTTGGTACGTTTCTGGTGCTAGTAAAAAGTTTTATCTCTACAACTTACTATGCTAAGTTGCCTGTTAGTAGTAAGAATATAGATACGCCCTTCGATGTAGAATTGCCATTAGTAGGTCTACCATGTTACCTAATGTCCTAGAGGATTGCGTGATAGAATTGAGAGAGAGCACTTGTTCCTGCTAGACTATTCAAGATAGATGTAGGTGGATAGATGTACATCTCCGGGTGAGTTGATCAGTAATCTACGACTCAAACCCCAAGTGTTTCAAGGAGATGGATTGATCAACCGTGCACAACCAGAGTTCGGTGATGACATACGACAATGAATTATGATGAAGGCTTCAACTAGGAAAGCGGATTGCTTGATTTGGAATTGAGTAAAGCTAATACTAAAGTGTAGAGGGTCATTCCCAGTTGTTGCTCAGGTAGGAGAAGTGACACATCGACTGAAGCTACCCGATGAGATAAGTGGAATTCATCTAATGTTCCATGCATCTCGTCTAAGAAAGAGCTCAACCGATGAGGATCTGATCATGCTACTAGAGAACACTGAAATGGATAAAGTATTCAACCACGAGAAGCAACTAGTGACCATTATTAATAAGAAGAAGAGAATAGGCTACGGAGGATGATGGTTTCACTTCTGCGGGTGCAGTGAAGCCTAAAGGGATCTAAGTTTAAGTGCAAGATCAGGAAGAGGTGAGATAGTGTTACCCATAACTGTTCGAGAAGCGACAGGTTTCGGGGACGAAACCTCTTTAAGGGGGGTAGACTTCTAACACCCCAAATTTTTATTAAAACGAAAGGAAAAGAAAAAGTAAATAGAAAGAATAGATAATGAGCACAAGTGGAGTGGGATAAAGTGTACAAAGTACAAAACCTTTTATTTTAAGGTTTAAACAGGGCATGGTCGCCCATTTCTTCTTCATCATCTTCATTTGGCTGAAAGGAAGAAAGAATAGAGAGAGAGATAGCCTCGGTTCTGGAGAGAGAAAGATGAAGTAGTAGCTGCAAATTGTTTGTTTTCGGGATTCAAGAGCTGAATCGAAGGTGGGTCTCGAACTGGAAGTGTGTGGCTCAAAGACTGCTCAAGGTGAGTTTCTAGAACCCCTCTTTTACTGATTTTCAACTTGTTTGGGGCTATTATGCATACTAAGTAAACATTTTGAAAGTAACCGTGGGTCTACAGCCTTATGTTCGAATGATGTATGTATAAGTATGTTGTAGAGTTGGCTTATGGGTTAGGGATGATGTTTAGCATGTTTAGGTGCCCCTCGTATGTTAGATCTATGCTTGGGTAGTGATAGAATGATAACCGGGTGATGTTGGTAGCATAGAACATATTTCAGAAGGTTCTGATGCACCTAAACAGTGACCCATGCGCCCAGCATGTTGGCCATGCACCGAGAGATAAGTCATGCGCCTAAACAGTGGCCCATGCGCCCAAGTGTTGGCCATGCGCCCAAGTGTTGGCCATGCGCCTAAATAGTGCCCATGCGTCCAAGTGTTGAAACGGCTAAGTGTTGATGCGCCTAAAGAGGTGCCATGCGTCGGCATGGTGGCAAAGCGCCTGAACAGGGTAGGAGCGCCTAAATAGTGCCCATGCGCCCAGATGTTTTACACTTAGAAATTTTATGCTTATTCGCCTAAAGGGTCCCATGCGCCCAATTTCGAATTGGGGTTTTCTAAGTGGTTTCTAAGGGGTAATATAGGGAGATAGGCCTGGTTATGATGTGATGGCTTATGCTGGATGTGTGTTATGTATGTACGATGATGTCTGTATGGTGATGGTGTATGTTTATGATTATGTGTATGTTCCTTATTACGTATGTATGTCTTCCGGTGGCTTTGCTTTAAACGTTCATGAATGTAATGAAAGTATTATGTAACGTAAAGTGGAAGATAATGAAAAGAGGAACGTAATGAATGAATGCATGCGTTAATGAATGAATGAGAATGTGAGAGGCTTGTGAGAGAAGTATAGTGAAGTGCACGGCTCTAAATGTCTTAAGCTCAACCACGTGAGGTTCAGCTAATCCTAAAGTGTGCACGTAAGGGTTCCAGTCTTTGTGGCTAACCTTCGGTGTAGTTACCCATTTCGATGGGGGTGTAGTTACCCATAATGTCAGGGGTGAAATATATGATGGTCACCCGAGTTATGTATAACTTCGGGTTGTGGCATAAAGCCAAGCATATGTATGAGGTGAGCAACCTTGTTGTTGCAACAGACTCGAACAGCGTGCCATCGTGAAGTTGCCATGAGGTGAGCAACCCTATGGTTGCAACAGACTCGGATAGCGTGCTATCGTTGAAACTAGCAATTGGGGTGAGCAACCCTATGGTTGCAACAGACTCGGATAGCATGCTTTCGTGAAGTTGCCGTGAGGTGAGCAACCCTATGGTTGCAACAGACTCTTATAGCGTGTTATCGTTGAAATTGGCAATTGGGGTGAGCAACCCTATGGTTGCAACAGACTAGGATAGCGTGCAAATAGTTGTAATTGTTAATGAGGTGAGCGACTTTGTGTTGCAACAGACTTGGATAGAGTTCAATCCCTGTGATTGACTCATATGGTGTCTTTGTCGCGTATCCCGGCACTGTGTCAGTCTTCGGACATGAGTTGGGGGTATTGCATGAGACAAGATTCAAGTAATGAAGAGTAATGAACGAAAGATAATGCATGAAAAAACGAACGTATGAAATGAACGTTAATGAATTATCATAATAATGTACGATATAGACCCTTGTCATTTGACATCCGTAATCGTGGCTGAGTGCCACGAAGAGCGTAAAGTCTGACTGGATCTAGTGAGAGCGGTGAAAGATAATGATATACGTTGAATGAACGGAAGTTAACGAACATAATGATGAAGATAATAACGATATTATCTGTGTATGTATGATGTGTGAACATGTACGAAAGTATAGTATGTTTGAAATAAACTAAAGAACGGTTTTCATGTAAGTATTTTATTATAAAAACTAGAACTCACTCAGCGTTGCTGATTTTTGTATGCATGATAGTTGGCAAGTATTTTGTTGATGCTGAGGAGTTGCAGGCATGGATGCATAAGCTACTAGGAGCATTTTGAGGCTGGCATTCGTATTTTGACATGTCTTTGTATTTTGAGATGAAAACAGATGTTGTAAATGAATGAAATGACATGTTTTTAGTTATTAATAAAAGTTTTAAATTTTGCTGAAAAATAAATGTACATTTTAAAATGTTTTATGTGCAATGCATGACCAACTATGAGGTGCCCGGGAACGAGGCCATACATTTGCAAACTTACCTAAAATGATAATGATCAAAAACTATATATAGTAGTCTTAGTTTTGCAGACAGTTTCGCTGTCAGCGAAACTGTTCTGCCGAAAAACTGTAGTTTCACCCAGCAGAAACAGTAGTTTCGCCGAGCGAACTAATAAGCTGACTGTGAGCGAAACTATAGTTTGTTTTGCTAGACTACAAAACTACATAAATCTAATTACATACAAAATGAAACTAACAAAAGACCTATTACAAACAAAACTAAACATTCTAATCTAAGGTGAGTCCAACCTATACATGATCTTCAATACTCCCCCTAAGTTGGAACTCACTACCTTCACTCGACTTGATTTATCTCGTCAGCTCTAGTTTTTTCCGTTGCCTTTGATTTGTCTTCAACACCTCCTGCAACAACTTCCTTAGGGGCATAAGCAAATGATTCTCCCTAGTCTCTTCCTGCTTCACGAACCCCTTCAGGATAAGCACTAGCTTGCCTGAACTATCTTGTAAAATATTGTATATCGATCTTGAACCCTTACTCATTCTACAAGCCTTTTCATTTCAGCTCTAACTCTTCTAATCTTATTTGCCACAATCATAAACATACTGGCCTCTTTCCTTGTCTCTTCTCCTGTGCCAGCCTTCATATGATTCTCACATAAAACCAGCAAATCTTCATCATAGAAACTAAAGAGCTCCATAAGATCAAATACCTTAAATTCTTTACCATTCTTAATTCTTATCACTGCCTCCCCTGTGTTGTTATCATAAAATCATTTCTCAAAATTCTGTAACTGTCGGGGAAAGGGATCTGCTAACCTGACCCTATTCACAGTCTTTGGAGGCTTTACCATTAGGACAATTCTTCCTTTTCCAGTTTGCCAATCTTTGTCTTTCTTTGATTGTTTCCTCTCAGCCTTCATGTATCCAAAAGACTCAAAGCTGTCATTTACGCCATTCTTAATCTCTTTTTCCAAAAGTGAGGCCCATTCACTAAGATTGGCATTCAGTAATGGTAGAGCTGCCAACCTTCTCAGATCCCATTTAGGTAAGGTCTTGAATGCCTTCCTTTTATACATGTAGCTAATTCCACCCCCTCTTCTCTGGATCATGAACATCTTGAGGCCGGGGTTATAACACCAACTAATAATCTTCTTATCAACCTCCTTCTTACTCAACCCTTCCATGTGTTGGAAAAGGGGAGTTAATTCTTCTGGCTCCTTCTCTTTAACAAACCATTCAGCTTTATCCATCTCAAAGACATCTTCATCAAGCTCTCCCTTCTTGGCTACATATGTCAATGGTCTCTCATCAACTTCATAGAATTCTGGCTCAGAATCATAATCTACTAGTTGTTCATCATCCTCTTTTTCAACAACTAGCCCCTTTCCTTTCTCAGCATCTTTGTCAACCGACTTCTCCCTCACTACCTCTTCTCCAACCAAATCTTTTTCTACATCAAGTCCCATGTTTATAAACCCAGCCTCCTGAATTTCCTCCTTATTCCCCCTACCTTTATCTTCATGTCTTATTTCCGAACCTTTAGCACCAGCAGTTGCTACACCAGATGTGCCCTTTATTGATACATATGTCCTTAGTTTATGAGTTTAATGTAAATGTCTTTCATGTCTTACACATATGTAATGAATGGGTTGAATGAAATATAATATGTGGTTGATGCTTATAATGTTTAATATTTCATAGTATTATTGTGTGCTAAAATATAATGAACTTCCTATATAGGTTTGAGGTTGTTATGCATAGTTCTTAGTCAATAATGATTGAGAAATGTGTTCAAACTTAGTCATATGATTCTTCATGCGAATGGACCATGCTAATGGACTATACGCATGAATACATCATGCTAATGGACCAGTCGCATGACTGAACCAGGAGACTGGATCAGTCGCATGATTGAGACATAAGATTGACTCAGTCGCACGACTGAACCTTCAGTTGTGCGTATAGATTAATCGCATGATTCAGTCGCACGACTGAACCATGCTAATGGTTCAGTCGTACGATTGGAAACCCATAACATATAAATACCTTCTAATTTGTGGAAAAACATAGCACTTGAAGACTTTTGACACATACTCATAACCTAGCCGTCCAGAGCGTCCAAAAAGCCTATTCCAAGTTCATAGTTCGCATCTAATATTTTTCTACTCATTCTTAACATTTCTTTAATCGTTAGATTGATCAAGATTGCGTTCTCATTGATTGGATCACCAATCAAATAGGATTCTGCACTATTTGATCTGGTTTCACGCATTATCAGTTAGTACTCCGTATGTACACGGTCCCTAACAAGTCGTATCAGAGCCTTGGCTCTTGATTTTGCGTGTGATACGATTAGAAATCACGTTTTTCATTCAAAGGAGTCACCTTTTGAGTAAAACAGTGTTTTCAACGTCTCCAGGTCTCAAAGTTTATGTTTTTCGGCATACGGTAGATTAGGGTTCTTGAAAAATCGTGTTTTTGTGTCAAAGTGTCAAAAACCTTCGATTTTACAAAAACAACAGCCTTCAGTCGCACAATTGGCTCAATCGCATGACTGAACTCAATCGCACACCCCATTCATATGATTAAACTTAGTCGCTCACTCCTTTGTATGACTAAACAACCCATCGGCATTTTCCAATCGCATGACTAAGTCATCTGCATTGGCCATATGCATTGTCCAATTGCATGACTGAGCCATCCGCATTCTCCAATCGCACGACTGAGACATCCGCATTGAGTCATCCGCATTTGTCCAATCGCACGATTGACTCATTTGCATTTCTCCAATCACACGATTGACTCATCTGCATTTGTCCAGTCGTGTTCTAAAGTTCAAAGTTTATAAAGATGGAATCTCAGTTCTCTGCTTTTACTGCCGGAAAGGACTCTCGCATCTAAAACCTTTTTCTTCTCGAAAATGAAATTGGAAATCATAATAAACCACCACAACATATAACGTTAGATGATTACCCACAATGGAAACAATGGTGCGAGATCTATCTGAATGGAGTTGATCCCAATCTTTGGGAATCCATTGAGACAGGTTATAGTATGGCAGTCGGTGCTGATGGTGTTAAGCTAACTTTGGGAGGTATGACTGATAGTCAGAAAGCTAGGTACAATGCTGAAAAAAATGTGTATGCTCTATTGACTTAGTCAATACCAAAAGATATCTTTCATCAGTTCTCTGAGAACAAACAGGTGAAAAAGTTATAGGAAGCTTTGGAGAAAAGATATAATAGGAATGCAATATTAAAGGCTTTGAAGGCAAAGGCTCTCAAAAAGGATTTTGATAACTTCTCCTCAATAGGGAAGCAAAGCTTGGACGTTATTATCGACAGATTCTACCATCCTGATGAGTGAGCTGCACACTCATGGGGTAACAACGTCAATGGAAGATAAAGTGTCAAGTTTTGTAGATGGTTTGCCGGAGAAATGGGACTCGTTTGTGTCTAATCTGAGACAGAACAATATTCATTCAAAGTTGGACATAAATGATTTCATACTGAAGTTAAGAGAGGAGGAATTGAGATGAAGTATAGGTCACACAAAGGATCCTATGACCAGAATCCTTCACTTTATAACTCATCTCCCACTCTAACCAGTTCAGGAGCACCACTTCAATTAGCCATTATGTCTAGTGCAACAACTCCTTCCCAAACCACTGCTTCAGGACCAGAAACATCAAGGTCATCCACTACCCAATATATAGTGCCTGAAGCCAATACGACAAAGTTGAAGACCGAGAACCTCAGTAATATCATAGTGGAAGTTGCAACGGAGCACATGGATCTTCTAGCAAGCTGTTGTCCATTCCTATGATGGTCTAGTTGCAGGGAAGATTGGAAATTGCCATCTTGCAGATAAAGATTATGAGCAAGTGGATGAAAATAAACTAGAGAGAATGCATATTATATGGGCTCTGGCGAGTGCTGTCAGAAGGACGAAAAAGTTCGTTAAGAAGATGGGACCGAATTTAGTAGCAACAAAGGACACAACGTTTGGCTTTGACAAAACAAAAGTCACCTGCTTTAATTGTGGTGAAAAGGAGAATTTCAAACGTGAATGTGTAAAGCCCAAGAAACAGGAACATAAATTCGTTCTCAACCTTCAACCATCAAGACAAAGACAGGAGTGGAACTACCTCCTCAAGCAAAGACACAAAGGCCTTGACCGCACAAGGTGACGAAGGGCAGGCTTAGACCTTCAGTTTTGTGTCTCTGGGTGAATCAAACATTGCCTGTGTCGAGGGATTGGATGATGGCTCTACGAGTGAAGGTGAAATAATAGTTGAACAAGTAATGTCAGAAAATGAAGAAGCTGTGAATGTTGTAAATCACCTGATTAAAGAAAAACTCAGAACGACATGTTCAGAATCTCCAGCATCCGAAGAGTCTAACTCTGCATTGATGGTTGTTTCAACTGATTTTTCACAGGTAAGTACGAAAGACCAACTTTTTAAAAATCATGCTTGTATTGAATGTAACAAATTTAGAGAAAGCATTGATTTGAAATTTTCTAGGTTATTAGACCACAATGATAGCTTAGTAAATGATTTACAACTATGCATAGAAGCTAATCGTATTTTGAAACAAAATGAGTGCAGTTTTAAAGAAAAAATAAAACTTTTAGGTAAACAACTAAGGGAAACTGAGGTTTTTTCTTTTAATCAAGATAATGATATAATTTTTTATTTAAATTCTTTGGAAGAAACAAAGAAAGAAAAACAACTTTAGAAGTCGAAGTCAAATTTTTAAAACAAACACTGCATAGTTGGACCAGTTCTTCTCACATAGTTCAACACTTAGTGAAAGAACAAAATAATAGGGAAGGGTTGGGTTACAAAGTAGTTCCACCACCACACGAGATCATGTTAAATACAAAATGTAGACCTGTAATAACAACCCAATTAAGGATCATGTGGTGTCCACTCCTCTGGTTAGTGATCCTGATTCCACGGGTAAACCTATGAAATCTGTCACTAAACAAAAGGAGGCTACTTTGATATCAAAAGGCAAGATGCCCGTTGAGACTCGTGTCATACCTGTATCATATTCAACCCCACAGAAACAGTTTCCTCAACATGTAGAAGGGAGATCATGCTACAGTTATGGACAGAGATGACACATTTCTTCTAATTGTCCTTATATCAGACTCCCAGACAGAAAACTAAACTTTATGATACTAAACCAAGTTCTTCGAAAAGGAGTTCTATTACTCCACCAAAGAGAATTAATGAACCTAAAGTTCAAACTGTAAGCCAGTCATCTGTTTATCACAAACAGGCCTTACACAAAACTGGATTATGGAAAGAAAAGTCAAGTATATTGTCTGATAATGAGAACATTAAGAAGAATGATATGCCCTCACCCTCAAATGGACATTGGGTTGAGTTTGTGATGTGTGATTCCTCTGGGTCACCCAAGCCAGTTAAGGCTTGGGTCCCAAACCTAAACTGATTATTTCCTCTGAATGTGCAGGCTGTCCGTTACAGTGCTATCACAAATACCTGGATTGTTGATAGTGGGGCATCTAGGCACATGACTGGGAACTTATCTATCCTTTACAATGTCAAACAAATTAAAGGGGGACATGTATCATATGCTGCAAATAAAGGAGGATATATCACCACTCAACGCGAAGTGGGAAACCAGAAAGTAAAGTTTGATAAGGTCAACTACGTTCAACAACTACATATAACTTGATTTCAGTCTCCCAGATCTGTGAAAAAGGTTTCAAAGTTGTTTTCGACAACAAGAAGCGCTATGTATTGAAGTAGGAATACATTATCCGGCGGACCAAATCTTAATGTCAGCTTCAAGATATAATGACTTATATGTCTTGGATCTATCAAAAGACTCCACAACCAATCATAAAGTTAAATGCTTCTTGTCAAAGGCAACAGAGAGGGACTCCATCTCCTGGCATAGAAGAATGGGACACATAAATCCACAGAAGATGAATCATCTGATCCAGAATGATTTAGTGAATGGAGTAAATATCAAGAATTTTCAACTCCCGGATTTTTGTGTAGCGTGTAAGAAAGGTAAACAGACCAAGAAGTCTCACAAGGCAAAGAAAGTAAATTCCATTGACCTGCCTCTCGAACTTCTACACATGGATCTGTTTGGTCAGGTCAACACCAAGAGCATTGCTGGTGACTTGTAATGTTATGTAGTCACTAATGATTACTCAAGATTCTCTTGGGTAATGTTTCTGAAATCCAAATAAGAGACATTTGAATCTTTCAAACAACTGGTAACTACATTGAAATCACTCTACAGGCTGAATGTGAGACAGATTCGATCAGATAACGGCACGGAATTCAAGAACCACTGGATGGAGGCATTCTGCAAAGAGAAAGGAATCGTACACCAGTTCACATCTGTCTGCACTCCACAAATGAATGGAGTTGCTAAATGAAAGAATAGGAGCTTGATAGAGACAGCAAGAATGATGCTAGCCGACTCGAAACTGTTCATCCAATTTTGGGACGAGGTAGTTGGGAATGCCTGTTACACCCTCAATTGAGTATTGCTTGTCAAACGTCATGGTAAAACATGTTATGAGTTGCTCCAGCGACGTAAACCTAATCTGGAGAATCTCGAACCATTTGGCGCACCTTGTACTCTGTTTAAGAAAACTCAGTCAGGGAAGTTAGTGAGAAGGCTGATGAAGGGATCTTTCTTGGATACAATATACCGAAAAAGAGAGTTTATAACAACTCAACGGGTCAGGTAGAGGTGTGTTGCAATGTTGATGTTCAAAGATGCACCACCCCACCTGCTGGAAAGGGACCTTCATTCTTCTTCGACTATGATGGATTCTTTATGTCCTTCAACATACATATCTCCCTTCTTGATGATGAGTTATAAACTAGAATGATGTATGATGTCTTAATACGCCATCACTAGACTCGACAACATTAGTTCCACAAGGTGAATCTTCTAGTCATTTAGGGGGAGCACTTGATGTAAGTGACTCCTCCTCTGATGATGAAAAAGTGGAGAATGAACAGGTGGATTAGGAGGAACAGGTTCCTGCTACTGAAAGTACACAAGTATCAGATTTTGATGCTTCTGACACTTCGGAACCTCACACTCCAACGGCTACAGATCCAGAACCGAGAATTAAAAATCTGGATCAGGAAGTAGTTGTTCCCACCACTCCCGGATCTCGACTAAATGTATATTATCCTCTGGACAACATCATACAGGATGTACAATCAAGAGTACAGACACGAAATCAGCTATACTCAGTTGATTATGCCTCAGTCATGGAAAAAGGATTTCTTCACAACGGTGCTTATCGATGTTTTATGTCTCAAATTGAGTAAACACATGTAAGTGAAGCCTTAAACAATGAGGCATGGGTTAGTGTCATGTAAGAAGAACTCCTATAATTCAAGAAGCTAGGAGTATGGACACTGGTGGATAGACCAAAAGGTGCTAAGGTAATTCACACTAAATGGGTCTTAAAGTGCAAGAAAGATGACCAAGGGGTCATAATCAGGAATATGGCCCGACTTGTAGTTTAGGGATTTAGACAAGTTCAAGGCATTGATTATAATGAAGTGTTTGCACCTGTGACAAGAATGGAAGCAATCCGCATCTTCCTAGCCTATGCATCCAACATGATGATTAAAGAGTATCAACTAGGTGTCAAGAGTGTGTTCCTTCATGGTGAAATCCGTGAGACAATGTATGTCAGTCAACCCAAAGGATTTGAGGATCCTTATCATCAGGATAGAGTCTACAAGTTGGATAAGGCTCTCTACAGGCTCCATCAAGCCCCTAGAGCTTGGTATGAGAAACTCTCAACTCATCTGGTGAAACATGGTTTTCGCAGTGGAGTTATTGACTGTACACTGTTCATCAAAGAAAAGGATGGCGACTTATTGCTGGTACAGATTTATGTTCATGACATAATCTTCGGTTCCAAAAACGAAGAGTTATGTAAAGAATTTGAATCTGTCATGAAAGCAGAATTTGAGATGAGTGCTATGGAGGAGATGAAGTTCTTCCTAGGATTACAGGTGGATCAGACACCAAAAGGAATCTTCCTACATCAGACTAAATATGTAGGGGACATCCTCAGTCGATTAGACATGGAGAATGCTTCAGCAGCTAGAACTCCACTTGCCACGAACAACGATGTGGCACCCGACGAAAATGGTGATCTGGTTGATGCTACAATGTATAGAGGAGGAATGATCGGATCCCTTATGTATCTCACATCGTCTCGTCCTCATATCATGTATGCAACGTGTCTGTGTTCTATATATTTGGCGAAACCGAAAGTCAAAAATCTCGGGTGTTAAAAGGATTTCCTGTTATCTAAAGGGTACTCCAACACTCAGGTTGTGGTATCCTCATGACAATGATTTTGAGCTTATAGCGTATAGTGACTCGGATTATGGCGGTTGCCAAATGAATTACAAGTCAACATGAGGAGGATATCATTTCCTTGGTAGAAGGTTAGTCACATGGCAGGGTAAGAAGCAGACCTTCGTTGCTCTATCAACATACCAAGCTGAATACACTGTTGCTGCAAGTTGCTGTTCACAAATCATCTGGATTCAACAGCAAATGCGCGACTATGGTTTGAAATTTTCTATCACTCCTATCTATGTTGATAATTCTGCTAACAAAAAAATCCAATCCAACATCCTAAAACTAAACACATCGGTATTAATATCACTTTATACGCGCCGAACTCTACACAAAAGCATTTGATAAACCGAGGTTTTTATATCTTTTAGAGAATAATCGCGTGAAAAAGAAAACTGATGTGATTTTAGAGGAAGAAAGTGCATAGTCTGATATTTTTTTTCTGTTATTTTATTTTATTTTCCTGTCTATTAAAAATCCAAAAGCACAAAAAATATTTTCAGTTTTAGAATTTTAGGGGGAGAATAGGTTCAATTAGTATTAATTAGTTGCTAGTATTAAATTACGTATAAAAAACTGAGGGGAGAAGGACAGCTTAGCCAAAAGGAATGAAATCAAATCTGTGATTCTGATTCAATGTTTATGGAAAAATGATAGTACACAAGGAACAAATAGTTTGGGACTTTAAAAGAATGTAAGTGATTTAGATGAAAAATTCAAAGTATAAGTTTGAGAAGTCTAAGCAAAATAAAGAGAAAAATGATAGTAAACTAGTATGCTACTGAGGTAACATAGAGAAAGTAGACCTAAAGGTTGCTAGTTTATTATATGATATGTCTGTAGATTCAACACAATAGATGAGTAGACCTTATTGGTGGTTTATAATTCAAACTAAGTTGTTCAACTTGCTGTGGGTTCCCATCTTATCCCTGGTTAATACAATCAACACAGTTCCAATAAGGGGTGATGAGCAAAATAAACGCCACAAATGTGTGCGGACGACCATAAAATGAGCAAAGCACATAGAAAAATACTAAATGCAATCAAGCTAATAACTCATGTTATTGGTGTGTTATGTGCAAAAAGAAAAATAAATGCTCTAACAAGAAGATAGGTTGTGTGGTGGCACTTACCTGAGGATAAGCATAACCTAAATATTCTAGAATTCATTGTAGTTTGTGCCTCTCTGTTGTGCGGTGGCACTGACCTGAGGCTTGGCATCTATTTGAAAGCTCTTAGAATAGTTTCTTCTTATCAAATACCCGTAGACCGCTCAAAAATCTCCTGAGGAATGTTGATTACCATATAAGTGTGGGATCCACAAATGCTCGTTGAAATAATTAAACCGTAACTCATCATCAATGTGTGTCAAAAATCTGTGTATTGATTTACAAGGACAAGTATACTGACAATCATCATGAGCTGCAGTTCTTGAAAGTCAAAATAGCTCTAGTATGATTTCCTAAAATGGCTATTGACTCTCGGTCAAAACAAGAATCTAGCATCAAAAGGTTTTGTTGCAATGTCCTAAATGATTTTGATATACTTGTATGATTCCATAATAAATCGCTCCAGTTAAGATCAAATTAACTTGAAGCTATGTTGTCCAGGAAGAAAAATTTGTTAGATAGTTTTCTTAAGATTTTAAACTACCTCAAATCAAAAAATATAAAAATATGTTTTGGTTGTGTTCTGAATTTCTAGTTGTTTTTATTATTTATGTTTAGTCATTTGGTAGGTAAAAGTCAGACTATACATCTGGATTAAATTGTGAATCACTCATTAAAAGAGGTCACGTCTGAGGTGACTAATCGGTACTAATCGGGTTTTAAATTAAAAGGATCACGTCTGAGGTGATCAAAGAGTTTTTCAATTAAAAAGGTCATGTCTGAGATGATCATCGGTCATAACGTCTTATCAATAGTTAAACGTCTATGTTTGAATGTGAAAGAGGTCAAATCATAAGTATGGACTAATCTCATGTTTAGGCCATGAGTATGGGCCAATCACATGATTAGACCATGAGTATGGGCCAATCGCATGACTGGACCATGAGTATGGACTAGTCGCACGATTGGATCACAAGTATGAGCTAATCGCACGCTTGAGAAATGCGTATGAGTCCAGTCGCACGACTGAACCCCAGTCGCACGACTGGATGTTGACCTAGTATAAATAATAGGGAGTCGGTCGTAGGGAGTCTCATCACCCCTCAATCACCCTCAGTTGCCTGAAAGTACTGAGACTCTGCCCAAATTTAGTTTGATTGATTTAGCATCTTGATTGTGTTACTAACTGATCCATTGTTCATCTACAGGTACTTAGTGCCTGAAATCGAACTAAATGCTCGGTGAAATCAAACCCTAATTGATCAAATTGGTTAAAATCAAGAAATCAGTAAAACCCTTCAAATAGACCATTTAAATGGGCATAATCGTTAAAACAAAGGACATAAAGTGATAGTTAGGGTCCCTGCGAATCTAATAAGTCTAAACCCAACGTTTAACATCAAGTTTTGACCTAGATTCAAGGTTAGAGTGTCGAACAGAGAGTTATGCGAATAGACACTCCAAATGAACTTCAATCGCATGATTAAGCTGGGCGTATGACTCAATCGAATGAATGAACCAGGCGTTTGAGTTCAGTCGCACAATTGACTCAATCGTATGGCATAACACATGACTAAGTTCGGCCACTTGCTCAATCGCAAGATTGAACTCAACCGCTTGCTCAATCGCACTAATGAACTCAGTCGTATGGCTCAATTGCACATTTGAACCAGACTGGTCTCAGAACAATTTAAATTTCAACAATCTTCTGTTATTGACAAATCTCATGTTTATGCATCTTGTGTTATAGAAACATGGCAGATAGGTGGACGATAAACACCAAGCACACATCTGTGCTCACTTGGATGCCACCACTCGGAATGCTACTAAGTTTGTTGGGATTATTTCCTTTCGGAGGAGGTCGAGGATCTACAGAGCTATCTTTGCTCCATGCACACCCTACCGGTCTATATAGCAGGCCTTCTGGGAAGGTGCTTCATTTGGTAGATCTGCTGAGCCTTACTGCATTCGGAGCACCATTCTTGGCTAAGAGATTGAGGTTACTACAACTGACCTTAAACGGGTACTGGGTCTGGGTGATGATGATGCCCACCCGACCAGGTTACATCCTCTGACGGTAAGGGGTTTTTTCTACGGATGAAGTACACTAGGGACATCAACGCAAGTCTGCTCAACAAAAGTAACATGCGTCCCCAGTTCAAGTACCTGGCATATGTCATTTTGAAGTGCATTGCACCAATGAGAGGAGGTTTTGATGATCTATCTGACCGAATCCAGAATGCATACGTTGCACTGGTGCTGAACCATCCCTTCAGCTTCTCCAACATGATATTCTCTTACTTGATAGAGAACCTTATGGGTAAGGGTAAGGAGAGATTTTGCATGTACCCTTGGTTCTTACAGCTGGTCATTGATAAGCAACTTCCATCTTTGCCAAAATAGAAAGAAGATGTTGTGATATTAGAGGTGATGGATGACACCACCCTGGGTAGGATGAAGGTGTATCAGGGCAAGCAGGTGAAGCCCCCTGTGAGTAGATTGTTTGGGCATCTGGCCGGGAAGACTATGTGGCGCCCACTTGTAAAAAGTGGTGCCATGACAATAGCGATTCAGACACTGAGCCCATAGTTTTACCCACTGATGATGACGATGACGATGCAGTGAATATGGTGGAGATACTAGCCCCACTCTATCGAGGGCCACTGCCACTGATATATCACCTCCACCATCCACTCAGGGTGGAACAGAGAGAGCTACGTTCCATCAAGAGTTCCTGCCAGATGATGAGGAAGAGTCAGATGAGGAGCCACGGTAAGGACAGTGGGCAGTAACGTTGTTGCCACTCATAAAGGGATTGCTGTAGTTAGTGGACGACAGCGTGAGTCCATGGGTGCTACTACTGATTTTGCTGATCCATCATACATCCCTGACCAGCCCATCAGCCCAGGGGAGCATCCTCTTCTAACGGCTTGAGAAATAAGCGGATGGCTTAGCCCCATGGCATGAAGAGCAAGAGAAGGAGGATTACACAGATTGCCACCTCTACCACAACTACCACCACCACTACCACAGCTCCTATTATCACTACTGCACCTCCTAGCACCACTACCACACCTCCCACTATCACTACCACACTTCCTACCACCACTACCACAACCACCCCTTCACCATCCATTCTTATTCCACCTCCTATATTCACCACATCCACCACCACTACCACTACCCAACGAGCCACAGATCCACTCTACCCTCTATCAGGGTAGAGGAACAACAGGCCAACCTTAACTGGAAGGTGCTAAAGCTTCTTGCCACCGATGAGCAAAGAGTTGCATAGCTAAACCAGCTTATGGAGCTCCATGCTGCTCAAGCTCAGCATATTACACAGCTGCAGGAACAGAATGCACATTCTGTTCAGAGGATAGAGGAGCTAAAGAGAGAGAACAAGAAGATCATGCTCAGGCTTAAAGGATCCAAATATGAGCCTTTAAAGATCAGGGAAGGTATGATGATGATGATGATGATGAGATGATGATGATGATGATTCAGGTGAATAAGATGAGGGTGTTGATGTAGGACAGAGTGGAAACGAGAAAGGGGACGATGATGACAACGAAGGTGATGCTGCTGCATTAGCTTCTACTCAGGCTCAATAGAGGCGTTCTAAGAGAATTCAAGATCAAGGAGCCTCGTCTTCAGCTCCTCCAGCTGAAGAATTGACCGATCAAGATAAAAGTAAAGATTAGATGTTTTGTATTGAAAACCTTTTGTACTTGAATTATTTATTACATTAATGTAATTATATTTCATCTATGATTGTTTATGTTTGAATGCTTTATATGATGACTTATGTGTGGTGTGCTTAATGTCTAATCAAGCAGATAAAACTTCACAGCAGGATGAATATGATGTTGCTCCCCTTTAGCAAATCAAGTCTCAATTAACCATGATTCTTGATTTGCAAGGGATCGTCAGAAGGTCAGGGAGCTACACTCCTAAAAAAGGAAAACTTATACATGATCTGACCAACGAGCAACTTGCTAAGATGTTCAGACTGAATCCTAATGAGCTCGTCAAAGACGCTCCAAAGGTTAATGTTATGAGTGATGAGAAGCTGAACGATGTTGATGAAGTAGAGATAGAGGATGTCACGTCTGATCACTTTCCAGAGTACACTGACCAAGAGGGAAATGTGATCCCCAACTTGGGTGACACTCTCGGCAGTGCTACATTTGAAAACTGGATGAAATGGAAAAAGAAAAAGATAAGGATGAAAGCCAAGCCCAAGCCTCGGATGCAGATGTTGATATAAAGAAGGCTGAATGGGCAGCTTGTTTTGCTGAAATAAGAGCCCAACGCACAACTCAAAATCAAAATGCCTACACCAAACGCTACAAGGTCAAGAAACACAAGGTATCTAGCAAAATCATTGTGTGGGCCTATTTTGAGGACCTAAACGTATATGCTATAAAAAGAGAGAAGGGGATTGAGTATTTTAGATATCCACATGATCTGAAGACTCTCCCAGGCTTTGAGCTTAACCAACTGGCATACTTAAATCTGTTGTATGCTGATCCCAGAAAGATGTCAGGTTACATTGAGTCTGCATTAAAGAAGGAATACCACACCAGGTGGGTGAACTTCAAACCTCAACAACCGAAGATGTTTATTCGCAAGTCTGAAGTGGATCCCATATCTGGAAAGCCTAAAGTTATGTCGAAGTGGAGTCCCCCATGCACAATGTCGAAGATTCCCTTACAGGAAATGCCTCCAGACTTCACTCCACATTTCAAATGGTGGTATTATGACTAGAGGACAGGTGAAGTGGTCATAGTTTTAAACAAAGAGGGAAAAATGGAAACTATCAGGGTATTTGACCCAATTTAGCTTACCAACTTGTCAGGTGAATATGTCTACACTTTATACAAGTGGCCACTATTCTATGATGCGCAAGATATTGTACAAGCTCTCCAATTCCAGAATGTGATACGGCTCTACTTTGCATTTGAAATACACACAGGAGTCACAAAAGAGGAGAAATACAAGAGGTTTGAGGAGCTTATGAAGAATGTCAGACGTTAGAGTAGACTAGGTCCAAGGGGGAGTTTGTTGATACATATGTCAATAGTTTATGAGTTTAATGTAAATGTCTTTCATGTCTTACACATATGTAATGAATGGGTTGAATGAAATGTAATATGTGGTTGATGCTTATAATATTTAATATTTCATAGTATTATTGTGTGCTAAAATATAATGAACTTACTACATAGGTTTGACATTGTTGTGCATAGTTCTAAGTCAATAATGTTTGAGAAATGTGTGCAAACTTAGTCGTATGAGTCTTCATGCAAATGGACCATGCTAATGGACTATACGCATGAATACATCATGCTAATGGACCAGTCGCACGACTGAACCAGGAGACTGGATCAGTCGCATGATTGAGACATAAGATTGACTCAGTCACATGACTGAACCTTCAGTCGTGCGTATAAATTAATCGCATGATTCAGTCGCACGACTGAACCATGCTAATGGTTCATTTGTACGATTGGAAACCCATAACCTATAAATACCATCTAATTCATGAAAAAACATAACACTTGAAGACTTTTGACACATACTCATAACCTAGCCGTCCAGAGCGTCCAGAAAGCCTATTCCAAGTTCGTAGTTCGCATATGATCTTTTTCTACTCGTTTTTAACGTTTCTTTAATTGTTAGATTGATTGGGATTGTGTTCTCACTAAATGGGTCGCCAATCAAATAGGATTCCACACTATTTGATCTGGTTTCATGCCCTAGAGGAAGTACCCATGTTTAAGAATGAGTATTTATAAGTATCTTTTAAATCATCTAACTTAGATTGAGTTAGTTGATTGGGCAAGCCGGTAGCAGCTTTCAATTGACCAACTTCCTCAAACAACTTCTTGAGCCGTAAGTTTTGATCTATCAACGTCTTGTTCATTCCCTCTATCAACTCATCTTTTTGCCTTTCCCGCATCTCTTGATTAGTGAGTTTGGTGTTTATCATGCTCAATTCATTCGCCAGTGAGCTGTTAAGGTTACGAATCATATCCTCATCTAAGCTTCCTCTATCTTCCATTCCTGGTGTTTTAGAGAATGCTTGATGTCTCTATTTAGTTCTCCTTTCTAGTTCTCCAATATCAGCCTTTTTCTTCGATCTTCTCTCCTTTTCAACCCTTATCTCTTCAGCCCTTTCATTCAATTCTTCTTCAAAATCATAATCCTTCTCATTGGCATATCTCTTTCGCTTCTTAATAGCATCAGTCTGTTGTGCTCTACTTTCTTCAGCTTGCTTATTCTCCGACTCGTCCACCCTTCTAATATAGTTCCATCTCTTGGGTGGGTACATGTTTTCCCAGAGATGGGTGATCTTCCCACTAAAGTCATGTCGGATAGCACAACAGTCTGCAAAAATACGTGGGTTGATCTGCACCAACCTTTTCACCTCCCTGTGTCTTGGCACATTTGGAATTAGATCATAAAAGATCATCTGAAGAAACCTAGGATACAGAAGCCACTTATCCTTCTTCAGGCCCATCACATTCTCAGCGATACAAGCAAATATCAGTCTTGCAATGTTTGCCTTTTCCTCTCTGCAGCATAACACCGTAGCTTTTGCCCAGTCTATGTTCAGCCCATCTGATCCACCTTTACCGTGATCTAAATACATAATAAAGGCATTGGAGATGAATCTCCATTCCTTTGAGAGAGAGGATTTCTTGATCTTTTTTCGGGAACCAAAAGCTGGCCCCTCATATCCCATACTCCTAAATTCTGTGAACACCTCAGTATCTGACATAGTAACCTCTTCTCTAGAATTCTTCTCTAGCCTTATAATCCATGAAACTGTCTCAGCAGTAATAGTTACCTCATTCTCTAAGACTTTAGCAGTGATCTTTTGGGTGTTCCTTCTCGTATCATACTCAGCAGATCTCCAAAAGTCTCTGATATGTAGATCATATATGGTAGTAGAAAGAGAGATAGCGTAAGCTATAGGGGATCTTTGCAGCCACTGAATATAGTTTCTAAACCTTGCTGCTTAAGGATGTGTATCATCCAGAATGGCTGTGATGTTGTTTCTCTTATCGCACTTTAGATTAGCCATTTAAACCTGAAATACAAATAAAATAATTAAAAAATATAAAGCAACAAAAAATAATAAAAAATTAATAAAAGAATAAAGAAAAATCAAAAATTAAATTAAATTCGCTGGCCGAAACTATAGTTTCGCAGAATGAGATTTAATTTCAGCAGGCGAAAGTATAGTTTCGCCAGCAAGATCACACCAGTTTCACCCAAACAGTGAGGTAGATACGACAAGCTGAAACAATAGTTTCGGAATAGCGAAACTGAAAAATTGCCAGCGAAACTTTTAAGTTCTCTTGGACAGCATAGCCTTACAGTTTCGCTGAGGATTCATGAACATTCATTTAGTTTCGTTGGACTATCGATAGTTTCGAAAGAAGAACAGAGAATGTACCGAAGAGTCTCGATCAAATATACTCACAATGTCATATTATAAACATGATTAAATGATGGTCCTGAGTTCGAAACTCATTTGCGAACATGAATCAACAAACAATCGATATCAAAATCACAGAAACTCAGAAACGCATGTAGAGGACACGGAACAGCACTAAGAAACTTAACAGTTCGATGGTGCGAAAGTGAGGAGTTAATTTCGCAAACAAACTTAAATAGCATATAGTTTTGCAGGTAGCAAAACTATAGTTTCGCCAGACGAATCTTGATATATATTAGCACAAATATGAATTTAATCATCGATCATGAGCAAAAATGCAATTTCGTCTAGTGAAACAATTAGCGAAAGTATAGTTTCACAAAAAAAATTTTTTACGTATTAACAACATTAACTGAGATCTAAATCGATCAGAGATCACATCCTCAAGATATATATTAGCACAAATATGAATTTAATCATCGATCATCAATGAGATCATAACAATAACTGAATCTGATCACAGTCTTTAAAGGAACTATTGAAATTCTCAAACATATCAATAACGATTGCTAATATGTTTATCCACTTAAACCCATGCCTTATCTTTTTCAACAAACAGCATATGATTCGTTAAGCTTCGATTAGATGCTTTAGAGTGTTCGGACCTCACAATCATTTGGCAAAAACCCTCACCCAACCTTAAGATTTCTTGAATTTTGATACGATCTTTAGAACAAGGCTTGTACAGATCTGTGTAAGTGATTATCAACAGAATATTGCATAATATGATGAATACATCATTTAGATGATTTAATACAACTTAGATCAAGATGGTGAGTCCTCTAGGTGTATACTCACATATAGCAAAGGAGATAACCATTTAAACATGTGCCGATGAGAGCTTCAGGTCAATAGTACTGTACAACAGAGGAGATCATCACTCCAGGTCTGTACTATGGTACAGTAGAGAAGATAAGCACAAGTACAAGACACATAAATACACCAGCATTACCATTTTCATGGATCAGGTTTCAACCTTTGGTCCTCGAGATACTGAGTCAACTCAACGATTCATCTGATGTGGCTTGGTGTCAACTCATTTCAAAGGCCTTCAACTCCCTCTCATGGAACCTTCAATCGATCAATCTCCAATGCTCATTAATCAGGTACATCAAATCATGATCTAGGGTTTCAAATCCCTCACAATCGATCACACCTTTCAAGATGATTTTCCTCAGCCTCATGTCGAATCTAAGAGTCATTGAATTGGTGTGCATCGGTGTCGAGAAGCCGTTGCAAGATGTTTCGTATGATGATGTTGAGGATGAGTCCGACGATCTATTTTTGAGTGATGATGGTTTTGTTGGGGAGTGGTTGCCTAGGGTTTTTAGGGAGCTGAAGGCGCTTTCGATATCCAATTTTTGGGTTCAGTCGTGTTGGCGTCGATCGAATTTGTTGCCTTTGGTTTCTTCCTGCTATCATAATCTTATTGAACTAGAGGTGAAGAATGCATGGTTATCAGTTGACAATTTGAATCCAATGCCAACACTAACAAGTTTGACCCTAGAATTCATAAGATTAGATGAAGAAGATCTAAACGAGTTCAAAAAATCCTTCCCTAATCTTCAGGTTCTTAACTTGGTAGGTGTCGGAGATTTTAAACCACCAAAAATCCAGCTTCTCAACTTAAAAACCTACCATTTGGCGGTATCTAATGCTCCCTCGGCTCTAACTATAATCACACCTAACCTTGTTACACTTAAACTCGAATGCATAAGACCCACTTCACTTCATATTGAAGCTCCTTTGTTATCTAGTTGCCATCTTACCTTCGATCATGTAGAAGCGTTTTCTATCAAAAGGTTTTAGAATTCGAGAAACTTTTGGCTCGAGTGTTTGTATATCGACTCCTTACTCTTGAACTTCCGAGCGACTCAAACAGTAGAACATTTAACAGTGGATTCATGAAACTGGACCAGAGGAGCGGTTAACAATTCCTAGTTTTCCCTTGAGAAGATGTTCACTGTTTTCCCAAACTTGAGTTCTCTATGCATCAAGTAAAGTGCTTGGTTGGAGCTAGAGTCGTGCTACCACCCGTTAGGTTGGGCGTGGGACAGGAGGAAGGGGTTGAACAAGTTGTGTGTGTATTTGTTGTTGGTTGACCCGTCGTTGACTTTTTCATCCGTTGCTTGTGTGTTGGACCAATGCGTTGGGTTGTTAGAGGTGTTGTTGCTTATCCACCGAGATGTTGTTCGTAGTGTGTCCAAGAGTTTCGTTTGTAATTTTGTAGCTCGTTGGCCTAGATTGACGTGGAGATGGGGCATTTGGAAAGAAGGAATGGAGGACTCATGGATAATCGATAGTATGTTTTAGGATTTGGGTCTCGATGGGGATGAGTTTATTTTGAAGATCAATGTTATTTTTTGCATCATATGGAAGGACCTGCTTGTGATGGTATTGGGATTTATATTAATGTGGGTGTAAATATTAAATTTGTAAATTGATGTGTATGAGGAAGCAGGTAAAAAAAATAAACAAATTAATAAAAGAATAAAGAAAAACCAAAAATTAAATTAAATTTGCTAGCCAAAACTATAGTTTGTCAGGATGAGACTTAATTTCGGCAGGCGAAAGTATAGTTTCGCCAGCAAGATCACACCATTTTCCCCAAGAAGTGAGGTAGATACGACAACCCTAAACAATAGTTTCGGCATAGCGAAACTGAAAAATAGCCAGCGAAACCGTTAAGTACGCTCGGACAGCATAACCTTACAGTTTCGCTGAGGATTCATGAACTTTCGTTCAGTTTCGCTGGACTATCAGTAGTTTTGCTGGAAGAACAGCGAAGGTACCGAAGAGTCTCGATCAAATATACTCACAATGTGATATTGTAAACATGATTAAATGATGGTCCTGAGTTCGAAACTCACTTGCGAACATGAATCAACAAACAATCGATATCAAAATCACAGAAACTCAGAAACGCATGTAGAGGACACGGAACAACCCTAAGAAACTTAACAGTTCGATGGTGTGAAAGTGAGGAGTTAATTTCGCAAACAGACTTAAATAGCATATAGTTTCGCAGGTAGCGAAACTATAGTTTCGCCAGATGAATCTATAGCTTCGCCAAGCGAAGCTGCAATTTCGTCAAGTGAAACTCATATAAAAAATGACATCGCAGGATGAGAATGCTGAGCGAAATTGCAATTTCGTCTAGCGAAACAATTATCGAAAGTATAGTTTCGCAAACATTTTTTTATAAATGACATTACCATATTGTTGGTCCATTTGATCATATTACAGTGCAAATGAAATGAAAAATCATTCAATGTCAAACCACAAACTAAACAAGATGTTCAATGAAGATTGAACACAATAACAACTCATTCAATATAAGACAATGAAGATCATAGCATTCAATAACATCAAAGAACAATGATATTTCTATGAATAAACTTCTTAGAAATGGTAACTTGCAACAAGGATCAACGATTAGGGTTTTGCGAGCTTACCTACAATGATAATGATCAAAAACTATATATAGCAGTCTTTGTTTGCGCTGTTAGTGAAACTGTTCTGCCGAAACTGTAGTTTCGCCCGGCAGAAATAGTAGTTTCGCCGAGCGAACTAATTAGCTGACTGAGAGCGAAACTATAGTTTCGTTGGAGTGCAAAACTACCTAAATCTAATTATATACAAAAGGAAACTAACAAAAGACCTATTGCAAGAAAAAATAAACATTCTAAACTAAGATGAGTCCAACCTATACATGATCTTCAAGCATTTATTCACTTCTCTATTATGAGTCATCATAGAACTAAAGTGACGAGATATCCTCTGTTGTAACTCATTACAGACCTAGATATTCTCACATGATGCAAAAAGATGCCAATGAGCATAAATTCAATGATGAATATATCATTGTTCAAAACATGAGATCAGGTTATAAGTATATGTCAGGTTAATAAGTTGAGTAAAATTGCTTGCTTGCATACCTTGACGAGGGTCGGACTCTCTAAGTCTAAGTTTGGATTACATTATGGCATATCTAATCCAAGAATTGAAAAAGTAAGTGTGTTGATACTTATTCCATAGCACTCATTGTCTGTCCTTAGATCTAGTGTATCCTTTGTTGTGGTAACTCTTACCTAGAACACACTATATCAGGATTTAATCTTTGTCATGACTATTCACATTTTTTTTTCTCAATATGCCGATTATTATCTGATATGATCTCATTGCGGGCATATGATTCAATGTGTAATAGTAGAATTTTATTCTGCTCTATTTTGATTTGTATATGAATTTCTGTGTGAAGGCATGTTGATAATGACTACTTTTTCTCAAATTTTCAACTTTTATAAACTTCTAAGTTTGTGAACTTAAAAGATTAGGGGGAGTAAAGATTGAAAAATAGAAAATAAAAATAAATGTTTGGATGAAAAGGATTAAGCTAAAATATTCAAGCATGTGTGTGTTTGATTTACTTAAAAAATGAACCTAAAAAGATTTCAAATTATTTTGAAATATGGAAAAGATTCATGCAATTTTAAAATAAAAGAATTGAGATTATTTTAATTTTTTTACAAAAAATTGAGAGTAAAATGACGAGAAATAATTTAAAATTCAAAATAAAAAATTATAAGTGAAAAATAAATAAAAAGGTCAAAAAGTCAAAGTCTTAGTCAAACAATCAAAGTTTTAGTCAAAAATAAAAGTTTGACCAAAGATTGAAATTTTCATAAAGAACAGTGAGAAATGTCAAAATTAGGTTTTGAATGATTTTTATGTAAAATATTTCAAGTACTAAATGTATGGAAAGATCTCACATGCCTGAAGAATGTTAATAAGTCTAATTCAGGAGTATGATTAATTTCAGGAATTTGTTCAAGTGTTGGCCATTTTTGATAAACCTTGTGCGCCTAAACAGTTCTCATATGTCTGAAATTTTGGTTAAGTGTTTGTAGTTTTTAGAAACCTCATGCGCCTAAACAGTATTTAGACTTTTCATGTTGAAAATAAACCAAGTGTAAATCTTTGTAAGCTCATGCGCCTAAACAGTTCTCATACGAACTGAAGGTACATGCATTTGTGTAAGTGTTAGACGTTTAAGGATAGGTCATACACCTGAACAATGTTCATGCGCCTAAAAAGTGCTCATGAGCCTAAAGTCCTTAAATAAAAAATTGACCAAGTTAAACTCATATGCCTAGAGATCATGCGTCCAAACAGGAGTTATGCGTCTACACAGTGCTAATGCGTCCAAGGGTTTTTACACTTATATAAATTCAACACTTGACTGATTTCACTTTATTCGAACATTTTCATACACTCTTGCACTCTTTGTTGTTATTCTCATACACTTACCGAGCATCATTTCATCTTGTTTAGACTGATTATCAAAGAATATTGTGATACAAAGGTATAAGCAGCGATTATAACCAACAAATTGAGTGTAGTTTATCAAATCATTGTCAATAATCATCACATTCATATGGGCGTATGATACCTATTTAGGGTTCGAACCCTAAGAACATGGATAATCTGAACTTTGATGATTAAATATGAATAAATGTTTAAATTTGAACCTGAAATTGTTGTTAACGCATAATTTTGACATGTTTAACATCAACAAATTTGAATTTCATCACAAAATGGTCAAGGATTCATGAGTTCATTAGTAATAATTAAAAAATATGTATAAAAATGAATTGATAAATTAACTTTTCAAATAAATCTTACTTGTTAATCTTCAAAACTCAACTAATGTTCACAAATTACCACGAAACAAGTTACTTCATTGATAGTTATTTTAAAATTTGATTGACTTAAATAAAAAATCAATGAGTGTTCAACACTAAAGAAACTTTTTGTTAATAAAAATTATCAAATTTTGAAATACAAGATCTATTAAGTAAAATTTAAAAATAATGAAGGATTTATAACTTGTTACATAATTGTTAAAAATCATTAGAATAGTTGATTTTTATTCAAAACAATTGAGAAATCAAGTGTTTAAAACACTTTGAATAATTTCAAGAGTTTGAAAATAAAATTGACTAAATATTTTGTGATCATTCTTTAATATTATACCTTCAAACTAATTCTTGTTTCTATGTGTATTACAGATGGCTGAGTTAAAGTTCGAGACAAAGCATAATGGGGCAGCTTATCTAAATGAAGATGTTAGAGAAGCAGCTGGTTATGAAGAGATTATCAGATTTCTTATAACGACTAAGTATGTTTATGCCATGTGTGCATGCCCAACTATTAATGCCAGATTGATAAAGAGATTATGGAGAATAGATGAGGTAGAAAGAGATGATAAAGGGAATAAAGTCCTTAGAGAATTTGCGACAAGAGATAGAATGACAGAAGTCTCTGAGCAAGCAATCAGGGTTGCTCATAGACTTGGAGATAATGAGCCTCAAGATTTAGTTGAGTACACATTTGATGATGCAGAGAAGTTTTTATGATGATGGGTCACCCAGATAAGTTCCCTACGAAACAATTCTTCATGGCAAGGGTCTATAACCATTGGAAGTTACTATGTTACATATTCCAACACTGCATGTCCAAGAGAAGTGCTGGATGGAACTCATTCCTAGTGGACATTGAATCTCCAATCATTACTTTAGCCACAAACAGAAGATTTAACATGGCTAAATGGATCAGTAATGGATTCATCTTCAACCTAGAGAAAGTTAAAAGGAGTAAGTATTTGATGTACCTAAGATTTCTACAGTTGATCATCAATCAAGATCATCCAGATTTATATGTACATGGAGCAGAAGGTGATAGACTTGAGCTTGAGCATATGTCTGAGATTATGTACAAGAGATTGGCTGTTATTATTAAAGCTCCAAAGGTTCCTTTATTTGGGTACATGAGGAATGTAGCTATGGATGAGGTTGATTTTGATCAATAACTTTTTCACTTGATTGAGGAAGTACTTGTAGATCCAAATGATTTAATTGAAGATATAATGGAAGAAGTGATTGAAGAAGAACAAGATGAAGAAGAAAATGAAGAAGAACAAGATGAAAGTGATAGTTCTTCTAGTGATGATGATAGTTCTTCTGATGATTCTAATGATGATGATGATAATCAAGATAATGATAATCAAGGTGGGATCTGGAGGAAATATTGAAGATACTATTCAAGAGATTGATACTGAAGAAACTGTTTCTGATCATAGAGCTGAAGATGTTAGAGATGATGATCATGAAGTTGAAACTGAATGAATGATCAAGAAGGAGGAGATGAGCATGCATAAAATGTTTATGTGAGAATGATGATGTTGAGACAAGTTTGGATCATAATCAAACTTTTGATTTTGAGTTCATCAATACTATCTATCTAAGCCTATTACACAGAATGTTATGGATGATAAACCATTCAAGAAGAAAAAACTCAGACTACTGTGTAAATGAATCTGAAATGAGCCAAACCCATGATGTTTGTGTTCTAATAGAGTGATTTCATTATAAAATTAATAGATAAGCTGAAATCAAATATTGTAGATCAAGATGAGATGATAAAAAGATTACAAGAGAGAATGTTATGTTAAGTGAAAATGATGAAAAGAAAGACCTTATGATTATGATCTTGAAGACAAAGTTAAAAGATTGTTTGAAGAAATGGAGAAGTTAAAAAAGGAATCTAAAGTGATTATTATTGAGAAAGTAAATGAGAAAGAATCTAAAGAAGCAGCTAGTAATGTAAAGTAACAGAAGCTGAAAAGGGAAAAAGGAAGATAGATGAAGTTGAAACATCTACTGTTCCAATTAAGATTCAAAAGACTGTTGAAGAAGCTGAGATTATTGAGGAAGAAGATATCCAAAAAATAGAAGCACTTGATGATATTGATTCTGACTACCAGATGAATGGTATGATGAAGTTTTAGAAGATGGAGATGTATGTGATTTAGTTGACTCTCCTATCACAAATGTTCAAGATGATATTCCAATAGATTTTGTAGATAGATACAATTATCTTGTCAAAAAGAAGTATAACAGAGCATTTCTTGATGGGTTGACTATGACTCAAATAAATGAAGAATATGAAAAGTGTATGATTGCAGAGTTATCAGCACCAGTTGATCCTAATGAGATAATCTTAGAACATGGTGAATGGGCTCCTATGAGTGAAAACTTAAATGTAGATGATATTCCTATGATAGAGTTGCCCTATCTAGATCCTGAAGATATGAATATTCCAGCTCTAAGGAATTGGTTGCAGTCAATGAATTATCCATGGAAGAGGCTAAAAAGACTTCAAGGTGAATCTTTAAAAAGGTTAGTCATGAGCTATCAAGAGACAAAAAAGATGTACAAAAAGATGATTATCTTAAACATGGATAGTCCACAATACCTTGAGATTACAAATAGAACAAGAGTTCTAAAACCACAGGAGATTAAATCTATTGAGTTAGTATGAAGAACTCATGAGAAAAGAATGGAATTAATGGAATGTTTCCTAACTTAGAGCAACGTGCTTACAAAGTTGACTTAGACCCGAAACAACTTTGGAACAAAGCAAGATCAGCTGGATATCTAGTCAAGAATGTACTTTAGATAGGACAATCAATTTTAGAGCTGTTGAGCACTATGATTGTACCCGAAACAAAAGAAGTGAAGATAGTGGCATGGAAGTATGATGAAGTTGGTGATGCCTTTTGATAAAGAGAGTTAATGCTATGTGTGATGTTTATCACTTCTATTCAAGAATCACAACACTCCATGTCCAAGACTTAAAGGAATTACATAAATTGCCTCAAGACTGCTAGGGGAGAGAACTTTGTAAAATTACTTGACAGAGGTATTCAAATAACCATCATTTCTACAAACAAGATGTGATCAAGAAGATAAGATGTATTTTGATACATTAAAAGAAGATCAAAGAAAGGAGATACAAGTGCATCTACTGAAGAAGATTACTTGGAAGCATTTGGTGATAAGTACTTTAATAAAGTGATTAGTCCAGGATTGAAAAAAATAGATGGCACTCAAACGTCTAAACCAATCCTGAGATGGTTCTATGACTCCACAGACTTTCACCTTAAGCTTGTTACGAATGAAGATGCTTAGGATAAATATTTGATTAGTATTATTTGGAGTATTTGAACTAAAACTCCTTCATAAAAGCTACATATCATTCTTATCAAATCAGAAGTTTGAACAAGTATCTTTTGTTAAAGTTGAACATGATAGAAAGTATTTGATGACAATCATAAAAGTAATGAATGCAGCGATGGAGAGAATTTCATTAAGGAAAGCTATGGCTTATGCAAACATTGTAAAGAAGAACATAAACAACATAGAGTTTATGAGAATCTCAAGTAAAGGACTGTTTGAGATTTACTCAAAAGATAATTCAGTTTAGTTGAGATGTATGCCAATGTTGACATTGCTGGTCTTTCTAAAGAAACACTTCTGGTGATGGAGGCTATGGAGATTAAAATGAATGATTCAAAGCCCAAGCAAGGGATTTTGGCAGAGAAATATAAGCATCAATAAAGAAGGTACTACGCAAACTGGAGCTGTACAAAAAGAAGCCCATGTTTAAAGTAAACGAAGAGCCTAAAGATTATTTTTGAGTGAAAACCTATGCAAATCTTAGGTGGAGTATTGTTGGAGTTCTTGAAGATTAGCTTTTAGTATTTAGTTTAGTTTTTATCATAGTATAGGGACTTATTTTGTAAATATAAGTTCCTTGTTTCTGATTAGTATAAATAGGATTATATGTATTTTGTGCATGTACTTAAACACTTAGACACATAGACTTTGAATAGAACTCTCTCTATGTACATTGTAATCCTATTCTAATATCAATGAAACTTCTATGAATTTTTCTAATAATTGCAACTGTTGATTACTTTGTTCATATAATTGTCAATTGCATCATATCTTACACAAGATAATCCATTTGAACCTATCAAATACCATGCAGCTAGTGAGAGTAAGGAAGAGAGGTATTAAGTTCTTTACATAATAGTGTGTCCATTGTCTAAGAAGAGAGAACATGAACTTGCTCACAATGTCCATGTTCACAAGTTTAACCGCAACATCTGTCAGAGTGTCTACAATCTCAACATACTTGAAGTATTGTTAAATTATAGTTTCACCTGTTTTGAATGTGAAGTTCTCAAACTTTTGCTTTATAATATCCTTCTTGTTTTCCTTTTCTTTATTAGACCCTTCTTAAATCAGCTTTAGTGCATCCCAGAGTTTTTTAGCAATATTGCATTTTTTGAAGCTTTTGTAGATAGAGTTCGGTATAGAAGTTTGAACAGTGGTAATGACGTTTTGATCTATATAAATCTTCTTTCAATAATCCTTGAAATAATCTGTCATGTTTTTTGGTATTACACAACCTATAGTAGTTGTTGAAGTAGTGATTGGGATGTGAGTTTGTAAGACTGAAGATCTCCACATCCTGTTGTCTTTTGACTTGATGAAGGCTTCCATATAAGCCATAATCTACGTTTGACAAACTTATGTAGATGATCATCAACTTATATACGTTAGTGAGTTTTAAGAGATGGTACCAGAAAGTGGTTCAGCTTTTCTTAAAAGTAATGTCAGAGAAATCATGTATTTTCTGTATTCTAAAGAAATCAGTATTCAAGATTCAGATACTTTGTCTTGAAGATTCGAAATACTAAATATTTGAATTTGGAATATTTGTGTCTTTTGATTCGGAATATTTGACACTTGGTGAATTTTATTTGTGCATTGTCAAATTTTCCGAAATAACTTTCTGTATGTCAGAATGCATGCAAAAATTATTTTTCTAGTATAAACGTCTAGGATAACTTTTACAGGAGATAAACGTAAATTTTCAATTTGAAAACAAATAGCATATTTGTAAAATATTTAGTCGTTGAGCTCATCGTCACTTTCCCCTGGACTGTAGGAGCATCATTCACAATCTCGTTGGGATTTAGTCGGAACATTTCGGCGAGTTGCTTGTTGGTAAGATCAAGTGTAATTCACTGGTCTTCTGACTATCCCCTGCAGATCAAGAATCATTGTGAGTTGAGTCTTGATCTGTTGGAGGGGAGCAACATCATATTCATCTCCTTGAAAATTTGGATCTGCTTGATTTAAAACATGTAACACATCAACCATTAGTCAACAATCAAAGCAGTAAACCTCAATAATAAATATAAACATTAATAACATTAGTTTGATACAAGATTCAAATACACATGATTTTAAATAACATAAACAACTATGCATTACAATTGTCTTGAATCATGTGCTCCTCTGCTCACAAGGCTAAAGTAGAGGCACCTTTTTATTGAGCTCTCTTTGTCCTCCTTTCACTTGTTGATATGGCACCCGCAACAGAAGTATCTCCTTCTCCTTCATCATCATCATCATCATCATTATCATCACCCGCATCAGCACCTCCCTTTGTATCATCACCATGATCATCATCAGCAGCATCCTCATCATCATCACTGTCATCATCATCTCCATCATCTCCATCACCCTCTCGGATCTTTAGAGGCTGATCTTTGGATCCCTTCAGTCTTAGCATAAGCTTCTTGTTCTGGGCCTCTAAATCATATATCCTCTGTACTGAGGATGTATGCATCTCTCTCAGCTCTGTGATCTCTTGCTCTGAGCCTCAATCTTCTGAATGGATAAGGCATAAGTCTCATGTAGCTCTTCAATTTCTTGGCTCTGAGCCTCGATCCTCTAGGCTTGGGAGACATTGAGCTCCATCAGCTGATTAAGCTGAAAGGCTCTCTGTTCATCCATCGCCAGCAGCTTCAGCAGTAACCTGTTAAGGTTAGTCAGCTGCTCCTCCAACCCGACAGATGGGTAAGAGGATCCAAAAATAGGTGGAACCTGTGATGAGGTCCCGACTCCATGGCTGGTGGTGGTGGTAGTGGATGTAGAAAAGATTAGGGGGTGGTATAGATGTGGATGGCTGTGGATGAGCTGTAGTGGTGGTGGATGGGAAGTGGGCAACTGGTAGAGTGGGTGTGATAGTGGTGCATGAGGTGGTAGTGGTGGTCGGCGGAGTGGTGGTAGTGCTGGCTGTAGGTGGAGTGGTGGTAGTGTTGGCTATAGGTGGAGTGGTGGTAGTGCTGGCTATAGGTGGAGTGGAGTCAAGGGCTCCTCGTCTATCTCCTCCTCCTCTTCAAGACGAAAGTCCTGATGGAACCCTACTGCCTCTGTTTCACCTTGGGTGGATGCTGGAGAAGCTATATCAGCAGTAGGGGCCCTCGATTGAGTGGGCCCTGCATCTCCATCATCACCGCTGTCATCGTCATCGGAATCATCTTCCGGGAGCACCGGTTGCTCAACATCAGAAATCCTGTCTGCGTGGTGCCATTTTCGCCTACCTAGTGCCACGTAATCAACCTGGGCTAGATGCCCGAAGAGTCTCTTCACCGGGAGTTTGACCTGCTTTCCCCGGTAGACCTTCATACGACCCAGTGTGGTGTGGTCCATAATCTCCAACGCCACCACATCTTGGCACTCCTTAGGTAGAGAGGGTAGCTTCTCATCAATGATCATTTGGAGAAACCTAGGGTACATGCAAAAACCCTCTTTACCCTTCGCCTCCAGATTCTCTATCAGATAAGAGAATATCATGCTCGAGAAGCTAAAAGGGTGGTTCAGAACCAGTGCCACGTAGGCATTTTGAATCTGGTCTGAAAGATCAGAAAACCCACCCCTTCTTGAAGCCAAGCACTTCAGGAAGACATGTGCTAAGTACTTGTACTGGCGACACAGGTTGCTCTTGTTGAGTACACCTGCATTAATATCCACAGTGTACTTCATCCTTAAGAAGCACCCTCTCACAGTCAGCGGGTGAAGTCTGGTAGGGTGATCAGCATCGTCACCCAAGGCACGTACCCATCGTATATCCTCAGCTATGACCTCGATCGCCTACCCAAAAATACTACTGCGGATGCAGTAAGGCTCGTGTGTACGGTCAACCGATGCCCCCTACCAGAAGGCCTGCTGAATAGACCTGTAGGGAGTGCATGCCATGGGTATAGCCCTGTAGATCCTGGATCTCTTAAGGAATGCGATAATCCCCGCAAACTCGGTGCCATTCCGAGTAGTGGCATCTAAATGAGCACATATGTTGTGCTTGGGGTTTATGGACCACTTGTCAGCCATAGATCTGTAATACAAGACACATAGACGTTAGATCACCACATATCAAAAATCAATTGTAATTAACTTGGTTGAATTCAGTCTGGTTCACTCATGCGATCGAACCATGCAATTGTGTTCAGTCGGTTGACCTGGCATGTGCCTGGGTTCAGTCTGGTGACTGAGCAGGCGACTGAGTTCAATCGGGTGACTGAGCCTGCGATTGGTTCAGTCGGCGAACTGAGCTCATTCGTATTATCCATTCGGCCGATTGAGCCATTCGACCAGCTCAATCGCGCGATTGGAGTTCATTTTCGGTGTCCAGTCGCATGACCCACTGTTCGGTCAACTGAAATTCAAATTTGAACCAATTTTTTAAATTAGACGTAGTGTGTTGGTTCCTTAGACTCGCAATCATTATACTAATAACCTAATAACCTTGAGTTTAACATTTTGCATAGTTTAGTTAGGTTATTTGTCCATTTTCAGTTGTGGTTCTTGTAAAGGTCGAGAATCACAAATTAGGGCTTAAATCAAGCAAACTTCGGTTACACAACACCGCATTGTACCTCTATAACAAGTAGAACTCGTCAGATGTCGAAATATGGAGTAAAAATCGGTCAATGAAAATTTCGGCAGAGTAACGGTATAGTGTGCGATATTAGGGCGATTAGGGGGTGATGAGGTTATGCAATCGACTATGGCCCTATTTATACTGAATCTGATTTCAATAGGCCGACTGGACCCATTCACTCTGTTCATTCGGGCGATTGCACTTTAGTACTGTGATTGGTTTAGTCGATCATATTCAGTTGGCCGACTGGATTTTAGTTGGGCGACTGACTCATTCGGACCGCTCCATTCAGTCGACTGGCTCAATCTGATAAGCCATTCGGTGAATGGTTCATACTCATTTGCCATTCGGCTGTTTAGTGCATGAGTATGGGCCATTCGTACGGTTGGTCCATACTCATGGTCCAGTCGTGCGATTGGATCATACTTATGATTTTGACTTTATGACCATTCCACACTTAAACCCTATTACCCTTTGATTAGACGTTTTAAGCACTCGATCATCTCAGACATGATCATTTTAAGTTAGAAAGCTTTGGACCACCTTAGACGTGATCGATTTTACCTTTGAAAACACATGTGGTCACTTCAGACGTGACCATTTTAGGTGATTAAAACCCCTATTGAATTCCATGGCGTAGTCCGATATCTAACTAACTGAATTGACGAAATTGAAACAAAATAAAAGACTTAAAACTGAAATACAAAACTAAAACTTGTTTTTGAGGTTTTGTGTGAGGTGTAAATCCTAAGCTAGAAATCTAATGGATTCATTTTCTGAAAGGCAGCTTCAATTTATTTTGACCATAAATGGACCGATTCAATTTGGAATCATATAGGTAAGTCAAATCATTTGGACATGTTAATCTTTTTGATACTCGATTCTTGTTTTTCATCTAGAGTCGTTAGCAAGTTTAGGAAATCATACTAGTACTCTTAGATCCCAACATTGATTTGGACTTTCAAGGATTGTAGCCACGATGATTGTTAGTATACTGGTCCTCTTCAATCCATACACAGACTTTTGACATAGATTGGTGATAGTTTAAGGTTTGATTATTTCAACAAGCATTTATGGATCCCACACTTGTATGGTAATCAACATTCCTCAGGAGATTTTTGAGCGGTATCCGGGTAGATTACAAGAAGAAACTATTCTTAGAGCTTTCAAAGAGAAGCCAAGCCTCAGGTCAGTGCCACCGCACAGCAGAGAGGCGGCAAACAACAATGAATTCTAGAATATGTAGGTTATGCTTATCCTCAGGTCAGTGCCACCGCACAGCAGAGAGGCACATAACCTATCTTCTTGTTTGAGCAAGTTTAATCTTCTTGCACAGATCTCACCAACAACATAGGTTATTATTTTGATTGCTTTTGCATTTTTCATGTGCTTTCGCTCATATTTTGGTCTTACGCTCACATTTGTGGCGTTTATTCTGCTTGTCACCCCTTATTGGAATTTTGTTGATTGTGTTAACCAAGGATAAGATGATAACCCACAGACTGTTGAAAAACTTAGTTTAATCTTGAGATCACCAACAAGGTCTAATCATCTATTGTGTTGAATCTACCGACATATCATCTGTGGTCTAGCAACCTCTAGGTTTACTTTCTTTGTGTTACCTTAGTAGTAGCTAGTTTTACTATCATTTTTCCTTTTATATTGGTTAGACTACATAGACTTATACTTTGAAGTTCGCATCTTATTCAATTTAAATTTTTAGAATCCCAATTGATTTGTTCTTGTGTACTATCATTTTCCAAAGTCATTGAATCGGTATCACAGATACGATCTAGTTTCTATCAGCTAGCCTCTCCTCCTCCCTCATTTTTTTCTTAATAATGTTACTAACTAACCTATTCTCCCCCTGAAATTCTAAAACCCAACCAATTTACGCTTTTTACGATTTTAATAGGCGACGAAATAACACCAATTTAATTAAACTACTTATAATTACACACATAAATAAAGATAATAGAAAATAAAAGAAATATGGACAATACGCATCGGACTACACATGGTCATTTTCAGGAATTACATCACTTTTCTTTTCAACGCCGTTGACCTGTAACAAATATAGAAAATGGGGTTTATCAAAAGCCTTTGTATAGAGGTTAGCGTGTTGAAAATCAATATTTATTTTAATCACATCGATTAGGTTCTTTTCAAAACAATCACGTATAAAGTGATGTTTTATGCCGATGTGTTTGGTCTTAGGAAGCTGGACCGGATTTTTAGTTACTGCAATTGCAGTAGAGTTATCAACAAAAATAGCAGTAGAAGAGAAATTCAAACCGTAGTCCCACATTTGCTGTTGAATCTATATGATTTGTGAACAGCAACTTGCAGCAGCAACGTATTCGGCTTCACAGGTTGACAAAGCAACCGAGGTCTGCTTCTTACACTGCCAGGTCACTAATCTTCTCCCAAAGAATTGACATCCCGCTGATATAGACTTGTAGTTCATCTTCTAGCCACCGTAATCCGAGTCACTATACGCTATAAACTCGAAGTCATCGTCATGAGGATACCACAACCCTAGTGTTGGAGTACCCTTCAGATAACGGAAGATCCTTTTGACCCCTATCAGATGGTTAACTTTAGGCTTTGCCTGATATCTTGAACATAAACATGGCGCGTACATGATATCAGGTAAACATGGCGCGTACATGATATCAGGTCTTGAGGCAGTGAGGTACATGAGAGATCCAATCATTCCTCGGTATATAGTGTCATCGACCAGATCACCATTCTTGTCAGGTGCTACATCATGTTTGTAGCATGTGGAGTCCGAGCTAAGGAAGCATTCTCCATGTCAAACTGACTAAGAATATCTCTTACATACTTGGTTTGATGTAGGAAAATCCCTTTTGGTGTCTGATCCACCTGTAACCCAAGAAAGAATTTCATCTCTCCCATGGCACTCATTTCAAACTCAGCCTTCATTACTGCTTCAAACTCTTTACATAGATCTTCGTTCTTGGACCCGAAGATTATGTCATTGACATATATTTGGACTAGCAGTAAATCATCATCCTTTTCTTTGATGAACAGTGTACAGTCAATGACACCTCTGCGAAAACCATGTTTCACAAGGTGAGTCGAGAGTTTCTCATACCAGGCCCTGGGAGCTTGATGAAGTCCATATAAAAGCCTTGTCAAGTTTTTAAACTCTGTCCCGATGATATGGATCCTTAAATCCTTCGGGTTGACGGACGTACACAATCTGTCGGATTTCACCATGAAGGAATGCACTCTTCACATCCAGTTGATAAACTTTAATCTTCATATATGATGCATAGGCAAGGAAGATATGGATGGCTTCCATTCTTGCTACGGGTGCAAACACTTCATTGTAGTCTATGCCCACGACTTGTCGAAATCCTTGAACAACAAGTCGAGCCTTGTTTCTCATGATCACACCTTGATCATCTTTCTTACATTTCAAGACCTATTTGGTGCCAATGACCTTAGCACCTTTAGGTATATCCACCACGGTCCATACTCCTAACTTCTTGAACTGAAGAAGTTCTTCTTGCATGGCACTCACCCATGCCTCATCATTCAGGGCTTCACTAACATACTTTGGCTCAAATTGAGACATAAAGCAACGATATGCACCATCGTGAAGGTATCCCTTTTCCATCACTGAGGCATAATCAGCTGAGTATAGCTGATTTCTGGTCTGAACTCCTGATCTCACATCCCCAATGACATTATCCAAAGGATAATAGACATTTATGCGTGATCCAGGAATGGCTGGAACAACTACCTCAAAATCAAGATTATGAACATTTGGTTCAGTATCTGAGGCAATAGGAGTCTGAGGTTCCGAAGAATCAGAGGCATCAATGTCAGATGCTTGTGGACTTTACACACTCCCTTTGAAGTGCCCTTTCTCACCGCAGTTGAAACAAGTCACCTTCGTCTTATCGAAACCAAAGCTAGTGTCTTTAGTTGCAACCAAGTTCTGTCCGGTTTTCTTGACAAACTTCTTAGCTCGCCGGACAGCACTTGCTAAGGCCCACATTATATCCATCCGTTCTAGCTCTGTCTCGTCTACCTGCTTGTAATCCTCATCACCTAGATGGCAGTTCCCAATCTTACCAGCAATTAGTCCATCATAGGAGTGGACTATCGCAACTAAGAGATCCATGTGCTCTTTAGCTACCTCAACTGTCACATTATCGAAGTCCTCGGTCTTCAGTTTTGCTGCATTGGCTCAGGTACGATGTATTGGGTACCAGACGACCCTGACGTTTCTGACCTTGAAGTAGAGGCTTGAGAAGGACCAGATGAGCTTGATACAAAAGCTGTCTAAAGAGGTGCTTCAGATGTTTTGGCTTGTGGAGTCATGTTGTACAGGGCTGGGTTCTGATCATAGGAAGACTTTTGTGCTCTATACTTCATTCTCAGCTCTTCCTCTCTCAGTTTCAGAATGAAGTCATTGATATCTAACTTTGTTAGCATATCATTCTGTCTGAGGTTGGAGACAAATGAAACCCATTTCTCCGGCAACCCATCTACGAAGTTAGACACTTTGTCCTCTATTGATGTCGTTACTCCATGAGTGTGCATCTCACTCATCAAGTGGTGGAACCTATCGATGACATCATCCAGGCTTTCTTTTCCATCGAGGAGAAGTTGTCAAACTCCTTCTTTAAAGCCTTAGCCTTTATGGCTTTCAATGATGCGTTTCCGTCATACCTTTTCTCCAATGCATCCCATAGTTTCTTTGCTTGCGTATATTCCAAGAATTGATGGAAAATATCCTTCGGAATTGACTATGTAAGCAAAGCATAGAGTTTCTTTTCAGCATTGTATTTAACCTTTTGACCATCAGTCATGCCACCTAGTGTAAGTTTTACACCATCAGCTCCTACTGGCATGCTGTACCCCATCTCTATAGATTCTCACAGATTGGGATCTACTCCATTTAATTAGATCTCGAAACGTTGCTTCCATTGTGGGTATTCATCTAACGTGATAAGCTTTGGGGGTTTGTTGTGATTCCCCACTTCATTCTCCAGTAGCCTAAGTTCTAAATACGTGAGTCTCTCCCTACTGTGAATGCTGAGTATTGGTCATCCATTGCTATAAAGTTTAACTTTTCAAAGTGTCTTATTTGTGCAAATGAAGGTGTGCGATTAGGCTATTTGGGCGATTGAACTATGCGGATGGTTCAATCGTGCGACTGAACTAACGCGGATGGCTCAGTCGGGCGAATGAACTAATGCGGTTGAACAATGCGAATAAACTGCTCAATCGTCCGGATGGGAGTACGAATGAGTCCAATCGTGCGTATGGGGATGCGTATGAACTCAGTCGTGCGATTGAGTCAATCGTGCGACTGAACCTACTGGATTTCGAAAATTCATAGGTTTAAGGTGTTTTGAACGCAAAAACACGAATTTCTTGCTAACCCTAATTGTCGTATGCCGAAAAACTAAACTTTACGATCAGGAGACATCTACAACCCGATTTGACACAAAAAATGCGTTTTTGAGTGTAAAAACACAATTTCTATATCAAAACGATTGAATCACATGTAAATCTAGAGCTAAAGCTCTTATACCACTTGTTAGGATCATGTACTGGATGAATACTAACAGATTTACGCATATACCGAATCAAATTATGCAGAACCCTATTTGATTGGTGATCTAATAAGTGAGAACGCACGTAGAATCAATTAAAGATTGAATCTAAACTTTAAGAAAGATTAGCAATCGATCTATTGTGATTTATGAAGTTAGAACAGGTTGTTAGAGGTCTCTAGACGCCTAGGGTACGTGTAGGTATCGAAATATTCAAAATGTCTTGTTTTTCCATGAATTAAGTGGTATTTATAGGTTAGGGTTTATCAATAGTGCGATTGGCCCATTAGCATGGTTCAGTCGTGCAGTTGAGTCGTGCGGTTGATCCATTCGCACGAATGAGTGCTCAATCATGCGACTGAGCCAATCTCATGTTACAATCATGCGACTGATCCAGTCTCCTGGTTCATTCGTACGACTGGTTCATTAGCATGAGGTTGTTCATGCGTATGGTCCATTAGCATGGACCAATCGCATGAGAACTTCATATGATTAAGTTTGAATATGTTTCACAATCATTAATTAACTTTGACCTATTCAAACAACCACAAACCTATATAATTAGTTCAATAAGCGTTAACCTACTAATCAATGAAATAATAAATATTATAAGCACAATCACACATTGTATTCATTAAGTACCCAATCAATTACATATGTGTAAGACAATAAAGAGATTTTACATAAGTTCAGAAACCAGGGACACATGTGTCTAAAACAAGTAATTTCAAGAAGTTCTAATACTAAGGTAACCTTATATGCTTTTATATTATGCATTTGTATATTATGTCAATCATCCTAACATCCAATTGTTCTCATGACTTTATGTTCTTATTCTACTAAATCTCTTTTAATTTTAATCTTTATCAATTGGTCATTAACCTTCTAACATTCGATAACCTTATAACAATAATAACATTTTTAAATCAAGCTAAGAACACGCTAATGTAAGCAAAGAATCATGTTTGGATATGGACGGATATGTCGCCGCATTCAGTTATTCCACAAGATTATTTCTATAAATGATGGCTATGCCAAAGTCTTGGAATATTTTTTATAAGTCAAATGAAGTCTAGGATACTATATATCGACATAATAAATTTGATCTAACCCGTTTTATTCTTTAGCAATTTTAGAAGTGTACATAATTGTCTTACTATATATTTGGCAGAATATAATCTGGCTTCAACTAATCATAACTTTGTCATAACACAATTAATTTGAGTAAACTCAGACTCCAATATTAAGTTCATTAAGTACCTTTTAAAGATAGTTTATACATATTCAAAACCAATCGAACGACTCAACAATAGCATTCACAATATAAGTGCGTATTTCAGCACCTTCTATCTTATGTTGCTGTTTTTACCTGTTATGGATCTTTTCATAAAAATATTTTTCTAAACAAAAGTTGCTTGGGACACTCTAAACTAGTCAACTATAATTATTTATAATTTTATCAAACCGTTTGCTATTTTTAAACCTATTCAAATATGTACCAAACATTCTGTTGAGAATGTAAAATTGGTGCAATAATCTTTTTTTCAATCCACCTTTCGCTTTTTGGCATTCTCTAACATCATAAGTTATTGTGTTGAATTTCAACCTCAAGTTATTGTTTTATTTTTCCTTTAGGACATCATATTGACTCTTTTTGTAAGGCCTCATTCTCGGGACGCTCACAACCGGTCAATAATCGCACATAAAACATATAATTACATTAACTTTACTAAAACCATGCAGCTACAACAATTTAAACAACCATTTTATTTTCTTTAAATAAACACTTTTTGCAAAATAATACATCATTCATTACAAAATATAATTCATTTTCATTACAAAGCAAAAATGTTATACAAAAGAATGCATCCAAAATGAGCCAAGTAGCTGCCCCATGCCATCCTCAGCAACATTTACCGGTCAACTTGAAACACATAAAAGTCAGTGTAGCTGAGTGAGTTCTAGTTTTACAAAAACATAATATTACCTTTCATTCGTTAAAACATTTTCTTTACTATCGCACATGATCACATATCATACGTACATCAAGGTAATAGTTATTATCTTCTTTCATCGTTCGTTTTGTACATTTTGCACATTCGCACATTTCGTACTTATCACATTTTTTGTACATTTATTATCTTTTTACTTCTATGTAGGTTGTGTCGTGTACTTAACTCTTGAGCACAAAGCTATTTCATTTTGGGTTAAGCGACAAGGACCCCATATCGCACATATTGCACCCCATATCATCTAGGGAGAAGCTGATCAAATAGGTCATCAATCCTCGGTAATGGATACCGATTCTTCACCATTAATTTGTTCAACTCTCGGTAGTCAATGCACATCCTCATACTACCATCTTTCTTCTTCACAATAAGACTGGAGCACCCCAAGGAGAAATACACAGTCTAATGAACCCCTTATCAAGCAACTCTTATAATGCTCCATCAACTCCTTCATCTCAGTCGGAGCCAACTGATACGGCGCCTTAGCAACAGGTTAGGCACTCAGTATCAAGTCGATTTGGAAATCGATCTCGCAGTCAGGTGGCACTCTTGGTAAGTCTTTCGGAAACACGCCCAGAAAGTCACACACAATTGGTACATCAGACAGTTGTGGTGTTGGCGTGTCCACATTCTTCACGTAGGGCAAGTAGGCACTACATCCACGCCTCATGCACTTTCCTGCCACTGCCATCGAAATCACCTTCAGAATCATAGTGACTCGATCACCATAAACCGTCACCAAACTCCCGTCAGGCGCTGTCAACCAAATCATCTTCTTGCGACACACAATGTTTGCCCCATCATCCGCCAACCAATCCATTCCTAGGACTACATCGAACCCGCCTAAGGTCATCACGAATGGTCTAACGGGAAACTTGTGACCTTGTAATTCTACGTCACAACCCACTATTGTTTAGGGTGGCTCCGCTATGCCCAAACCTTTTCCCTCTATTGAAGCAGATGTTTGATCCCCATTTGCATCCTCTGGAGTGCTCCTTCCCACATTTACCACACCTCTTTGATCCTGTACCAGACGTGACCACACGCCGATCACCCACCTTCGCCATGTTATTGTTTGGGGTGGCTCCGCCACGCCCAAACCGTTTCCCATTCCAGTTTTGGTCACCACCACCCTTTTTGCTCACCTCAGCCACCACCACCCTTTTTGCTCACCTCAGCCACCACCACCTCTTGCTCATCATACAACCTTCCTGCCAAATCAACCGCCGACCTAAACATGCTCGGTCAGGCAGTGATCATGTGCCTACGGATATCCGCTGGCAAGCCCTGGATATATCTCTTGATCTTTCGTGACAAAGGCGTCACTTGATCCGGCACCAGCCGTGCCATCTTATTGAACTTCGTTGTGTACTATTGATGTGTCATTGTTCCCGCCTCCAATTGCAGGAACTCTCTCTCCACCTTATCCATTTCCCTATGAGGACAAAACTCCTCGATCACCAGCTTCTTCAACTCTGGCCACCTTATTCTCTTGATAACCTGGCTGCCCTCAGCTTGGACAATGTTATCCCACCAACATAGAGCCGAGTCCACAAACGAGTGAGTAGCCAACTTCACCTTCTGGTCTTCCCGACACTCACTAATGTCGAGTACAACCTCCATCTCTCTCACCCATCGGTGAGTAGTAGTAGCAGTGCCATTAACATCGAAGGTCGGGGGCTTGCATCTTTGAAATGCCCCATAGTTGCAGCCTCGTGCTATCTCCGGCGTAGGCTCTTCTTCTTCCTCTTCTTCTTCATCAGTGGAGACAACTATCTCAGTCTCGGGCTATCTTCTTGCGCCTGTAGGCCTACTCTTTTCCCTCCTTTCTCCTTCCCTCACAACCTTGATTACTTCGGTGACCACAGACGGTAAGATCGTCTACATGACCTGGTGCACCTCCTCCATGACATCCTCATTCACTAAGGCTCTCAAGTTAGCACTCTCATCCCCAGCCTCATGATGACGGGTCTTGGGTTCTTCATGAACACCTCTTCAGCTCTAGGCCTTCCTCTTGTGGCCCGCGGTTCAGCACCACGTTCACCACGACCTCCACCACGTGAAGCCATTGACGATCTACCACCAGCCATCCTCTAAACAAACTATAAGATTTAAACAGTAACACAATAATTCATGGGAATAGCTCAGTTTAGGTTAAGTATAGTAAGTCCCTAATTAAAGTGGCCAGTTGTGATTAGCCACTTACGTTACTCTTTATACCCCAAGCATTTCCGATCCTGACTACATCAATATCTAAATCTACTTAAAGCACACAGATCAAACAACATGTGCACATAATGTCAGTTAACATTAAGAAAATACTTGATGGCACGCAGCTACTTGGACTGGCATCCCTTCCCTTTCCATCCCATTTTCAGTTTAGGTTTTTCTTTTGAAAATTTACCCGTTTCACTTAAACTTTGGCTATCATACCACTTGTAAGGTCTCATTCCCAAGACGCTCATAGCTTGTCAATCATTACACATAAAACATATAATTACATTAAGTTTACTAAAACCATGCAGTGGAAACAACTTAAACAACCAATTCATTTCGTTTAAATAAACACGTTTTGCAAAATAACACATCGTTTATTACAAAATATCATTCGTTCGCATTACAATGCAAAATTTTAATACACAAGAATGTCATCCAAAAGAGCCAAGTAGCCGCCCGTGCCATCCTTAGCAACATTTACCTACCAACTGGAAACACAGAAAAGTCAGTGTTGCTGAGTGAGTTCTTGTTTTACAAAAACATAATATTACCTTTCGTTCGTTAAAACATATTCTTTACTATTACACGTGATCACACATCAAACGTACATCAAGGTAATAGTTATTATCTTCTTTCATCGTTTGTTTCTTACATTTCGCACATTTTGCACGTTTCGTACTTATCACACTTTTCGTACTTATCACACTTTTCGTACATTTATTATCTTTCACTTCTATCTTGGTCATGTCATGTACTTAACCCCCCTCTTGAGCACAAAGCTATATCATTAAGGGTTAAACGATAAGGACACCATATCGCACATATCACACATATGGAGTAGTCACATAGACTAACTCGACCTGTGTGTGAACCCTTAAGGGTTAGCCAAGATCGCACGCTATAAACACATATTTGAGCTAACAAGTCTCAATGAGTTGTGAACCTCCTTTCTTTTGCTTGCAAGACTTTTCATTCGTTCATTACATTCTACTTTCATTATCTTAAATCTTTCACTTCATTAAGATAATACTTTATGTTCATTATCATAATCACAGCATGTAAAGTCACATCATCATATGTAATAAGGAACATAAGGAAACCTATCATTCATAAAATACATAACCATCATACATCATCATGAATCAATCACACATCACCCATCAAGTAATTTATGACCTCAAAAAGTCAACTTTCATATCCCCCGTGAACCTCCCAAGTCAAAGCCTATAATTTACATTTTCCCCAAAATCTCAGAAAATTTTCTAAGTATTAGGCGCATGAGCACTATGCAGGCGCATGGCCTTTCAGGCACATGGGGAACACTTAGGCGCATGGGAATCCTGGGCACATGGACACTTAGTAAATTTCAGCCAATTTTTAGGCGCATGGCTACTGTTTGGGCGCATGGGGTTTTGGGCGCAAGGGAACACTTAGCAGTTTATACCGTTGGGCACATGGGCCATTGTTTAGGCGCATGGGCAGTCTATATCATACCTAAACAACAAAATTCAGCCTCCAATCATCATCTATCATGTTCTAAGCTTAAATCATACGTCCTAAGCCTTAGAAACACAATCATAACATCATCACAATCATATACACACCCAAATCAATTCCTACCCGTAAACACACACACATAAAGCACACGGGTGAAAACCCATTTTTATATAAATGTTCATACATGCATTTCAAGCCCCAAATTAGTTTAAAACAAGTAAAAAGGGGTTCTAGAACACACTTTATGAAACTTTCATGTAGGCTCTTCACACCCGAATGCAAATTGAGTTCAACCGCCTAGAAAGCCACCAAAACACAAACACCCGAACACACAAATACAATAAGCATACAACTGAGGCTAAGGCCAGTCAAGAACATCATAGAACTATGAATTCTTACCTTGAATTTTATTTTCTTCTTGTTCTTCCAAAAAATCCTGAGAGTTCAGCTCCTTTTTACTCTCTCTCTCTAAAAATCCAAAGTGACAAGGTATAGGCTATTAGGAGGACCATGTAAGTACGAAGTACTAACAAATTCTGCATTTAACTAGATCAAATAGTGTGGAGTCTTATTTGATAGGTGATCTAATTAGTGAAAACGATAATCCAATCGATATAACAATGAACTAAATGTTAAGAACGAGTAGGAATCGATCAAGATCAAACTATAAAGTTGGACTGGCTATTTTGGACGCTCTAGATGGCTAGGGTTTATGTATTTTCGAAGTATCTCTCAAAGTGCTATGTTTTTTCACAAATTAAGTGGTATTTATAGGTTTGTAGCGACTGAATCATGCGATTGATTCATACGCACGACTAAAGGTTCAGTCATGCGATTGAGTCAATCTTATGTCTCAATCGTATGACTGATCCAGTCTCCTGGTTTAGTTGTGCGACTGGTCCATAAGAATGATATATTCATGCATATGGTCCATAAGTATGGTCCATTAGCATGAATAATCACCCGACTAGGTTGAACACATTACTTAATCATTATTGACTAAGAACTATGTACAACAACTTCAAACCTATATAAGAAGTTCAAACATATGAATCAAAGATAAATAAACATCAAAGCATATATCATACTTAATTACATCATTATATTACACATATGTAAGACATGAAAGACTTTTACATTTAAGCACTTAAACTAGGAAAACATGTATCAACAAACTCCTCCTTGGACCTAGTTTAGCCTATTTTCTAACATTCTTCACATGCTCTTGAAATTTCTTGTACTTCTCTTCTCTGGTTACTCCACATGTATGTCAAACACGATGCAGAGCTGTATAATGTGTTGGAACTGAAGAGCTTGTATAATATCTTGGGTTTCATAGAACAGTGGCCACTTGTATAAAGTGTAGACATCTTCTACAGAGTAAAATACCCTAATGGTCTCAATCTTTCCATCTTTGTTCAACACTATGACCGCTTTTCCCATCCTCCAATCATAATACCACCGTTTGAAGTGTGGAGTGAAGTCCTATGGCATCTCCCTTAGAGGAATCTTAGACATTATGCATAGGGGACTCCACTTCAACACTACCTTAGGTCTTCCAGAGATAGGATCAACTTTAGTCTTATGAATAAGACGTTTAGGTTGTTGAGGCTTAAAGTTGACCCATCTAGTGTGGTATTCTTTCTTCAGAGCTGTCTCAAACCATCCTGATATCTTCCTCGGGTTGGCATACAAAAGAACTAAATTAACCAATCTATTAAGCTCAAAACTAGGAAGAGTCATGTGGATAACTAAAGTACTCAATCCCCTTCTATCTCTTTACAGCATAAACATTTATGTATTCAAAATAAGCCCATGTGATGATTTTGCGAGACACTTTCTGATGTTTCTTGACTTTTTACAGTATGGTGTAGGCATTTTGCTTTGGAGGTACGCACTGGGCTTTCATTTTAGCAAAACACGCAACCCATTCAGCTTTCTTAAGATTAACATTAGCAACAGAAGCTTGGGGTTGACGTTCATCTTTCTCCTTTTCTTTCTCCATCTCGTTCAGCTTATCAAAAGTAGCACTGCCAAACGTTTCACCCAAGTTGGGATAACATTGCCCTCAGGGTCAGTGTACTTAGGATGTGGTTAGCTATCACATCTTCAAACTTTATTTCATCGACATCCTGTAGCTCTTCATCACTTAGAACATCGACTTCGGGAGCATATTTGTTCAGTTCATCTGGATTTAGTCTGGACATATTAGCTAGCTGCTCGTCGGTCAGATCATGTATGATTTCTCCTTCTTCAGGAATGTAGCTCACTGACCTTCTGACGATCCCTTGCAAGTCAAGAATCATATTTAGCTACCTTTTGACTTGCTGAAGGGGACAACATCATATTCATCTGGTTGTTGAGCATTATCTATTTGATTAAACATTCAACACGTCACACATAAATCATTAATCAAGAAATTGAAACATAAATAATCATTAATTACATTAATGTAATACATAATTCAAGTACAAAATTTTCAAATACATAAACATCTAATCATTACTTTTGCCTTGATCGGTTGTCTCTTCAGCTTTAGGAGCTGAGGACGATGCTCTTTGATCCTGATTTCACTTGGTGCGCCTCTTCTTTGCTAATGGATTTGAGACTGATGCAGCACCATCACCTTCTTGCTCATCATCATCATCTTTATCATCCTTTTTGTCCTTCCCACTCGGTCCTGCTTCCTCATCATCATCTTCTTCTTCTTTAGATTCATCTTCAGTGAGCTCATCTTCATCATCCTCATTAACACCATCTTTAATCTTTAAAGGCTCACTCTTAGATCCCTTCAGCTTTAGCAAAATCTTTTTGTTCTTTTTCTCCAGTCCTTCAATCCTTTTCACCGAAGCCATCCCCAACTCGTTTTGACTCTTTAAAGCATGGTGAGCTTCACCTAAATCTCTCTTATGCTGTGCATTCTTCTCACTGAGCTGAGCTATTTGCTTGGCTTGAGCTATAATTACCACCATCAACTGGTTTATCTGAGTAGCTCTTAGATCATCAGTTGCAATTAGCTTTAGCACCATGCGGTTTAGGCTTGCCAGCTGTTCCTCTAACCCAACCATGGGTAGAGTAGAGCCATGTGTAAATGTGGATTGGGTGGAGGTACTGGCTTGGTGAGTGGTAGTTGTAGTGGTGGATGTGGTGAAGATGGGAGGAGGAATGGGAGTGGATTATGGTGAAATTGTGTTGGGTATTATGGATGAGGTGGAGGTAGGTGTATGAGTGGTGGTGGTAGTGTCAGTGGTTGTGGGAGTGAGAGTGGGTGTTGTCTTGGTAGTGGTTGTGGTAGTGGTGGTGTGGTTGTGGTAGTGGTGGTAGCTGTGGTTGTGGCGGTGGCTGTGGTACTGGTGGTGCTTATGGTGATTAGGGTGATCATCTGTCTCTTGCTCTTTTTGATGTGGGGTTTGTCCATCCTTTTCTTCCTTGAACTTTTGGCAATAGGAGCTCCCCTGAGTTGATAGGCTGGTCGGGTGTGTAAGTGGGATAAGTGACATTAGTATCATCACCTGTAGTACCAGCTAGACGTCCACCACCGGCTGTCCTAAGAGAGGCTCATCATCTGACTCTTCTTCTTCATCTAACAGAAAGTCCGGGTGGATAGCCACCCGCTTAGATCCACCTAGAGCATCAGAGGTACCTTGTCGAGATGGTGGAGATATAGTAAAAATGTCAGTGGCCCTTGATTGACTCGAACCAGCATCTCCACCACCTTGACTGTCATCAATATCGTCATCATCATCGTCGTCTTCATCGATGGGTACCACAATATGCTCAACATTGGAATCACTATCATCGTGATGCCATTTCTTGTGAGCAGGCACCATGTAGTCTTCATTGGACAGATACCCAAACACTCTCCTGATCAGGGACTTCACTTGCTTCCCCCGATACACCTTCATTCTTCCCAAAGTAGTGTCATCCATCACCTCTAGAATAACAGCATAATCTTTCTCCTTTGGCAGCATAAGAAGCTTTCATCTAGAATCATCTGTAAGAACAATGGATACATGCAGAAGCCTTCCTTGCCTTTGGTCTCAATGTTCTCGATCATGTAGAAGAATAACATGCGGGAGAAATTGAACGGGTGGTTCATTACTAGTGCAACATATGCATTTTGGATTTGGTCAGACATCTCATCGAATCCTCCTCGCCTTGAAGTTATGCACTTAAGGATAACATGATCCAAGTACTTGAATTGGGGGCACATGTTTCTCTTGTTGAGCGGACCCACATTGATGTCCCCAGCGTACTTTATCCTTAGAAAACAACCCCTCATAGTCAGTGGATGCAGTTTAGTAGGATGGGCTCCGTCTTCCCCCAAGTCTAGGAGTCTCCTCAGGTCTTCTTCTCGGATCTCAATGTCTTGTCCGAAAATGATGCTCCGGATACAGTGAGGCTCCACTGACCGGTCAACTGAGCACCTTCCCAGAAGTCCTATTGTATCAATCTGTATGGAGTGCATGGTGTACAGATGGCCTTGTAGATTCTCGATCTGTACAAAAAGGCTGTAATCCCAGCGAACTCAAAAGCGTTCTGAGAAGTAGCATCTAAATGGGCACAGATGTTGTGCTTGGTGCTCATCGTCCATCTATGATCCATGTCGCTGCAACACAAGAAACATATACATTACATTTGTGCATAAGAGATCAATGTTGGAACTTAAACTGTTTTTATGAAACCGGTTGAGTCGTGCGATTGAACCATACGACTGAGGTTTAGTCGGAAGATTGAGTTCAGTCATACGATTGACCCTACAGCTGAGTTCAGTTGGTGGTTGAACCTGCAACTGAATTTATTCGTATGCTACACCATGCGGTTGAGTCAGTCATGCGACTGAGTCACCAATTTATTCACTCGTGCGATTGTATCGTGCGCATGGCTCAATCATGCGACTGAAGTTAATCAACATGTCCATTCGCATCCTTCACTGTTGAACACCATGGATTTGAATCTCTATCAAACACATGACATTATACTTCGTGTTTATGGTCATTTGGACTGCAGAGACTCGAAATGGCATTTAGTTTCATTTAAATCGACAGTAGTGTTCATTTAAGTGGTCTATTCTTAGATTTAGTGTCGGTTCTTGGTTTTAGCATTATCGGTCCTGAAGGGTGCGATTATGACATTCATTTGGATTGATTTCAGTTGCAAAGTACCTGTAGATGAGTAGGAAATCAGTTAGTTTCACAAATGGGAGTAATCACAACTATCAACAGTTTGGCAGAGTATGTGTACGTATGGCCGGTATTCGAGACTTTTGAAGGGTGATAAGGGTTACGACCGACTGACCCCTTTATTTATACTGTTTTAAATTCCAGTCATGCGACTGAACCCATATGCGTGCTTCATTCCTGAGTAGAACAACTTCGAGTTAATTTGATCATTTCTGGAAAGATTCATTATGGAATCATACAGGTATATCATAATCATTTGGGACCCCTTTTAATATGCACTTTGATACTAGATTCGTGTTTTGTCATAGAGTCAATAGCACTTTCAAGAAATCATACTAGAGCTATAAGATGCACACAATGATTTTGACTGTCAAGAGTTGCAGCCACGATGATTGTTAGTATATTTGTCCACTTCATACATAGATTTTTGACTCATATTGGTGATGAGTTAGGTTTAATTATTTCAACAAGCATTTGTGGATCCCTGTTAGGACCGTTTACGTACGGAGTACTTACTGATTCTACGCGTATACTAACTCAAATAGTGTAGAATCCTATTTGATTGGCGATCCAATAAGGGAGAACACAGTTTAGATCAATCTAACGATTAATGAAACGTTAAGAATGATTAGAGAACGATCAACTGCAATCTATGAACTTGGGACAGGTTTTCTTGAGTTTCTGGACGACTAGGGTACGATTATGTGCGTAAGTACTCGAATTGTTATGTTTTACCACGAATTGGGTGGAATTTATAGGATAGGGTTTTCCAATCATAGGACTGAGCCATTAGCATGGTTTAGTCGTATGACTGAATCATATGATTGATCCATCCGCACGACTGAAGGTTCAGTCGTGCGACTGAGTAAATCTTATGTCTCAATCGGGCGACTGATCCAGTCTTCTGGTTCAGTCGTGCAACTGGTCCATTAGTATGAAGTATTCATGCATATGGTCCATTAGCATGGTCCATTTGCATGAGAACTTCACACGATTAAGTTTAAACATGTTTCTCAATCATTATTGACTAAGAATCATGTATAACAACCACAAACCTATATATTTAGTTCACTATAATTTATCACACAATAAACAATGAAATATTAAACATTATAAGCCTCAAGCACACTTTTTATTTCATTCATACCCATTCAATTACATATATGTAAGACATGATAGACATTTTACATTAAGCTCCTAAACTATGTACACATGTATCAACAAACTCCCCCTTGGACCTAGTTTACATCATTGTCTAACATTCTTCATTAGCTCTTCAACTTCTTGTACTTTTCATCTCTTGTAACTCCAACATGTATCTTGAATGCAAAATAGAGTCTTATTATGTTCTGAAACTGGAGGGCTTGCACAATATCCTGCGAGTCATAGAATAGTGGCCACTTGTATAAGGTATATACATCGTCAACAGACAAGTTGGTCAGCCACATAGGGTCAAACACTCGGATGGTATCCATTTGGCTCTCCTTTTGTAAGACTATGACTACTTCCCCTATTCTCCAATCATAATACCACCACTTGAAGTGTGGAGTGAAGTCCTATGGCATTTCCCTTAGAGTGATTTTTGACATCGTACGCAGAGGACTCCACTTCAACACTACCTTAGGTTTTCCAGTAATGGGATCAACTTCAGACCTTCTGGTGTACCTCTTTGGTTGTGGAGGTATGAAGTTTACCCACCTAGTGTGGTATTCATTCCTCAGTGTAGCCTCAAACCAGCCTGACATTTTCTTCGAATCAGCATATAACAACTTTAGGCGTGCCAGCTGGTTGAGCTCAAAACCAGGGAGAGTCTTTAGATCATGTGGGAATCTAAAGTACTCTATGCCATTTTCTCTCTTCAGTGCATACATATTTAGATCCTCAAAATATGCCCATGCAATGATCTTGCCTGATACCTTTAGGTGTTTCTTGACTTTGTATAACTTAGTGTAGGCATTAGGCTTTTGTGCAGTGCGCATGGATCAGATCTCAGCAAAACAGGCAGCCCATTCAGCCTTCTTAAGATCAATATCAGCGTCTGAGGCTTGGGCTTGACCCTCATTCTTCTCAGTCTCTTTCTCCATTTGATCCAGCTTGTCAAATGTATCACTACCAAGAGTATCGCCCAAGTTGGGGACTACATTTCCCTCTCGGTTAGTGTAATCTGGATAATGGTCAGCAGTGACATCTTCAATCTCTATTTCGTGACATCGTTAAGTTCATCATCACTTGTCACTTCAAAAGTAGGCGCATCCTTGACAATCTCATCAGGTTCAGCCTAACATCTCAACAAGTTGCTCGTCAGTCAGGTCATGAATGATTTCTCTTTCTTTGGGAGTATAGCTCACACACTGTCAGACGATCTCTTGCAAATCAAGAATCATCGTGAGTTTGAGACTTGATTTGCTGAAGGGGAGCGACATCGTATTCATCTTGCTGAGATGTTTGATCTGCTTTATTTAAACATGTAACACATCAATCATTAGTCAATAATCAAGATAGTTAAACATTATATATATATAAACATTAAGTACAAAATTTTAATACATGATTCAAGTACAAAATCTTTTAAATACATAAATATCTAATCATTACTTCTGCCCTGAATAGCAGGCTTGTCAGCCGAAGGGGCTGAGGATGCGGCTCCCTGATCCTGAGCCTTCTTTGACCATCGCTCTCTAGCCTGTGTGGATGCTGATGCAGTAGCATCATCTCCTTCAGCTTCATCTCCACCTTTCTCCTCTCCATCACCTTCTTCATCAGTCTCATCATCATCATCTCATCATCATCATCTTCATCATCCTCATTATCATCATCATCACCATCATATCTCCTTCTCTGATCTTGCAGGGCTCATCTTGGAGCCTTTGAGTCGTAGCATCAATTTCTTGTTCTTCGCCTCAAGATCATCTATCCTCTGTACTGAAGAAGTCTACAGCTCACGAAGCACAGCAATATCCTGACTCTGAGCTGCTATCTGCTGAGCCTTAGCAGCATTAAGCTCCATCAGCTGGTTTAGTTGTGTAGCTCGTTGCTCATCAGTAGCAAGCAGCTTAAGCACAATCTGGTTTAGATTGGCTAGCTGCTCTTCTAACGCAACGGAGGGCAGAGAGGATCCAAAGCTCAGTGGGACCTAAGATGAAGTCCTGGCTCGATGAGTGGTGGTAGTCGTGGTAGTTGTGGTAAAGATGGGTGGTGGTATAGGTGTAGCTGGTGGAGGTGTGGCTGTAGTAGTGGAGGGTGGATGTGTGGTAGTAATGGTGGGTGGTGTGGTAGTAGTGGTTTTGGGTGTGGTACTGGTGATGGTAGAGGTGGTGATCAACCTGAATCTCCGTCTCTTACTCTTCATCCTGTGCGGCTGAGCCATCCTTTTTCCCCGATCCCTTCGAGGAGGATGCTCCCCCTTGGCTGTTGGGCTGGTCTGGGGCGTAAGATGGATTAGTATCAGCCACCCAAGACTCACCCTGGCGTCCACCTACCGCCCTAATCCCTCACTCGGTGGGAACCACCTTGCTGCCCACCGTCCGAACTAATGGCTTCTCATCAGACTCCTCCACCTCATCAGGATGGAAGTTGGTGTATTGAATGAAATACTAACCGATATACATGTATACCGAATCAAATAGTGTGGAATCCTATTTGATTGGCGATCCAATCAGTGAGAACGCACGTAGAAACAACTGTGGATTGAATCTAAACGTTAAGAAAGATTGGTAATCGATCTAGTGCGATCTATGAACTTGGAACAGGTTCTTAGAGGTCTCTGGACGGCTAGGGTACGATTTAGTATGTAGGATTTCGAAGTGTTTTTGTTTTTCCACGATTTAAGTGGTATTTATAGGTTAGGGTTTCTCATTCGAGCGACTGAACCATTAGCATGGTTCAGTCATGCGATTGAGTCATGCGGTTGATCCATTCGCACGACTGAGGGTTCAGTCGTGCGACTGAGTTAATCTCATGTTACAATCATGTGACTGATCCAGTCTCCTGGCTCAGTTGTATGACTGGTTCATTAGCATGAAGTTGTTCATGCATATGGTCCATTAGCATGGGCCAATCGCATGAGAATTCATATGATTAAGTTTGAATATGTTTCACAATCATTATTTGACTTAGACCTATTCAAACAACCACAAACCTATATAGTTAGTTCAATAAGCGTTATTACATACTAAGCAATGAATATTCAACATTATAAGCACAACCACACGTTGTATTTCATTAAGTACCCATTCTATTACATATGTGTAAGACAATAAAGACATTTTACATTAAGCTCAGAAACAGGTACACATGTATCTACAAACTCCCCTTGGACCTAGTTTCATTTATTGTCTTACATTCTTCATAAGCTCCTCGTATTTCTTGTACTTCTCCTCTCTTGTGACTCCTGCATGAATTTCAAAAGCAAAGTAGAGTCGTATCACATTCTGGAATTGGAGAGCTTGTACAATATCCTGCGAGTCATAGAACAGTGGCCACTTGTATAAGGTGTAAACATCATCAGTCGACAAGTTAGTGAGCCACATGGGGTTAAACACCCTGATAGTTTCCATACTACCATTTCTGTTCAACACTATGACTGCCTCACCTGTTCTCCAATCGTAGTACCACCACTTGAGTGTGGAGTGAAGTCCTGTGGCATTTCCCGTAGAGGGATTCTAGACATCATGTGCGGAGGAGTCCACTTCAACACTATTTTTGGCTTCCCAGTTATGGCATCAACTTCAGATCATCTTATATACCTCGTTGGTTGTTGAGGCTTGAAGTTGACCCACCGGTGTTGTACTCTCTCTTTAACGCTACCTCAAACCAGCCTGACACCTTACGAGGGTCAGGATATAGCAACTTCAATTTTGATAGCTGGTTAAGCTCAAAACCTGGAAGAGTCTTCAGATCGTGTGGGAATCTGAAGTACTCGATCCCCTTCTCACTTTTAACAGCATAAACGTTAAGATCTTCAAAATAGGCCCACGCTATAATTTTGCCTGACACCTTGTGATGCTTCTTCATTTTATAGAGTTTGGTGTAGACATTTGACTTTGAGCACTGTGCTAGGCTCTAATTTCCGCAAAGCATGCTGCCCATTCAGACTTTCTGATATTGACATATGCGTCTGAGGCTTGGGCTTGCTCTTTATTCTTTTCCGACTCCTGTTCCATTTTATCCAGAGTTTCAAAAGTATCACTAACAAGGGAGTCCCCCATATTGGGGACTACATTTCCCTCCTTGTCAATGTACACTTGATAATGTTGGGTCGTGACATCCTCAATCTCTATCTTGTCTATGTCATTTAGCTCATCGTCACTGTTTTTGTCCACTGTAGGAGCATCCTTCATGATCTCATCAGGATTCAGACGGAATATTTCGGCCAATTGCTCATCAGTGAATCATGAATTATTTCTCCTTGTTCAGGAGCGTAACTCATAGATCTTCTGACTATCCCTTGCAGATCAAGACTCATAGTAAGTTGAGTCTTGATCTACTCAAGGGGAGCAACATTGTATTCATCTCCTTGAAAATTTGGATCTGCTTGATTTAAAACATGTAACACATCAACCATTAGTCAATAATCAAAACAGTAAACATCCATTATATACATAAACATTAATCACATAATATTAATCCAAAATTCAATTAAAAAGTTTTCAAGTACATATATATCTAAACATTACTTTTCCCCTGAATAGCCGACGCGTCAGTAGGAGGGGCAGAAGATGAGGCTCCTTGGTCTTGATTTCTCTTTGTACGTCTATCCTGACCTTGAGCTGATGTAGATGCAGTTGTATCTCCTTTTTCATCATCATCCTTGTTCTGCCTTTCCCTTGTCTCTTCCTTCTCACTGGCCTCATCATCATTACTATCATCATCTTCACCATCATCATCATCATCATTATCATCATCATCATCATCTCCTTCTTTTATCTTGAGTGGCTCATCCTTTGAGCCCTTAAGCTTGAGCATGATGGTCTTGTTCGAAGCCTCCAACTCCTCAATCCTCTTTGATGAGTGGACATTTTCCTCCTGGAGTTGGGCAATTTGCTCAGCTTGCTATAAGATCTGTTGTGCTTGTGTAGCGTTTAGCTCCACAAGCTGACGTAGTTGGCAGTCTTCTCCTCATCAGCAGCTAACAGCTTCAGCACCATACAGTTGAGTGTTAACAGCTCTTCCTCTACCCCAATGGGGGGTAGAGATGATCCTGTGTGTATGTAGGGTGGTATGATGGTCCGGCTTGGTGGCTAGTGGTGGTGGTGGTGGCAGAGGTGAAGATTAGGGGTAGTATAGATGTAAGTGGTGGTGGATGAGCTGTAGTGGTGGTGGATGGGATGTGGGTAAGTGGTGGAGTGGGTGTGGTAGTGGTGTGTGAGGTGGTAGAGGTGGTGGTAAGTGGTGTGGTAGCAGTGGTGGTGGTAGTGGTGGATGGTGTGGCTAAGGTAGTGGTTGTGGTGGTGGAGGAGGTCAGGGTAAACTTTAGTCTTTTCCCCTTCATGCCATAGGAGTGTGCCATCCTCTTCTTCCTTGAGCCTCTAGGCACAAAGGCTCCCCCTTGAGTACTGGGCGGGTCCGGGGCATATGTGGGATCTGAATCAGCAGCAGCATCCCCGAACTCCCCTGGGCGTCCACAAACACCCGTAATCCTCTCTCTATGGCAACCACCTAGCTGCCCACAGTCCTCGTAAGAGGTACCTCATCACTCTCTACCTCCTCATCGGCACGACAGAAATCCTGGTGAAAGCTGGCAGTGGTGGCATCTATATGTGTAGGGGTGAAGATGTAACATGGGTACTAGGGCCCCTAGTAGAAGCCGGCCCAGAGTCTCTGCCGGTGTCACCATCATCGTCGGAGTCATCAGATGGAAGAGCAATTTGCTCAACATCTGAGTCACTCTCCTAATGGCCCCACTTTCGCCTAGCCGGCGCCATGTAATCAGCCTAGGCCAGATGCCCGAAGAGTCTCTTCACAGGGGGCTTGACTTACTTCCCCTGTAGACCTTCATGTGGTTCAAGGTCGTGTCGTCCATAATCTCCAGCGATACAGCATCGTGGCTCTCCTTGGGCAAGGCAGGCAGCTTCTCATCGATAATCATCTGCAAGAATCTAGGGTACATGCAGAATCCCTCCTTGCCCTTTGCCTCAAGGTTCTCTATCAGGTAGGAAAAAATCATACTGGAGAAATTGAAGGGTGGTTGTACCCGTGCCACGTAGGCATTGTGGATCTGGTCTGAGAGGTCATCAAAGCCACCCCTCCTCGACGCCAAGCACTTCAGTATCACATGCGCCAAGTACTTAAACTGGGGACACAGTTTGCTTTTGTTCAACACACCTGCATTTATGTCCCCAGCGTACTTCATCCCAAGGAAGCACCCTCTCACTGTCAGAGGGTGTAGCCTGGTCAGGTGATCTGCATCGTCACCCAGATCGAGTACCCGACGAATATCAGCAGCAGTCACCTCGATAGGCTACCTAAAAATGGTACTCCGGATGCTGTAGGGTTCTGTGAACGATCAACTGATGCCCCCTCCTAGAAGGCCTGCTGTATAGACCTATAGGGAGTGCACGGTGTGGATATAGCTCTGTGGATCTGAGATCTCTTTAGGAATGCAATGATCCCAGCAAACACGGCACCGTTTCGAGTTGTATCATCCAAATGAGCACAGATATTGTGCTTGGGGTTGATGGTCCATCTATCAACCATCAATCTGTAATACAAGACACATAGACATTAGATCACCACACAACAAAATCACTTCAAGTTAACCTGTTTGAAATCAGTCTGGTTCAATCATGCGATTGAACCACACGAAGGATTCAGTCGTTTGACCTAACATGCGACTGAATACAGTCGGGTGACTGAACATGCGACTGAGTTCAATCGGGTGACTGAACCTGCGATTGGTTCAATCGGCTGATTGAGCTCATTTGTGTCATTCATTCCGCCGATTGAGTCAATCGACCAGCTTAATCGGGCGATTGGAGTTCATCCGGGTGTCTAGTCGCATGACCCACTGTTTGTTCAACTGAAATTCGAATTTAGACCAAATCTTAAAATTAGACGTCGTGTTTTGGTTCATTAGACTTGCAATAACCTAACTTAGCACCTAATAACTTTGATTTCAACATTTTACTTAGTTTAGTTAGGTTATTTGTCCATTTTAACTTCGGTTCTTGATAGGGCCGAAAGTCGTGAATTAGGGCTCAAATTAGCAGAGTTTTTGTTAGATTGCACCGCATTATACCTGTAAAATCACCAAAAAATGTCAGAATGTCCAATATGTAGTCAAATTAGGTCTGCAGAAATTTTGGTAGAGTAACGGTACTTTATGTGATTTTAGGGTGAATGGGGGGTGATCAGTTTATGCGATCGACTATGGCCCTATTTATACTCAATCTGATTTCAATCGGGCGACTGGACCCATTCGCTCTGCTCATTCGGGCGATTGGACCTCAGTTGTGCGATTGGTTCAGTCAATCACATTTAGTCGGGTGACTAACTCATTCGGTCAACCCCATTCGGGCGACTAGCTCAATATTGTAGGCCATTAGTGTGAATGGTTCATACTCATGCTCCATTTGGTTGTCTAGGGCATAAGTATGGTCCAATCGTGCGACTGATCCATACTCATGGTCCAGTTGTGCGAATGGATCATACTCATGATTTTGACTTTATGACCATTTGACCTTTTACACCCTTTAACTATTGATTAAACATTTTGAGCATATGATCATCTCAGACATGATCCTTTTAACTTGGAAAACTTTTGATCACCTCAGACGTGATCCTTTTAAAACAATTTGTCACCTCAGACGTGACTCATTTTACATTTGAAAGCATGTGTGGTCACCTCAGACGTGACCCTTTTAAGTGATTAAATTCCAGATTGAATTCCATGCCTTGGTCTGACAGATACAACTAAACTAACTCAAACAAATTTAAACAAAATAAAATTTAACTAACCGAACTAAAATGTTTTGTGTTTTTGTGTGGAGTGGAAATCTTAAGATAGAAATCTACCAGATTTATTTCCTTGAAGAGGCAGCTTCAAGTTATTTTGACCATAAGTGAAACGATTGATTATGGAATCATACAAGTAATCAAATAATTCAGGACGTGTTTCCAAATTCAGTTGATGCTAGATTCTTGTTTTCATCGAGGGTCATTTAGCAATTTTAGGAAATCACATTGGTATTACGAGGTGCATACATTGATTTGGATTTTCATAATTGCACCCACACTGATTGTCAGTATAGTTGTCCACTTAAATCCATACACATACTTTTGACATAGATTGGTGATAGAGTAGGTTATGTTATTTCAACCAACATTTGTGGAGCCCACGCTTATATGGTAATCAACATTCCTCATGAGATTTTTGAGTGGTCTACGGGTATTTTGACAAGAAGAAACTATTCTTAGAGCTTTTAAGAAGAAGCCAAGCCTCAGGTCGGTGCCACCGCATAGCAGAGAGGCGGCAAACAACAATAAACTCTAGAATATCTAGGTTATACTTATTCTCAGGTCAGTGCCATCGTACAGCAGAGACGCACACAACCTATCTTCTTGTTAGAGCATAATTTTTTTTCTTTCGCACATAATGCACCAACAACATAGGTTATCAACTTGATTGCGTTCATTTTTCATTTTTTTCGTGCTTTGCTCTTTTAGTGGTCATCCGCACACATTTGTGACGTTTATTTGCTCGTCACCCCTTATTGGAAATAGTTGATTGTGTTAACCAATGATAAGATTGGAACCCACTGTCAGTTGAACACTTTAGTTTAAATTGAGTTCACTAATGAGGTCTAATCATCTATTGTGTTGAATCTACCGACACATCATGTAGTGGTCTAACAACCTCTAGATCTACTTTCTTTGCGTTGCCTTAGTAGTTGTCAGTGTACTATTATTTTTCCTTTTATATTGCCCAGACATCTTAGACTTATACTTTGAACGTTGCATCTAATTCAATTTAATATTTTAAAGTCCCAATGTTTTGTTCCTGTGTATTATCATTTTCCACAATCCTTGAATCGGTTTCACAGAGCTGGTCTCATTTCTATCAGCTAGCACGTCCTCCTCCCTTGTTTTTTTATTACTGACTTAACGTATTCTCCCCTTAAAATTCTAAAACCGTAAAAGAATTGCATTTTTAGGATTTTAATATGCGAAGAAATAACAACAATAAAGTTAATTAAATTTAATAAACTAAAATTAAAGAAAATAAAAGAAAATTTGACTTTACGCATGGGACTAAGCATGGTCATCTTCTTGAATTACCTCAATTTTATTTTTAACACCGTTGACCTCTAACAAGTATAGAAAATGTGGATTATCAAAAGCTTTTGTATGGAGGTCAGCGCATTGAAAATCCGTAGTTATTTTAACGACATCGATTAGATTCTTTTCAAAGCAAACACGTATAAAGTGATATTTTATGCCGATGTGTTTGGTCTTAGGATGTTGGACAGGATTTTTAGTAACGGCTATTGTAGCAGAATTATCAACAAAAATAAGGGTGTTAGAAAATTGCAAACCGTAGTCCCGTATCTGTTGTTGAATCCAGATGATTTGAGAACAACAGCTTGCTGCAGCAACATATTTAGCTTCACAAGTTGACAATGCAACTGATGTCTACTTCTTACACTGCCACGTGACTAATCTTTCTCCCAAAGAATTGACAACTTGCTGATGTAGATTTGCAATTCATCTTGCAGCCACCATAATCCAAATCGTTGTATGCAGTAAGCTCAAAGTTATCGTCATGAGGATACCATAACCGAAGTGTTGGTGTACCCTTCAGATAACGAAATATCGTCTTAACCCCGATAAGATGGTTTACTTTTGGTTTTGCCTGATACTTTGAACAAAGACACGTTGTATACATGATAACAGGTCTTGAGGCAGTGCGGTACATGAGGGATCCAATCATTCCTCGGTACATGGTGGCATCAACCAGATCACCATTTTTGTCGGGTGCTACATCATGGTTTGTAGCAAGTGGAGTTCCAGCAGCGGAAGCATTCTCCATATCAAAACCTGAGAGAATATCCCCGACATACTTGGTCTGATGTAGGAATATCCCCTTTGGTGTTTGATCTACCTGTAACCCGAGAAAGAACTTCATCTCTCCCATGGCACTCATTGCAAATTCTGCCTTCATCACAGCTTCAAATTCTTTACATAATTCTTCGTTCTTGGAACCTATGATTATGTCATCAACGTTAATTTGAACCAGCAGCAGATCACCATCTTTCTCTTTGATGAACAATGTGCAGTCAATTACACCTCTGGGAAATCCGTGTTTCACAAGGTGAGTTGAGAGTTTTTCATACCATGCCCTCGGGGCTTGATGAAGCCCGTAAAGAGCCTTATCTAGTTTGTAAACTCTGTCCCGATGATATGGATCTTCAAATCCTTTGGGTTTACTGACGTACATAGTTTCTCGGATTTCACCATGAAGAAATGCACTCTTTACATCTAATTGATAGACTTTAATCTTCATGTAAGAGGCATAGGCTAGGAAGATACAGATTGCTTCCATTCTTGCCATAGGTGCAAATACTTCATTGTAATCTATTCCCTCGACTTGTCGAAATCCTTGAACTACAAGTTGAGCCTTGTTCCTGATGATAACACCTTGGTCATCTTTCTTACATTTAAGGACCCACTTGGTGCCAATGACCTTAGCACCGTTAGGTCTATCCACCAGTGTCCATACACCTAACTTCTTCAACTGAAGAAATTCTTCTTGCATGGCACTCACCCATGCCTCATCATTTAGGGCTTCACTCCTATATTTTTGCTCGAACTGAGACACAAAACAACGATAACCACCATCGTGAGGGTATCCTTTCTCCATTACTAAGGCATAATCAGCTGAATACACTGATTTCTAGTCTGAACTCCTAATCTGACATCCCCAATGACATTGTCCAGAGGATGATAGACGTTTAGGCGGGATCCAGGAGTGGTGGGAATGACTACCTCAGTATCAAGATTATGAACATTTGGTTCAGCATCTGAGTCAGTAGGAGTGTGAGGTTTCGAAGACTCAGAGGCATCAATGACAGATGCTTGTGGACTTGCAGTAGAGGAACCTGTTGCTCTTGATTGTTCTGATCATCTCCACGGCTTCTCATCAAGGAAGAGTCACTTACCTCGAATGCTCCCCTGAGTTGTAGGTGAGTCACCTTGTGAGCCAAATGATGTAGATTCCTGTGACGGTGTGTTTAGAACATCATACATCATTTTGGCTGCTAACTCATCATCAGATGTGGAGAGAGGGATGTTGAAGGACTTGAAGAATCCATCATAGTCGAAAAAGAAAGCGGGTCCTTTTCCAGCAGGAGGGGTGGTGTATCTCTGAACATCGATGTTGCACCACACCTCAACTTGACCCGTTGAGTTGTTGTAGACTCTCTTATTCGGTATTTTGTATCCTAGGAAGATGCCTTCTTCATCCTTCTCCCTAAACTTCCCATCCTGAGTTTTCTTTAGCAACGTACATGGTGCTCCAAACGGTTCGAGATGCTCCAGATTTGGTTTACGTCGTTGAAGTAACTCGTAACACGTCTTGCCATGACGTTTTACTACCAGAACTCGATTTAGCGTGTATCACACATTGGCTACCGCCTCATTCCAAAATTGGATAGGCAGTTTCGAGTCTGTTAGCATTGTGCGTGCGGTCTCTATTAAGTTGTGGTTCTTTCTCTCAGCAACCCCGTTCATCTGAGGGGTGGAAGTGTACTGGTGCACAATTCCCTTTTCTTTGTAGAAAGCCTCCATCCATTGGTTCTTGAACTCAATTCCTTTGTCTGAGCGCACTTGTCTTACCTTCAGCTTGTAAAGAGACTCCAGTGTAGTTACTACTCCTTGAATGACTCAAATTTATGATTTTGATTTTAGAAACATCACCCAAGAGAATCTTGAGTAGTCATCGGTAACTACATAGTAGTACAAGTCACCTGTGATGCTTCTTGTACTTACTGGACCAACCATCCATGTGAAGAAGCTCAAGAGGTGGTTCTATAGAGTTAACTTTCTTTGCCTTATGAGACTCTTTGTTTGTTTGCCTTTCTTGCAGCCAACACAAAAATCCGGGAGTTGGAAGTTCTTTACATTTACTCCTCGCACTAGATCATTCTGGATCAAGTGATTCATTTTCTGTGGATTGATGTGCCCCGTTCTCCTATGCTAGGAGATTGAATCCTTCTCGGTAGCTTTTGACAAGAAGCACTGAACTTGCTGATCACTTGTGGAGGCCTTCGATAGATCCAAGACATAAAGGTCATTATATCTTGAGGCAGACATTAAGACTTGGTCCTCCGGGATCACATAGTCCTTTTCAGGACATAGCACTTCTTATGATCAAAAACTACTTTAAAGCCTTTGTCACATATTTAGACACACAGAGTAAATTGTTTTGCAGCTGTGGAATGTAGTTTACCTTATCAACTTTACTTTCTAGTTCCCTGCCTCCCTTTGAGCTGTGATGTACCCTCCTTTGTTTCCAGCCAAAGAAATATGACCTCCTTTGATTTGTTTGACGTTTGATAGGAGTGCCTGGTTTCCTGTCATGTGCCTTGATGCTCCGCTATCTACAATCCAAGTATTTGTTTCAGCACTATAGCGAACACCCTACACATTCAATTGAAAACATTAGTTAAGGTGAGGGACCCAAGCCTTAACCGGCTTGGGTGTCCCAGAGACATCACACATCATAAACTCTACCCATTTTCCATTAGAGGGTGAGGGAAGATCAACTATTTTATTGTTCTCATTTCTAGACATAGACTTTTCTTTCAATAAATCAGCTTTGTGTAAGGCATGTTTGTGATAAACAGACGACTGGCTGATAGGTTGAACTTTAGTTTCACTGACTCGTTTTGGTGGAGTCATGGATCTACTTTTGGAAGAGCTTAATTTAGTGTCGTAAAGTTCAACCTTCTTCTTTGGCGTTTGATAATAAGGACAATAAGACACTATGTGCCCATACTTGCCACAGTTGTAGCGTGATATGCTTTCAACTTGACGATTTACATGTTTCTATGGAGAAGTATGTGACACACAAGTGAATTTACTCTGTTTGGGTTTTGACATTTCTTGTTTAGATGTTTTCTCTTGTTTAATAAAATTAATTGTTTGGACATTGTTAACATCTTTCCCTTTTTTGTTTCTCTGGACTTAGACATGATGCACGTGGGTGGTTAATTTGTTTGGTCTTTTTGGGTTCAGAATTATAATTGGTTGACCCAGAATTAACTTTAACCTTTTCAAATTGTTCGTCCAAATTAACACAAGGCATTTTGCCTTTTGATTTTGAAGTGGTATCCTTTTGCTTAGTTACAGATTCATTTGGTTTACATGCGGAATCTGGATCACTTACTAGAGGAGTGGACACCACATGATCCTTGATTGGGTTATTATTTATTGGTTTACTTTTTGCATTCATCAAGGTCTCTTGTGGTGGTGGTACCACTTTATATCCCAACCCTTCCCTATTATTACGCTCTCTCACTAAATGTTGGACAATATGGGATGAACTTGTCCAACTATATTGTTTTTGTTCTAGTAAATTTACTTCTACTTCCAAAACTGCCTTTTGTTCCTTAGTGTCTTCTAGGGAGTTTAGATAGAACTTAATGTCATTAGCTTGGTTAAAGGCTACAACTTCAGTTCCCTAAGCTGTTTGTTCAAAAGTTCTATCTTTTCTTTATAGTTGTGCTCATTTGTTTTAAGACTCTATTGGCTACAGTGCACAGTTGTAGGTCCTTTACTAAGTTATCATTATGGTCTAATTAGCAAATTTCATATCAATTCTTTCCCTAAATTTATTACAATCAGAACAAGCATGATTATTTAAAAGTTAAGTAGGGGTACTTACCTGAGAGGGTGCGGTTGAATCAGCCATGAAAGTAGTGTCTGATTTCTCTGGTTCTGTTGATTCTAGACTTGTTGTACTTGTCCCTTCTTCAGGTAGGTGATCAACTACTGTTGCAAATCCTTCAACGTTTGACATCACGAGCTCTGTTGTAATATCATCCTCACTTGCTGTGTCATCATCTAAGTCCTCGACACTAGCAATGTTGGATTCTCCCGGAGACACAAACCGGAAGCTCCAATCTTGTCCTTCGTCATCATGAGCAGTCAAGGCTTTAGGATCCTTGCTTGACGAAGTAGGACTGTTTGTAGGCTTCTCCTGACGAGAGAAAGATGACAATGGATTCCCATTTCCCGTCTTCTGGGCTTCACACATTCACGTTTGAAGTGCCCCTTTTCCCCGCAATTGAAGTAGGTAACCTTGGATTTGTCAAAACCGAAAGTTGTGTACTTAGTGGCAACCAACTTCTGTCTGGTTTTCTTGACAAACTTCTTAGCTCTTCAGGCAGCACTTGCTAAGGTCCACATTATGTCCATCCATTCCAGCTCTGTCTCATCTACCTGTTTATAGTCCTCATCTGGCAGATGGCAGTTCCCAATTTTCCCCAACAACTAGCCCTTCATAGGATTGGACTACCGCTACTAAGAGGTCCATGTGCTCCTTTGCTACCTCACCAGTCACATTCTCGAGATTTTTGGTCTTCAGTTTTGTAGCATTTGCTTCAGGTGCTATGAATTGGGTACCAGACAACCCTGACATTTCAGATCATGAAGAAGAGGTTTGAGATGGACCAGCGGAACTCGACACAAAGGCTATTTGTAATGAAGCTCCAGACGTTTTGGCTTGAGGAGCTGAGTTGTACAAGGCTGGGTTCTGATCATAAGTAGACTTTTATGCCCTGTACTTCATCCTCAATTCCTCCTCTCTCAACTTCAGAATGAAGTCATTGATGTCTAACTTAGCAAGCATATCATTTTGTCTGAGGTTGGAAACAAACGAAACCCACTTTTCAGGCAACCCATTTGCAAAGTTGGAAACATTGTCTTCCATAGGTGGTGACTCCATGAGTGTGCAGCTCACTCATCAAGTGATAGAACCGATCAATTACATCGTCCAAGCTCTCCTTTCCTATTGACGAGAAGTTGTCAAACTTCTTCTTCAACGCTTTAGCCTTCAGAGCTTTCAACGATGCATTTCCCTCATATCTCTTTTCCAATGCATCCTATAGTTTCCTTGCTTGCTTGTTCTCAGAAAATTGATGGAAAATGTCCTTGGAATTGACTGAGTGAGCAAAGCATAGACTTTCTTCTTAGCATTGTACTTAACCTTTTGTCCATCAGTCATGCCCCCTAATGTAAGTTTGACTCCATCTGCTCCTACAGGTATGCTATACCCCATTTCTATCGACTCCCACAGATTTGGATCTACTCCATTCAAGTAGATCTTGAATCTTTGCTTCTACCGGGGTAATCATCAAACGTGATTAGCTTAGGGGGTTTGTTGTGATTCCCCACTTCGTTTTCCAGAAGCAATAGATTTTGGATCCTCGAATCCCTACCCGCGGTGAACGCTGAAAACTGATCTTCCATTGCTATAAACTTTAAACTTTGGAGCAAACTGCTTTACTTGTGCGAATGGAGATGTGTGATTGGGCTAATCGTGCGACTGAACAATGCTCATGGCTCAAACGTGCGAATGAACCACTGCGGATTAATTAATCTTACATATGGACAGGTGCGAATGAGCAATGCGACTAGACAGTTCAGTCGTACGAATGGAGGTACGAATGAGTCCAATCGTGCGTATGAGGGATGCATATGAATTCAATCAGACGATTGAGTCAATCGTGCGACTGAAGTTGCTGAAACTTGAAAATCCGTAGGTTTAAGGTATTTTGGACGCAAACTCGAATTTTCACTAACACTAATTGTCATATGCCGGAAAAACTTTAACTTTACGATCTGGAGACGTCCAAAAAAACTTTTGACACAAAAGGCTGTGTTTTTGCGTGAGAAACATAATTTTCATATCAAAATCAATTGAATCACATGTAAATTAAGAGCCAAAGCTCTAATACCACTTGTTAGGATAGTGTATTGAACAAAATACTAACTGATATACGTGCATACCGAATCAAATAGTGCGGAATCCTATTTGATTGGCGATCCAAACAGTGAGAATGCACGTAGAAACAATTGTGGATTGAATCTAAATGTTAAGAAAACGATTGGTAATCGATCTAGTGTGATCTATGAACTTGGAACAGGTTCTTAGAGGTCTCTGGACGGCTAGGGTATGATTTAGTATGTAGGTTTTCGAAGTGTTTTTGTTTTTCCACAATTTAAGTGGTATTTATAGGTTAGGGTTTCTCATTCGGCCGACTAAACCATTAGCATGGTTCAGTCGTGCGATTGAGTCATGCGGTTGATCCATTCGCACGACTTAGGGTTCAGTCGTGCGACTGAGTCAATCTCATGTTGCAATCATGCGACTGATCCAGTCTCCTGGTTCAGTCGTGCGACTGGTTCATTAGCATGAAGTTGTTCATGCGTATGGTCCATTAGCATGGGCCAATCGCATGAGAACTTTATATGATTAACTTTGAATATGTTTCACAATCATTATTTGACTTAGATCTATTTATACAACCACAAACCTATATAGTTAGTTCAATAAGCGTTATTACATACTAAGCAATGAAATACTCAACATTATAAGCACAACCACACATTGTATTTCATTAAGTACCCATTCTATTACATATGTGTAAGAAAATAATGACATTTTACATTAAGCTCAGAAACTAGGTACACATGTATCTACAAAAGTGCTGATGGAATCCTGCCATGTCATCACCTTCGTGGGTGGATGATGGATATGTAGCATCTGTGGTAGTGGCCTTAGATTGGGTGGGGCCAGTATCTCCACCATCACCACTATCATCATCATCAGAATCGTCGGATGGGAGCAGAATCGGCTCTGAATCTGTGTCACTATCATCGTGATGCCACTTCCTCCTAGCTGGCGCCACGTAGTCCTCTTGAGCCAAATTCCCAAACAACCTCCTTACAGGGGGCTTCACCTGCTTGCCCCTGTAAACCTTCATCATCCTAAGGGTGGTGTCATCCATGACCTCGAGAGAGACTGCATCATGACTCTCCTTAGGAAACAAAGGAAGCTTCTCATCAATGATCATCTATAGAAATCGGGGGTACATGCAGAAGCCTTCCTTGCCTTTGGCCTCTAAGTTCTCGATCATGTAAGAGAAAATCATGCTGGAAGAACTGAACGGGTAGTTCAGTACCAGTGCAACATAAGCATTCTGGATTTGGTCAGAGAGGTCGTCAAATCCTTCACGCCTAGAGGCTATGCACTTCAGGATCACATGTGCCAGATACTTAAATTGAGGACACATGTTACTCTTGTTTAGCACCCTAGCATTTAAGTCGACGGCGTACATGATCCTCATGAAACATCCCCGGACAATCAGGGGATGTGGCTTAGTTGGGTGGTTTCCATCCTCACCCAAGCCTAAAACCCGTCTCAAATCCTCCTCCGTGCTCATAATCTCTTGACCCAAGATAGAGTTCCGTATACAATGGTGCTTAGCTGATCTGTCTACCCTAGCACCCTCCCAGAAAGACTGTTGGATGGATCTATAAGATGTGCACTGAGTCGAGATAGCTCTGAAGATCCGTGATCAGCGTAGAAAAGCTATAATCCTTGAGAACTCAGCAACATTCCGGGATGTAGGATCAAGGTGGGCACATATGTTGTGCTTGGTGTTTATAGTCCACCTTTCTGCCTTGTTTCAGTAGCATAAGACACATAAACGTTAGATAAATTCACAACGGAAACAATTAAAACTTAAAGTGTTTAGAAATCAGTCTGTTTCAATTGTGCAATTGAACCATACGACTAAGTTCAGTCGGTTTGTTAAGTATGCGACTGACTTCAATCGTGCGACTGAGTCAATCTCATGTTGCAATCATGCGACTGATCCAGTCTCCTAGTTCAGTCGTGCGACTAGTTCATTAGCATGAAGTTATTCGTGCATATGGTCCATTAGCATGGGCCAATCACATGAGAACTTTAACTTTGAATATATTTCACAATCATTATTTGACTTAGATCTATTTATACAACCACAAACCTATATAGTTAGTTCAATAAGCGTTATTACATACTAAGCAATGAAATACTCAACATTATAAGCACAACCACACATTGTATTTCATTAAGTACCCATTCTATTACATATGTGTAAGAAAATAAGGACGTTTTACATTAAGCTCAGAAACTAGGTACACATGTATCTACAAAAGTGCTGATGGAATCCTGCCATGTCATCACCTTCGTGGGTGGCTGATGGATATGTAGCATCTGTGGTAGTGGCCTTAGATCGGGTAGGGCCAGTATCTCCACCATCACCACTATCATCATCATCAAAATCATCGGATGGTAGCAGAATCAGCTAGGAATCTGTGTCACTATCAGTGTGACGCCACTTCCTCCTAGCTGGCGCCACGTAGTCCTCTTCAGCCAAATTCCCAAACAACCTCCTTACAGGGGGCTTCACCTGCTTGCCCCTGTAAACCTTCATCATCCCAAGGGTGGTGTCATCCACGACCTCGAGAGAGACTGCATCATGACTCTCCTTACGAAGCAAAGGAAGCTTCTCATCAATGATCATCTGTAGAAATCGGGGGTACATGCAGAAGCCTTCCTTGCCTTTGGCCTCTAAGTTCTCGATCATGTAGGAGAAAATCATGCTGGAAGAACTGAACGGGTAGTTCAGTACCAGTGCAACATAAGCATTCTGGATTTGGTCAGAGAGGTCGTCAAATCCTTCACGCCTAGAGGCTATGCACTTCAGGATCACATGTGCCAGATACTTAAATTGAGGACACATGTTACTCTTGTTTAGCACCCTAGCATTTAAGTCGACGGCGTACATGATCCTCATGAAACATCCCCGGACAGTCAGGGGATGTGGCTTAGTTGGGTGGTTTCCATCCTCACCCAAGCCTAAAACCCGTCTCAAATCCTCCTCCGTGATCACAATCTCTTGACCCAAGATAGAGCTCCGTATACAATGGTGCTTAGCTGATTTGTCTACCCTAGCACTCTCCCAGAAAGACTGCTGGATGGATCTATAAGCTGTGCACTGAGTCGAGATAGCTCTGAAGATCCGTGATCGGCGTAAAAAAGCTATAATCCCTGAGAACTCAGTAACATTCTGGGATGTAGGATCAAGGTGGGCACATATGTTGTGCTTGGTGTTTATAGTCCACCTTTCTGCCATGTTTCAGTAGCATAAGACACATAAACGTTAGATAAATTCACAATGGAAACAATTGAAACTTAAACTGTTTAGAAATCAGTCTGTTTCAATTGTGCGATTGAACCATACGACTGAGTTCAGTCGGTTGGTCGAGTATGCGACTAACTTCAATTGGGCGACTAAGCATGCGTCTAGGTTCAATTGGGTGACTGAGCATGCGGCTGAGTTCAATCGGGCGATTGTCCTCATCCTCCTAGTTCATTCGACCGATTGTGTCATTCGCCTAATGCAATCGTGCGATTGAAGTTCATTTATAGTGACCAGTCGTATACGTCTCTGTTCGACACTTTAAACATGAATCTAGGTCAAAACTGGAAGTTAAACATTGTGTTTAGGTTCTTTAGACTCGCAGGAACCCTAATTGTTGCAGTATGTCTTTCATTTTAACCAATTTTCATGTTTATATGGTCTGTTTGTTGGTTATCACTTATTTCTTCATTTTTAAGCAATTTGGGCCTGTTAGGGTTTGTTTTCACCGCGCATTTTGTGCGATTTGGGTTGTTAATTACCTGCAGATGATATAACAACTCGTTAGTAACACAATGGTGAAGAGAAATCGATTTAATCAAATTTTGGCAGAGTGTCGCTACTTTCGGGCGATTTTAGGGCGATTGAGGGGTGATGAAAACATGCAACCGAGTTTAGCATTATTTATACTAAGTCTGGCTTCAATCGGGCAATTGGATCCATTCACACTCTTCATTCGTGTGATTGGAGCTTAGTCATGCGATTGGCTCGGTCAGTCACCTTCAGTCATGCGACTAGGTTTTAGTCAGGCGACTGACTCATTCGGTCACCTCCATTTGTGCGATTGGTTCATTATTGTGATCCAATCGTGTGAATTGTTCATACTCATGTCCCATTCGTGCGACTAGTCCATACTTATGGTCCAGTTGTGCATATGACTCTGACTTGTTAATTTGACATTATGCACTTTAAAAACTAATCCTTTTTAACAATAGATAAAACATTTTTTTAGTAATGATCATCTCAGACATGACCCATTTAATTTGAAAACACAGTTGATCACCTCAGACGTGATCCTTTTACTTAAATGAATTTGTCACCTCAGACGTGATTCATTTTTAATTCTTATTATTTTGGTCACCTCAGACATGACCCTTTTGAGTGAGTGATTCACAGATTATGATGAATTGTAGAGTCCGACTCTTACATTAAAATTTACTAAAACTAAACAGAAGAAATTTGAAATTAAGAACTATAACAAGACATAATTTTGTATATTTTATTAGAGATGAAATACGACCTATTAGAATAATTCTAATTGATTTTATCGTGGACATCACAGCTTCAATTCCAGTTAATCATTTCTTGTATGATTCATTTTGGAATCATATAGGTATATGAGACTCACTTGGACACTTTAATAAACAATTTTGATGCTTGATCCTTGTTTTCAGTGATAGACAACAACAATTTTAAGAAATCATACTAGAGATACAAGATACACACAATGATTTTGACTGTCAAGAGTTGCAGCTCACGATGATTGTCAGTATACTTGTCTTCTTAAATCCATACACAGATTTTTGACACATATTGGTGATGATTTAAGGTTTGATTATTTCAACAAGCATTTGTGGATCCCATGCTTATATGGTAATCAATGTTCCTCAGGAGATTTTAGCGGTCTACGGGTATAATACAAGAAGAAACTATTCTAAGAGCTTTCAAAGAGATGCTAAGCCTCAGGTCAATGCCACCGCACAGTAGAGAGGCGCAAATAACAATGAATTATAGAATATTAAGGTTATGCTTATCCTCAGGTTAGTGCCACTACACAACAGAGAGGCACACAACCTATCTTCTTGTTTGAGCAAGTATTTTCTTTTTGCACAGATCGCACCAACAACATATGTTATTAGCTTGATTGGTTTTTGCATTTTTCATGTGCTTTGCTTATATTTTATGGTCATCCGCACACATTTGTGGCGTTGAGTTTGCTCGTCACCCCTTATTGAAACTTTGTTGATTGTGTTAACCAGGGATATGATGGGAACCCACAGCTTGTTGAACAACTTAGTTTTAGCTTGAATTCACCAATGAGGTCTACTTATCTATTGTGTTGAATCTACCAACATATCATCTAATGAGCTAACAACCTCTAGGTCTACTTTCTCTATGTTACCATAGTAGCACACTAGTTTACCTATCATCTTTCCTTTTATTTTGCTTTGACTATTCAGACTTAACTTTGAAATTTGCATCATACTTAGATAAACCTTTTAAAGTCCCAAATGATCTGTTCCCTATGTACTATCATTTTCCAAATTTGTTGAGTTAGTATCGCTGATTTGATTTCTTTCCTTTTAGCTAAGCTGTCCTTCTCCCTCGTTTTATTAAATAATGTAATCTAACCTATTCTCCCCCTAAAATTCTACAACCGAAAATGTTTTTGCGTTTAGAATTTTAATAGGCGAAGAAATAAAATAAAATAAAATAAAAAAATAACTCTACTCGTCGGACTATGTACTGTTATCGTCTGGATTCACTTCACTTTTCTTTTTCACCCTGTTGACCTCTAACAGATTTAAAAATCTTGGTTTATCAAACGCTTTTGTGTAAAGGTCAACGTATTGAAAGTCCGTATTAATTTTAACAACATCGATTAAATTCTTTTCAAAACAATCACGTATAAAGTGATATTTAATTCCGATGTGTTTTGTCTTAGGATGTTGGATAGGATTTTTAGTTACGGCTATAGGAGAAAATTATCAACAATATAGGAGTGTTAGAGAATTTCAAACCGTAGTCCTGCACTTGCTGTTGAAGCCAGATGATTTGTGAACAGCAGCTTGCGGCAGCAACGTATTCAGCTTCACAAGTTGATAGAGCAACCGATGTCTGCTTCTTACACTGCCACGTGACTAATCTTCTCCCAAAGAATTGACATCCTGCTGAAGTTGACTTGTAGTTCATTTTGTAGCCACCATAATCCGAATCACTATACGATGTAAGCTCAAAGTCATCATCATGAGGATACCACAACCCAAGTGTTGGAGTACCCTTCAGATAACGAAATATCCTTTTGACGCCTATGAGATGGTTGACTTTTGGTTTCGCCTGATATCTGGAGCACAGACACATCGCATACATGTTATCGGGTTGTGAGGTACTAAAGTACATGGGGGATCCGATCATTCCCGGTACATTGTGGCATCCACCAGATCACCATTTTCGTCGGGTGCCACATCGAAGTTTGTAGCCAGTGGAGTCCCAGCTGCCAAAGCATTCTCCATATCGAACCGACTAAGAATATCGCCTACATACTTGGTCTGATGTAGAAATATCCCCTTTGTTGTCTGATCCACCTGTAACCCAAGAAAGAACTTCATCTCTCCCATGGCACTCATTTCAAATTCCTGTTTTCATTACGACTTCAAATTCTTTGCATAATGCTTCGTTTTTGGAACCGAAGATTATGTCATCAACATAGATCTGAACTAATAGTAAGTCACCATCCTGTTCTTTCATAAACCATGTACAGTCAATCACTCCTCTGCGAAAGCCGTGTTTCATAAGATAAGTCGAGAGATTTTCATACCATGATCTTGGGGCTTGATGGAGCCCGTAGAGAGCCTTATCAAGTTTCTAAACTCTGTCCCAATGATACGGATCCTCAAATCCTTCTAGTTGACTGACATACACTGCCTCCCGGATTTCACCATGAAGGAATTGTAAGACCCCGTTCCCGGGACGCTTACAGCTAGTAAATCATTGCGCCTAAAACTTATAATTACATTGACTTCAATAAAGTATTGTAGCGGAAACATAAAAATGGCTTTTCATATCATTACAAATACTTTTGCAAGTTAGCACAACATTCGTTTCAAACATAGTTTGTTCGCATTACAATGCAAAAAACATTAAACAAAAGAATTCAATCCAAAAGAGCTGAGTAGCCGCCCCGTGCCATCCTCAGCAACATTACCTGCCAACTGGAAACACATAAAAGTCAGCGTTGCTGATTGAGTTCTAGTTTTATAATAAAACATACTTTTCTTTCGTTAAAACCGTTCTTTACATTCATGCAATCATACATCATACGTACACATAGACAATATCATTATTATCTTCATCATTCATACTTTTATTCTTTCATTCGTATGTTCATTAACTTTCGCATTCTTTCAACATTACATCTTTTCTTTCCTTCAACCATAAACTTTACCCTGCTATTCCTGGTACTAGACCTAGGTCTATCATAGACCTGCTATAACGGTGCTCCGCACCTCTGATCATAGCACCTAGGGTAGAGTTTAGGTGTACCACTACTATGTGCAATACCTAGCTATTCCTAGTACTGGACCTAGGCCTAACATAGACCAGCTATAACGGTGCTTCGCACCTCTGGTCACAGTACCTAGGGCATGCAGCAATGGTGCTATACAAATGGTCAGTCACAAAGAAAGACCCCAATATGCATCCTCCCGGGGTAGCGAACCCACACACCGTTGTGCTAACACCTTTTAATGGTGTGTCCCGACATACTATGCTTGCAATACTTTCTTTACATTCATCATTCATTAATCCATGCATTCTTACTTCATGTTCATCTTTTCTTTATCTTTCACTTTATGTTTCATAATACTTTCACTTCATTCATTAACATTAAACGTAAAGTCACGGGAAAGATAAACATACATCATAACAAGGAACATAACATACACAGTCATCAACATCATACAGGGCAACATCATACCTACATAACACACATCATGCATAAACATGCAACACCATCATCATCATGCCCAACATACTCTCTAAGGCCTCACTAGTCATCTTACATGAACTTACGGGAACTTTCACGTCAAAACTTACATCTGCACTTTCTCCCTAAAAAGTCAGTAATTAAACCACACTTCCCACGGGTACACCAGCCCTACTTGGGCGTATGGGCACCCTTCAGTCGCATGGCCTCCAAGCGACTAGACTTCATGTGATTGAACAAATGCGGATGAACAACTATGCGAATGAACACCCAATCGTGCGAATGAAACTAATACGAATGGACTCCATGCGGATGAGTCCCATGCGAATGGACCTAATGCAGATGGGACTAATGCGGATGAGCATTTATGCGACTGGGCTCCCAGTCATGCGAATGAACCCTCAGTCGTGCGAATGAACCTCAATCACACCTCAATCGGCCATATGGCCTCCATTCGGTCGCCTAGCCCTAGCTGATGCAGAATGCAATTCATCCTGAACCCAATCTGCCATTTTCGACCTCCAAGCTCATCCAAACCCATTCTAAGCCCAAATCAACCATCCTAAACCTTAGAAATGCATACCACAACACCATTCAAGCACACACAAACTCAAAAGCAAGACCCAAACAAATCATACACATACCCACACATACATAAACGGGTCAAACACACACACACTTCAAAACCCCGATTTTCAGATGTGTTCCAGCCCCAAATCATTCAAAAACGTGTAAAATAGGGGTCCTAGAACTCACACAAATTACCACAACGAGAAGAGCTTTGATTAGACCCGCTACTCGACGATTTTGCTCCCTTGAACCAACTCGAACCAACTTTTCTCTCTTTTTCTCTCTTCTTTCTTTCTTTTGGCTGATTTGTGGGTGTGGGGAGAGGGTAAGGGCTGCCCTCTCCCTTTAAATACCCCCACTCACCAACTTTCTCTCATTGGCGAGTTTGGTCCCCCGACTTTGGGCTTTATTTCTTTTTCTTCTTTCGTCGGCTTCAAAGAAAATATCCGGGTGTTACAGGTTTGCACTCCTTACATCTAATTGATAAACTTTGATCTTCATGTAAGATGCATAGGCTAGAAAGATACCTATTGCTTCCATTCTTGCCATGCCTCGTCGTTTAGGGCTTCAATCACATATTTTGGCTCAAATTGAGACACAAAACATCAATATGCACTATCATGAAGATATCTATTTTCCATCACAAAGGCATAATTAGCTGAGTATAGTTGATTTCTTGTCTGTACTCCTAATCGAACATCTCCAATGACATTATCCAAAGGATGATAAGCATTTACTCGTGTTCCAGGAGTGGTGGGAACAACTACCTCATTATCCAGATTGTGAACAGCTCATTCCGTATCTGAGGCAGTGGGAGTGTGAGGTTCCGAAGTGTCAGAAGCATCAACATTAGATGCTTCTGAACTTGCAGTAGTAGGAACCTATTCCTCCTGAGCCACCTAATAATTTGTCACGTCTTCATCATCAGAGGAGGAGTCACTTACCACAAGTGCTCCCCCTGAAGAACTATGAGACTCACCTTGTGATGCGGAATTCGTCGGGTCCAGTGATGGTGTATTTAACTCTTCGTACATCATTTTGGTCGATAACTCATCCTCAGAAGGGGAGAGAGGGATGTTGAAGGACTTAAAGAATCCATCATAATCGAAAAAGAATGAGGGTCCTTTTCAAACAAGAGGGGTGGTGTTTCTCTATACATCAACATTGCACCACACTTCTACTTGACCCGTGGAGTTGTCGTAAACTCTCTTATTCGGTATGTTGTATCCCAAGAAAATTCCTTCTTTGGCCTTCTCGCTGAACTTCCCTGACTGAGTTTTCTTCAACAGCGTACATGGTGCGCCAAATGGCTCGCGGTACCCCAGATTTGGTTTACGCCGGTGGAGCACTCATAGCACGTTTTACTGTGACGCTTGACCACTAAGACTCGGTTGAGGGTGTAACAAGCGTTAGCTACTACCTCGTTCCAAAATTGGATAGGCAGTTTCGAGTCTGCTAGCACCGTCCGGGCTGTCTTTATCAAGGTTCTATTTTTTTCTCTCAACAACCCCGTTCATTTGAGGAGTGTAGGCAAATGTGAACTGGTGCATAATTCCTTTTTCATTGCAGAATGCCTCCATCCACTAGTTCTTGAACTCGGTACCGTTGTCTGAGCGAACTTGCCTTACCTTAACCTTGTAGAGTGACTCTAATGTAGTTACCAGCTCTTTGAATGATTCAAATTTCTCTGATTTGGATTTCAAAAACATGACCCCAAGAAAATCTTGAGTAATCATCCATAATTACATAGTAGTACAAATCGCCTGCAATGCTCTTTGTACTAACTAGGCCAATAGATCCATGTGAAGAAGCTCAAGAGGCAAGTCAATTGAGTGAACTTTCTTTGTCTTATGAGACTTCTTCGTTTGTTTTCCTTTCTTACATTCAACATAAAAATTCGGTAATTAGAAGTTCTTGACATTTACTCCATGCACTAGATCATTCTAGATCAAGTAATTCATCTTCCGTGGATTAATGTGTCCCATTCTCCTATGCCAGGAGATAGAGTCTTTTTCTGTTGCCTTTGACAAGAAGCATTGTTCATCATGATTGGTTGTGGAGGCCTTTAATAGGTCCAAGACATATAAATCATTATATCTTGAAGCTGACATTAAGACTTGATCCTCCGGTATTACATACTCCTTCTTTAACACATAGCACTTCTTGTTGTCAAAGACTACCTTGAATCCTTTGTCACAAATCTAGGATACAGAAAGTAAATTATTTTGAAGTTGTTGAACATAGTTTACCTTATCAAATTTCACGTGTCCTCCTTTAATTTGTTTAACATTTAACAAGAGAGACAGGTTTCCAGTCATGTGCATTGATGCCCCACTATCAATGATCCAAGTATTTGTAGAAGCACTATAGCGGACACCCTGCACATTCAAAGGAAATGATTGGTTTAGGTTAGGGACCCAAGCCTTAACTGGCTTGGGTGACCTGGAGGAATCACACATCATAAATTCTACCCACTGTCCATTAGAGGTTGAGGGCAGATCATTCTTCTTCTTGTTCTTATTATCATACACTAGACTTGAATTTTCTTTCCATAGGCCAGTTTTGTGTAAGGCTATTTGTGATAAACAGACGACTGGCTTATGGTTTGAACTTTATGTTCACTAATTCCTTTTGGTGGAGTGATAGAACTTCTTTTAGAAGAACTTGGTTTAATATCATGAAGTCCAATTTTCTTTCTTGGTGACTGATAATAAGGACGATTAGAAGCAATGTGTCCATACTTTCCATAATTGTAGCATGATCTACTTTTGACATGTTGGTGGAATTGTTTCTGTGTGGATGTGTATGACACAGGTGTGACTTTAGTCTATTTGGGTTTTGAAACTTCTTGTTTAGATGTTTTAGCTTCTTTAACAAAATACATTGTTTGAACGTTTTTAACATCTTTACTCTTTTGTTTATTTGGGCTAAGACATGGTGCACGTGATTGGTTAACTTGTTTAGTTTTTATGGGTTCAGAATTAGACATGTTTGAACCTGACTTTACCTTAACCTTTTCAAATTGTTCATCCAAATTAACAATGAGCATTTTACCTTTCGACTTCAATGTGGCCTCCTTCTGTTTAGTGACTGATTCCACTGGTTTACTTGTGGAATCTGGATCACTAAATAAAAGATTGGTCACCACATGATCCTTGATTGGGTTGTAATTAATTGGTTTACATTTAGCATTCAACAAGGTTTCATGTGGTGGTGGAACCACTTTGTAACCCAACCCTCCCCGTTATTGCGTTCTTTTACTAAGTGTTGGACTATGTGAGAAGAACTGGTCCAACTATGCAGTTTTTGTCTTAATGATTTACTTCGACTTCCAAGACTGCTTTTTCTTTCTTAGTTTCTTCTAGGGATTTTATATAGAAATTTATGTCATTTTCTTGGTTAAAAGCAACACCTTTAGTTTCCCTTAGTTGTTTATTTAATAGTTCTATTTTCTCTTTATAACTGTGCTCATTTTGTTTTAAAATCCGATTTCCTTCTGTGCATAGTTGTAAGTCATTTACTAAGCTATCATTATGATCTAATAACCTACCAAATTTTGAGTCTATGCTTTCTCTAAATTTATTACATTCATTACAGGCATGACTATCAAACAGTTGGTCTTTGGTACTTACCTGAGAAGATTCGATTGAATCAGCCATCATAGTTGAGTTTGACTGTTTGGGTACTGGTGATTCTGAACATGTTGTTTTGAGACCTTCTTCATTCAGTTGATTGACCACATTCTCATTTTTTTCCTTATTAGACATCACTAGTTCCACGACGATTTCACCTTCATTTGCAGAGTCGTCATCCAAACCCTCAACACAGGCAATGTCGGATTCACCTGGAGATACAAACCGAAAGGTCCAATCTTGCCCTTCATCGTCTTGTGCAGTCAAGGCCTTAGTGTCCTTGTTTGACGAGGTAGCACCATTTGTCGTTTTTCTTGATGATTGAAGGTTGAGAATGGATTACCATTACCTGTCTTCTTAGGCTTAACACATCCACACTTGAAGTGCCCCTTCTCTCCACAGTTAAAATAGGTAACTTTGTTTTAATCAAAACCAAAGGTAGTGTCTTTGGTGGCTATCAAGTTCTATCCCATCTTTTTCACAAACTTCTTCGCACTTCGAACAGCACTAGCCAACGCCCACATGATATCCATTCTTTTGAGTTCACTTTCATCTACCTACTCGTAGTCTTCATCGGCGAGATGGCAGTTTCCAATCTTCCCCCCACCTAGAGCATCATAGGAATGAACTACAGCTGCTACGAGATCCATATGCTCCTTTGCCACCTCTACAGTTACATTACCGAGATTCTCGGTCTTCAACTTCGTAGCATTTACTTCGGGTGCTATAAATTGGGTGCAAGATGACCCTGACGTGTCAGATCCTGAAGTAGTGGCTTGAGAAGGAGCGGCTGAACTCGACATGAATGTCATTTGAAGTGGTGCTCCTGAGTTTTTTGAGGTGGAGATTGAATTATACAGAGACGGGTTTTGATCGTAAGATCCCACTGAGACCTGTACTTCATCCTCAGTTGCTCCTCCCTCGGTTTCAGGATGAAGTCATTTATGTCTAATTTTGCCAGTAATTGTTTTGTCTCAAATTTGACACAAACGAGTCCCACTTCTCTGGCAGACCATCGGCAAAGCTTGATACCTTATCTTCCATTGACGTTGTAACCCCATGAGTGTGCAGCTCACTCATTAAATGGTAGAATCGGTCTATGACATCATCCAAGCTCTCCTTACCCATCGATGAGAAGTTATTGAACTCCTTCTTCAAAGCCTTTGCCTTTAGAGCATTTAACGATGCATTCCCGTCGTATCGTTTTTCTAGAACCTCCCATAATTTCTTTTCCTGATTATTCTCAGAAAATTGGTGGAATATATCCTTAGATATCGACTGAGTCAACAGAGCATACACCTTCTTCTCAGCATTATACTTCACCTCTGGCTGTCAGACATGGCACCCAGAGTAAGTTTAACACCATCAGCATCAACCGGCATACTATAACCAGTTTTGATTGATTCCTACAGATTGGGATCAACACCATTGAGATAAATTTAGAACCTTTGCTTCCATTATGGGTAATCGTCTAATGTGATAAGCTTAGGCGGCTTATTGTGATTCCCAATCTCATTTTCCAGAAGTAACAGGTTCTGGATACGCGAGTCCCTACCTGCAGTAAACGCAGAGTACTGATCTTCCATTTCTTTAAACTTTGATATTTAGAACAAAACTTTTTCACTTTTGTGAATGGAGAGATGCGATTGGGTCAATCGTGCGGATGGACTAATGCGGATGAATCAATCGTGCAATTGAACAAGTGCGGATGAGACAATCGTGCGATTGGCCAAATGTCGATGAACAGTCTTGCGATTGAGCAGATGCGGATGAACAATGCAAATGAGATTTTTCAGTCGTCTGAATGGACGGGCAACTGAGCTTAATCGTGCGTATGGGAGGTGCGAGTGAGTTCAGTCGTGCGATTGAGTCAATCGTGCGACTGAAGGTTGCTGGTTTTGAAAATTCAAGGTTTTGGTACATTGACATAAAAGTATGATTTTTCACGAACCCTAATCTGCCGTAAGCCAAAAACATGAACATTTAGATCTGGAGACGTCTAAAACATTGTTTTACTCAAAAAGATGGTGTTTTTGAATGAAAAAACATGATTTTTTACACCAAAACGATCGAATCACACGCAAAATCAAGAGCCAAAGCTTTGATACCACTTGTTAGGATCATTTACATACGGAGTACTAACTGATTCTACGCATATACCAACTCAAATTGTGCGGAATCCTATTTGATTGGCGAGCCAATCAGGGAGAACACAGTTTAGATCAATCTAACGATTAATGAAACGTTAAGAATGATTAGAGAACGATCAATTGCGATCTATGAACTTGGAACAGGTTTTCTTGAGTCTCTGAGCGGCTAGGGTACAATTATGTGCGTAGGTATTCGAATTGTTACGTTTTTCCATGAATTAGGTGGTATTTATAGGTTAGGTCTTCCAATCGTACGACTGAGCCATTAGCATGGTTCAGTCGTGCGACTGAATCATATCCATCCGCACGACTGAAGGTTCAGTTGTGCGACTGAGTCAATCTTTTGTCTCAATCGGGCGACTGATCCAGTCTCCTGGTTCAGTCGTGCGACTGGTCCATTAGCATGAAGTATTCATGCGTATGTCCATTAGCATGGTCCATTCGTATGAGAACTTCACATGATTAAGTTTAAACATATTTCTCAATCATTATTGACTAAGAATCATATATAACAACCACAAACCAATATATTTAGTTCACTATAAGTGATGACACAATAAACAATGAAATATTAAACATTATAAGCCTTAACCACACTTTGTATTTCATTCATACCCATTCAATTACATATACGTAAGACATGATAGAGATTTTACATTAAGCTTTTAAACTAGGTACACATGTATCAACAATCCCACACTTATATGGTAATCAACATTCCTTAGTAGATTTTTGAGCGGTCTATGGGTATTTGACAAGAATAAACTATTCTAAGAGCTTTCAAAGAGATGCCAAGCTTCAGGTCAGTGCCATCGCATAGCAAATAGGTGCAAACAACAATGAATTCTAGAATATTTAGGGTATGCTTATCCTCAGGTCAGTGCCACCGCACAGCAGAGAGGCACACAACTTATCTTCTTGTTAGAGCATTTGTTTTCTTTTGCACATAACACGCCAACAACATTAGTCATGAGCTTAATTGCTTTAGCAGTTTTTCCATGTGCTTTGCTCATTATTATGGTCATCCGCACACATTTGTGTCATTTATTTTGCTCGTCACCCCTTATTGGAAATGTGTTGATTGTGTTAACCAGGGATAAGATGAGAACCCACAACAAGTTGAACAAATTAGTTTAAATTTTATTCACCAATGAAGTCTACTCATCTATTGTGTTAAATCTACCGACACATCATATAATGAACTAGCAACCTCTAGGTCTACTTGCTCTATGTTACCTCAGTAATAGACTAGTTTTACTATCATTTTTCTTTTATTGTGCTTAGACTTCTCAGACTTGTAATTTTAATTTAGCATGTTGAGCAAATTTGTTTTGAAGTCCCAACCAATTTGTTCCCTATGTACATCATTTTCCATAAACTTTGACTCAAAATCACAGATTTGATTTCATTTCTTTCAGCTAATCTGCCCTCCCCCATTGTTTTTTAAGTAAATAAATACTACAACTAATTAAATACTAAACTAAACTATTCTCCCCTAAAATTCTAAAACCAAAAATCTTGTGTTTTTTTGGATTTTAAAAGACTAGAAAATAAAATAAAAGAAAAGAGATAATAAACTAAGAAAATACTTGTCGGACTAAAAACTTTTCTTCTTCTTGAATCACATCACTTTTCTTTTTCACACCATTAACCTCTAAAAGATATAAAAACCAAGGTTTGTCAAATGTTTTTGTGTAGAGGTCGGCGCGTTGAAAATAAGTATTAGTTTTAACAACATCATTTAATTGCTTTTCAAAACAGTCACGTATAAAGTGATATTAATACCGATGTGTTTAGTTTTTGGGTGTTGGATAGGATTTTTGGTGACAACAATTGCAGCAGAACTATCAACAAAGATAGGGGTGTTAGAAAATTACAAACCGTAGTCGTGCATTTGCTGTTAATCCAAATGATTTGCGAACAACAACTTGCAGTAGCAACATATTCAGCTTCACATGTTGACAAAGCAACTGATGGCTGCTTCTTACACTGCCAGGTGACTAACCGTCTACCAAAGAACTGATATCCCACTGATGTTGACTTGTAATTCATCTTGCAACCACCATAGTCCGAGTCACTATAGGTTGTAAGCTCAAAGTAATCGTTATGAGGATACCACAACCCGAGTGTTGGAGTACCCTTTAGATAACGAAAAATCCTTTGAACTCCAATGAGATGATTTACTTTTGGTTTTGCCTAATATCTAGAACAAAGACATGTGGCGTACATAATATCAAGACGAGAGGCTGTGAGGTACATTAGAGATCCGATCATTACGCTGTACATGGTGGCATCAACCAGATCACCGTTTTTGTCGGGTGCCAGGTTATGGTTCGTGGCAAGTGGAGTTCCAGCAGTCGCAGTATTCTCCATGTCGAATCTACTGAGGATATCTCCTACATATTTGGACTGATGCAGGAAGATTCCTTTCGGTGTCTCATCCACCTATATCTAAGAAAGAACTTCATCTTCCACATGGCACTCATCTCAAACTCTATTTTCATTACAGATCGAATTCTTTACATATATCTTCATTTTTGAAACCGAAGATTATGTCATCCACATATGTACTAGTCGTAAATCACTATCCTTTTATTTGATGAATAACATGTAGTCAATAACTCCTCTGCGAAAACCATGTTTCAGTAGATGAGTTGAGAGTTTCTCATACTAGGCTTTAGGGGCTTGTTGGAGCCTGTAAAGAGCCTTGTCCAGATTATAAACTCTATCCGATGATACGGATCCTCAAATCCTTCTGGTTGACTGAAGTATACTATTTCACGAATTTCACCATGAAGAAATGCATTTTTCACATCCAATTGATAAACTTTAATTTTCATGTAGGATGCATAGGCTAGGAAAATAGGAATTGCTTTCATCCTTGCCACCGGTGCAAACACTTCATTGTAACCGATGCCTTCGACTTGTCGAAACCCTTGAACCACAAGCCAAGCCTTATTTCTAATTATAACCCTTGGTCATCTTTCTTACCCTTCAGTACTCATTCAGTGCCAATCACCTTAGCACCTTTTGGTCTGTCCACAAGGGTCCATACTCCTAACTTCTTGACTATATGAGTTCTTCTTGCATAGCACTAACCCATGCCTCATCTTTTAAGGCTTCACTCACATACTTTGGCTCAAATTGAGATACAAAACATCGATAAGCACCATCATGAAGATATATTTTTTCCATGGCTGAGGCATAATCAGCTGAGTATAGCTGATTTCGTGTCTGTACTCCCGATAGAACATCCCCAATGATGTTATCCAAGGGATGATACATATAATTTGAGACCCAGGAGTGGTGGGAACAACTACCTTAGTATCCAGATTTTGATTCCCAGGTTTAGTATTGTAGCTATTAGAGTATGAGGTTCAGACGTGTTAGTGGCATCAAGATCCGATGCTTGTATACTTTCATTAGTGGGAACCTATTCCTCCTAGTCCACATTTTCAGTCTCAAGTACTTCATCATCAGAGAAAGAATCACTTACTTCAAGCTCTCCCCCTGAAGGGCTAGAAGTATCCTCTAATAGAGCTGTTGATGTCGAGTCTGGTAGTGGAGTGTTCAGAACATCGTACATTATCGTAGCAGACAGCTCGTCATCAGGATGAGAAGGTGGTAGATTGAAGAATTTAAAGAATCCATCATTGTCAAAGAAGAAGGAGGGTCCTTTTCCAGCAGGTCGGGTGGTGTATCTTTGAACATCAATATTGCACCACACTTCTACCTGACCCGTTGAGTTGTTGTACACTCTCTTGTCTAGTATACTATATCCAAGAAAGATGCCTTCTTATGCCTTCTCACAAAATTTCCCAGTATAAGTCTTCTTTAACAACATGCACGGTGCGCCAAACGGTTCTAGACACTCCATGTTTCGTTTACCTTGCTCGAGCAGTTCATAACATGTTTTCCCATGTCGTTTGACCACTAAGACTCGATTGAGTGTGTAACATGCACTAGCCACTGCCTCATTCCAGAATTGAATAGGCAGTTTAGAGTCATCTAGCATTGTCCTTGCTGTCTCTATCAAACTCCGATTTTTCCTTTCAGTAACCCCATTCATCTGTGGAGTGTAGGCAGAAGTAAATTGATGTACGATTCCTTTCTCTCTACAGTATGCCTCCATCCACTGATTCTTGAACTCTGTGTCATTGTCTGACCAATCTTTCAGACTTTCATCTTGTAGAGTGATTCCAATGTAGTGACTAAATGCTTGAATGAATCAAATGTCCCTGACTTGGCTTTCAGAAACATCACCCAAGAGAATCTTGAGTAATCATCAGTTACTACAAAGCAGTACAGATCTCCAATAATGGTCTTTGTGCTGACAGGGCCAAACAAATCCATGTTTAGATGCTGGAGAGGAATATCAATAGAGTTAACTTACTTTGCTTTGTGAGACATCTTGGTCTATTTCCCTTTCTCACAAGCTACGCAAAAATCCAGAAGCTAGAAATTCTTGACAGTTACTCCATTCACTAAATCATTCTGTACTAGATGATTCATCTTCCTAGGATTAATGTGTCCCATTCTCCTATGCCATAAGACTGAGTCCCTCTTTGTTTCCTTTGACAAGAAGCATTGAACAGTGTGATCAGTTATGGAGGCTTTTGATAGATCCAAGACATACAAATTGTTATATCTTGAAGCTGACATTAGAACTTTATCCTCCTCAATAACATAATCCTTCTTCAATATGTAGCACTTCTTGTTGTCAAACACAACTTTGAATCCTTTATCACAGATCTGGGAGACTAAAAGCAAGTTGTTTTGTAGTTGTTGAACATAGTTGAACTTGTCAAACTTCACTTTCTTGTATCCCACTTCGCCTTGAGCGATGATGTAACCTCCTTTTTTTCCAGCGAATGATACATGTCCCCCTTTAATTTGTTTGACACTGAAAAGGAGAGACGAATTCCGATTCATGTGCCTAATAATCCAGGTATTAGTGATACACTGTAGCAGACACCCTGTACTGTGAAGTCGCTGGATCGGTTGACATCCGAGAGTGTTCTTGACGGAAGGAAAGAAAAAACAAGAGATAAACAATTGAACGAACAATAATAGAATGGTTTCATTGATAAAACCCAATGATTACAAGCTCGTTAAACATAAGAATCAAGACTCTTGGCAAGGGGAGATCGAGCATGATCTCCCCTCTCATCCGGCAGCACCTAGGCCCCGGGCATACTCCTTTTTCTTCCTACATAATGAAACTGGTATTTATAGGCCTCAGCCCATATCAGATGCGGCTGGGCCCATTCGTATGATTGGACCATGCGTATGGTTCAATCGTACAACTGGACCATACGTATGGTTCAATCGTACAACTGGACCATACTTATGGTTCAGTCTTACGAATGGCCCAATAGCATCTCTCAATCGCACGACTGGTCCATTAGCATGGCCTAGTCATACAACTGAGTCTCATTTGCATATGCTTCTACAAATGACCCAGTTTCATGTGTTTACAACATATCAGGTGTGTTACATTAAGCCTAGACTATTCGCCAAGCGACGGACACACCAGATATGACAATATATGCTCCAACAAATTCCCCCTTGGATGTTGCTTGTGAATATTAGATAACACATCTTACAATCTTCAGTCAATCTTTGCTTTGGTTTCTAATAGAATCAAACAAAACACCATATTAGCCAACGTTGTTGATCCGTCAGGTTGCTATAGTATCCCTGAAAATGAATTTAGGCACAATAGCTTTCGTTTACTTTGCAGAACACCATCATAGCAGCAAGCTTCCTCATATGACTGATTTTTCTGGATAATAACATGAACAGTTTTGCATTGCTCCAATCTTCACACAGGCTAACCTGATTAACATTAACACCTCTAGAAATCCCCCCTCAAATTTAGCATATCCTAATATGAACATTGTGCTCTCCTGGCGTTTTCATACGGTGTATTGGGCAAAAAGTAGAAGGTTCCAATCCATAACTGACAATCTCAAACAACTCAGCATGCACTCAGATTCATCATCAGAAACTAGCTCACATCATCACTTTTTGATGGCGTCTTCAATTTCTCTATACATGGATTCCACCTAAGAATCAGAATCCTCTCTGTGCGGATAAATATAACTTGATTGACCCATAAATATTCAGATGCTCCTGACTACCCACAAAATCAACACCGACTGCTGACATCTTCTCTTCTCTCTTTTATGTTCTAACTACATTCCTCTATTCTGGAAGTCCAACGAATCATGGGGTATCCATCGAACTTATTTGACAAAAGAACCTCAGAGTGAATGTGCTTTTCTCATCCTCAAATCAGTGCAAGAGGTAGTTCCAGACCCTTTTTTTTGGCCTGGAACACCGTTCATTCGTATGACATGGAGGACAAATATCACATTCGTGTGAATGGATGATGCGAATGATATATTCGTGCTACTGGTCATAAGACTGGTCCAGTAGCATGACTGTACATTAGACTAGTCCAGTAGCATGACTGAACATTAGACTGGTCCACTAGCACGACTAGACAAAAGACTGGTCCAGTCTCATGGTCTAGTCGCACAACTGGACATAAGACTGGTCCACTAGCACAACTGGACATAAGACTGGTCCAGTAGCACGACTGGACATAAGACTGGTCCAGTAGCACGACTGGACATAAGACTGGTCCAATCGCACGACTGGACATAAGACTGGTCCAGTAGCACGACGAGGCATAAGACTGGTGAAGTAGCATGGTCCAGTTGCACGAACGGATCTGCACATAGATTTTTAGATTTGCAGCCGCCATGGCTATCAAAACCCCTAATCTGATGAATTTTACATGAACCGAACCAAAATAGACATCATAAGATTCACAAGGGTGATAAGAACGTGGTTCTGAGTTCGATTTTAACCAAGAAACAACACACGTAACAAGATCTGAGCATAATGATAATCTAGTAAATACGATTTGCTTCAGTGTAGAGTTCATTTACTAGATTATCAGTATGTTCTAATAACCTAGCAAATTTCAAATCAATGCTTTCTCTAAATTTGTCACATTCAGTACAAGCATGTTTTTCAAATAATTGATCTTTAGAACTTACCTATGATGAATCAGATGAATCAGCCATCAAAGCAGAGTCAGACCCTTCGATGACTGGAGATTCGGAAATCGTGGTTGTAAGCTCTTCCTCAACCAGGTGATTTACAACATTATAGCTTCTTCGGTATCTGACATCGTATGTTCAGCTATGATCTCACCTTCACTCGCAGATCCATCATCCAATGCATCAACAAAGGCAATATTTAATTCTCTAGGAGAAACAAATCGGAAGGACCAGTCTTGCCTTTCATCACCTTGAGTAGTCGAGGCTTTGTCTCTTTACTTGATGAAGAAGTTCCAATCATGTCTTTGTCTTGACGGTTGAATGTAGGAAATGGGTTTCCATTTCCAGTTTTCTTGGGCTTTACACATTCACGTTTAAAGTGCCCTTTTTTACTATAGTTGAAACATGTGACTTTGGTTTTGTCAAAACCAAAAGTCGTATCTTTTGTGGCAACTAGATTTTGTCTCATCTTTTTGAAAAACTTCTTTGCTCTTCTGAGTGCACTAGCCAAAGCCCACATTATGTCCATTCTTTCTAGCTCATTTTCATCAACTTGCTTGTAGTCCTCATCTGCAAGATGACAAGTTCCAATCTTACCGACAACTAAACCATCATAAGATTGTACAACAGCCACTAGAAAATCCATGTGTTCCTTAGCAACTTCCACTATGACATTACCGAGATTCTCAGTCTTCAACTTAGTAGTATTTGCCTCGGGAACTATGTATTGGGTTCCAGATGACCCTGACATTTTGGTTCCTGAAACACTGTTTTAGGAAGGAGCAGAAGAACTAGACACGATCGTTGTTTGTAACGGTGCTCCTGAAACAGCTAGAGTTGGAACTAAGTTGTAAAGTGAAGGATTCTGAACATATGATCCTTTCTTCGACTTGTATTTCATTCGCAGTTCTTCTTCCCTTAACTTCAAGATGAAAGCATTTATGTCTAACATCACAAGAATATCGTTTTGTCTTAGATTAGACACAAATGAATCCCATTTATCCGGCAAACCATCTACAAAGCTTGAAACTTTATCTTCCATAGATGTTGTCACACCATGAGTGTGCAACTCACTCGACAGATGATAGAATCTATCAATAATATCATCTAAGATCTCATTCCCTATCGAATAGAAATTATCAAATTCCTTTTTGAGAACTTTAGCCTTCAGTGCCTTCAATGTAGCATTTCCATCATATCTCTTTTCCAATGCCTCCCATAAGTTTTTAGCCTGCTTGTTCTCAGAGAACTGATGAAAGATTTCTTTCAGTATAGATTGAGTCAACAAGGCATATACTTTCTTTTCAGCATTGAACAGAATCTTCTGAGCTTCCCTCATTCCTCCCAAGGTCAACTTGACTCCATTACCATGTAACCATCTTAATGGATATCCAAAGATTGGGATCAACTCCATTTAATAGATTTCAAACTGATGTTTCCATTGTGGATATTCATCTAACGTTAACAACTTTGGCAGTTTATTATGATTTCCAATGTCATTCTCCATAAGTACTTCTGGATGCGTGAGTCCTTTCCGGCAGTAAATACACCAAATTGGTCTTCCGTTGCTTTAAACTTTGTACTTATTTAAACTTGGTACTTATAGAACAGGATAGTTTCACTCGTGCGAATGGGCTATGAGTATGGATCACTCGTGCGAATGAAGGGTGCGAATGAATTCAATAATGCGATTGGATTCAGTCGTGCGTATGAACAAGACGATTGGAATCAAACGACTGGAGTTGTTCACTTGTGCGAATGAGGGATATGACTAAGTTCAGTCGTGCGGATGGAGTATACAATTGAATTCAATCATACGAATGAACCAATCATGTGACTAAAGGCTGCTGTGTTTGTAAAATCAAATATTTTGACACTTTGACACAATACGAGTTTCCGAGGAACCCTAATCTGCCATATAATGAAAAATTAAGACTTTACTGCCTACAAACATCAAAAACGCCTTTTGAATCAAAGTGGTGACTCTTTTGATTTAAAACGTAGCTTTTTGACACCAAAACTAATTGAATCCAACGCAAAATCACAAGCCAAAGCTATGATACCACTTGTTAGGAGGACCATGTACGTACGGAGTACTAATAGATTCTGCGTTTAACCAGATAAAATAGTGTGGAATCCTATTTGATTGTCGATTGAGAATGATAACCCGGTCGATATAACAATGAACTAATGTTAAGAACGAGTAGGAATCGATCAAGATTGAACTATGAAGTTGGACTGCCCATTTTGGACACTCTAGACGACTAGGGTTTATGTATATTCAAAGTATCTCTCAAAGTGTTATGTTTTTCCATGAATTAAGGGGTATTTATAGGTTTGTAGTTTCCATTCGTACGACTGAACCATTAGCATGGTTCAGTCGTGCGAGTGACTCATGCGATTGATTCATACGCACGATAGAAGGTTCAGTCGTGCGATTGAGTCAATCTTATGTCTCAATCATACGACTGATCCAGTCTTCTGGTTCAATCGTGTGACTGGTCCATAAGCATGATATATTCATGCGTATGGTCCATAAGTATGGTCCATTAGCATGAATAATCACCCGACTAGGTTGAACACATTACTTAATCATTATTGACTAAGAACTATGTACAACAACCTCAAACCTATATAAGAAGTTCAAACATATGAATCAAAGATAAATAAACATCAAAGCATATATCATGCTTCATTATATCATTATATTACACATATGTAAGACATGAAAGACTTTTACATTTAAGCACTTAAACTAGGAACACATGTATCAACATAGGCAGGTAACATGGGCAGCCATCACCTTTTACACCCACTTTTTCAAACATTTTTTCCTTTGATACGTTTAACCCCTCTACTTGGGTTTTATAGCTTTCCTTTCTTTTTCTTCACTTTTATTCTTTCTTTTCTTTCTTTTAAAAGAATAATCGGGTGTTACATATGCACTCTACAACCATTATTATAAGATGTGAATTCTCCATGCCTCTTTTTACTTTTTTGACACCTTTTAGGGTGAAACATGTTAACATTATAAACATACACTTGTAAAACATCTTGAAACTTGTAATGCACGAGCAATTCATTTATAAACTTTGTCATGGCTAATTGAGATACTTGTGAGCCTTATATGATAGTCATCTTCTAAAAATAATCATTAACTATTGCTAGCCTAGCAACATCATAGATCTATGGGCTTGATAAGCCTATTTGGTGCTAAAGCTGAGGTTATTGCCGCCTCTTAATGACATATTCTTGTTCATCATGGGAACCAAGTACACTTAGCTAATCGTTATATCTTATAGTAGCTATCTTTTGTCAAGGTTTGATTGTATCATTATGCTATCTATATTCTTGCATTATTTCTTAATCTATGACATGAATTGCCTCTTAAAAGTTGCTTTTATACGTATGTACAAATTCATGAGAACTCACCAACATTATATATTGACCGTATTTTTAACATGTTTCAGGATGCTATTTTGAGGACTTCTTCTTGCTCATATAGGACTTGGACATAGTTTAACCAAAGATTTTACTTTCTTGTTTGAATCTTGATTGTATTATAATGATTTATTTGTTTAGTATATTCAATGAAAAATGGCATTAATATTATTTCAACTTATTTAATTCTATGAGCTATGAACAATCATTTCACATCCGTCCGCCCTGATGATTCTGCTGTCAGTCATGATAGCCCTTCAAACTGCTTTAACCAACTCCATATACTGAGGCTTCAACAAGTGTAAAACAATTAAACAGCTATGGTATGCACTAACGCTGATGTATAAGGGGTCAACTGAAGCCAAGGAGAACATAAAGGATCTCCTAAAGCATCAGTTTGAAAACTTCACCTTTATAACATGTGAAACCATGATTTAACAATAGTTTAGGTATGTTGAGATTATAGACACTCTAATGGATGTTGGAGTGACTCTTAAGAACAGGGACATTGTAAGGAAGTTCATGTCCTCTCTTCCTAGACAATGGACACATTATTGTGTTGTTATCAAGAGAACTGAGAACCTTAAGACTCTCACTTTGATAGAGTTATATGGTATTCTCAGTGGATACCACAGGGAGATGAATATGCAAAGTTCATCTGGTAAATCCAGCAATCAACTGAGTTCAGCCCTTCATGTGATTAAAAGGGATAGTAGAGAACCGCATCATCATCTTATATGCTACCCTAACAATTCATAAAAGGGTCCTTTCATTACCTTATGGAGACACCAAGAGAAAGCTACACTCAAGGAAGCCAATTCCAAGAGACATGCTCTTCACAAGCCTTTATGTCTTCTGATGAAAGCACAATCAACTTTCTTTTCACCCTTGAAGATCTGAACTGTATCCATCCAGATGACCTGGAATACATGGAAATAGTTCAACAAATGGCTCTCCTCACTCATAAAGCCAAGAAGTTCTACAAGAAGACAGGGAGGAAGTTTCCAAGTAATGCAGCCAGAGGAAAGTTTGGGCTAGACAAAAGCAAAGTAAAGTGTTACAACTGTAACCAAATGGGTCACTTTGCATAGGACTGTAAGGCACCAAGGAAAAATGGTGGTCAAACATAAAGCAGGCCAAACTACACTTAGAGAGCCAATCAGGATGAGAAGCCAAAGCAGCAAGTTACAATTGTTAAAGAAAGAGGCTTAGACTGGAGCTTTTAGGTGGAAGATGCATCTCCAAACCAAGCACATATGATAGACCTTGATGAAAACAAGGTATTTGAACATCTCTGTACACCTGATTGTATTGCTAAAGTAAATAGATACGGGTCCTACAACTTAGAGATGAGATTTGATCTTGAGACTTTAAATATCCTAAAATTTGATTTCAAATGAGTTGAACATGATTATAAACTAAAGATGGATGACTTAGAGAAAATCATTTGAACTCTTAAATATGAACAGACCAACTATAGGACTGAGATCAAAGATTTCATAACTAAGTTGACTGAATGCTAGGCTGGGCTTGTGATTAGCAAAGCCAGGGTAGAAAAATGTGTTCTTAAATAAGAGACCTTCAAGAACATTATATACTAATCCTTGCATGCGAATGTTTGTTATTAGAATAAGTAGGGACTAGGATCTAGTGAGATAGCTCCTCCACACACAATCTTGTCTGTAAGATCTCCTAGGTGTGGAACTTGTGAAGATGAGCTTCACTTCATAGACCCCATGAGTGAAGAGGATGAAGAGGAAATAGTGAAGGATGTCTCTGAGAAGAGTGATGAAGAGCATTCTAAGAAAGGTCACTATTTCTTGAGGAGATTAAAAGAGTTGGGATGACCAAGTCAAGAAGAAAGAACTTGATCAGAAAGGCCAAAAGGAAGTACAATAAGGCTCAAGAGATCAATGCCACTTTTAAGTCTATGCATAAACAAGTCTTTATCTCAGTAGGATTTGAGGTGGTTAAGGCTGAAGACACAAACTTGAACACTAGTACCAAGAGTTCTAGTTCATGTTCAAATCATCCCAGGATCAAGAAGAAGGCTGATCAGTTGTGTATCACTGCTATATAACCTGAACCATCCAGCTCCAAAGGTAGTACTCTCCTTAAAAGAATTGCCACACCCCCTGTAAAAGTAAAGATGGAGAAGGAAAGTGATCAAGTTTAGCTTTGTTCTCAGAAGAAGACTCTTAAAAAGAAGAAAATGGGTTGTGTTATATGTGGTAGTACCTCTCATTTTGCTAAAGATTGTCTCTACAATCCAAGAAGTACTGTCCACATGACCAAGAAGAAAACTTCTGAGAGTTTGAAGAAGAAGCAAGCTTTGGAAGGAAAACCTTTCCTTTTGGAAGCTCCAAAATGAAGAAGACAGATGGAAACTTGCCTTCGAAAGAAAATTTGGTCTCAGAAGAAACGAATACTTCTGAAGTACTGAAGCCTGCTACAGTCTTAGTAAGATCTTTTGAAGGTCCAGTCATCAAAACTTCTGAAGTCATCAAAACTTCCGAAGTGTTGAAGGTCAAATCTATGCTTCCAAAGGTGGTGTGGAAGACAAAATATGACCAAGTTACTGAAAGTTTTTTTATCAACATCAGCAAATGATCCTCAAAAGATGACAATAAGATCAATTACTATTGTATTGTCTTTGACTTCTTTGGATGAGCCCAAGACCAATGAGGATTGTGTTTCCAAATGTAACTAACCATCTCTTTTCTGCAGGAATAGCTCAAGACCAACATGATTGTATGGATCATTGATAGTGGTTGTTCCATGAACATGACGGACAATGGGTCATTACTCTAAAATTTTGAAAAGATTGATGAAGTACCAGTTGCTTTTAGAGGAGATGCTAGAGGTCACATAACTAGAAGGAGCAGGGTCATAAATGATAAGATCAGCATTGAAAAGGGAAACTATATCAAGGAGCATGGATATAATCTTTTGAGTGTATCTTAATTTTATGAACAGAGTGATAACATGTTTTTCACTAAGCATGAGTGCATTGCTCTAAGGCCCGGGGTGGTCATTCGTCATGAGCATATTTTGCTTAGAGCCCCCAGTAAAGGGAACATGTACAAGATGGGCGTACAATAAACATATCCCTCAGGAGTTGTTTCATGCTATCTATCTAAAGCTAATAGTGATGATTCTTTCCTATGGCATAAATGATTGTGCCATGTAAACTTTAAAAACATGAATAAATTAATTACGAATGATTTGGTAACTAGAATTCCAAAGAAAGAGTTTACAAGTGATGACCATTGTGTTGCATGCCTCATAGGGAAGCAACACAAGGTATCTCACAAGCCAAAAGAAAGAAACTCCATCACTACACCCCTACACTTATTACATATGAATCTCTTTGGCCCCACCAGTGTAATGATTCTAGGAAGTACCTCTTGCTGTTTGGTGATCACAAATGACTTTACAAGGTTCACTTGGGTCTTCTTTATTAATACTAAGGATGAGACACGTGAGATTCTAAAGAATTTTATCTTAAAGATTGAGAATCAATATGATCACAAGGTCAAAACCATAAGATGTGATCAAGGAACTGAAATTTAGAACCAAATCCTTGAAACATTTTATGATGAAAATGTATTAGAATACAATATAGTGCTCCCAATACTCCTCATCAAAACGATATTGCTGAGAGGAGAAACATGACACTAATTGAAGCTGCAAGAACTACGTTGTCTGACTCTAAACTACCTATAACCTTCTAGGCAGAAGCAGTGAACACTGATTGCTATGTGCAAAATAAAGTTTTAGTAGTTAAGACACACGGTAAGGCTCCTTATGAACTTTGGCACAAGAGGAAACCTTCATTGGTTTTCTCAGGACATTTGGATATCCTTATACCATCTTGAATGCCAAAGATCAAACTACGAGTTTGTTGAGAAATCAAATGATAAACACTTTATTTGATACTCTTCCGAAGCCAAGGCTTATAGAGTATACAATCTCAAAACTGGAGTAGTTGAGGAGTTAGCCAATATGACTTTCAATGAGAACACTCCCAGTGTGAAAGGTTCTAGTCCTGATTTGCTATTTGATCTTGATTTAGTTACCAACTATTTTAACAAATCTTGTGAGAATGTTTTAGGATCTACAGATATACTATTAGCAGGTGATCCTGACCCAAGATTTGAGCTAAGAAAACTATCATGTTACACGACATTAGCTCCAATTATAACTAACCCTGCAAATGGAGTCCTATCATCACAATAATGACAAAACCAGCTGGTACATCTGAGGTGTCTTCAAATTCTAGTTCACAAGCACAAAACTTAAATGAAGAAGCTTCAAATGTAGGTGGTCATGGTGGTGATGAAAGTGATCAAGAATTTCTTGATGCTAAAAACCACTTTATTGAAAACAACATCAATGATGTCACACACTCATTGGATCAAGTTTCTCTAGATAAGTGTGTTGATGTGGTGGGTGAATTACAATTACCTGATCTAAATTTCTCTAATCTAGATCTCTTCAAGAAACTTGCTATGATCCCTCAACTAAGAATCCACAATGCTCATCTAGATCATTTTGTATAGGCTTAGAAACTTAATCAATACTTGTAATGAATTATTATAATTCATTATTTTGATGTATGCATTATGTATATAAGTTAACCCATATGTGTGTCGATATATGTATGATTGCAGGTACAAACATTATAATTGGTGAATTACTGAATTTGACCAAGTGTAAGAAACATCTACGGATGAACATTTTTTTCTTCCGAAAATATGTTTCTTACAAGTAACATACATCCGAAGATCATCTTCGGATGAACAATCAGCTCTAGAGTTAAACTAAAGTCAATCAAAGAATTCAAGTGAAGACTCATGCAGATGAGCAGACTCCTTCGACAGACAAAGTACCTTAAGAAGACAAAGTACCTTCGGAAGACAAAGTACCTTTGGAAGAACAAATTACCTCTGTAATGTGAAGTTGTGGAGTCCAAACACTTGTATATAAATAATACAAGTGTTACAAGTCAAAAAGTCAACACGTCAACAAGACAGTTGTGCAAATCCTAAGAGATCTGGTGTTTCCTAACTGAAACACACGTGCCTATAAATATGGATCCTAGGTTTCACATCAAAGAAGAACATGACGAATGAAGACGAACACAAACACACGAGCAACCAAACGGCAAACCCAAACATCAAATCAATTCACACAAACATAAACCCTAGCAGCCATCACATCAACATCAACACGTTCAAAGCATTTATGTTTTATAGCATTCATTGTTTATCCATTTGTAATCATTAATCAGTTTTAATGAAATACATTTGAATCAAATCCTGTTTGATTATTAATTGTGTTCGTCATAATCATTATCATTAATCAAACAAATTGTTAGGGACCGTGTATTGGACGAAGTACTAACTGATTTACGTGTATACCAACTCAAATAGTGCGGAATCCTATTTGATTGGCGATCCAATCAGTGAGAACGTTAACTCGATCGATATAACAATAATCTAAACGTTAAGAACGAACAGGAATTGATCAAGAATGATCTATGAACTTAGACTACCTTTCTTGGACGTTCTAGACAGCTATGGTACGAGTAGGAGTCGAATTCTTCAAAGTGTTTTTTTCAGCACTATAGCGAACACCCTGCATATTCAATTGAAAACATTAGTTAAGGTGAAGGACCCAAGCCTTAACCGGCTTAGGTGTCCTAGAGGCATCACACATCATAATTCTACCCATTTTCCATTAGAGGGTGAGGGAAGATCATTTGTCATCTTGTTCTCATTACCAGACATAGACTTTTCTTCCATAAGGCAGCTTTGTGTAAGGCCTGTTTGTGATAAACAGACAACTGGCTGATAGGTTGAACTTTAGGTTCACTATTCTTTTTAGTGGAGTCATGGAGCTTCTTTTGGAAGAGCTTTCTTTAGTGTCATAAAGTTCAATCTTTTTCTTTGGTGTCTAATAATAAGGACAGTAAGACGCGATGTGCCCATACTTTCCACAGTTGTAGCATGATCTGCTTTCAACTTGACGATTTAACTGTTTCTGTGGAGAAGTTTGTGACACACATGTGACTTTATTCTGTTTGGGTTTTGCACTTCTTGTTTAGATGTTTTATCTTGTTTAACAATATTAATTGTTTGAACATTGTTAACATCTTTTCCCTTTTGTTTATTTGGACTTAGACATGAAGCACGTGATTAGTTAATTTGTTTGGTATTTCTGGATTCAAAAATAGACTTTGTTGAACGAGACTTTATTTTAATCTTTTCAAATTGTTCATCCAGATTAACACAAGGAATTATACATTTTGATTTTAAAGTGGCATCCTTTTGTTTAGTGACAGATTCATTTGTTTTACATGTGGAATCTGGATCACTTACAAGAGGAGTGAACACCACATGATCCTTGATTGGGTTATTATTTATTGGTTTACTTTTGGCATTCATCAAGGTCTCATGTGGTGGTGGAACCACTTTATATCCCAAACCCTCCCCATTGTTGCGTTCTCGCACTAAGTGTTAGACAATGTGAGAAGAACTTGTCCAACTATGCAGTTTTTGTTTTAATGAATTTACTTCTACTTCCAAAATTGCTTTTTGTTTCTTAGTGTCTTCTAGGGAGTTTAGATAGAACTTAGTGTCATTTGCTTGTTTTACAACTTCAGTTTCACTACTTGTTTATTCAAAAGTCTATCTTTTCTTTATAGATGTGCTCATTTTGTTTTAAGACTCTATTTGCTTCTGTGCACAGTTGCAAGTCCTTTACTAAGTTATCATTATGGTCTAATAACCTAGAAAATTTCAAAGCAATGCTTTCCCTAAATTTATTACAATCAGAACAAGCATGATTATTGAAAAGTTGAGTAGTGGTACTTACCTGAGAGGGTGAGGTTGAATCAGCCATCAAAGTAGTGTCTGACTTTTCTGGTTCTGGTGATTCTGAACTTGTGGAACTTCTCCCTTCTTTAGGCAGGTGATCAACCAAAGTTGTAGTGTCTTCAACATTTGACATCATGAATTCCACTGCAATATCACCTTTGCTTGCTGAGTCGTCATCTAGATCTTCAACACTAGCGATGTTGGATTCTCCCGGAGACACAAACCGAAAGCTCCAATCTTGTCCTTCGTCATCATGAGCGGTTAAGGCTTTAGGATCCTTGCTCGACGAAGTATGGCTGCTTGTGGGTTTATCCTGACGAGTGAAAAATGAGAATGGATTCCCATTTCATGTCTTCTTGGGCTTCACACATTCACGTTTGAAGTGCCCCTTTTCCCCACAGTTGAAGCAGGTAACTTTGGTCTTGTCAAAACCAAAAGTTGTATCCTTAGTAGCAATCAAGTTCTATCCGGTCTTCTTGACAAACTTTTTAGCTCTCCGAACAGCACTTGCTAAGGCCCACATTATGTCCATTCTCTCCAACTCTGTCTCATCTACCTGCTCGTAGTCCTTGTCTGCCAGATGGCAGTTCCCAATCTTCCCAGAAAATAGTCCATCATAGGAGTGAACGGCAGCTGCTAAGAGATCCATGTGTTCCTTTGCTACCTCCACTGTAACATTCCTAGATTCTCAGTCTTCAGTTTTGTAGCATTGGCTTCAGGTGCTATGTATTGAGTACAAGAAGACCCTGACGTGTTAGATCCTAAAGTGGTAGCTTGAGATGGACCAGCTGAACTTGACACAAACGTCATTTGAAGTGGTGCTCCAGAAGTTTTGGCTCATGGAGTTGAGTTGTACAGTTCTGGATTCTGATCATATGACGACTTTTGGGCCCTGTACTTCATCCTCAACTCTTCCTCTCTCAGCTTCAGAATGAAGTCGTTGATATCTAACTTCGCTAGCAAATCATTCTATCTGAGGTTGGTTACAAAGGAAACCTACTTCTCTAGCAACCCATCTACAAAGTTTGAAACTTTGTCTTTCATAGACGTGGTGACTCCATGAGTGTGAAGCTCACTCATCAAGTGGTAGAATCGATCAATGACGTTATCCAAGCTCTCCTTTCCCAATTGACGAGAAGTTATCAAACTCTTTCTTCAATGCTTTAGCCTTCAGGATTTTTAATGAAGCATTTCCTTTATACCTATTTTCCAATGCATCCCACGGATTCTTAGCTTGCTTGTTCTCAAAAATTGATGGAAGATGTCCTTAGGAATTGACTGAGTTAGTAATGCATATAATTTCTTCTCTGTATTGTACTTTACCTTTTGGCCACTAGTCATACCGCATAAGGTGAGTTTGACTCCATCTGCACCTACAGGCATGCTATATCCTGTCTCTATCGACTCCTACAGATTAGGATCTACTCCATTTAAGTAAATCTCAAATCTTTGCTTCCATTGTGGGTAATCATCTAACGTTTTAGGGTGCTTGTTATGATTTCCCAATTCATTTTCTTGAAGCAACAGATTTTGAATCCTAGAGTCCCTTCCGGTAGCGAACGCTGAATATTGATCCTCCATTACTAATGACTTTGGTCTTTAGAACACAGCTGTTTTACTTGTGCGAATGAAGGTGTGCGATTGGAAAATTCATGCGATTAACCAATGCGTATGGCTAAGACATGCGAATGAACAATGTGGATGGCTAACTCATGCGAATGGACAGATGTGAGTGAACAACGCGATTAGGCAATTCAGTCGTACGTAAGTGTTGGATCAAGAAGAAGGCTAATGCAACCAAAAATAGATCACTTAAGTTATTTTGGTGCTGCATGCAAAGGCTTCCGAAGCTTGTCATGGAACTTTCGAAGGTTGTAGATTTCTTCCGAAGACAAAGGGAAAGTTCAACTTCCGAAGACAGAAATCTACTTCCGAAGACAAATGCATACTTCCGAAGTTCAAGACTTAGAAGAATAAAGTAAATACCACTTCCGAAGTATGATGAAAAGAAGAAGTCTCCAAGCCTTGGAAGAAGCAACCTCTTCTGAAGTATAAAGTGGCTTCGGAAGTACTTACTCTTCCGAAGCCATTTAACCTTCGGAAGACAGTGCTATAACCAGTGGACACAAGTATGGTCTCTAGCACTCTGTTGCAGAATTCTGATACAGCATGGCTTCTTCCTAAAGAACCATGTTGTTGACTATACTTTATTCCACTGTTTACCTTTTCATGATAGTACAGTTGCCATCTTTAGTTGGTGACAAAAGGTAAGTCAGGGACATGTCCTGACTACCAAATCTCAGATAAGACTTTATCTGAGATACCTTAACTATAGTCTTGTAGTATAGGCTTTAACTAAAGGATCCCAACTGGTTTCAAAGTATATCTGGCTGTAGATAGTATTATATATAGGTTCTCCTCGTAACTCACAGAGAAAAGATTATCATCTGCTTGTAAGAGTCTTTGTATCTTGAGTTGAGAATCAATATATAAAGTATCTTGAAAATTATCTTTCTGTGTTCTTAGTTACTTTTCATATTGTGATCAACTCTTATTGATTCTTACCCAGTGTGATTCTAGGTGAGTTTGAGAGAAAACCTTTGTGTTTAAGTAACAAACAACGATCCTGCAATTGGTATCAGAGCATCTCAGGCTCTTGATTGCGTGATCTAACCATCCAAATCAACATGTTTTCACTCCTCCCTACCACCCACTCACTCAATGGCCCTTAGCAAATCTGAAGTAGAGATGGGGACGATGACCAAAGCACCAATCATCACCCCTGAAAACTTCAGGTTTGGAGTAGAAGAATGGAAGGCTTCATTAGATACCAAGATAGCAAATGTGTAACTCCATTGTCAATGGACCGTACAAGCCAAAGGTGGCTTCACCTGGTGGAAACGGTGCCATGATAGAAAAGGCTGTCCAGGACTATTCTGATGAAGACAGAAAGAAGATGGACATCAATAGCAATGCTATGACTATTCTCATGACTGCAATACCAAACTCTATTATGGTGGGGTTCGAGCATTACAAGACTGCCAAAGAATTGTTTGATGAACTTGCTCAGATGTATTCTTGCTCCAACGACTCAAAGAAGGACTCACTGAAGAAGCAGTTCGAGAACTTCACTCATATTGCTGGAGAGACCCTCAGCCAGCAGTACTTCAGGTACATGGATCTTATCTCTTCCCTTCAGTCTGTGAATATCACTCCTGAACTTAAAGATCTCACCAGAATTTCATGAGTACTCTTCCAAATGAGTGGACATTTTATTGTGTCTCTATCAAGAGAACAGAGAACTTGAACACTCTTTCCATGACTGAGCTCTATGGCATCCTTGATGGATACCGTCTAGAGATGGAGAGTAAGAAGGGCCACCAAACAAGCAGACCCATGAGTCTTCCTCCTAGCGACGCTTTAATGGTTGTTGAAGGCTCATTAACCCCTCAACCTCAGCACTTCCTGACTTATCAGCAGCCATCCTGCTCTTTGGTCCCTACATCACTTATCCTGAGACTCCAAGGTGTCAACAGGCTCAACACAATCCCTTCTAGGAAAGTTGTGCCTTTGTTTCAGGAGGTGGACACTCAGGAGATTTTCAATACTGATTTGATGATCTTGAGTGTTTTAGCCCAGATGACGTAGAGTACGTGGACATTGTCCAGCAAATGGCTCTCTTAACTTACAGAGCAAAGAAGTTCTTTAAGAGAACTGGAAGGCCTTTCCCTCAAAACCCAACTACCAGCAAGTTCGGGTTCGACAAGACCAGGGCAAAGTGTTACACCTGTAACCAACTGGGTCATTTTGCAAGGGAACGCAAGGCTCCCAAGACCAATCCGGGAACCCCGCACGCCTCCACACATCCCTCAACCTCAAAGCCCACTGAGAAGTCAACTGAAAAAGTCGCAATGGCTCAAGAAGTTGACTAGAGCTTCATGGTACAGGATGTGACTCTTGCTAAAGCTCTCATGGCCGGAATAGATGATGCCCAGGTATATGAACATCTCTGCACTCCAGCTTGTATAGCTAAAGTTAAACTCTATCAGGATTACAATATGGAAATCAGATCTGACATTGAGTCTTTAAATATTCTAAAATCTGATTTTAAAAGAGCTGAATCTGACTATCAAAAGAAAATTAATGAGTTAGAGAAAATTGTATCTCTTTTGAAACATAAACACACCAACTACAAGACTCAAATCAAGGATCTGATATCCAAATTGTATGAGCCTCAAGCCCAGCTTGTCACTACTGAGGCTCAGGCCAGGAAGCATGCTATCTTTGAGCAGAACTTCCAAGCTATTCTTGCATCATCCTCCCATTCCAAACTCTATTATCAGAACAAAGAAGGGTTGGGAACCAATGAAATTGCTCCACCACATTCCTATGAGTCTATTAGACAACCTAGATATGGTATTGAAGAGCAAGAGGTTCCAACTACTGACCCTTTCTTTCCAAAGTTAAAGGATGAGGCACCAATAGTGGCCACCACAGGGAAGGAACAGGTAGATATACCCACCGCCCCCTGTGATGATCAAATCCTAACCACTAAAGCTAGAAGAAGCAGAGCTAAAGCTGCTAGGAGAACTGCTAAGAAGTGGCTGAATCCAAACTGAAAATTGACCCCAAACAGAAGGGTGTCTTTGTCTCAGCTAGATTCCAAGTGTTAGGTACTTCTGATTCAGGAAAGGAATGTAATACCAGTATTCCTGTCCTACCAAAGGATCAGAACTTAAAGGGAAAAATTGCTGATGAAGATAAGAAAACCAAGAAACAGCAACCCTCACTTTCCCAAAAGCCTAACATTGCATGCATCATGTGTGGCCTGCAAAATCACATGGAAAAAGATTGTTACTACAATCCTGCAAGCACACATTATGCAAATAATGTTATAAAAGAAGGAGTCAGGGAAGGTTTCACATCTGGACCCTTCCATACGGTTGAAGAAGGGAAAGCTAGTTTCCAAAGCCAAGTTGCTTTCGGAAGAAACTCCTTCTTCCGAAGGGAAAATGGCTTGGAAGCAAAAGCTACTAAGGTTCGGAAGAACAAGAAAGCTCCCTTGAAACCATCCCAAAAGAAGACTGCTTTGGAAGAAAAGGTGGTGAGGACTTCTTCCGAAAAGAAAGAAGCTTCGGAAGAAGACCATCCTGCAAAAGCTTCAACAAGCTCATCTTCCAAGATCAGCCAAAGGGTGGACTGGAAGATCAAGGAAGATGTTGCAGCCCAAACTCTTCTTCATAGACCTATGTTGAACCCCCATGTATATATTTTGGTTCACTCATGTCATTATCTTTGGAAGAACCCAAGACCAATAAAGCTTGGGTTTCCAAACAAAACTGAAATCTTATCTTATGTGCAGGAACATCCATTTGACAAGAACAACAATGTATGGATTATAGATAGTGGATGCTCCAGGCACATGACAGGAAACAGATCTCTCCTTTAACAATTTCAACATTATGATGGAGGTCCTGTCCAGTTTGGAGGTGAGGCTGGAGGATATATTTCTGGCAGAGGGAGTATATCCAATGGTAAGTTAATAGTTGACAAAGTTAACTTTGTCAAACAGCTTGAACACAACCTGTTAAGTGTTTCTTAATTCTGTGATCAAAAGCACCAAATGCTTTTCACAGAACATGAGTGCATTATCCTTAAACCAGGGATGACAATTCCTCCAGAATTGGTGTTTCTTAGATCTCCCAGGAAAGGGGATATGTACAAGCTGGATATGAACAATGCTTCCCCAATGGGTGAAGTATCATGCTTTCTTTCCAAAGCTGATAGTGATGAGTCAACACTGTGGCATAAACGTATGTGTCATGTAAATTTTAAGACACTGAATAAATTGGCTAAAAATAACTTGGTACATGGTTTGCCTAAAAAGGAGTTTTTAGTAAAGACAACTTTGTTGCATGCCTGAAAGGGAAACAACACAGGACGTCTCATAAATCCAAATGTGATAACTCTATCACTACTCCATTGCACTATTGCACATGGATCTTTTTGTCCCACAAGTATAATGAGCATTGGAAGGAAATCATATTGCCTTGTGATAGTTGATGATTTTACAAGATTCACATGGGTATTTTTTTAAGAACTAAAGATGAAAACTGCTGAAACATTAAAATCTTTTAAGAACTTCGTTCTTGACTCATTCTATAACTCAAAAGGGATTGCCAGACAATATAGTGCTCCAGAACTCCTCCCAACAAAACGGTGTTGCTAAGAGGAGGAACAGGACACTTATTGAGGCTGGTCGAACTATGTTAGCTGAATCAAAGCTACCTCTAACATTCTGGGCAGAGGCAGTCAGTACTACAAGCTATGTGCAGAATAGGGTTCTTGTAGTTAAGCCCCATGGAAAAACCCCTTATGAGCTATGGAACAAGAGGCCATCGTTCATTGGCTTTCTAAGGTTCTTTGGCAGCAGGTGTACCATACTTAACACAAGGACAATTTAGCAAAATTGCTGAAAAGTCGGATGATGCTATCTTGTTGGATACTCTTCTAGCTCCAAAGCTTGCAGAGTATACAACATTAAGAATTAACAATTTGAGGAGTCATCCAATATAGTTGTTATTGAGCACACTCCTTGTGTTAGGGGGAATGGACCTGATCACATCTTTGATTTAGAATTGTTTCCAAACTATTCTAAACCCTCTTGTGAGAATGTTTCAGCTGGAATAGGTGCTCAAAATGATGCTGATATGCAGCTGCTAATGATCAACTGTTTGAGCTTCCCTGACCTAGACCAAATTCTCCAAGTGCTACAATACATCAAGCTTCCACTATTCATAGATCCGATAGTTTAACTACAAGGAATAGTGAAGCTTCAACAAGTGAGTCACCTACTGAGCCTCAAAAACTCATCGGGTGATCCATTACAACACCAAGCAGAAGGAGGTAGTATTTTGAAGGAACAGGCAACTGTTAATACTACTTCACAGCCAACTATTGATGATGTTTCTTATTCATTCAATCAGTCCTCATTGAATGACTTTAAAAAAGTAGCTGGACAGAGTGTTCTAGTTCCTGAGCAGAATGTCTAACCTGGATCTATCTCTGCAACTGGAAGTGATTCCTCGTCTTAGGATTCACAACACTCATCCAACTGAGAACATCATAGGGAATGTCTCTGAGGGCGTGAGAACAAGAGGACAGACTCATCAAGGGAATTTCTGTTTGTACTCATGCTTTCTATCTCAGATGGAACCCAAGAAGGTAGAAGATGCCTTGAAAGATAGTAGCTGTATTGAATCGATGCAAGAGGAGCTGCTTCAATTCAAGAGACAGAAGGTATGGAACCTATGTCCGCTACCATCTGGTCAAGTACTATAGCACCAAATGGGTTTTCAGAAACAAGAGAGATGATAGAGGCTTGATCATCAAGAATAAGGCAAGACTTGTGGTTCAAGGATACACTCAAGAGGAAGGAATCGATTATACTAATGTCTTTGCACCAGTTGCAAGACTTGAGGCAGTTAGGATCTTCCTTGCTTATGCTGCATCCAAGGACTTCACAGTATACCAACTTGATGTCAAGTGTGCTTTTCTATATGGGGATATAGATAGGGAAGTTTATGTATGCCAACCTCCAGGATTTGAAGATCCACAGCACCCCAACTATGTGTGCAAATTGGATAAAGCTCTATATGGGCTGCACCAAGCACCTAGGCTGTGGTATGAGACTCTGTCTCAGTTTCTTCTGAAGATGGCTATACTAGAGGTCCCATTGACAAGACTCTCTTCATCAGAAAGTCTGGAGAGGACATTTTGCTCGTACAAGTCTATGTTGATGACATCATATTTGGTTCCTCAAATGACCAAATGTGCAAGGACTTTGAGAGCATTATGAAGAAGAAGTTTGAGATGAGCTCCATGGGAAAAATGGACTTTTTCCTTGGAATTCAGGTAAAGCAACTAAAGGAAGGGTTCTTCATTATCAATCTAAATATATCTCTGACATCTTAGAAAGATTTGAGATGAAGGATTGTAAGCCTGCCAAGACACCCATACCCAGAAACCATAATCTTTGTCCTGACCTCGAGGGGGAGGATACTGATCAACATCAGTATAGGACAAATATTGGTTCTCTGATGTATCTTACAACCAGTAGACCTGATATCATATTTGCTACTTGCATTTGTGCAAGATATCAAGCTGCTCCTAAAGTGTCTCACCTGGCTACTGTTAAGAGAATCCTTAGATACCTCAAAGGAGCACCTAAACTAGGTCTCTGGTATCCAAAAACAAGGATTTCAATCTTTATGGATACTCTGACAGTGACTATGGAGGCTGCAATATTGACAAGAAATCAACATCAGGAGGATGTCAATTTCTTGGTGGAAGGATCATCTCATGGCAATGCAAGAAGCAATCCTGTGTCTCTACATCAACTGCTGAAGTTGAATACATTGTTGTTGCTAGCTGCTGTGCTCAACTGCTATGGATTCAAAATCAGATGTTGGACTATGGATTCAACTTTATGAGTACTCCTATCCATATTGACAACAACAATGCTATCTCCATTACTGAAAATCCGGTGAAACACTCCAAGACTAAGCACATTGACATCAGGTATCATTTCATTAGAGATATTCATGAGAAAAATCTAATCTAGTTAATCAAAGTTGATTCAAATGAACAATATGTTGATTTGTTTACCAAAGCTTTTGATAAACAAAGGTTTAAGTATTTCATAACAGCTATTGGGATGATAAACATTTCTTAATCTGATCTCTTTTGAAAACCTTTTTAATATGTAAGTCTTGTGTCAATAAAATTTAAGCCTTGTTACAAGAAATTCTCTCTAAAATTTTCTAAGTGTAAATTCCATCTGAAGAGAAATTAACCTTCAGAAGACATTCTCATATCTTCCGAAGCAAAATTTCTCAAAGGATAACTTTCTTCTCGGAATAATTTTTGGTCTTGGAAGAAGCGATTGATTGCATATCAGATCTACTTCCAAAACTTACAAATTCTCTATTCGGAAGCAACTCTAACTTTCGGAAGCAAAGATTTGACTTCGGAAGTAAGAATTGCCTTCGGAAGACAAGTTACCTTCGGAAATGTTTTACACTCGGAAGAGAGATTTCACTGTGTAACGTAAATTTCTTGGGGCTCACACTGTAAAAAGCAAAGATTTTGTTAATGATGTCGGATTATTTAACTAATTTTTAACCTTACCGCCACTGTCATTTCATCCACTGAACCATCACATCACCTTATCCTAACCCCCATTACCGCCATTCCACAATCTTTTAAATAATCTCGACTATTCACTTTCACTCTCTTACTTGCAAATTTTACAGCCCTAGAAATTTCTCCCACTCAACTTTACCCAGCTAAAATCATCCCCATTCACCTTTCCAAATGGCCTTCAACCCTCAGCACAACCAAGTCACACTTCTTGATTCTTCAAGAGATGTTGACTTCTCAGATATCATCTCCTTTGTAACCCAATCTCTTATTACACCGCTCTGACTGTAAACCCCACAATTTACTCAAACCATATGTTTGAATTCTGGGCAAAAGGTTAGATTAAAACCCTTAATGGGGTTTGTGTCATTCGATCGAGCATCTGCGGCCGGGAGTTGGTCATTTCTGAACAGATCATCAGGGAGCATCTAGAGCTTCATGATGAGGGCGCTCCAACAGAATTCCCCAAAGCAGATTTGGACAATTCTTATCTCCAAATGGGATATGGTGGAGACGTTAGCAGGTCAACTATCTAAAATTTAACTTCTCGTACAAATGGAAGTTCCTGCTACACGTAGTCCTTCACTGCTTGTCGAATAAATCTGGGGGATGGGATCAAATCCCATATGAACTTGGGTGCCTTGTTCATGGGTTGGTGAAAAGCCTCCCCTTCAACTATTCAAGATTTGTGCTGACTAACCTCATGGGAAATTTTCAGAAGGACACATTCTTCATGTATCCCAGGTTTCTCCAACACATAATCAATTGCGAACTGGAGCAGAGCAGCTTGTCTGTGCAGCTGCTCTGACGCTCCTCAAATGAGGCCGACCATCTTCAAGACTTTGAAGAGAGTGTCCACCAACTTCACAGGAAGAGATACTGCACTTCTTCCAGGTATGACTGAGCCAACGGCTCCTGGTGACATCCCTGTTAACCCCACAGGTGATGAACCCACACCAGCAACTACCCCCACAATGCCAACACTACCTTCTCCACCCATCACCATCACTTATCAGAGACGCCCCAAACGAACCCCTGTTCAATCTACTTTGATTGAACAAGCCCCTCCTGTTCAATCCAAAAAGACTAGAGTAGAAACATGGGCTCCCACTCAGTCAGAGGTCTCTCCATCCTTCTCTTTTGACCTCAATTTGGGTCTTGAGTCTCCTCAGTCTCAGAACCATGAGCCAACAACCCAAGCTGAAAGCCCTCAGGGTGAGTCTCTATACTCCCCTGAGCAGCCAACAAGGGATAGCCCCACCAGAGGCTCAATGCCTATAGACATTGACCAAGGTCTCAGGTCAGTAGGTTTACCCATCCTATCTTTCACTGACCTTTTGTTTAAAACTGATGAAGAGATAACATCTCTCCATGGCAATGAAGTTGATTACAACACCCTCTCCAAGATCAACATAGCCCGGAGAAATCCCTTATCTCTAGCCCCCATCAGCAACCAACAACTGAGGTGAGTCCCACTGATGTGGAGGGGACTCATGTAGATTCCTGCCACTATAGAAGGTGCCTCAATGGACCTTGTGGATAGTGGTAACATTTCTCAGACTGAATCTACGGCAACCGAGCCCTTTGATGACTCTGAAAGAGACATCATTGAGCATGGGAAACCAGGGTGCCAAGAACCACATCTGGTGGTGAGGCTGAACATACTAGGTATGTTACCTCATCTCCCCGTGATTCTTCGAAAGAAGATGAGGGAAGCATGAAACTCCTCATTCCAGATCTTCTTTATAAAGTTTCAAACCTAGAATCTCAGGTTAGGACTTTAGAGGCAAGATCTGCCACTCAGCAACTTAAGATTGACAATCTCAAGGCTCAACTAGCTGAGAAACAGACAGAGAGGTCTGTTAGGCATGTACCTATTCAGGTCTCCCTGACTTCCTCCTCCAGCTCATCTAGCTCTCAAGATGATGCTACCAAAAAGGGGGAGAATGTTCAAAGACAAACACACAAGGAATCACAGAGCCGCCTTCCACTTCAACATCTTCCTCTCCATCATCTCTGCGCCTGAAACTCTCAAGTCACTCTTCAAATTGATCCAAGGATGCTCAATGATCTCTACAGACTCTTCACCAAGTTTTGTTAGATCTTCCTTTGAGCAACCAAGCCATGATGCTGCAATGATCTACTTGGAGCAGAAGAGCTTCAAAGGCTGACTGCACCTTCTACCACTATGGAAGAAGTGGTCAACCTAAGGTCCTCATGGAACCTAAGATTCAATTCGAAGGGAAATGGGAACTGATGGCCCAACTGAAACAGTTAGGATAGAATCTGCATCTCCTTTAACTTCCAAAGCTTACGTTAAAGCCTTGAAAGAACAAGCTGAATCTTCCGAAGCTGAAATGGAAGCTGCGGAAGGATGTTCAAAATGTCCGAGGAACTGATCATCACAGATGCTATCTTGGAAATGGCATCCGAAATGAGCAGTGAGGACTTTCTAATTGCACCTCCATCTCAGACACCATCTCTGACTCTCTCACAATCAGAAACCTCTCTCCAAGAACCACCAAAGTCAGAATCTTCAAAGGATAAAGGAAAAAGGAAGATGACTGCAGAAGATATTCAGGAAGAGGAGAAGATTGAGAAACTTAAGAAGAAAGGAAGACTTCAGACTGAAAAGTTGCTAGCTGCCAGCACAAAAGCAGCTGCTTTCAATCAGGAGGTTGTCATCAAAAAAGAAAAGAAGAAAGCAGATCATTGACCAGCTCATTGAAATAGGAGCTGCCAATGAAGAAACACTCCTGCTACCATTAGAGGAGTTGGTGGATCTGGAGAAGGCAACCAGACTGAGACTTGAAGAAGAAGCCAGGTGGCCTTAGAGGTAAAGGAAAAGAAAACAAGGAGGTGAATTGCAGCTGAGGAGAGACAGGATAAACTTCCTACTCTCCAGAGGCTTTGATCTTCAAGAACTCTCTCCACACAACGATGATACGATCCTTTGGCTCTACAACAAAGAGCGGGATCAAATGGAGAAAGAAAGGAAGAAGGCTGCAAAAGAAAAGGCCAGAAAGAAGAAGAAGAAAGAAGAAGAGGCTAGGGTCACTGCCTCCAAGAAGCTTACTGAGAAAGCCTGGATGAAGGACTATCTTCGGGCTCATGGCTTCTCTGGTAGGCAGGTGGGTCTATGTCTGAAAGGACACTCCAACGGATTGTCAGTGAAATTAAGACTGACATCGGATGAGGAAAAGGAAAAAGATGTATAGAAGGGTAAAAGGGATGACCTTCACTGCTTCTACCCAACCACAACCTGAACCTTCACCCTCACCATTCACCATAAACCTGAACCTTTCACCCATGAACCCACATCACTACCTACTACTACTCCCTCACCTTAACCACCCAAACTTCCATTATCCAACCCAAAACACTAGCCAAAACCTCTGAACCTAAACCTACCCAATCACCCTCCAAACCATCCCTTCAGCCTTCTCAACATCTCTCCCTTGAGGAGTTTAAGGCAATCAAGATGAAGCTCACTAATTGCACTACTTTAAGCGAAGTCTCCTGTGTAGAAGACTCCGTTAACATTACCTATGTAGACGGATCTTCAAGTTCCCTCACAAGAGACAAATTCCTTGATTTTCTTAGAGGAACTTTGGACCAGGCTACAAGACTTTTGGGCCTCAATTCAGACTCTTTAAATGAGGAAGAAAAGAAGCTCAGAAGGAAACTGGTGACTCTGCTAGATACAAGAAAAGAGGACAAGATTCCTAGTCAGTCTCTTGTGCCTAGAAGGAAGATAATCCAGTGGAGGTTCGATGAACCTTCTCACAACTTTTTTGTGGAAAGAGAGAATGGTGAAGTCAACAGACTCAATGCAACCTCTCTGTTACACTCCAGCAGATTCGACATTGCTGAGTTAGCAGAGAAGCCATTCTCCAACCCCTCCAACTCTGAAACTACTGCACTCGTCAGAAATCATCTCAGCAGTCTTAGCTGAGCTAACTGCAAAAGCAAAGATTGAAAAGAGTTGAAGTTGAGAAGACAGGAAGACAAGGATAGATCTCCCACCAAAGGTGCTGCCTTTCTACAGATGGTGGAAGGTTCTGAATTGGAACCTATAGTTTGATGGGAATATGATTACAGTTCCCATCAACTAACTCTTTTCAGAGGGCAACAAAAAAGGGTACATGTTATCCAAGGTGACAGACTCGATTTCCTATCTACCAAGGATCTGTACAAGCTTCTCAGGACCACATCAGAAAAGAAAAAGGAGACAGACAAATATTTGCTCTCCTTCGGAAGACACTGCTATAACCAGTGGACACAAGTATGGTCTCTGACACTCTGTTGCAGAATTCTGATACAGCATGGCTTCTTCCTAAAGAACCATGTTGTTGACTATACTTTATTCCACTGTTTTCCTTTTCATGATAGTACAGTTGCCATCTTTAGTTGGTGACAAAAGGTAAGTAAGGGACATGTCCTGACTACCAAATCTCAGATAAGACTTTATCTGAGATACCTTAACTATAGTCTTGTAGTATGGGCTTTAGCTAAAGGATCCCAGCTGGTTTCAAAGTATATCCGGCTGTAGATAGTATTATATATAGTTTCTGCTTGTAACTCATAGAGAAAAGATTATCATCTGCTTGTAAGAGTCTTTGTATCTTGAGTTGAGAATCAATATATTAAAGTATCTTGAAAATTATCTTTCTGTGTTCTTAGTTACTTTTCATATCGTGATCAACTCTTATTGATTCTTACCCGAGTGTGATTCTAGGTGAGTTTGAGAGAAAACCTTTGTGTTTAAGTGACAAACACCGATCCTGCAGTAAGGATGACCGATTGAGTCGAATCGTGCATATGAGACATGCGTATGGATTCAGTAGTGTGATTGAGTCAATCGTGCGACTGAAGCTGCTGAATCTGAGAATTCGAAGGTTTAAGGTATTTTGATGCAAAAACATGAATTTCTCAAGAACCCTAATTGTCGTATGCCGGAAAAACGTAACTTTACGACCTGGAGACGTCCAAAACAACATTGTGTTTTTGTGTGAAAAACACGATTTTTATATCAAAATCGATTGAATCACACGTAAATCAAGAGCCTTTGCTCTGATACCACTTGTTAGGCACCGTGTACTGGACGGAGTACTAACTGATTTACGTGTATACCAACTCAAATAGTGCGGAATCCTATTTGATTGGTGATCCAATCAGTGAGAACGTTAACCCGATCGATATAATAATAATCTAAACGTTAAGAACGAATAGGAACGATCTATGAACTTGGACTGGCTTTCTTGGATGTTCTGGATGGCTAGGGTACGATTAGGAGTCGAATTCTTCAAAGTGTTTTTTTCAGCACTATAGCGAACACCCTGCACATTCAATTGAAAACATTAGTTAAGGTGAGGGACCCAAGCCTTAACCGGCTTGGGTGTCCCAGAGGCATCACACATCATAAATTCTACCTATTGTCCATTAGAGGGTGAGGGAAGATCATTTATCTTCTTGTTCTCATTACCAGAAATAAACTTTTCTTTCCATAAGCCAGCTTTGTGTAAGGCCTATTTGTGATAAACAGATGATTGGCTGATAGGTTGAACTTTAGGTTCACTGACTCTTTTTGGTGGAGTCATGGAGCTTCTTTTGGATGAGCTTGCTTTAGTGTCATAAAGTTCAATCTTTTTCTTTGGTTTCTGATAATAAGGACAGTAAGACGTGATGTGCCCATACTTTCCACAGTTGTAGCATGATCTGCTTTTAACTTGACGATTTAACTGTTTCTGTGGAGAAGTGTCTGACACACGTGTGACTTTATTCTGTTTGGGTTTTGACACTTCCTGTTTAGATGTTTTATCTTGTTTAACAAAATTAATTGTTTGAACATTGTTAACATCTTTTCCCTTTTGTTTATTTGGACTTAGACATGAAGCACGTGATTGGTTAATTTGTTTGGTATTTCTTGATTCAAAAATAGACTTTGTTGAACCAGACTTTATTTTAATCTTTTCAAATTGTTCGTCCAGATTAACACAAGGCATTTTACCTTTTGATTTTGAAGTGGCATCCTTTTGTTTAGTGACAGATTCATTTGTTTTACATGTGGAATCTGGATCACTTACACGAGGAGTGGACACCACATGATCCTTGATTGGGTTATTATTTATTGGTTTACTTTTGGCATTCATCAAGTTCTCATGTGATGATGGAACCACTTTATATCCCAAACCCTCCCCATTGTTGCATTCTCGCACTAAGTGTTGGACAATGTGAGAAGAACTTGTCCAACTATGCAGTTTTTATTTTAATGAATTTACTTCTACTTCCAAAATTGCTTTTTGTTTCTTAGTGTCTTCTAGGGAGTTTATATAGAACTTAATGTCATTAGCTTGGTTAAAATCTACAACTTCACAATTAAACAAGGTTAATGTTGATTCCGCAAACATTAACTTGATTTCCTTTAACACTAATAATTCCAGATTTTGATCCTTGAATTCACACACAAGTCTCACTCCACCATAAACATCATTGGAAATGTTGACTTAAGGGTGAGAACTAGAGGATAAACCTATGATGCAAATGTTTTTTCACTCTTGTTTCTTATCCCAGATAGAGCCAAAGAAAATTGATAAGGCTTTAAAGGATGGAAGTTAGGTTGAAGCTATGCAAGAGGAGTTGCTTCAATACAAAAGACAAAAGGTTTGGAACCTATGTCCTCTTCCTCAAGGGAAGACTACCATAGGAACCAAATGGGTGTTGAGAAATAAGAAAGATGATAAAGGAATCATCATCAAGAATAAGGCAATACTAGTTGTTCAAGGATACAGACAAGAAGAAGGAATGGACTATACATATGTTTTTGCTTATGTGGCAAGACTTGAAGTTGTTAGAATAATCTTAGCTTTTGTTGAATCCAAGGTTTCAAGGTCTACCAACTTGATGTCAAGTGTACTTTTCTTTATGGGGTGATTGATGAAGAGGTGGATGTCAAACAACCACCTGGCTTTTAAGATCCTAATCGACCTGATTATGTCGGCAGGCTTGATAAAGCTTTATATGGGCTTTACCAAGCTCTAAGGAAGTAGTATGAGACTCTATCTCAGTATCTCTATCAACATGGCTACAAAAGGGGTACTATAGATGGAACTCTCTTCATCAAAGGAACAGGGAATGACTTAATGCTAGTTCAAGTATATGTAGATAACATTATCTTCGGGTCAACTAATCCAAAGCTTTGCAAAGACTTTGAGAAGCTGATGAATAATAGAATTGAAATGAATGCCATAGGGGAACTCAATTTCTTTGTACGAATTCAAGTGAAACAAGTTGACAGTGGCATCTTCATAAGTCAGTCAACATATGTACAAGACATACCTACAAGATTCAACATGAATGATTGTAAGATTGCTAAGACACCTATAGCCAAAAATAACTCTCTTGGACCTGATCTTAAGGGGGAATGTGTGGATGAACATCTTTATAGGGCTATCATTGGGTCTCTTATGTACCTCACTGCTAGCAGGCTTGATATCATGTTTGCCACATGTATTTATGCAAGATATCAAGCCAACCCCAAGATGTCACACCTAGTTGTTATTAAAAGGATTCTAAGATATCTCAAAGGTGCTTCAACACTTAACCTTGGTATCCAAAGAATTTTGACTTCAATTTGTATGCATATAAAGATAGTGACTATAGTGGTTGCAACATGACTATAAAGTCTACATCAGCGGGTTGTCAATTCCTTGGTGGAAGGATAGTCTCTTGTGTAACATCCGCCAATTTTCAAATTATAAACCCAAAACCATTTTGAAACTTTCATAAAATGGTAAAATTCATTTTTTTAAAGTATGTTATTTAGCTGATCAAATGACACAAATGTTCTATATAATCAATGTTATGAATTGGGCTAATAAGTCTTCATGTAGTTTATCATTTAATCAATTTATAATAATGATTATAATTCATAAAATTTATTATTTTATAAAGTCCAAATGTTATAATAATAATTAGAACATCTAATTAAACTACAAGATGTTGTTTAAGAGATTCAATTTTATAAATTGTATAAATGATATAAAGTATTATAAAATGATCATAAGATTTGTTATTAAATAGGTAAATGAGAGTTTTAACAAGTCAAGGGGTGATACGTCATTTTTAAAACTTGAATTAAGAGTTTTTAACATAAATTAACAACCTTTAAACCAAAGGGACCAAAATACAAATGCATTCAAAAACCCAAAACCCATTTCCGTTTTCTCGGCCAAAACTCCGGCCAAGTCCGGCCGCAACTCCGGCGACACTCAAGTAGCCAAAATCGACCCGTTACACTCCAATAAACCATTCGCTAACCTTCGTGCGTCGGTTTTGAACTTGAACCCATGTTTAGTTGTGTTTACTCGACCATTAACGCAAGAAACCAAAACCGAAAGTACATTCAAAAGGTTAAAGTAATTTGACTCGTAACCGAAGGAATCAAACGTTAATAAGCAAAGATAAACTCTCGATTAGATGACTCTATGTCGTGTAAACACTCAATTTCAATTCAAACACACACACACCTCCAAATCGATCATCATCTGTTCGTCGAACCTGCAACTTAATCGAGAACCATGTTCGAAGCTCTTTTACGCAAAATTGGTTGAGGGTTTTTACTTAGAATCACCATAAGCTTCATGCAAAGATAATTTGTTTTCCAGCAACGTTTGCATCTTGAACAAGTTCAACCGTGGTCGCGACTAGACCTTCATCTTGAAACCCCATTGCGATCGTCATTCTGGTAATTAAATCCGCATATACACTCGATTTCATGTGCCAATTAAAAGCCCTAACATTTCATTCGTTAACATTAACAATTCGAAGTTCAATTTGAGCCAAATCGAATTAGGGTTCATGAGGAATTTGGGGGAAATTTTGAATCTATGTTTTTAATAATTTAAAACCAAAGTAAACCATGGCCACAGCCCTAGTTCACTGGTTATGTCATTATCCCTTCCACCATGAGGTCCCGGGTTCAACCCTCATCTATTTTTTAGGCTTTTTAGCCCTTAATGTAATTATAGCTTATTTTTAGTAATTATAAAAATAGTTTTTGTAAACTTTAAATATTTTTATAGACACCAAATAATCTTTCGAATTATTATTAAAATTTAGATAATTAAATAATTTTTAATAAAACCTTTTTACAAAGGTTATTCTTGGTTAGTTCTATTAAAACGAATTTCAAATAATAAATAATATATTATTATTGGTCCAAATGTTCTTTGCAAATAATATTGTTTTAATCGTACTTATTTCTTTTAATTATGAAACCTTATTCAAACTTTATATATATAAATTTTTGATGTTATATTAATGTATCTTTGTATAACATATAAATATATATTTTTCAAGAAAACATAAATGATTTCCATTTGTAAATGTAATTATTTGACAAGCTCCAAAATCCACTAAAAACCCTAGTACTCGTTAATTCGTTAAGCTTATTATTAAACTTTAATCTTGTAAATATATATAGGTTTCTTGTGATGGGATTACGTTGAAGCGGCGTTTATTATTTCTATTAACCTCCAATGATATACTTATTTTCCATGTGAGTTTTTCATGCCCCTTTATACTTTATTTCACACCTTTTGGGGTGAACATGTTAACTTTATCAACTTACACTTGTAAACATCTTGATACTTGTAAATACACATGCAATTCATTTTTACCTTTTTGTCATAGTTATTTGTGTTATTGTAAGTCTTATATGAGATACATATTGTATTTACAATCATTAACTATTACTAGCCTGGTGATGTCTTAGATCTTTGGGCCTAACAAGCCTATTTGATGCTAAAGCCGATGTATTGCCGGCTCTTGATGACGTATGCTTATTCATCATGGGAACCAAATACACTTAGCCAATCATATATATTTGTAATCAAGTCGAGATTTGGTTGTAACTGTATGTGTTCTATAAACTTGCTAACTCATAACCATTTACATGAATTGCTACTTGTAAATATATATATATTTATATGTGTGTTTAAACCGTGGGAACTCACCAACTTTCAAAGTTGACCCTTTATTTTTAACATGTTTCAGGTTTGATACTTGAGGATTCTCTTCATGCTCATATAAGACTTAGACCTAGTTTAACTAAATATGTTATTTCTTTGTTTGAAGCTTTTGTATTGTATGGACTTATTTGTCTTGTAATGTTCAATGATTAATGATATATAATATTATTTCAACTTAATTAGTTCCATGTGCTATGAACAATCGTTTCACATTCGTCCACCCCGATGATTCCTCCGTCGGTCGGGGTGTGACATCTTGGCAATGCAAGAAACAATACTATGTGTCTCCATCAACTACTGAAGTTGAATACATTGTTGCTGCAAACTGTTATGCTCAAGTACATTGGATTCAAAATCAGATGTTGGACTATGAATTCAACTTCAAGGAGACTCCCATCCACATAGACAACAACAATGTTATCTCTATTATAGAGAATCTTGTACAACACTCAAGGACAAAACACATCAATATCATGTATTGTTTGATTAGAGATAACTTTGAAAAAGGATTAATCAAACTAGTCAAAGTTAACACATATGAACAGTATGTTGATCTGTTCACCAAAGCTTTTGATGAACAGATGTTTAAGTATCTTGTATCAGCTATTGGGATGATTAACTTTAAGTAGATTTTCTTAAAACTTAATCATATTATTTCTAAAACTTGTGTTTCCTAAGTTGTTTATTTTATTACCTTCATAAGCACTTGTTTACTCTAGAAGAAAAATCATTTTAAAAGACATTCATTAGAGTTTTGAAAATTTTGATCTTTTTATTCTTCGAAAGATATGTATTTACATTCGGAAAAAACTTATGTCTTAGAAAACAAATAACTACCTCAGTAGATTTACCTTTGGAAAAAATATTAAAATATCTTTCACAGCTTCATTTTTTATTGAGTACCTGTATGTTTTTGAAGAATGATTTTCTTCTATAAGCAATTTAATTTCGAAAGTTTTATTCTTCTAAGAATAAAATTCTCTGAGCATAAATCTCTCCGAAGCAAAATTTTCAAAACTCTTTGGAATATCTTCCGAAGTCATTTGGGCTTCGAAGTTTTTCATTAAAACTTCCAAAATAAAATTACCTTCGGAAGATTTTAGACATCCAAGAAAACCGCCTTTTGGGCACTTTTTCAGAGGTGGGGCCGACATCCAGATTTTAAAGTTTGTTCTCTTTCATTAACTTTATCTCAGATCCATTTCATATATATACCCAATGGTCCCCCCTCTTTCACTCTCTTCTTTATCTAATCTATTCCCAAAACCTAAATTTACCCTCAAACCGCCTTTGTTCTTATCTTCCTTCACCTTTAAGCTCTCTAAAATGGCCAACCTCAACCGCAGAAATAGCCCATATTTTTCCATGCAACTCCAGAAGCAACATAATTTGGTTGCTTTGTTGGACTCTGAGAAAAATCCAAGTTTCTTAGAGGTATGTGGTTTTCTTTCTTTTTCAAACTATTTCACCTCCCCGACCGTTGATACTGTCTACAACACTGCAAAGGAGAACAATCTTCATCACTCTGACTATCATCAACACCCATCTTTAGCTAGATGATGAAGAAGGTGAGTTTTTTTTTCAAAGGAAGCTGTCAATCTTCCTTTGAGCAGATGGGATATGAGGGAGATTTCTTTATAAAGACCTTCAAGAAAGGAAAGGTCTCATCCTAGTGGAAGTACCTACTCCGTGTGGTCATCCACAGCTTGTCCAACAAGTATGGGGGATGGGACTAGATTCCTAATGATCTCTTCTTTATAGTCTATGGAATGGTCCAAGGGGTCAAATTCGGGTACTCTTAATTTATTTATACAAATTTACTTGTAAATTTGGACTCCTTAGTGTATTATATATTCCCTAGATATGTTCAACACATTCTCAACTGTGAATTAGGCTCATAGTTAAAGGAGACATGTAAGATTCTTAAATTGGGATTGATGAAACCCAACATCTTTAAGACTATGAAGAAGCCAACTGTAGGCTTCTCTGGGGTAGAACAGCCATTGTCCAAATAATGTTAGATCTTATTGCTCAAGGTGACAACCTAGCAACACAAGCTAGTGTTGAACCCGAACCACCTACTTCTTAACCTCCTAAACAGTCACAAATCATCCTCACCTACCAAAAAAATCCAAACGAACCATTGCTCAAGGTATTAAGCTTGTGCAAGCCCCCATATTATCACCCATACAAAAAGAAGTGGACATTGGAGCTCCCACTTCTCCTGGGGAGCAAACCACTCACATCTTAACTATAATCAGCCTGATGAGCTCCTTACCCAAACAGCCTTAAGCCTTCACTAAGAGTCTCAAAACTCTAGTGAACAACCTTCATGGGAAAGTTACCATCCCAAGCCTCTTGATCTAAACCAACCCATTCCCAACCTAGAATTATATGATGATGAAGACATGGGATTTAGTGAGTACCATGAGTCTCTCTATTCCTACCCTACTCAAAGAGAGATGAGTGCTCTTGCCTCTCCCTTGTCTAGCCCATATCATTCACCCATCACTGAGGTGGATCTCTCTGAACCTGTTCAGGAGGTCCATATGGAAGAGGCTCTCACTTCTCCAAGTGATTAAATCTTTAAGACCTCAACCATGGCAACTTAGCCCATTTACACTTCAATTGAAGTTGTTAGTGAGTAGGGGAAATCCAGCAGCCAAGAACACCATGCTGGTTGTGAGAGAGAAGACTTTGGTCCAATTCTTTCATCCTCCGGTGATTCTTCTAATGAAGATGAGGGGAACATGAGACTAAAGGTGCAGAAATTGTCACAAATATGCTTCTATTTATTCTTTAAGGTTATTCACCTTGAATCTCTGGTGACTACCTTACAAAACAGGGTCAATGATTAGCAACTTGAGATATCTGATCATAAGGAGAAACTAGTTGGGAGACCTTTAAGACGAACTCATCCAGGAACATAAGAACATGTGAATATAATTAACCTAACTTCTAGCTCACCTGTGTAAATAGGTAATGCTACCAAAAATGGGGAGAAAATCATAGCAATCATAGAACCTAGGAGTTCTTCAGAAAATATGGACATTGAGGACTCACCATCCTCACTTGCAATTGACTATACTCAGCAACCTTCTCAAGTTCACATTCATGTGGACTCAGTAGACTCACACATTCAGAGTCTTTTTGAGGAGGTAATTCCAAGGGCTATGTCATCCCCACCTCAAGGATCATCAAATTACATTATTGGATAGAGGTATGATGCTGATAGAAAAGCCCTCATACTTCAAAGAGTTCAAGGATAGCAAAAAGTATTCAGTTTTCAAACCTTGAACTACTATGAAGGTCTTGACCTGGTCAACATGCCACTTACCAATCCAAGCAAATCTAGCCAAGCTGTCAGGATGGCTTAAAGGATTCGAGATTGGATTGTTGAAGTTTTTAAAGCAAGAAGACAAATGTAAGCAGGTAATTATTGGGCAACTTCCCTAGAGAAAGGAAGGAAGCAGAGGATGCAAGGTTGCTCCTTCATATCAAATAAGAAACAAGATAGAAGAGACTATACAAACATGTTCCTACCCTTTCCCCAGTTCAAGAGAGTCATGTGCAGAAGACTGTGGCAACTTCACAACCTCAGGTAGATAAAGAAGTTGATAGGCAAAACATGATCAACCACCTGACTGCCACAGGACTATACCAGGCAGCTGCACTTCTTCCCTTGTCCTTTGAGTATATTGAGTTTGAGTATCTCAAAAAATTAAACTTCAAGTACTCAAAGAACAAAAGGCTATAAAGAGAAAGATGAGGGAAGAAGCAACCAAATCAAGAGCCATCATCCAAAAGAATCAAAATAATTTTGTTGATAGGTAGATGATGATGAGCTTCTTGAAGCTATATGGATTCTCCGAAAGGAGACTTGGCCCAATGTCTCTATCCACCATGATGAGCATATAAGGGTGATCAAGCAGAAGATCAAAAGAAGAAAGCTTATTGACTTACACTCTCCACCAAGTCAAGCCCCTCAAGAAGTGGAGGTTAAGGTTAAACAATTTGAGACAACACAACCTAGACCTCATGTTGAACCTCAACAAGCTTTATCTTCTGATCCACAGCAGGGTCAAACTCCCTCTCCTTCTGAACCTGTGAAGGAGGTAGACCCAACTGAGAAAGACAAAACTAAACAACAAGGTGTTGAAGTCTAGTCTTCTCAGTTGAAATTTCCAAAGAGGAGGAAAAGAATGGCCTCTAGACCTAAGTAAAAGAAGAAGAAGAAGTCAGAGTCATCCATCTCTAAGCCTCAGGATGAATTAGATCATCTTGAGAGAGTGCATGAAGAGGCAGCTCAATCAACTCCAATTCAAGTAGCTCCTATTGCATCAGGAAGACCCATCTTGTCTTGGACCTTCACTACTAATCCGGAAAGATGGCATGTAATCAGATATCAAGGTGGTGAAGATGTCTACACATGGCATGACATGTTCAACCTACCTCTGCAAGATCTATTTGAGATGAAAAGACACTTTGAAAGTCTAAGTGATCCTGACCATCTAATGAAGAAGGGTATGGTCATCATCATGATTAGGATTGTCAACATCTAAAGACTTCAAATGTTTTGGTGGCATTAACCTAGAGGGAGTTTGTAAGGTTTCATGCAAGGTTGATGCATCTAAAACATTCAAAGTCTCTCCTTCATGCATGCACTTAAGTGCAGTTTAGAAATGCTTCGGAAGTTTTACACCATACATCAGAATTATTCTAAGTGTAAAATCTTTCGAAGCCAAGACCAACATCTTCCGAAGCCAAAAGTGAAGTCTTTCGAAGCTTAAAAGACAAAGTCTTCTGAAGCCAAGAAGTGAAAACTGATTTCTTCCGAAGACTTTTAATACATGCTTTATTTGATGTACTTTTTCATAAAGCTGGACCACTTTCCACTGCAACTCTAATGACTCACCAACTTACACAAGTTGGTGAAAAGGTCTATGTTTTTGGTAACTATACATTGAGGTCTTGAGTCTGTTGCTTTCTACTTTATGTTCTTTTATCATTTTTGTAATATATTACGATGTGAGCTATGACATGTCATAGTCACTAGTCAAAAGGCAATCTGTCTTTTGACTCTACATTTGATTTTGTTATTGTCTAGATTAAATGTTTCTAGTTGGCTTTCTAAGCATGAACGACTGTAGGATGTAGTACAAAGTATCTCAGGTCTTTGTATTTTCTTTATGCTTTTGTAACACTTGTAAAAGAATTTGAGAGCAATATACCACATTCTTAAAAATCATTATTCTTGTGTTGTTTGTTCTTGTTCTGTCTCATATATGTTTGTGTTCTAAGTATCATCCCATATTGTTCCAGTTCCCTATTTGATATGTTAAATGTTTTAAAGCACTCTTCTCATTGTGTGTTGTATTGTAAGTGACAATTCCTTAAATGGTCCTACAATCATTTCACTCATTTATCCCCAAAGTCTCAAACTTTATATATAGTTCTCTTATTCAAATTTTCATTGTAATAGTTAAATGTTGGTTACCTCAAAATCTAATCTAATAGTCAATCACTAATGTTTTTGGGCAGGGTAAGTATGTATAGGAATTGATACTCGGTTCTTACCAATAATATATCACCACATGACAAGCACACTTGTATTTTATGTGTAGTTTAGCATAAATAAAAACCATTTAAAATTGCATCTGTGTGAAAATCCGTTATCAAGCTATAATATACCATTTACTGACACCATTACCCATGGTCTAAAAGTTTTATAGCATATGTAAAGGACAATCAAGACACCACATGTAGAAACTTATGAATCATTAGCAAACGGGTATAATATTACAGTGCTTGTTTTGTGTTGTAGTTATGTAGGTTATATGTACCATGTCTATATCTCAAGTTTCTTGCCATATTCACCAATTTTTGTTATGCTTAAACAAATAGTACAAAGTGATTTTACACAATACCAATGTATATAAAAGGAACCTAAACTAATCAATTCAGTACAATGTGTAATTTAGGAATATATCTAAAATTGTATGCGTTTTCATACAGGTAAACCAACAAATATCTTGCATTTAAGTGACACATTTCACATAACTAAAATCTAACATAACCATAAATATAAGAATCAAGGGTTTGGTAGAATTTAAGTGAGAATCATATATCACATTGACAATTTTGTGTGAATCGTACTCTTAGTAATCATTTGTAAGGACTAGAGTCTTCTAGATGAAACTACTTAATTCTCAAATAAAATTGGTCAAGGGTCATAATCCTTAATACCAAAAAAATTATCTATTTTCTTAATTTATATCCAACAAATGAGAGTTAAAGTGTTTGATACCAAAGAAGTGAGATCTAATTTTCTAATGATCATAACCCTTAAAGTCAAATTGTGAGAATCAAGTTCAAATACTAGCATACTTGCAAGTATTAAATTAAAGCTAGCATACAACAATTAAAATGTAAAACTTAGAACTAACTTGTTTTTTTATCAGACGTGAGTACTTATAACCTAGTCTAACAATCAACTACCAAATTGCTCACTTTTTACGCTTCAGAAAATGGGCAATATGTATTTAGGTGTATGTACAATATGATGTATGTAGGTATGTATATATCATGATAGGAAAGAAAATAGACATGTGATACAAGCAAATTAACACAACTAACAAAGCAAATTGATATGTAATGAGAAATATCAAAAGATTGAAAATAGTTTTCTAAAATCTATAAATATTTAAACAAAAGTCATATCCATGTGTGATTCTATAAAGCATGACAATCGGTATAATTGGTTATTTTTTATGAGTAAACATGTGTACTAATCTGAAAAAGATCAAACATGTTTTACAAATAACTTTGAAGAATAGTAAATAAATAATTTATATGAAACAACAATCATTTCCTTAAAGTTATTTATAAAATTTGACAAAAAGTTTATAAAATTCAAAATTGTATAATATCATTATGTATCAAAATTGACTCTCAAATTTGAAGTAGGTGGATTTTCTCCAAAATGGTATATACCAAACATGCTTTCTTATAAAAGAAATCAACCAACTTAAAATAGATAAAGCAAAATCTTAATCAACAACAAATCAATCATACTTTCTCAAATACAAAAGTTAAATCTTATTGTTGTATGTTTAATTTGACCAGCATGGTTTTGGTCAAAGATTACTTTTACAATGATAAAAATAAGTGGTTTCTTAAAACAGTCTAGAAGGCAACGTTCAAGTATCATAAAACTGAAATGTGTGAATTGCGGCTTAACGATAAACGGCCACTCGATCGTGAAGCAGGCAGTGAATTTTTCTTGCTTTATGATTATTCCCTATGATTACCAAGCTCCATTAACTTGTTACTTACCCTTTTGCTTACATAAACTTTCAAATGTTTTAAAAAGTATTACTACTTATATTTTATATCATCTTTGATGAGAAATTCAAGATAGAAAGATGAAAGATCAAGATCTAGAGCATAAGAAGAAGTTATGATTCAACTTTCATGTATTTTTGGGTCATTTCTAAGGTTATCACTGCATATTAATTACCAAGACGAATAAGGTGAATAATATCTTTGATTAATGAGATGTAGAAGTTGGTTTATTTAAAGAGTGAGGCATTTATATAAGGTGATCACTATCTTTGTTTTAATTGAGATGTTGGTATAGAGGTAAACTTGACGGTTTCTGGGAATGATTAGTGGAGACAATTCTATATAAAGATTGGGGAAATGGCATAGAGTTATTATTACTAACTATGTTGCTGATGTTGCGCCTTTTAAGTTGGGGCATTGGTCTCATCGGGTGCTGCTGCAACACCACTGCAAGTCCCACAGGTTGGGACATAGCTTGCAATTAGAGTTCATGGACCAGATGATGATATCATAACACACAAACACTCCATAATATAATGTTAGGTAACAAAGATATATAATATTGTATCCCTCTAGATAGTTTTGATTTCAAGTGAGGGACACCATAACGTTAATGGTGCATGGGTAGAGATTTCAGAAGACTGTGTCTCTTCTCTTTAACAAAAATAAATTCTCTCTCTTATTAATGAAAGCAGTATATTATTAAAGATCTCTAACATACAAAATTGGGGTTCGTGAAACGTTCCCAACAGAAGATGGGTTTTCTCCGCTTTGTTCGCAAATGATTTCTTTCGAATGTGAGAAACCTTAACCATTTTCATCCTTTTGTAAATTTTCTAGGTAGGAGCTTATATGATATTAACTCTATCAAACTCACATCGACTTACTTCACCCTAACATATTAGAATATGACGCTATTGAAATTAAATCACAAAATTACACAACTCAAGAACCAAAAACTAGTTGAATCAAATACCAAACCATTTGAATTTCATTGCATGAAGAGAATTACAAAGAAATGAATGAGAGAACTACTAATGTTCCTTAAGTTACCTAATCTCTTTATACACATACCAATTAATAGAAATTTAACAAACTAAGTATCAATTAGACAATAATCATCCCTCAACTTTAGCTAACTAACTATTACTAAGGGTGTGAATGGTCGGTTTGATTCGGTTTTGGCCTAAAACCGAAATCAAAAACTAATATTTCGGTTTCTAGGATTTTAAAACCATTTGGTTTCGGTTTTTTTGGTTTTTGGTTTCGGTTTTAACTTTGGTTTCGGTTCGGATTTTGGTTTTTTTCGGTTTTACCATTTGTGCTTCAAGTTTTAAAAAAAATTTGTTTTTAAGTAATGAATTTAACCCGAAGACTTTGGCATTACATTGTTTTATTGATCTCTAAATATAATCTATATATTTTTATAATTTAGTTGACATTAAAATTAAATGCAATTCTTAAAATATAAGAACAATATATGCAATAAAACATTTTAATCTATCAATTCAAAAATAAAATATTATTCTTAAAACCTAAATATTTAATCTCTTTTAGATAAAACAAGATAAATAAGTAACTAATAGGCTAATAATTTTTATATGTATATGATTACACCTCTAAATTTACAAGTTTGATTATATGGTTTTGGTCGGTTTTTTCGGTTTTTGTTACAAGCAAAACCAAAACCAAAACGAAAAATTCGATTTTTAAAAAATCATCAAACCAAACCGTCGGTTTTCTAGCGGTTTCGGTATTATTGATTTGGTTGCATCGGTTATTTTGGTTACAGTTAGGTTATTTTGGTTTTTTGCTCACCCCTGTGTATTAGCACCCTTACAATTTACATTTTAACCATTTGACTTTCATATTATTACAAACAACACCAACACTTGATTTCTATAATGTATATCAAAATCTTCACCTTAGAATAGAAATTCAAGTTGACAAACATTTAACAACTAACACTACTCGAACTTAGGTCTAGAAAGTGCCTTGGTCAGCCCATCAGCTATAATATCAGTTTTACCAACATACTTAACTTTAACAACTTTGGAATTCACCACACTCGTGTAAAATGTAGTTTCACATCTACGTGTTTGGACTTGTAAAATAAAACCTTATGCTTGGATAAATTGAATAGCACCCAAATTATCACAAAACACCATAACATCACCTGTTTTTACGCCTAGTTTAGACACTATTCCTTTTAACCACATGGACTCCTTTACAGCTTTTATTAAGGCTATGAACTCAGCCTTAGTTATTGACAAAGATGCTTTCTATAAGGACTCATATAAGGTTGATGCAACCCAGAATATCCAAATTGTCTCCTACATTCATGCATAAATGCTAAAGTAGAATGCTTCGGAAGTTTCACACTCTACCTTAGAAAACATTCTAAGTGTGAAATTTTCCGAAGCCAGGACCAATATCTTCCGAAGCCAAAAATGAAGTCTTCCAAAGCTTCAAGACAAATTCTTTTAAAGCCAACTCCTGAAGACAGATTTTTTTCGAAGACTTTTGTGTACATGCTATTATCTGATGTACTTTTACTATAAAGTTGAACCATCTTTCTACTTTAACTTTGTTTGACTCACTAACTTTAACAAGTTAGTGAAAGGTCCATGCTTTTGGTAAACTGTATATTAAGGTCTTGAGTCTGCTACTTTCTACTTTAGAAACTTTTATCCTTTTTTCAATGCATTAGTATGTGAGCTATAGCATGTCATAGTCACTAGTCAAAAGACAATCTGCCTTTTGACTCTACATTGATTTTGTTTTCTAGATCATGTATCTAGCCGGCCTTCAAAGTATGGTCGGCTGTAGGATGTAGTATAAAGAATCTCTGGTCCCTTATAACTAGAGAGCAATATACAACATTCTTGAAAACCAAACACTTGTGTTATTGTGTTCTTGTTTTATCTCTTATTTACTTGTGTTTCATAGTTTCAACTGGTTTCTAGTTTCCTATTTGATCTGTTAAATATTCTAGCAAACTCTCATTGTTGTGTTGTTGTGTTGTAAGTGACCACTCTTAACCGGTCATGCACTTTCCAACTCACAACTCCACCAAGGACCTTGAACACAACATTTCAAAGACATTCCATTATCTTTGTCTTTAGAAAAAACTAAATCAACATACCCATGTACCACATTATCATGATAACCATATCTGTCAAACTCATACCATATAGATACCTTATAATCTACTTAAAACATTGACCTAATGTTGTTTTCTTATATTACTAACTGCATAGCTTAAAACAAGTTAAATTATTAAGTACATAAGACTCCCAACTTTACTAGAATAAGATGCATTAGACATGTAATCATGATCCATTCTATAGCAGGATAATCTTTGCTAGACAACTTAAACAAACAAGCCTAGATTAGTACTTATAACATTGTTGTTATCCATAAGGAAATTCTTAAGTACTTTATTTACATATGTACTTTGAGTTAATCTAAGGATACTAGCAGCCCTGTCCTTTTTAATCTCCATGACTATAATCCTCTGAGCATGATCCAGCTCTTTCATTTCAAACTCCTTCATTAGTAAGTCTTTAGCATACGATATTTGATCAACATACTTCTTCACAGCCACCAATATATTGTCTACATACAACAACAAATAAACGGAACTCTATGGTATATATTTTTTGTAATACATACAATAATCATAACTTCTTTCTTCGAACCACTAGATACTATATAATCATCAAACCTTTGGCACCACTGCTTTGGTAACTGCTTTATTCCATACAATGATTTCTACAATAGACAAACTTTCTCCTCTTGTCCCTTTACTTCAAACCCGAAAGGTTATTTCATGTAAAAGCTCTCATCTAAGTTCCTATGTAAGAATTTCATCATCATATCTAGTTGCTCAAGCTCAAAATCAAACTTAGTTACTAATGCTAATAGAATTTTGATTAAGGTATATTTAACCACTGGAGAATCTATTTCATTATAATAAAACCTGCTCTTTTTGTATAGCCAATAGCAACCAGTCTTGTTTTATTCTTGGGAACTTTTCCTTCAAATGAATCATTTATCTTGAACAACCATTAACAATCAATAAGAATTTTTTTTCTGTAGGCTTATCTACTAAAACCCAAGTTTTGTTCTTATATAAAGAATTTGTTTCTTTATTAATTACAATCATCTATTTGTTTGTATCTTTTTGAAGTAACTGCTTGATGAGATAACAAAGGTTTATTAATTATTCTTATATAAAAATTCATTTTCCATAGGTGTTCTTATCTCTAAAGTAGATGAATGTGATCTATTCACAAATAACAATCCACTAACACAGCTTTAGCCTAAGATCGTTAGGCAACCCAGAACTTGATAATATGCATCTTACTTTGTTAAGAAGTTTCCTATTCATTCTTTCCATAAATCCATTCTTTTGTGGAGTCCCTCAAACTGTTAAATGCCTAGCAATTCCATCTAGTTTACAAAACTGGAAGAACGGAGCACTACAAAACAAAAGACCATTATCTGTTCTCAGCTTCTTGACATTTTCATTGTTTAAGTTTCAACAACACCTTTCATTCCTTAAACCTTTCAACAGATCTATGCTTTCCCCTTAGTGTGTACACCCATACTCTTCTAGAGAAATCATCAGTGACTAACAAAAAATTAAAGGCTCCACCTAGAGATATTGTCTTAGTTGGTCCTTACAATAAGCATATACATATTATATCACACTTTTAGACTTACGCACACTTATATTGAACCTAACCATGTGAGTTTTCCCTAGAACATAATACTCACGGAAGCCTACATCACTATCAACTAATTCACCCGATAAATATTGTTTGTTCAACTTAACAAGTCCCTAAGTGTTAAAATGGCCTAACCTATTATGCCATAACATGGCCATAGTTTCATTCTTATGAGTAGCCATATTCATAGTTCTCGGGTTCACCTTCCTATCAAGAAGGTAAATGTTGTTCAAGTTTTTAGTTCCTGACATAATCACCATAGAGCCCTTGATTATTTTGACCATAATACCATTGTTAAGATTATATTCTCCCTTAGTTCTAGAATCTAAGGGAGCTTATATTTCTCTTTAGGTCTGGAATCTAGCCAACTTGTTGTAACATAATCTCAAATACATTGTTAAGATTTAAATAGACTATGCCAAATCCTTTGATTTTACAAGGCCTATCATCACCTCACTTTATTGTTTCATAGTTTTGTAGAATTAGATCCTTGAATGGTTTTATATGGTATGACCCACTAGAATCCATAACCTACTCTTAGCTAGTTTATGCCTTTGTAATTACTAGCACATCTGCATTTTCATAGCCATCAAAGGAGCTTTCTTGAACATGATTAGAATGTTTTGTAGAGTTCTTCAACTTTATCTTTTTTTCCTCCATTCAAATCTTTCTTGAGTGGTTCTCTAAATTACACACAAAGCACCTTTTCTTCGTCATTGACTTTGATCTAGTAACTCCTTTATTCTTAGTGACTTTGTGTTTGGGTCTGCCTCTTACAAACAACCCATCTGACCCGTCACCTTGAGTCTTAAGTCTTTGTTTTAGTTCCTTTGAGTTCATAATGGCTAGCACTTCTTCTAAAGAAAAATTGTCCCTCCCATACATGAGAGTATCTACAAAGTGCTTATGTTATTGAGGTAATGAGGCCAAGAAAGTGATTTCCTAGTCCTCATCCTCTAATTTCACATTAATGTTTTCTAAATCAATTATCAATATGTTAAACTCTTTTTTATGATCATCCAAAGTCTTATTAGGTTCTATCTGAAAAGTATATAATCTTTTATTTTCAGATAAGCCTAATAACCAAAGACTCTTTAGTTTAGCCCAAATACCATATTAGTTACCTTTATCGAGACTTCACGAAGGACCTTGTCTCCCAAACTAAGAATTATAGTGTTATGAGATTTTTCAACCATCCATTCCTCTTATCTTGTAATTCTTTCTTCTTGTCTTCAGTGATTCTCTCTGGGATCTTGAGTTCAGCTCCAAGAGCATCTACCACACCTTGATGAACCAACAATACAAGCATCTTCAATCGTCATAATCCAAAATCATTTTTTCCATCAAATTTCTCAAGTTCAAACTTTGTTGACACCATCCTCCAATCTTTAATTGAATCAATCTCCAATCACCTTCTTGAGGAATTGAGCCAATAAACTCTAATACCAATAGTTAAAATTAAATAACATAATTACACGAGTCAAAGAACAAAGTCAAAAGGATTAATAAGTTGAATAAGAACCAAACAACTTGAATTTCATTAACAAGAAGAGAATTACAAAAGAAATGAATGAGAAAACTACTAATGTTACATAAGTTTCCTGATCTCTTTATATACCTACCAAATTATAGGAAATTAAAATAAAGTATCATTTAGACACTAATCATCACACAACTTAAGCTAACTAACTATTAGCACCCTTAGATTTTACACTTGAACCATTTCACTTTGCAACATGACACTAACACTTGACTTCTATACTATATATTAGAGACACTTCCAACAATAAAACATTAGAGGGATCGTAATTTCGATTAAAAGTTATTATTGTTAGGAAAATTCCAAAAAGAGTGCGTGGATATCCTAATTTCCAATAAAATAAATAAGGAAGTCCTATAACTTAATATCAAGAATCTAAATGCTCTTTTCACTTTCTTCATTTGTGTGTTGGTGTTTTACAATGCTCATTAAGTATTTGGTGCCTTTAAATCTTGGAATTTCATGAAAAAAAACAAGTGAACCATGTGTCATGATCACACACAATAGAAACCACGCTCATTGTCATGACATAATTTCTTTCATATAAAAAGATTTTGTCATTTTCGAAGAATACATCACTCAAATTAATAAAAAGCAAGCATTCTTTGCTCTACGATTTACAATCACCCAAATATCATCACAACCTTAGGAAAATCCAAAAGCCTGATTGATGTCTCGCTTTCACTTATAAACATGGTAAGCACTTTTACACATATTTAACAATATCTGATTTCATACTTGACCATCAATAATTGGCTTTTAAGTCTCGATACATCTTTGTAACGGTGGATGAATATAGTATCTTTTCATAAACTTCTTTATATAACTCCTATATTTTACAAATATTACATTTTGACATACGTCATTTTAGTTTGGTGAAACGTCAACTTATTTTAGCATTTCAACATTTAAATTTAGTAATTTCATCAAAATTATAACTGTTATAAGTTAACAAGTTCATATTAGTTTTGAAATAGTAAACATTTTTCTTATACTATATTTTTGAAAATTAGGATGTTATGAGCATATAAATATTGCATCATTAAGTTAGTTCATATTGTTATATGTTATCACAAGATTGTAAACATATAAAAAATCCACGCAACGATCATAATTTAAAACCTAATCGATGTATTAGGAAAATATGATCATCAAAGCATTATGATTGATGAGTGAAACCTAAAACGAAATTTATATATTTTTACAATTACCGTTCCTGAAGCTAGTTTTATAAAAAGATGATTGTGTCATATGATTTGTGTTTAATAATAAACTTAATGCATTAAATTAGAACACATGCCACAAGAAGTCATCTAAGAAATGATTAGTAAACATTAGGACAAATGAGTAAAACCTTAAACAAATTTTATATTTTTTATCGTCTTGTTTTTGTAAGATTATTATTGATATATAAATCAATCACACAATTATTTTTTATGTAACAAGCTTTAGAAAAAGTGATGATAAAGTTATATATAATTTGTATGAGGCTTTACATACTTGTCGGTCGTAACATTTTAATCATCTATTTGTCTAATACATCAATTTATTTTTTAATTAAGCCACCTAGATGTTTTTTAACATGTCTACTCTCATGTGATGACCATACAATTGATGCAAACTAACAACCGTTAGGCTAAAGTATCAAATATAATACAAATCATATGCATAAATATTGTCTGATGTAATTCGCTAGTAAAGATAAGAATTAAAATTTAAGGGATAACTTTATAGAATAGTAATCAAGTTTGAAAATTGTTCTAATTAGGTCACTTATAAACTTTTTTTGTTCCAATCAGGTCATTAAAGTTTATTTTGATGTTTCAATCTTATATAATTAACCTGAATAGTAGGTAAACTATTAAAAAAATGTTTAATAGTTTAAAAAATGTTTAAAATTCAATCTTGTGTATTTAACTTAAATTTATTTCATCATAATATACATAGTATGTTAACTCGTTTAAAATGTTTAAAATATTTAAAAAAAATTTTAAAAAGTTGAATATTAAAAAAATTGAAAAAAATGTTTAAAAATGCATAAATTCATTGTCCAATAATTGTAAAAATTGACAAAAATTAAAAATTATACTAACATACATCTATATATCCAAACGGGTCAATATACCAAATTATACCAACATACATCCATATATCTAAACGGTTCAACATTCCAAATTATACCAAAAAACACCTAAACATAGTCAAGTGGGTCAACATACCAAATACACAAACATAACCTAAATATGCTTAAATGGGTCAACATACCCAAATACACAAACATACACCTAAATATGCCTAAACGGGTCAACATACATCATAATATACCCAAACAGGTCAAATTTATATAAATGCATCAAAAAAAGCCAAAATTACATCACAATACTCCCAAATAGGTCAAAAACTATCAAGATACGTTCTCAAATGGGTCAAAATGACAACAAAATATGTCCAAAAGAAACAAAATTAACTCATACGCCTAAACGGGTCACACTTTTTTATTTCTACCTTTAGGTCTTGCTTTATTTGGTTGTGGATCTTTTTTCTCGTTTTTGCAAGACCTCATATTATGTCCACTTCCTTGACAATTTTGACAAGTCATTTTTCTTCCAACTCCAACCTTTGTTGTCTTCTTCTCTTTTTCTTTTTACTGTTGGTCTACCAGGCATTCGTCTTTCTTTTGATGGTAGGGCTTTGATATCATCTATTATAGACCGATGCATACTTCCCTTTAGTTGTTTAATACCATGTTTATATTCTTCCTAAAACATGTCTTTTTTAAACCATTTACTAACATAAGTTTCAGGGTCTTTGTTGATAAACCCTAAAGCTGCTACCGAATGAACACAAGATATGCCCGACAATTGCCATGATCCACAAGTGCAAGTCTGATCCTCAATCTTTACTACAAATGCATTTTTTTCACTTCTTACTTCAAATATGTTGTTACTACTTGGGACAACAATGTAAAGCCTACACAATCAACTCAAAAGTCAATAAAAACTCATGACAAAATAACATAAATTTAAAAATGTTATCTTTACCTTTGTTTTTTATATCTTCTATTTTTTTTTTGATTCTAGGACATACTTCATGTTCAAAGCTTCATGATTTTATCATCATTAAAACATTCTACGCATAACAAATGTTCTAATTTCTTCAAACATACTAATAATGGGCTTCCTTCTCGCAATTCGAATGCGTGAATTAAAGCTTTCACTCATTCCATTCTCGAACGCATCATATGCTCTACCAATTTCAAAAAAAGCTCTCAACCAAGTAGTTGGGTTTCTCTCCATAAGATGATTATACGCACCTTTGCTAATGGATTTTAACTCTTCCATATTCTCTTCAAACCGTTGTTTAGTTGTAGAATTTGCAGCAGCCCAAAATAGATTTTTAAACACAAGCCCACGAAATTTCTTTTTAAAGTTTGCATAAATATGTCTTGTGCATTGCATGTGCTCAGAATCTGGAAATACATCATTCACATCCTCTATAATACCCATAACATAAATGTTAATAAAAAACATGTAAATAATTGCATATTAAGTACAAAATACCTTATGTTGATCTGAAATCAAAGTAAGTCCAACTCCACTCTTCATACAAATGTCATTCTTCAATAGATTGAGAAACCACGTCCAGTTTTCTTTATTCTCAACAGATATCACAGCCCATGCTAAAAGAAAAATATGATTATTGGCATCTCTTCCAACAACTGAGAGTAACTGACCACTACATTTCAGAAAACACCCATCTAAGCAGATAACTTTCCTACAACCATTTATCCATCCATCTTTAACCGCTTGAAAACATATATAGTAACTACTAAAATAAATCTCTCCATTCGGCATTGTGTCCACGACCATCTCCACTGTACTCCCTGGGTTTGTTTCCAATATCTCAGCTCGATAATCTGAAAGTCTAGCATAATGTTCACTCAACCCATCTTCAAAGTTATCAAATATTTTCTTTTTTTGCTCTTCCACATTGTCCAATACTCACTCTACATTGGTATTTTCTCGTTATATCTTGTTGCATTTCTCTTAAACTAATTTCAGGATTTTGAATTATTTGTTTGAAATATTTTTTTGCAATCCAAGAATATGTAACAAGAGAACCTAATGAAAACTGTCTTGAGCATGTATGTTTATCATTCAATGTTTTTATTTGAAAAGAATTCTCACTTGTTACCCTTGAGGCCCAAAGCCTAAACGGGCACTTCCAAACATCTTTTTTTTTCCTTTACCATCTTCTATAGTTTCTGCAATACCACATCTTACTAACAAGCGATTATGATCGTTTACCGTGAACACTAATTGATAACCATTTAATACACCATAATTAATCAACATTTCTTTTAATTATGCAGGACTCTCAAATTTCATTCCTTCAATGGGTTTCACTAATTTCCAATCCATATTGGGATCATAACAAGGATAAACGACACCTTCATCCTCTACACTAAGATAATCTATATCCTTATCGTAATTTTGTTCACTTCCACTCCAATCATCAATAGAATTAGCATCAAATTGGTCTTTATCATTGTTGTCAAAACAAAGTAAATTTAGAAAAGGATCATTCATACTAACATCTTCATCATCAAACATCTGACAAAAATCAAATCACACTACTATAAATATGATAAATAATATATACGATCATAATAACAAATCATATTCTCAACTAAATCAAACTAGTGATGAATTAAAACTTAAAAAACTAACAAAAAAAGTAGTTTACATATGTCATACCTGCTGCTCGATTGATACCGAATAAAGGTTATCATCATTTGTATAATTCGCAGCATCAACAACACTTGACATAGCTTCAAAGGTGACGGGTCGAAGGTAGGTTGACAACGATTACGCTAGTTAGTTGACAGACGGTGGTGGGCTGCGACATTGGGGGACGATGGTGGTTGGGGGACGATGGTGGTGGGGCGGCGATGGTGTTGGGCAGCGATGGTGTTGGGGGGTCGGGTTTGATGGCGGGGAGGGGGGTATATGGGCTGAGATGTTGGGGTACTGTTTTGGTTGGAGGGACAATGGTGGTGGGGGGCGATGGTGTTGGGCGGTGATGATGTTGGGGGGGCGATGGTGTTAGGCGGCGATGGTGTACGGGGGTCGATGGGTGGGGGATGGCGACGGGTTTGATGGTAGGGGGTGACGATCCTGGTGGTGGCGATGGTGGGCCGGATGTCGCTGGTGGGCCTGACGTCGGTGGTGGTGGCCGGACGTCGGTGGTTGTGGCCGGACGTCGCTGGTGGTGGCCGGACGTCGCTGGTGGTGGCGATCCTGGTGGTGGCGGCGAGCCTTGTGGTGGTGGTGGTGAATATGGATGGTTTATTTTAGGGTTTTTTTTATTATTTGTTTTGGGAATTTGAAATTTGATTTTTTTTTTTTTTAAATAAACAATTACCTGCTAAGCAGGTCATTATATAGGATTAGAACATCATTTCTAATTTTAATTATGTAATTGAAATAATTTAAAACTTAAATTATCTGATTGGAACACTAATTAAACTTAGTTATTATTTTGTGAAGTTTTCTCACATTTTAAAACTAATAACAAAATTAAATTTCCATTTCTTTAAATACTCGTCTTATAATTGTTTCCTTCTATAAAAAGGATTCTTCCGTGCTTATAAAGCAAATTTTATCTTCTTTTAAGTCAAATGAGCCTTAATTAGTTGATACATCTACTATAGTGACATTTAATTTATTTTATTGTACTTCTATACAAGATGGTTTTTTCTTTCGTACTAGTTAAAGTGATTAAGCATCTTTTCAAAACAACATAGAGGTATTAAATTTAAAATTTGCATCTAAGTATCATTTAATAAGGATTTAAAAAATATAACGGTCCTACTATATGTATAATGTTTCATATATCATTAGGACTGTAAACGAACCAGGAGAACACAAACAATTCTTTGTTTTTGTTCGTTCACTAAGAAATTAAAATGAAGTTGTTAATAAATTGTTCATAAACATTTCACGAATAATATTTCTTGTTTTGTGTTCAGTCACTAAAGAAATAAACACTTATCAAACCTAAATTAACTTAAGAAAAAACGATTACAAACAAATATACATGAACATAAACGAAAACGAAAACAAATGAAGGTTTATTAAACTTTAACACAAACTTAACCTGTTATCCAAAAATATTTGACATAATTATCATAAATATAACTTTAAAAATAACCAAGGTCTAAAAAATATAATGATCAAATGGGAGGTGTTGATGAACACATATAGTATAACTATGATTTCATGCGTTCATATATTAAAACTAGTAAAAATAAGAATACAAAAATTTTGAATCAACAAACACAAACGAACATAAACAAATAAACGAACACAACCTCTGGTTATTTACTCTCTTTTAACATAACGGCCAAGTTTTATTGCTGATGTTCGTTCTTTTATTAAACAAATGAACATTAATTAACTTTCTGCCGAAATGTTCACAAACTGTTCACTAAATGTTTGGTTCATTTAGAACCTTAAATATCATACGGGCCACATGAGATCTTATATGACTTTTTAACGTGTTACATGGGCCGTATTAGCTCGTCAATAGTGTGCCATATCACATCTATTAACTCAAGTAACTTACAAGGGCCATAAAAGATTTCGATGTGTCCACATAATTCCTCATGCTACTTGTTTCATAAGTACGTATAACACCCTTTCTTTTCCCATTTGATAAGTAATCATATCATCTCATACATGTCTGTGTATTATTATGGACACCTCAGACAATCCTTATGCAAACTAGATTGATGTTTGAGTCACGAGTATAAAAACTAAGTTGAATTTGTCATTTATCTTAACGAGCTCATGTTATGGAAACGAGCTGACCCAATATATTGTGAACTATTATGGTTTGTTCTTTTATACACATATTCATATATAATAAACAAATTTCTTTTATATTTGTTCATCTTAACTTGTAGTAACAACAATACGAAATCGATATCTATGTACTATATGCATTATATATATGATTAAAATTATGTTTTTACTAAAAGAATTGAAATAACCGTATGTCTAAGATCTATTTAGATGATGCCATTATTTCGGTATAGCCAACAAGACAATTAACCAAAGACAGGTCAAAGTGATTTTAACTTGAGCTAGAGTCGTTTATAAAACCAAGACGAGCCAACTTAATTCGTTTATAAACATGCTAATTTCAAACGTGAGCCACTTTGAAAACACTCGATTGGATAGCATAGTGGTGTTAATAAGTTTATAAATTTATATATATTTTTTTTTTCAAAAACATAAATGGGTGGAGAAATCAATGTGGAACTTCATCTAATATTATAATCACCAACTTGTTTGTTTTCCACTTTCGTCGTCTTCCCAAAACCACCAATCTCCCTTTTCAATTCAACCATTTCACCCTTCGTTTCATCTATATAATCACCCCATCTTCTTCCTCTGCAAAACCTCTTCTACCTTTATTTTCTCCATCATCCCCCAAACTTTTCTTCTTCTATTCAGAAACTCCGATCTCCGGAGACCACACCAACGATTAAATCTCATAATCCCCAATTTCAATCAATCCTGAACATTTGATGCATAGATGTTAAAGATTAATGTCTCCTGTTCTCTGTGAAATCCTCCGATCAGGGTTTATGATCAATTCCTCACTAATCCGCAGGACCCATCTTGTTCAATCCTTCTCCGTCGTCTTCCTCTACTGGTTCTACGTTTTCTCAGAAATTACCTTCGGATTTCGTCTCAATTCTGCATATTAATCATCATTCTTCAAGTTTTTTATTCGTTATACTGATTTATAACTTCAAATCACCATAACCCATGTCCTCTTCAAGCGGAAATTCATCTGGGTCCGACGAAATCAGAGGCAGAGCTACCTGTAAGTATCCCCAGAGATATCCTCTGTTTTTCAAAATTACCATTAAATTCAACTTTCTTTGGTAATTTGGCTTCTAAAATGCCTGAAATTTAGTCATTCTACTGCTAATTGTTGAATATTTTTATCAGATTTGCCACCGGAGGACCGATTGATCGACGAGAAGAAGAGGAAACGTATGGAATCGAACCGTGAATCGGCACGAAGATCACGGATGAGGAAACAGAGGTACATCGACGAACTGTTGGCTGAAGCTAGCCGGATCAAGACAGATAACGATCGGATTCGAACCACCATCGAACTCACGACGAACCGATTCGTCGAAATCGAAGCAGAGAACTCTGTTTTGAGGGCTCAGGTGAGCGAGCTCAGCCAGAGTCTTGAGTCACTTAACGGAATTTTGAATATGATCAACACAAATGGTAATTGTACAACCGCTCAATGCGTTAATGGTACAAGTGGTCAATGCATCAATGGTGGTGGGAGTTGGTTGTTTGAGGGTGATTTGATGGAGAATTCATGGAATGTGATGTGTGTTAATCAACAGCCTATTATGGCTTCTGCTGGTGATATGTTTGGGTATTAGTGATGAGAGGATGATTGAAGGTATTAGGCTTTGATGGGTTGTACTATGGTGTGTGGGTTAGGCTTTGTTGGGTTGTACCTTTGTGGCTTTGTGGGTCTTTGTTGTTAGCATTTTGTGTTGTAAACATGGGTGGTTGTGATTGGGATGTTATGAACTATTGGAGTTAGATATTAACGGTTGTATTTTTATTTGTCATATTTAGTTTGGTCCTGTCTAATAAGCGTTAAAAACATGACTTATATCGTTAAAGGTTTAAGTTTTATGATAAACAAAAAAATATAAATTTAATAGTATGATTAGTGATATATGTGTTAGCCGTTTAAAAACTTTTTATAGTGGTTACGTTAATATGTTAGAAAATAAATTTAAACATTATGATTTCTCGAACATAATTATCTAGTTATATTATCATGATGTGTATCTAAATTTAACACGAGTAAAACTTATAATCTTTTAAAAAGAGATAAGATGCCTTACCTCCACAAATTCCACTGAATAACAAAATTGAACATCATTATTCTTCTATTTAGTTTCATGTCACGTGTTAATTATCATAGAAATGTGAAATAATCAAAAGTTAAAGTATAATGGATTAGATGCCATATTAGACCAAACGCAAGGTCAAATCATAAATTGGTCATTGTAAGATGTCTTACATTAATAAAAATATCAAAATAATAGTAAGCAACATAAATTGAAGTCGACTAAATAGTGGTTAAACTAGACTTGTAACAAGTTAAGCAAATTGATTTTTAATAGCATATGAGTGATTCTACTCGTTTACACCCTAAACATACACATAAATATACACACCACACTTATGAGAAAAAAAAATAACAATTACAAAAGCGTAACAACTACAAGGTCATTCTTATACTATGAATCACGTTTCCATAAGTGGTATCAGGTTATACAATGGCTAGGGTAAATTAAGAATTTACCGATGTATTACCGATAGAGTGTATCACAATTAGATTATGGACAACAAGTTGGAACACAAGGTGATTTAAACACAAATGCCATTGTACAACCTCTCAATGCGTCAATTGTACAACCTCTCAATGCCTCAATTGTACAACCACTCAATGTGGCAATGGTGCATAATGGTTGTTTGAGATTGATTTCATGGAGAATGCATAGAACATGATTTGGTTAATCAACATCCTTTCATGGCCTCTGCTGCTGATATGTTTGGGTCCTACTACATGGGAGGATGGTTGAAGAGCTTATGCTACGATAGGTTGTACTATTTTGCATGGGTTATGCTTTGTTGAGTTGTACCTTATGGGTTTCTGTGTTATGCTTTTTGTGTTGTAAACATGGATTATGATTGGGATGTTATGAACTATTGGAGCTAGAAATTAGTGCTTGTACTTTTATTTTTGTATTCGTTGCTGTTTTCTTAATATATTAACAAATAAAACTAATGGATTTTGACACATCTAAAATGCATAACGCGTGTTTTGTTTGATTAAGAATGTTGTTTGTTTAGTGTGATGTCACGTGTTAGTTAGTTAGAAAATGTATAAATTTTGCAATGATAAAATAAGCAAAAGAGTAGAGACCGTAGAGATGAAGTCCACAATGCTATATACGGGTTTTTAATCATAATCCTCTATTATTTTTGTAGCGTCTCAATCCTGAAAAATCTCACAATTGGTTAATCATAGCATAAAATTATTTTAATAATCAAAACATTGCAGCAGATTTAAATAGACATTAATTTAAAATGTAAATCATATTGTACTCATGCATTTGTCTTTCAAATAAAATAAAAATATAGTACTTTATCATAAATTAAAATCAAATATTTCATAAACAAAATTGTCATCCATTGTTATCCAAGTAGCTTACCACCTTATGTCATCCTCAACAGTATCATCTACCTGCTAATAATCTGTATAAAAGTCAGCTTTGTTTAGTGAGGTTTAGTTTTAGTTTAATATAAAAAAATATAAACGTTATCCCTTTTATAATAACCATGCATAAATCATAATACAAACATTTGCGTCTTAATAAGCATGATCATTATCTTTTATTCTTTCATTATCTTTCACTTAATCATAAACAAGATTGCAAAAAGCAAGAGCTCCCTATTGATCGACAACGAATATCGATCACTGACGTTACACATGAAAATGGTGGCTAACCCGCAACAGTTGATCCACACTACAAGGCACGTAGCCCGCTCATGAATACGAATCCATCATCATGCATCAGACTCATATAAGTGAAGTCTATCATAATTCTTGCAAGACTTTTCATCATCAAAGGCCCCGGGTAACATTCATTAAGTTCCACTTCTCATTAATATTATCTTCCACTCTAATATATAATACTTAACTTATTAAGTACATAACATATCAAGTACAAGTCATCATAAAACATATCCGACCCTCCGCGGGACAGTGGGGGTTCGGGGGCGGTAACCCTGATAGCGGGGTCCTAAGGGCAGAAGCCCCTAGTGGGGTCCAAGGGGCAACGCCCTTGGCTTAGGGTCTAATAAATTTTATTTGAAAAGCATTTATATAACACATTTTGTTATAGAAAAATCAATCTTTTTGTTAAAGCCTCTTAAAATCTTGTACTTTAAAACATATATTTAGTATGCATAATAGCCCCAAAATATGAAAAACATATAAACAAGGAGATTTAGAAGTCACTTGGATACCATAAGTAGCTTCTAAACTAATCTTTCTAACCGAGGATCACACTACACAACCTGCAGATAAGTTAACACTTAAAGGGTTTATTTATGCCTAAATTCATTGCTAATTTCGCTGCAAAATAAGTAGATTCGCTGTCAATTTCGCCTAACTTTCATTGGAATTCCACGGCTGCGAAATTACCTGCGAAACTATAGTTTTGCAGAAAACTTACAGTCTCGCAGCTTTAACACCCAATTTCGTTGGATGCACAGACAGTTTTGCAGAGCACATAAAAATTACAAACTAGCCCGTTTTTAACCAAAATCATAACTTTTTACGTCCAAAACCTTAGTTTATCATCCATGAGGATATATCTAAGCTTTTTACAAGTTTTCATACGTAAAAATGTGATATTTATGCGATTCTTTGCAACTTTTCAAAACCCAAAACCCTATAATTCGGGTTTGATCTACAAAAGGATTTAGAGGTTGATTCTTACCTAGATATCTTGCATCTTTCTTATTGTTTGATTCTCTAACACCCAAATCTTCAATCTCTTCTCCAAGAAGCTCCAAATCTAGAGTTGTCTCTACTTTCTATCTCTAGAATTTGATGGCTAGGGTTGAGAAATGGAGAAGATGATGGCTGGTTAAGTGGCTTAAGGGCTAATTTTGGGCCTTTAATCGCTTAGGCTATTACCCAATAAGGTTAATTTAGCTCATGACCATTTTTTTCCTTTATTAAATACTCATAAATTAAGTTTATTATCATTGATTACTCGTTTTAACTTTTCAGGGTCTTACAGTTTTTGTAACTGATTTGAATTTTTTGTTTAGAAAGATAGCATGTGTGATGTGTTGCTTCCCTCTTATAAACTAGTTTAAACTCAGTCACTGTTTGAAACATTCAAAGATGTATCATATGAGGATGATAACTATATGCCACAAGTAAAAGAACACATATTAAGAGGTAATTTTCATGATCCCACTTTGCCAATCTTCAAGATGTATGCCTTTATGTGTATGATTATGTGATTTAGTCCCAATATCATTAAAATTTAGTTAAAATCAAATAGTATTCAATTGGTAAAGTTAGGATAAATATGTAATAATTAAAATCGTATCTAAACAATTGTTGATTATACAAGTTTGATTTATTACGTTGTGTTCGATCAATCCGATTAAAGGCCATCAGATTATTACTTGGTTAATGTAGTTAAATATACCATCTTAAGGATGAACCAATCCAATATAAAGGAAGAACAATGATGTTTTTAAATTTTAATAGTCGTCAACTATTTCATAAAATGACATATTAAAATAGGCTTTTAAACACAAAATCATTTAATACTTTAGATGTGAAAATAAAAAAAAGGTGATGGTTGCTTATGTTGTTAGGGAGCTAATGTGGATTTGTAAAAAATCAAGAAAGGAGAAAAGATTCGCCCTTTTCTCGTATCTACCTTTCTCTCACACCTATAAGTTAATATTTTTATTAAAAATATTTTATAAAAACAATGATCATGTTAGAACTATGAGTTTTAGAAAGATAATATAAAGTTGGAGTAAAATAAGTTTTTATGAGGGTGAAAGACGCACTCATACCAAGAGTCACTTAGTACATCATAAATCTATCAATGAAAACATATCATCTTAACCCATGTCATATCATATACATCATAAAGTTTCAAAGAAACACTCATGACACTTTATGTCAAAATCTTTTTTTTACAATAAAACCTCCTTCAAATAATGAAAACCACCTTTAACCACTGAAAACCATGTTGCTGCATCGCCATCGTTGGCCTGCTCACCCTGAAGAATTAATAGAAAAGTACATGTATGACGACTGAGGTGATACTTTTGTTGATGTTTAAATCATTTAGCAACACGGTTATCTAAGCATTTACCTATAACCTCACATCGATCATTCCATTTTCATTTTAGCAATATTAATGGTCTAAGTTAGTGGGAGGACTATGGGTGTAAGGGTCGCACCCACCGTGAGGGCACGACGACTTCCTACGCCACACAGTAACACCCCCCCCCCACCCACCCACGCTACGATTTTTGGTGTAGCATGGCAAAGCTACGTTGTGGCTTCTTTCTTCTTGTGACCATTAGGTCCTCCTCCCCTAAAAACCCAATGACTAATCTAAAAAAATCAAACACTATAAATACCAACTAATTAGCATAAATTTAATAAAACTATTCTCAGACATTTTTTCTACTCATTTAAAAATATACACAATGGAATTAAACAAAAAATCCACAAAATCCCGAGCCCAAACCACCAAAAAACATATAACGGATTGGTTTTAGAACCCCTACAACTCATCTCAACCATCACACTACCACCCAACTATGCCCACATATCAATCCCTATAATTTTCTTTTTGCTATAGCGTTAACTAAATACAAAAAGGTTTATGAGAGAAAATGTTTTACAAGCATCAAGGTGTGAAAGATGGTAAGAAACCATATCAAATGAGAGCCCGTGGAGGTTGTGGTTGCGGAGTTTGATACTCAAATAATAAAGAGGACTAAAACTTCAGCATTGTCCCAATATCTAAGCTTAAATAAGCACATTACAAGCCCCCTCCCTGACCTCAATGAAAGCGCCACACCGATCTAGCCGAGGTGTAAAGGCAATAAATTTGGGAGTCATAAAGAAAACAATGTTGAATGAGGCCATTAGTGACTACAAAGTGATGAGAGAGAAAAAATGGAGCATGAAAAAGAATAAGAAGCACTTTGTATGAAAGTAACCGAATGAAATTGGTTTCCTAAACTTACAACAAGAGATGTTCATTTCGGGAAACCCCAGACCAAGGCATAATGATTTTTCTTAAACCGTATGACGATGTGGCCGATATTGAACGACATCCTTGAATGCAACTGACAAATTTCCCGGCTACGTAAGTGTAAGTTTGATTTATAGATTTTTAGGTTTAGTATTTTTTAATGTTTTTAATTGATGTTTTCTTGTGTTTATTGTTTTTATTTTAATGTATATTTTTAATGTAAGTTTATATTTCTATGAAGTAATTTTTAAAACAAAATTTTTTGCATGAAGTAGCATGAGTGTCGTTTTCAAATCTTGTGATATGGTGTGAGATGACATAATATAATTGATGGGTATGTGGCGTGGTGTGATGTGTTATGTGTGGTGTGAACACCCCTTTCACTCTAAATTGATGGAGATGTTATTATTAGTAATTATATAATGGTCCTTGTAAGGACCTAGCCTTAAAGGATTACAATATCAAGTGAAAAGAAAAAAACTCAAATCATGCGAGAAATACAAGGAAACGAGAACTTGATGATGATAGATAACAATCTCATCACGCGAAAACTTGAAGTTGTCATGCGAGAACTTGATGTTCTCACGCAAGAACATCCACATAGTATATGTAGATGTTTTTTCTTTGTATTTCATAATGTGTGTTTAATATGCTCTAAATCATTCATAAAAATCATATCAAAAGCACATCAATTATTCCTCAATATCTCCTTTAAAGTGATGAATATGTACTTAAAAATATTAAATTGTGTTTTCAGGTGTTTAAAAGGGCAAGATGGAAAAAAGAAGCATATTTGACAAGAAATTAAAGTAATCCAAGATTTGGAGTCCAAGTATGAAACACATCCTCGTGTCTTGCATGAAACACATCCCCGTGCTAAAATTGATACACCCCCCGTGTTTGGACATCTAACAGGACGAAAAGTATTGTCCCTTAAAAGCAAGCACGGGGTCGTACCTTATAAGGCACGGGGTTGTGCCCCACCTCCAACACGGGGTCGTGCCCCATTAAGCACGGGGCCATGCCCGACACAACCTGCACTTACGAGCCGACCAACTTTTGTAAGCATTGTACTAGCACGGGGTCGTGCCTTTTAGGCACGAGGCTATGCTTAAACACTCCAGAAAGCCTATAAATAGAGGCCTTAGTTCATCAAATTTTGGCAAGCTTTGTTAGGAGAGTTACTCTACAGAATTCTCTTGGGAATCAAGTCTTGGGATTGTCTAAACGTCATCCATTGTGGATCACCGATTTGATTGTTTCATTTCAATGATGATTTCATATCTATCTTCTATGTTATTCAGTTGTTATGTTCAAGCTCATTAAGAGCTAAACTCTTATTTTATCCTAATTGGATGAAACTTATGTAATTTGTGATGAACTAATGGTGTGATATACATTATGTTAATATTATGGTGGTCTTGTGATTGTCATATACGGTTAAAAAACGTATGATCAACTTTCATTCACGAAACTGATCTTCATAATAAATCCATGGCTAATGAACTAGAAATGGTTATTAGAAATCATATCACCTTAACTTTCTGATCATTTGCAGGTTCCTTTTTATTAGTCTAAGAAATCTACAGTAATTGTTATGATTTTCTAAAATTAATGGTATGTTAGGAAGGAACCTTTTCAACTCTATTTTTAACATTAAGTTATGTTTTCAGAAATCGTATTTCAAAAAGGACATAAAAGATTTACCTACATTACTAGGACTTTAATCTAAGCAGTAAACTCAACCTGACATGATCCTCGTCACTACGGTGCGGATAGACAAGAAATCGCGCCAGCTCACCTTTATAAACATTAACAAAATGACATTAATAAATATCTTTAATCACATCACCAATTCATCACAGTTACATAAGTGTAATCTAATTAGGATGATAGTCTTTATTCTCTGGTTTTAAATCCAAACGTTTCAATCTTAGTTTACTTTATTTCAATTATTGTTTGTAAACCCCAAAAATCTTATCGATGTAACTTATTATTTTCTCCAACAAAAATATTAAGGTTGTTGAGTAGACTAGTGTGTTCACGAATTGATACTCAGTTCTTACCATCACTATACTACCACACGATAGGTACACTTGCCTTTTGTGTGTGTGGTTTAGTATTAGTAATCACGAATTAAAACTAAATTAGTGCAAAAAATCTTTATCAAAATATATATGTTACGTACCACATTAGTGTTCATATTGTAAAAGTGCTCTGAGGGTTAGGGAGTAGAGAGTTAACTCATAGGCCACCTAAAAGGTGCTCACCTCGGGTGGATCGAGCTTCAACGATGTACTTCTTTAGTATTGTAATGGTTTGATTAATTATATTTGATTGAGTTTGTTTGAAGTTTTTTTGATATCACACACGCACACATCCGTCTTTATTTGATTATCAAGTGTAAGAATATGCGGAATAGATTGAGATGAGCACTTTACATTTGGTATCAGAGCAAGGTGTTGCTCTTGGTACACATATTTTCATTCCGCAATCATCCGTCTGTGAAGTTAAATATAAAGGTTAAAGATTTAAAGGTTTAATTTGAGTTTGGACCAGTTTCGGAGAAAAAGGTGAAACCGAGGGTGAACACACGTGTAATCGGCTTTGTTACATCATTACACTCGGTATCTTTGCCTTTTAGTGGAAAACGAAGATTTGAGATTGTAGCAATGATTCAAAATTATAAAGTCAATTTTGGTTGAAGTTTTCGCGTGAGTAACTACATTATGCAATTACTTTGGAAAAATAATCGTATTTTGCGAGAACTTTTATATGAGAGAATTTTTCCTGAGAAAACTTTTCTATGCGAGAATTTTCGTGCAAGAACTTCCATACTAGAACTTTTCATGAGAAATTTTTCCATGAGAAAACATTTTCATGAGAAAGCTTTTCATGACAAATTTTTCATGCAAAATCTTCGCAGTAGTAACCGCTATTTGTGAAAATTTTCTAATGCAAAAAAATCACCATGTTAAAACTTCATCATCTATATTAAAACCATGACTGATTTTCAATTTTTGCAAAATGCAAAAACATGATCCAGATGCAAAAACTTGTTAGTTTTTGAAGGTTTTCGAACAATTTTTTTAGCCTATATATGAAAGATGCTGGATGATTTAAAGTTTGGTACTTAAAAATGGGTTTTTGTGTTGTTTGATCAAGTTCAATATTCTCTATCTACAACAATTGATTCGGGTCATTTGTGAATTAACTTGACAATATGGGCTTATCTTATCTTATTGATGGGGACAATGACCGATTGTGTTGATTAATTGAGGAATCAAGATTGTTTGGTATTTTTTCTCTGAAAATATGGGATTATTACATATTATTTAGGTGGAAGAATACTTTAGATGATCTAGTTTGTAGTCATAAATCTTGTAATCGGATTGAAGAATTGGGTTCTTTGGGAATCCAAAATAAAAGTTGGACCTCTCTATCATGTGCCTAATACATCTTAAGTTGTAATGTAATCATTATAGAACAGTTTAATCTTGATTCACACGTGATATCCTTTATGAAGTTATACATTAGGAGGTGGTTAAAACTAAGGGGGAATACTGAAGCGAAAGATACCCGATGATCAGATAATTCTTGAAGATGAGTGACTGAAATCAAACATAGCTTGATATCATAATCCATAGGGGAAATTATAAGGACATGTCCTTTATGAATTCCAATATCAAGTGAAAAGAAAAAATTCAATCATGCAAAAAATATAAGGAAGCGAGAACTCCAAGATGATGGATAAAAATCTTTTCGTTCAAAAACTTGAAGTTGCCACGCGAGAACTTAATGTTCTCGCGCGAGAACATCTGGATAGTATATATAGTTGTTTTTCCTTTGTGTTTCATTATGTGTGTTTATTTTGTAAAAGTGCTCTGAGAGTGAGAGATAAGAGAGTTGGGTGATTGGCCACCCGAGGGGAGCTCACCTTGGGTGGATCAAGATTCAATGATGTAAACTCCTTTGGTATTGTAATCGTTTGATTAATAATATTTGATTAAGTTTGTTTGAAGTTTATGGATTTCACACATGCATACATCCGTCTTAATTTGATTATCAAGTGTAACAATATGCGGAGTCGATCAAGATGAGGACTTTACAGTCCTAATATTAAGACACCGACCCTTATAAATCGACATCTCTTATATGCCTCGTATGTTCTTATATGAGATGTAAGTATACGACATGTATATAGTTGACAACACTAAAAACAAGAAAAATTCAAGGGTGGTTGTCAAAGGTATATACGATGTGTATAGAAAAATTCGACAATACGAAAAAAATTCTCGAGGCTGTCAGAAAAGTATACGTCCCCTACAGAGCTATACAACCCTCTATACGATTATACGACCGTATAGAACTCTAAAGGGTGATCTATAATGGGAGTGTCCTAATAACTAAACCTTATGTGATAATAGCGAATTTCTGTTTAATTTATGAGCATTGAAATATTACTATCACCTTGATACAATCGTTTTTGATAGAAAAAATATCAATGATAAATGGTTACTTGGTTAAAAATATTTCTGAGTTATCACTTTAGAAGGATGTAATAGTACATTTAATATACACTAATTTGCAACATTAGTTTTTTAATCTCTAATTTTTTTATTTTAATTCAATACTTTTAGATTAATTTATAATTTAGCACTAATATTTTTTAACTTTCAACTTTGAAGCCTGATACTTTTCATATTATATAATTTTTACGTTTTACGTTTCAATTTAATTTTTGCAAGTTAATACGTCGTAGCGTGCGTATGTGGTTCAACGTTTTTACGCTTATTTTTCCCCCGTTAAGCCTTGTTGCAATGCTTTGGTTCTATATCAACTTATTTATTGATTTATATTTTTACATTTTGTTTGTGTGGTTCAACGTTTTTACGTCAATTTTTTTTCGGTTTTATTTGTTTATTTTTTTGCTTTTTTCTTTTTCAATACGAGCTTTTTCGGTATTGGTAGTCACTAGCAGTGGCGTGTTATTGGAGCTACTTGTCATTGTTTTACGTCTTTAGTTGCAACTCGGGAGGCTTTGTACTAGTTTTAGATACTATCATTGTTAAATTTGTTTTAGTAGTACTCCTGACTCTATAATACCCGTTACACACATGTAAAACTGCATATATCCAACTTATATTGATATCTTTTCTTCAAAATGTATTTGTTATCCCTATCAAATGATTCGAGACTATTAATAACTATTATCTTAATAATAACTTTGTTAGGAAAACCCTTGCTTAAAAGCTAATTTGTTGAGATATTCGGACCAAGATGATCAAGTATATTATTATTTTAAACATGCAAATCTAACACGTTGTCTTAATGTTAAAAGTTAATTGTAATATATATTTGATTCTTGATCCAAATTCATTGTTTGAGCCGACAAATTTTTATTAAATAATGAAATAGAATACGGACCTACTAATAATTGATATAAATAAATCAATAAAGAAAACAAAAGATGTATATAACACTTGAATTGCGTAGGCTATTTCAATTCTTTTGAAATGATTCTTATAGTTTATTCCGAAGATATCATATCCTTTCAAATGTACTTATACTAAATTAGATTTTAACCAACCGCGCATTGTGGCGTCATCGTACATGCCGTAATAAAGAATAAACTAACTATCGAACCGATTTGTCTCTAAACTAAATTTACGTCAATACGTACAGTAAATCGAATTTATACTGTTGAATGAAAATATATTATGCATGACTTACCTCTTTTTCAAACAAAATTATGTTGAAACATCAATAAACTCAAACATGCATGAAATAAACATATAAATTACAATTGTTGCGACTCTTTGTTAAAGAGACATTTTACAGAAATTTAAAAAACAAATTGTTCGAATGTGAAGGTGTGAAAGTCGGAGCAGTTTGATTTGAATTCAATAAACAAATATAAACATTAATTAACATTAAACAAAAATTATTATTATTAAAACATTATTATACTGTTCAATCTTGTATGCATAATCCACTGTGATCCCAAATATCAAAACGCAAATGCGTTAATAGATTCGGTGGTATTATACATAACCTGATAACATATAGACTATAGATCAATCCAACTTTTCTTTGAACTAAATTTACGTGGAGCCGTAAAACTTGAATTTTTACCATTTAACAAAATGTAAAATACTTAACCCGATTTTTTTCAAACAAAATTATGTCGAAACGTAATCGAACTCAAAACGTACATAAAAAGCGTGCATTTGCGCCATATCTAATAAAGAATAATTACGATTGCCACGAATTGTTTCTGAACTAAATTCACATTGAAACGTAGAGTAACTCAGATTTATACCGTTGAATAAAAATGTTTATTTTTTACCCGGCCCATTTTAAAACAAAATTCACGTAAAACGTAGGCGAACATCAAAATTTAGATCAACTTAAAATGTATATACAAATATAAACAGAAACGTTTTATACATGACTTATACCGGTACGTAAATGTAACACCCGAAATTTAGAAGGGAAAAAAGAATAAAAGAAGAATAAAAAAATGAAATTTAACCCAAGTTGAAGGGTTAAATGTGCCAAAGTACAATAATATATTATTAGCACAAAAGGTTGTGTGGCCGCCCACACCTTTTTGCATATTGCTTGTCAACCGGTTTTAGAAAGAGAAAGTGAAGAAAGCTTCGATTTTAGAGAGAATGTGAAGAAGAAGGCTGAATTCAAGGTAAGAATTTTTCGTTTTAAGTTGTTGGCTGATTATAGCCTCGGTTTTGTGCTTATTTGTGTATGTTGTGTTCGGGATTGTATTTTGGTGGGTTTCTAGGTGTTTGAACTCATTTGCATTTTGGTTAGAGGAAGTTTTGCACGAAAGTTGTCAAATATGAGTTCTAGAACTCCCTTTTTACATGTTTTAATTGATTTTGAGGCTGAAAATACATGTATGAACATTTTTACTAAGTGGCTGTTTGTACCCGTATGTATGTGTGTATGTGTTTGCGGGTGGGGTTTAATTTGGGTGTTTATGATGTTAACATCATGTTATGTATGTGTTTATGATGTTTAGAATGTAAGAACTAAGCTTAGAACATGATGAATTGATGTTTTTGGGGATTGAATTATGTTGTTAGAATAACTTGGTTGCCCATGCGCCTGAAATTGGCCCATGCGCCCAACGGTCAAATAGCCTAAGTGTTTGCCAAACGCCTGAAAACCCATGCGCCTAGGTTTAGGCCAGATTTGACTAAGTGTCCCATGCGCCTAAGTGCCCATGCGCCTAAGTGCCCATGCGCCCGGACACTCATGCGTCTGCATAGTGCCCATACGCCTGGAAGTTGGCCGGAATTACTACGTGTTGGGTCATGCACCCAAATAGTGCCCATGCGCATGAAAATTTCCCGTGCCCCTAAGTGTTTGTAAGGCCCCGTTCCCGGGACGCTTACAGCTGGTAAATAATTATACATAAAACATATAACTTTACATTTAACCTTCATAAAACATTGCAGCGGAACATTAAAATGACTTTTCATTTCATTATAAATGTTTTTGCAAGTTAATACAATCGTTCATTTCAAAACATCGTTCGTTCGCATTGCAATGCAAAAACTATAAACAAAAGAACACCATCCAAAAGAGCTGAGTAGCCGCCCCGTGCCATCCTTACCAACATTACCTACCAACTGGAAACACATAAAAGTCAGCGTTGCTGAGTGAGTTCTAGTTTTATAATAAAACATACTTTATCTTTCGTTTAAAACCGTCCTTTACTTTTTCATGTGTTCACATATCATACGTACACATAGATAATATCATTATTATCTTCATTATTTGTTCATTAACTTTCGTTCATTCATCATTCGTCATTACCATTCACTTTCATTACTTTCATTCTCATTCATTCGTACTTTCTTATTTTCGTTCATACGTTCATCATTACATCTTTTCATTCCATCAAAAACCATGAACTTTACCCCACTGTCATGCATAAAGCGGGTACTGGGCCGAAGTCTATAAATCGACCTTCCGTCATGGCGCACAGCAGCCTGGCCACAGTACCTAGGGGTAAATTCAGGTATACCATTGTCATGTGTTATGCCTACCATCATGCATAAAGCGGATACCAGGCCGAAGTCTATCATAAACCTTCCGTCATGGCGCACAGCAGCCTGGCCACATTATCTAGGGTAAGCGACAAAGGTTCTATACAAATGGTCAATCACAAACAAAGACCCCGATGTGCATCCTTCTAAGGTAGCTAACCCACACACCATTGGACTAACACCCTTCATTGGGCATGTTCCGACATACAAGGCTTGCAAGACTTTCTTTACTTTCTATCGTTTATTAATGCATGCATTCATTCATCATGTTCTTCTTTCATTATCTTCCACTTTACGTTACATAATACTTTCATTTCATTTATTAACATTCAACGTAAAGCCACAGGAAAATAACATACAATAAAAGGAACATCAACACAAACATACATCATCACCATACACGACATCATCATACATACAAAACATACATCATCGTCATGCATAAACATACAACATCATACATCATCATCCATGCCCATCATAACGCCTATGACCTCAAAAGTCAACTTACATGAACCACCGGGAACCTCCCACATCAAAACCTACATCTGCACTTTCCCCCGAAAGTCAGTAAATAAACTATGCTCTTTCGGGCACACAAGCCCTACTTGGGCGTATGGGCACCCTTCAATCGCATGGCCTCCCAGGCGACTAAACACAATGCGGATGAGCACCAGGCGAATGGGCCTTATGTGAATGGAGCTAATGCAGATAGATCCTATGCGAATGGACCTAATGCGGATGAGTACCTAGGCGTATGGACCTAATGCAGATGGACCTAGGCGTGTGGACCTCAGTTGCATGACCCCCATGCAAATGAACCTCAGTTGCACGACTCACAAGCGTATGGACTCCAGTCGCACGACTCGCATGCGAATGAACTTCAGTCGCATGCCATTCGGTTGTATAGCCCTAGCTGATGCAGAATGCAGTTCGTCCCGAACCCAATCTGCACTTTTCGGCTTCCAAACCCTCTCAAACCTGTTCTAAGCCGAAATCAACCATCCTAAACGTTAGGAACACACACCACAACACCATTCAAGCATACACAAGCCCGAAAACAAACCCCACTCGCATCACACACAAACATACACACGGGTTCAACACACACATTTCAAAAATGGGTTTTACTATGTGTTCCAGCCCCAAATCAGTTGAAATCATGTAAAAGAGCGGTCCTAGAACTCACATAAACAACACCGTCAAGTAGAGCTTCAATCCAACCCGCTACACCTCAACTTTCATGCTCGAATCCATGAAACCGAAGCTTGAAACCTCTTTTCTCCCTCTCTTCTCTCCTTGGCCAAATTTTGTAAGTGTGGGGGAGGGTGTGGGCTGCCTTCCCCCTCTTATACTCCTATTCATTCAAGGGCTTCCCGTTTTGGCAAGTTTGGTCCCTCGACTTTGGACCTTATTTCTTTTCTTTCTTTTGTCGGCTTCAAAGAAAGTAACCGGGTGTTACGAGTCCACCCCCTTAAATAGGTTTCGTCCCCGATACCTGTTATTCCTTGAACAGACGTGGGTAATAATGTCTCATCTCTTCTTCAGTCTCCCACGTAGACTCGGATCCCTTCCTGTGCTTCCACTATACATGCACAAGAGGAACCACTTTATTCCTCAGCCTCTTCTCTTTTCGATCAATGATCGCCACTGGTTGCTCCACATAATTGAGTCGCTCATCTACCTCGCCAGCGGTACAACCACATCCTCGTCTGCTAAAAATTTCCTCAAGTGAGATACATGGAATGTCGGGTGGATTCCACTTAACTTATATGGTAGCTCTAACCTATAGGCCACCTCTCCTACTCTAGCAATGATTCGGAAAGGCCCTATGTATCTTGGGCTTAACTTGCCCCGCTTTCTAAACCGAATGATACCCTTCCAAGGTGAGACTTTCAACATAACCCTGTCACCCACCTGGAACTCAATCGGTCTACGTCGTTTATCAGCATACCACTTCTGTCTATCTTTGGCTACCTTCATGAAGGCCTTGATCTTTTCAAGCTTCTCAGTCGTAGCATCGATCACCTTGACGCTTCCTAACTCTTTCTGACCAATATCACCCCAACAGACAGGTGTTCTGCATCTCCTACCGTATAGCATCTCATAAAGGGGAATACCAATGCTGGCATGATAACTGTTGTTATATGAGAACTCAGCTAACGGTAAGTGGTCATCCTAACTTCCTCCAAAATCAATGACACATGCCCGAAGCATATCTTTCAATGTCTGAATGGTCCTTTCTGACTGACCATCTGTCAGAGGATGATAAGCCATGCTAATATGCAACCTCATCCCATAGCATTGTGGAATTTCTTCCAAAATTTTGATGTAAACCGAGTGTCACGATCAGACACAATAGACACCGGTACACCAAGACGAGTTACAAACTCCTTAATGAAAAGATCCGCCAACCTCTTGGATGAATATGTCTCGCGGATCGCTAGAAAGTGAGCACTCTTCGTCAAACGATCAACTATCACCCATATAGCATCATACCCTTTCGGGGTACGTGATAGCTTTGTAATAAAATCCATGGTGATGTGCTCCCACTTCCACTCCGGTATATCCAAAGGTTGGATCTTCCCATACGGCTTCTGATGTCCGGCTTTCACTTGTAAACAAGTAAGATATTTACTCACATACTTCACCACATCACGCTTCATACCCGGCCACCAATAGTCTTTCTTCATGTCTTAGTACATCTTTGTAGCACCGGGATGGATAGAGTATCGAGTCTTATGAGCTTCGTCCATAATTTTCATGTGTAGATCCCCAAAATGAGGAATCCACATCCGTTCGAATCGGGTTCTAACACCGAGTGTGTTTTCACCCAATTCCTTAATCAGACCTCTCATTCTTTTAGAATTAAGATGATCTTCTTTCAAAGCCTCATCTTGGAACTATTTGACTTGCCTCATTATATCGGAGGTCATGATCAATTGGTAAGCTTTCACCTGAATCGGTTCGGGTCTCTCTTTTCGACTAAGGGCATTTGCCACCATGCTGGCTTTGCCCGCATGGTAATGGATCTCGCAGTCATAATCTTTTATGAGTTCCAACCATCGTCTCTGCCTCATGTTCAAATCTTTCTACTCAAAGAAGTACTTCAGGCTCTTGTGGTAAGTGAATATGGTGCACTTCGTCCCGTAAAGGTAGTGCCTCCAAATCTTTATCGCAAAGACCACGGCTGCTAGCTCCAAGTCATGAGTAGGATAATTGAACTCATGAACCTTCAACTTTCGGGATACGTAGGCTATAACCTTTCCTCTCTGCGTTAACCACACCCCAATACCGAGTAGGAAGCATCAGAATTAACTACCAGATCTTCACTTCAATCGGGTAATGACAAAACAGGAGCTTGAGTCAACCTTGCCTTTAATTCCTCAAACGCCTTCTCTTAAGCTTGACCCCATACAAACTTCACATCTTTTCGGGTCAGCTTGGTTAGTGGAGAAGCGATCTTAGAGAAGTCTTGAATGAATCTCCTGTAATAACCCGCCAACCCAAGAAACTACGAATCTTGGATGGCGTCTTTGGAGAATTCTACTGCATCACCGCCTCCACCATTGCCGGGTCCACCCTAATCCCCTGGGGATTCACCACATGACCCAATAACTGAACCTCGTGCAACCAAAATGCGCACTTGGAGAACTTGGCGTACAACTTCTCCTTTCTCAACTTCTACAGAACCTCCTGAATGTGATCGGCATGCTCTATCTCGCTCTTTGAGTAAATCAGGATATCATCAATAAACACAATCACTGATTTATCTAACATTGGCCGACACACTTGATTCATCAGATCCATAAAAGCAGCTGGCGCGTTGGTCAAACCAAATGACATAACGAGGAACTCGTAGTGACCATAACGCATGCGGAAAACTATTTTTAGGGATATCCTGCTCCTTCACCTTTAGCTGATGGTAGCCAGATCAAATATCTATCCTTGAAAAACAACTGGCACCTTGAAGCTGATCAAACAAATCATCAATCCTTGGTAACGGGTATCGATTCCTTATCGTCAACTTATTCAGCTCACGATAGTCAATACACATCCTCATACTACCATCTTTCTTCTTCACAAACAGGATCGGAGCACCCCAAGGAGAGATACTTGGTCTAATGAACCCCTTATCAAGCAGCTCTTGCAGTTGCTCCATCACTCTTTCATCTTAGTCGGAGCCAACCGATACGGTGCCTTGGCAACAGGTTGGGCACCCGGTATCAAGATCAATCTGGAACTCGATCTCACGGTTAGGTGGCACTCCTGGTAAGTCTTCCAGGAACACATTTGGAAAGTCACACACAACCAATACATCGTACAATTGTGGTGTTAGCGTATCCACATCCTTTACATAGGCCAAGTAGGCACTACATCCACATCTCATGCACTTTCCCACCACCGCCATTGAGATTACTTTCGGAATCATAGTGACCCAATCACCATAAACCGTCACCAAACTCCCATCAGGCGCTGTTAACTGAATCATCTTCTTGCGACACACAATGTTTGCCTCGTAGTCCACTAACCAGTCCATTCCAAGAACTACATCGAAACCACCTAAGGTCATCACGAACGGTTTTACCGGAAATTTGTGACCTTCTAATTCCACATCACAGCCTTCTATCATCTTAGAAATCCTGGTAGACTTACCTATGGCAGTTTCTACATCAAAGGGCGCATCAACACTCCTACTACTAACAGGCAGTTTAGCACAGAAAGCAACAGAAATAAAACTTTTACTGGCACCAGAATCAAATAACATGGATGCTAAAGTTTGGTTTACTAGAAACGTACCTGACACTACATCAGGGTTTGTCCTAGCCTCCTCCTGCGTCATCGTAAAAGCTTTGGCTCTCACCCTCGGTCCTTCTCTTCCAGCCTTCTTCACTCCGGAACCCTCAGCCCTTGGCTTCTTACAGTCTCTACTCATGTGGCCCTATGTGCCATAATTAAAACATATGCATGCACGGCAGTCTTTTGCTATGTGTCCCATCCTCCTACACTTGAAGCACAAGTTCGATCCCAGCCTACATTCTCCAGTATGCTCCTTTCCACATCTACCACACTTCTTCGACCCTTCACCAAATGTGACCACGCGGTGGTCGTCTACCCTTTCCTTCTTGTTACTCGTCGGGGCACCACTTCGACCAAACCTTTTCCCACTCCAATTCCTGTCACCACCCCCTTTCTTGCTACATTCGGCCACCACCACAGTTCTCTCATCATATAATCTCCCTGCCAAATCCACCGCTGACCTAAACGTGCTCGGCCAGGCGGCGATCATATGCCTACGGATATCCGCTGGCAAGCCCTGGATGTACCCCTTAATCTTTCGCGACAGAGGTGTCACCTGATCCTGCACCAGCCGTGCCATTTCATTAAACTTCGTAGTGTATTGCTGATGAGTCATTGTCCCCGCTTCCAACTGCAGGAACTCCCTTTCCACCTTATCCATCTCCCTATGAGGACAAAATTCCTCAATCACCAACTTCTTTAACTCTGCCCACTTCATCCTCCTCATAGCCCTGCTACCCTCAACTTGGACAATATTGTCCCACCAGCATAAAACTGAGTCCACAAAAGAGTGGGCAACAAACTTCACTTTCTGATCCTCCCGACACTCGCTGATGTTCAAAACAACTTTAATTTCTCTCACCCACCGATGAGCAGCAGTAGCAGTGTCTTTACCATCAAAAGTAGGGGGCTTACATCGTTGAAACGCCTCGTAGTTATAGCCTCGTGCCGCCTCCGGCGCAGGCTCTTCTTCTTCCTCTTCTTCTTCGTCATCCAACAGAACCGTCTCAGTCTCGGGTTGTCTTCTTTCGCCCGTAGGTCTACTTCTTTTCTTCCTCTCCCCTTCCTGTACAACTTTAATCACTTCAGTTACCACAGATGTTAAGATTGTCTGCATGACCTGATGGACTTCTTCCACAATAGCCTCTTTTACTGAGGCTCTCATATTGGCACTCTCATCACCGCCTTCTGGATGAGGGGTCTCGGGTTCTTCATGAACCACCTTCTCAACTCTAGGCCTTCCTCTTTTGGGTCGCGGTTCAGCACCACAAACCTCCACCACATAAAGCTTTTGAAGATCTACCACCGGCCATCCACACACACACTAAAAGATTCAAATACTAACACGGTCATTCAAGGGAACAGCTTAGTTTATGTCAAGTATAGTAAGTCCCTAATTACAGTGGCCAGTTGTGATTAGCCACTTACTTTACTCTTCATACCCCAAGAATTACCTATCCTGACTACATCAGTATCTAAATCTACTAGCAACATATAATCACATAACATGCGCACATAATACCGATTAACATTACGAAAATACCTGATGGCACGCAGCTACTCAGACTGACATCCTTTCCCATTCTGTCCCATTTTCAGTTTAAATTTAGGTTTATTTTGAAAATTTACCTGTTTCACTTAAACTTTGGCTCTGATACCAACTTGTAAGACCCCGTTCCTGGGACGCTTATAGCTGGTAAATCATTGCACATAAAACATATAACTTTACATTTAACCTACATAAAACATCGCAATGGAACAGTAAAATAACTTTTCATTTCATTATAAATGCTTTTTCAAGTTAATACAGTCGTTCATTTCAAAACATCATTCGTTCGCATTACAATGCAAAAACATTAAACAAAAGAATGCCATCCAAAAGAGCCGAGTAGCCGCCCCGTGCCATCCTCAGCAACATTACCTGCCAACTAGAAACACATAAAAGTCAGCGTTGCTGAGTGAGTTCTAGTTTTATAATAAAGCATACTTTATCTTTTGTTTAAAACCGTCCTTCACTTTTTCATGCGTTCACACATCATACGTACACATAGATAATATCATTATTATCTTCATCATTTGTTCATTAACTTTTGTTCATTTATCGTTCGTCATTACCATTCACTTTCATTACTTTCAATCTCATTCATTCGTACTTTCTTACTTTCGTTCATACGTTTATCATTACATCTTTTCATTCCATCAAAAACCATGAACTTTACCCCCACCGTCATGCATAAAAGGTAGTGTGGCTGCCCACACCTTTTGAGGGGTTAAATGTGACAAAGTACAAATAATATATTATTAGCACAAAAGGTAGTGTGGCTGTCCACACCTTTTTGCATATTGCTTGTCAACCGGTTTTAGAGAGAGAAAGTGAAGAAAGCTTCGATTTTAGAGAGAATGTGAAGAAGAAGGCTGAATTCAAGGTAAGAATTTCTCGTTTTAAGTTGTTGTTGGCTGATTATAGCCTCAGTTTTGTGCTTATTTGTGTATGTTGTGTTCGGGATTGTATTTTGGTGGGTTTCTAGGTTTTTGAACTCATTTGCATTCTGGTTAGAGGAAGTTTTGCATGAAAGTTGTCAAATGTGAGTTTTAGAACCCCCTTTTTATATGTTTTAATTGATTTTGGGGCTGGAAATACATGTATGAACATTTTTACTAAGTGGGTGTTTGTACCCGTATGTATGTGTGTATGTGTTTGCGGGAGGGGTTTGATTTGGGTGTTTATGATGTTAACATCATGTTATGTATGTCTTTATGATGCTTAGAATGTAAGAACTGAGCTTAGAACATGATGAATTGATAATTTTGGGAATTGAATTATGTTGTTAGAATAACTTGGTTGCCCATGCACCTGAAATTGGCCCATGCGCCCAACGGTCGAATTGCCTAAGTGTTTGCCCAAACTCCTGAAAACCCATGCGCCTAGGTTAGGCCAGATTTGACTAAGTGTCCCATGCGCCTAAGTGCCCATGCGCCCAAGTGCCCACGCGCCCGGACACTCATGCGTCTGTATAGTGCCCATACACCTAGAAGTTAGCCGGAATGAGTACGTGTTGGGTCATGCGACCAAATAGTGCCCATGCGCATGAAAATTTCCCGTGCCCCTAAGTGTTTCTAAGGCTTCGTTCCCGGGACGCTTATAGCTGGTAAATCATTATACATAAAACATATAACTTTACATTTAACCTTCTTAAAACATTGCAGGGGAACATTAAAATAACTTTTCATTTCATTATAAATGCTTTTGCAAGTTAATACAACCGTTCATTTTAAAACATCGATCGTTCACATTACAATACAAAAACATTAAACAAAAGAACATCATCCAAAAGAGTTGAGTAGCTACCCCGTGCCATCCTCATCAACATTACCTGCCAACTGGAAACACATAAAAGGCAGCATTGCTGAGTGAGTTCTAGTTTTATAATGAAACATACTTTATCTTTCGTTTAAAACCGTCATTTACTTTTGTATGTGTTCACACATCATACGTACACATAGATAATATCATTACTTTCTTACTTTCATTCATACGTTCATCATTACATCTTTTCATTCTATCAAAAACCATGAACTTTACCCCACCGTCATGCAAAAGCCAGTACTAGACCGAAGTCTATAAATAGACCTTTCGTCATGGCGTACAGCAGCCTGGCCACAGTACCTAGGGGTAAATTCAGGTATACCATTGTCATGTGCTATGCCCACCGTCATACATAAAGCGGATACTCGGCCGAAGTCTATCTTAAACCTTCCGTCATGGCGCACAGCAACCTGTCCACATTATCTAGGGTAAGCGACAAAGGTTCTATACAAATGGTCAATCACAAACAAAGACCCCGATGTTCATCCTTCTAGGGTAGCTAACCCACACACCGTTGGACTAACACCCTTCATTAGGCGTGTTCCGACATACAAGGCTTGCATGACTTTCTTTACTTTTCATTGTTCATTAATGCATGCAGTCATTCATCATGTTTCTCTTTCATTATCTTCCACTTTACGTTACATAATACTTTCATTTCATTTATTAACATTCAACGTAAAGCCACAGGAAAATAACATACAATAAAAGGAACATCAACACAAACATACAGCGTCACCATACACGGCACCATCATACATACAAAACATACATCATCGTCATGCATAAACATACAACATCATACATCATCATCCATGCCCATCATAACGCCTATGACCTCAAAAGTAAACTTACATGAACCATCGGAACCTCCCACGTCAAAACCTACATCTGCACTTTCCCCCGAAAGTCAGTAAATAAACTATGTTCTTTCGGGCGCACAAGCCCTACTTGGGCATATGGGACCTATGCGAATGGACCTATGCGGATAGATCCTATGCGAATGGACCTAATACGGATGAGTACAAAGGCGTATGGACCTAATGCGGATGGACCTAGGCGTATGGACCTAATGCGGATGGACCTAGGCGTATGGACCTCAGTCGCATGACCCCCATGCGAATGAACCTCAGTCGCACGACTCATAAGCGTATGGACTCCAGTCGCACGACTCGCATGCGAATGAACTTCAGTCGCATGCCATTCGGTCGCATAGGCTTAGCTGATGCAGAATGCAGTTCATCCCGAACCCAATCTGCACTTTTCGGCTTCCAAACCATCTCAAACCTGTTCTAAGCCCAAATCAACCATCCTAAACCTTAGGAACACACACCACAGCACCATTCAAGCATACACAAGCCCGAAAACAAACCCCACTTGCATCACACACAAACACATACACACGGGTTCAAGACACACATTTCAAAAACGGGTTTTACTATGTGTTCCAGCCCCAAATTAGTTGAAATCATGTAAAAGAGGGGTCCTAGAACTCACACAAACAACCCCGTCGAGTAGAGCTTCAATCCAACCCGCTACACCTCAACTTTCACGCTCGAATCCACGAAACCGAAGCTTGAAACCTCTTTTCTCCCTTTCTTCTCACCTTGGCCGAATTTTGTAAGTGTGGGGGAGGGTGTGGGCTGCCTTCCCCCTCTTATACTCCCACTCATTCAAGAGCTTTCCCGTTTTGGTAAGTTTTGTCCCTCGACTTTGGACTTTATTTCTTTTCTTTATTTTGTCAGCTTCAAAGAAAAATAACCGGGTGTTACAGTGTTTTATGTGCCTGAAAGGCCATGCGCCTGCATAGTGCTCATGCGCCTAATGCCTTAGATTATTTTCTAAATTTTAGGGAAAAGTGAAGTGTTAGGGTTTGACTTGGGATGTTCCGGGGTTGATGTAAGTTGACTTTATGATGTTGGATAATGTTGTATGTGATGTTTATAATGATGCCATGTATGGTTATGTTTATGTTGCATGTTATGTATTTTTATTTTCCGTGGCTTTGTGTGATATGTTAATATCAATAAACATAAAGTATTATGTAACGAAAGTGAAAAGATAATGAGAAGAGGAATATAATGAATGAATGCATGCATTAATGAATGAATGAAGGAATGAAAAGTCTTGCAAGCACTGTAAGGAGATTCACACCCAATGAAGGGTGATAGCTTAACGGTGTGCGGTAGCTACCCTAGAAGATTGAACATTGGGGTCTAATCTTTATGATTGATCATATGTATGGGACCCTTGTCGCTAACCCTAGGTACTAGAGTTAGCTTTGTGCACAATGTTCGGGGTCTATGATTGACCTCAGGCCCAGTAACCAGCTTTGTGCATAATGTTCAGGGTATAACACATGATATTGGTCCAGAATGCAAGTAAGGAAGATAATGGTGGATGTACGAATGAATAGTAAGGAAGACAATGAATGAACGAATGGTAATGATGACGTACAATGAAAATAATGAACGATGATAGAAGATAATAATAAGATCATCTATGTGTACGTATGATGCATGATCGCATATGAATGAAAGAACGGTTTTAAACGGAAGTAAAAGTATTTTATTTTATATTATAAAACTAGAACTCATACAGCAACGCTGATTTTTATGTGTTTCCAATTGGCAGAATAACGTTGCTGAGGATGGCACGGGGCATCTACTTGGATTATTTTGGATGGCATCCATTTTATATTACGATAATGTTTTAGTGATATAATGCAACAAGGGATATTTTGTAATCTGACAATGATGCATTATTTTGCGAAAACAATTATAATTATATGAAATGATTTTAAATTATTTCCCTGCAATGTTTTAGTAATTGTGAATGAATATTTTATGTTTTATATGCAATTATTAGTCAGCTGTGAATGTCTCAAAAATGGGGCTTTACAGTAAACCCGAAACTTTAAAAATCTGAATTTTACCTTAGAACATTTAATGAACAATTTGTGTATATTATTATTATTTAAATATTACAATTATTATTTTAATAATATTATTATCGTAGAACATGTTCCAAATATATTATTGAAACGTAAATGAATTGATAATATTGCGGTGGGGTTATTGTATAAAGAGATTAAAAAAACTAGAAAGGGTGAGAAGAATTATTATTTATTAGATCTTAGATCTAATGACTTAGAAATTTCGGTTGCATAATGGTAAATAATTAAAACTTTAGATCTTAAGGCCAAAGATATTTTAGTCTTATATCATATTTTCAAGTTTCACATTTGTTTAGAAAATTCGATTACATAAGGGTAAATAATTGAAACTTTACATACAATATTATATATAATATATATATATATATATATATATATATATATATATATATATATATATATATATATATATATATTAACTACAGAACTTATAAGTATTTTCAGAACTACAAAACTCATCTAGACCCTTAAATTAACTGATCAATGGTTTAAAATATAATGGCGATCATGTAATTAACTTAAAAATTCTGGATAATTAAGAATTGAAAAAGATATTCTATTTTTAACATCTCCGATAATCTCTCCCTACTCTAACTTAATTCACAATATGTTTGTTTAAAAATTCAAAAACCCTAACAAATCAAATCTAAAATTTTATAAATTGTATCCCTCGATCTCCATCTATTTTTTTTATTTTTCTATTGATATTGATTAATATTGGTTTTTTTATAAAAGTTCTTTCTATTGTTTATTAGTAATCATATGAGTTTTATATTTAAGGATTTGGTTTAGTTTGTTTGGGGTGCGAATGGGGTTTTATAGGCACCATTAGCTAGGGATTGAAAGCTCATATGAAAGGTATCATCGTTTATTTGATTATTACAGTTATAATTAGTTATTGTTTCTTATTTCAGTTTATCAATAAAATAATATTTTCATTTCATTGCTCTGAAAAAAATTTGTACATAACTAAAAGTTTTGAATTCATCATCAAGAATTTACATTACTTAGGCAAAGAAAAGAAATCTCGTAAGCTAATTAGAGATTTACAAGAAACGAAGGGAGCTTTGTGTGGTTGTTAACACGTTAAGCAAGACTGATAGATTTACGATTAAAAATTTATGGGATTCAACAGAATTGTTGTTAATTTTAGACCATGAAGCATTGTATCATTCATATCTTTATTTTTTTTAACTGTACAATTTACGTATATATTAATAGACTTTCTTAAAAAACATGATTATTAGTATTAAAATTTACATACATGTAAATAAACGATTATTTTGAAAAATTACACATACATAGTTTTGAAAATTTACATGTACAAAGTTAGTATATTTACGCATGCGTAAAAATGTACATATATTAAATAAACAATAAGTATAATGATTTACATCTATACAAATAGACCGTACATGTGAAGATTTATATATATATACACATAGACATGTAAATAGAGTTTGAGTAAGAGAAAATGGATGATTAATATGAAAATTTATGCATATGTTATTTTATGATTAGTTTAGAAAACAGATGATTCGTATGGAAATTTACATTGATTTAAATAGAAATTTATCTATGAAAATCCAATTATCAGTTTGAAAGAAAATGTTAATATAAACAATTAATATATGATAAGTTGAAAGAATTATCAATTTGAAAATTTACATGTATGTAAATAGTGTATTTACTAAAATGTAAAACAATTATATATGTAGAAAACAATCAAATTTGTTTTTTAATCAGTTTAAAAAAATATATCATCGGTGTTGAGGTTTATTTGATTCTTATTAGATGTGTAATTTAGTAAATTGTATAGGGGTGAGATAGAACATATGATATGGAACCAATTAATTAATTTATTAATTGAATGGAGAGAAAATATTTGTTGATTACCATTATACCCTTTTTAGTATTTTTATAATTTTAATAATAAAAAGTTAGTGAGTGGTCCGAATTAGTTCTTAAAGTTCTTATAAATAATGAAATTATTATTTGAACCTAATCCTATATACATACATACATATATACATATATATATATATACACACACATACTAAAAGGGTGCCCGCGCAATGCGGCGGGTCACATATTATATCCAACACATGTTTCTAATATTTTGTTTTTCTTATAGTATTTTTATAAAAGTCTGTTATGTTTTTTCTAAACTAAAATTTTAAATACCAAATAAATGTGTTATGTATGATTACCTGTATATTTACGCATTAACTTATTGTACCTCACAAAATACAAATTGGTTCGGCAAAAGTTTTCACCAAAACGTTTAAAAAAACACAAATTACAATTGTAGTCTCAAAAAGTTTTTCAATGTGATACATTAAAATATATAGCTGAAATCTTACACAAATTAAGTTTTTTTATTTATGGGTACATAATGAAAAATTCTATGTAATATTAGTAAGTGTAAGGTTATTTGTAACTAATTGTAAGGGTTAATATGTAAATAGTGTTATAAGTATTATTTTACGCTAAAAGTTTATTGTATCTTATGCATTGAATTAAGTACTTGTTCTTAATTTTATGGTATCTTAAAATACCCCTCCCATATGCTTTATATATATATATATAAAGCATATGGGAGGGGTATTTTAAGATACCATATATATATATATATACATATATATATATATACATATATATATATACATATATATATATACATATATATATATATATAATATACATATATATATATATATTGGTCACTTACAACACAACACACAATGATGAGAGTGATGTTTAGAACACTTAACAAATCAAATAAAAACTGGTAACACATAAATATGATATTTAGAACATAATCAATATGGGACAAAACAAGAATAGAACAACACAATTATTTGGTTTTTAAGAATTTTGTATATTTCTCTCAAGTTCTTTTACAAGTGTACAAGCATGTGTTAAGTTACAAACACCTGAGATACTTATACTACATCCTACAGCTGGTCGTGCTTTGAAGATTACCTGGATACATTTGAACTAGACAACAAAATCAAATTTAGACTCAAAAGGCAGATTGCCTTTTGACTAGTGACTATGACATGCCATAGCTCACATCCTAATATATTACAAAAAGTATAAAAGTACACAAAGTAGAAAGCACAGACTCAAGACCTTAATGTACAGTATACCAAAAGCATGGACCTTTTCACCAACTTGTGAAAGTTGGTGAGTCAATAGAGTCGTAGCGGAAAGTGGTCCAACTTTATGGTAAAGTACATCAGATAAAAGCATGTCTTCAAAAGTCTTCGGAAGATAATCTGTCTTCACATCTTGGCTTTGGAAGACTTTGTACTTGAAGCTTCGGAAGACTGCACTTTAAGCTTCAAAAGATGTTGGTCTTGGCTTCAAAAGATTTTACACTTAGAATATTTTCTAGTGCATGTTGTAAAGCTTCCAAAACATTTCTACTTTTACACTTCAGTGCATTCATGCCGGAAGACTTTGGATGTTTTTTAGGTACATCAACCTTTATATAAACCTTACAAACTCCCCCTAGGCTGATGCTACTAAAACATATGATGATCTTAGATGTTGACAATCCTCAATATGATAATGACCATGCCTTTCTTCATCAAATGGTAAGGATCATTCAGACTCCCAAAGTATCTTCTAATCTCAAAGAGATCATGTAGAGTTTTGGTTTCGAAAGATTTCACACTTAGAATATTTTTTAAGGCAATGTGTGAAACTTTCAAAGCATTCTACTCAGCACTTATGTGCATGCATGCAGGATAGAGTTTTGGATGTAACTGGATGCATCAGCCTTATACAGAATCTTACAAACTCCCCCTTGGCTGATGCTACCAATACATTTGAAGACTTTAGATATCAACAATCCTCATCATGATGATGACCAATCCTTCTTTATTAGATGGTTTTATTAGATGGTCAGGATCACTCAAACTCTCATAGTGTCTTCTCATCTCAAAGAGATCATGCAGAGGTAGATTAAACATGTCTTGCCATGTATAGACATCTTCAACACCTTGATCTCTGATACCATCCCATCTCTCTAGATTGGTAGTGTAAGTCTAGGATAAGATGGGTATTCCTGTTGCAAGAGGAGCTGCTTGAATGGGAGTTGTTTGAGCTTCCTCTTGATGCATTTCCTTCAGATGTTCTAACTCATCCTGAGGCCTGGAGGTGGATGACCATTTCTTCTTCTTCTTAGGCTTGGGCTTAGAGGTCATTCTTTTCCTCCTTTTTAAACTTTTTAACTAAGAAGACTGGCTTACAGCACCATGTTGTTTTGTCTTGTCTTTCTTAGTTGGGTTTGCCTCCCTCATAGGTTCAGAAGGAGAGAGAGGGTGACCCTGTTGTGGATCAGAAGATGAAGCTTGTTGAGGCTCAACAGGAGGTCCAAGTTGAATTGTCTCAAATGGTTTAATATTAACCTCCACTTCTTGAGGGTCTTGACTTGGTGGGGAGTGTAAATCAATAAGCTTTTATCTTTTAATCTTTTGCTTTATCACCCTTATGTGTTCATCCATGGTGGATAGAGACATAGGGCGAAGTCTCCTTCCAGAGAATCCATACAGCTTCAAGAAGCTCATCAGCCTCTGCCTATCAGCAGACTTCTTTTGACTTTTCTGGATGATGGCTCTTGGTTTGGCAGCTTCTTCCCTCATTATTCTCTTTGTTTCTTTCTGCTCTTTGAGTACTTGAAGCTCAAGTTGTTTGAGATACTCAAACTTAATGTACTCAAATGCCAAGGAAAGAAGTGCATCTGCCTGGTAGAGACATGTGGCACTCAGGTAGTTGATCATATTTATCCTGCCAGTTTCTTTATCTACCTGAGGTTCTTGTGGTGCCATAGTCTCTTGCACAGGGCTTTCTTGAACTTGTGAGTAAGAGTAGGAACATAATTGTAAAGTCTTTTCAGTCTCTTTTCTTCATTGATCTTAAGAAGCAATCTTGCATTCCCTCCTTCTTTCTTCTCTCTATACATTTCAACGTTTGTCAGTTCATTAAGTTCTTCTAAGGGAAGGTAGATGATACGATCAATATTATAGTTCCTGCTTTGTAAGTAAGCAATCCTGACTACCCTTGGCTTCTCAAAATGGAGTGTCTGGTCTAGGGGCAGCCTTTATTGCAACTTGCATAAATTCTAAAGACTCAATAGAACTATCTCCCCTTAGCTTCCTCTTCCTCTCTCTCTGCTCTTTCTCAATCTCCTCAGGAGTCATTTTTCTTTTCCTTTTGTCACTCATAGACCTTTGTGATTCAAGGTGGAGAGAGCTTTAGCTTTCATTGCCTGAAGTAGCATCCATACTCTGGCCAGTGAGAGGTTGTGATGCACATTCACCAGCAGGTGTGTCACTGAGGGAATGAATTGCTGAGTGGTTGTAGGTGAGACATGACTCTCAAGCTCTATCACTGGGCCTTCAGTCAAGTTTTTCCCTTTGAAGCTAATCTCTGGGTCTACCTCAACATCCAGTTGACCAATAATATTACTAGATTGTCTTTGTCTCCTTCTTTGACTGAACACTTTAGTAATTCTATCTTGAATCCTTTGAGCCAGCCTGCTAGCTTGTCTAGATTGGCTTGGGTTGGCAAGTGACATGTTGATCAAGTCAAGACCTTCATAGTAGTTCAAGGATAAAAAATTAAAGACCTCTTGTTGCCCTTGAACTCTTTGAAGAATGAGGGATCTTCTATCAACATCATACCTCCACCCTATGATGTAGTTAGAAGTTTCTTGAGGTGGAGATGATACAACCCTTGGTATACCTTGCTCAAAGAGACTCTGAATGAAAGAGTGTATAGATTCCACATCAATGTGAACTTGGGGAAGTTGTTGAGATGAACAACTGCAAGTGAGGATAGTGAGTCCTTAATGTCCATACTTTGTGAAGAACTCCTAGGTTCTATGATTGTAATGACTTTCTCCCCTTTCTAGTAGCATCACCCACTTGCATAGGTGAGTTAGGAGTTAGGTCAATCACATCCACAGATTCTTGTGTTCTTGGATGAGCTCTTCTCAAAGGTCTCCCAGCTAGTTTTTCCTTAAGATAAGAAATCTCAAGTTTCTGATCATTGACCCTGTTTTATAAGGTAGTCACCTAAGATTCAAGGTGACTAACCTTAGAGACTAAATATGTGCATGTTTGTAACAGTTTTTGCACCTTTAGTCTTAAATTCCCCTCTTTTTCATTAGAAGAGTCATATGAGGATGAGATAATTGGACCAAAGTTCTTAGTCTCACCACTAGCATCAGGTTCTTGGCTGTTGATTTTTGTCTACTCACTGACAGCTTCAAATGAAGTGTTAATAGGCTGAGTTGCCATGGTTGAGGTCTTAATAATATAATCACTTACAGAAATGAGAGCCTCTTTCATATGGACCTCCTAAACATATTCAGGGAGATCTACCTCAGTGGTAAGTGGATGATATGGGCTAGATAGGGGAGAGGTAGGAGCACTCATCTCTTTTTGAATAAGGAAAGAGTAGAAAGATTCATGGTACTCACTAAATCCCAAGTCTTCATCATCATAAAACTCAAGGCTAGAAATTGTTTTTTTAGATCTAAAGGTTGGGGATTGTAACTTTTCCCTGAAGGTTATTCAGTTGAGTGTTGAGACTCAGAGTGAAAACTTAAGGTTGTTGGGCTTATAAGCTCATCAGGCTGAGCATGAGGAATCTCAGCACTGATTCTTAAAAAGATGGGAGTGGTTTGCTCTTCAGGAGAAGTGGAAGCTCTATGCGGGTAGTGATATAGGGGCCTGCACAAACTGAACAGCTTGTGAAGGGGTTCGTTTGGATCTTTTTTAGTAGGTGAGGGTGATTTGTGGCTATGTTAGTGGTTGAGAGGTGGATCCTCAGGAATCTGGTCCCAACCCCCATGCTTGTTGGACAAGCTATGGATGGCCACATGGAGTAGGTACTTTCCACTTGGGTGAGACCTTCCCCTTCCTAAATGTCTTTACAGAGAAATCTCCTTCATAGTCAATCTGCTAAAAGGAGTGGTTAATACCTTCTCTGGGGAAGAACAATTCACCTTTCTCATCATCCAATTGAAGGTGAGTGTTGATAATGGCTAGAGTGACAAAGAGTGTCCTCCCTTACACTATAGCAGACAATGTCTTTTCCCCATCCATGATTACCTCTTGACAGGTCTTCTAAAATTCAAGTAGATAATTCTTATAGAGAGGAGGATCAATGGTAAGAGGGGTGGAATAGTTTTACAAATCCAAAAAATGACAAACCTTTGAGAAACTAGAACTTTTCTCAAAGTGCAATAGAGCAACCTGATTGTGTTGCTTGTGAAGCTGCATGGAGAAATTTGGGTCATTTCTGAGATTGAGGTTAGCCATTTTAGAAAGCTTAAGGGTGAAGAAAATGAATAACAAAGGTGATTTCTGGATTAATTTAGGTTTAGCAAAGGTACAAAGGTAGAAGATAATGAAAGAGGGGGGAACCATTAGGTATATATATGAAATGGATCTCAAACAAAGTTAATGAAAAAGGATAAACTCAGTGTCTTGGTGTCTTAGACTTCCTTACAACACAATAATTAAGGTTCTATGCTATCCTTAACTGTAGCTTTCTCTTGGTGTCTCTGGGAAGGTGCTGAAAAGACCATTTTGTGAGTTTTCAGGGTAGCATATAAGATGATATTGAGGTTCTATGCTATCCCTTTCAGTCACATGTAGGGCTAAACTCAGTTGATTGCTGGAGTTACCAGATGAACCTTACATGTTCATCTCCATCTCCATCTAGTATCCATTGAGAATACCATACAACTCTTTCAGGGTAAGAGTCTTAAGATTCTCAGTCCTCTTGATAACAACACAATAATGTATCCATTGTCTAGGAAGAGATGACATAAACTTCCTTACAATGTCCCTATACTCAAGAGTCACTCCAACATCCATTATAGTGTCCACAATCTTAACATACCTAAAGTATTGTTGAGTCATGGTTTTATTTGTTTTAAAGGTGAAGTTCTCAAACTGCTACTTCAGGAGATCCTTCTTGTTCTCCTTAGCTTCAGTTGACCCTTCATACAACAACTTTAATGCATCCCACAGCTGTTAAGCTGTTTTACACTTTCTGAAGCCTTTGTATATGGAGTTTGGAAGAGAAGTTTTAAGGGATGTCATGGCCTTCTTATCAATCTAAACTATTTTTCTATCTTCATCAGAAAAATCAGCCACAACCTTTGGAATCATACCACCTCCAGCAGCAGCTGAAGAGGTGCTTGGTATGTAAGGTCCTAAGACAACAAATTTCCATATCCTAGAGTCTTGTGACTTGATTAACACTTCCATTTGTTAGCACCAAGTGTCAAAGTCTTCAGGATTGATCAGTGGGGACTTTGTCATGGTTCTAGTTTCCATATCAGCTTTATTGATAGTTGCCATTTGAGATATTAAGTGTTTTATGTCTGTGAGGGATCTTAAGATGGTGAGATATAATCAAGAGCCTTGAATGCTCTGATACCAATTACAGGACTTTATAAGAGGGGTTTGGTCATTTACAACACACCACACAATGAGGAGAGTGATGTTTAGAACACTTAATAGATCAAATATGAAACTGGTAACACACAAGTATGATACTTAGAACACAAGCAAATATAAGGCAAATCAAGAATAGAATAACACAATTATTTGGTTTTCAAAAATGTTGTATATTTCTCTCAAGTTTTTTTACAAGTGTACAAGCATGTCTTAAGTTACAAAGACCTGAGATACTTATACTACATCCTACAGGCGACCATGCTTTGAAGGCCAGCTAGATACATTTAAACTAGACAACAAAATCAAATATAGAGTCAAAAGGCAGATTGTCTTTTGACTAGTGACTATGACATGCCATAGCTTACATCCTAATATATTACAAAAATGATAAAAGTACATAAATTAGAAAGCACAGAGTCGAGACCTTAGTGTGCAGTTTACCAAAAGCATATATCTTTTCATCAAGTTGTGAAAGTTGGAGAGTCAACAGAGTCGCAACGGAAAGTGGTCCAGCTTTATGGTAAAGTACATCAGATAAAGCATGTCTTCAAAAGTATTCACAAGATAATCTGTCTTCACTTCTTGGCTTCGGAAAACTATGTCCTTGAAGCTTTGGAAGACTTCACTTTAAGCTTCGGAGGATGTTGGTCTTGGTTTTGGAAGATTTAACACTTAGAATATTTTCTAGTGCATGGTGTAAAACTTCTGAAGCATTTCTACTTCTGCACTTCAGTGCATGCATGCAGGAAGACTTTGGATGTATTTAGGTGCATCAGCATTTATATAAACCTATATATATATATACCATAATAATAAGTGTTTTTTAACCTTTAAAAGCTTTTGATACATAAAAAACAAAGTTTTTTTATGTTAATTTAACTCATTGTATAATATTCATTAGTTAAATGTGTAATATTATATTATTGTATAACATTTATTAGATCATTGTGGTTAATGTTGATTATTTTGGTATGCATTGTCTTTTTTAAAAAAAACTTTCAAATAACAGTGCTAAAAATGTAACTAACGTTTTTTCAATTCATTGTGTAATCTGAATCAGGTAATTGTGTAGTCCCCATAAACATGCTACTTCTAATCAAATTATGAACTTCATTGATGGGCACTATTAAATCACATAAAAACTTATTTTGAAATTGGGGATTGGATCTACTTGATATGCATGTTTTTAAACGTGGAGGTTTCTAGTCAATAAAGAAAGGTATGTGTGTCATGGGGATTTTCAAGAAACCAATAAATCATCAGATCTTCCTCCATTTTTTATAAAAGAAATTGAATCTGTCATAATAGAAGTTGAATAGGGTATTTATACTCGGTGTGTCATTTGTATGAATTTTAGAGCCTAGGGAGCCATTTCATGGACTCCTACTAATGTGAATCTTATTCCATGAAAAATAGAACAAAACGTTATTGGATTGATCTATATCCTGGGTATACCAACTAATCTTTTTAATACATGAGTCGGAAAACTTTCTTAGTAGGAGAAAAATTCAAGAATCATTTTTTCTAGAGCATAATTAATTGAGGTTTCTTCAGAACATTCATTCTAGTCATAGTAGACAAATATGTAACAAGTACTCCCCTAATAAGTCCATGTCAGAATGAAATCAGTATATTTCGTTTATCAAAGGGATGAAATAGCTGATAATGGATATGTAGTTTATTTCTTGTAAGGTTGTGCGCGACTAGTTGTATCGAAGTGGTTCAGCCCTTCGGGTTTTTAGGGTGGAAATGTTACTTTCCTAAGTTCCTAGGCATTAAATTATTAAGGATTGATTTATCAAGTTTAGATACATAGTATCAGAGACAAATATTAGTTACTTATAAAATTAGACATTGATTTTTTTTATGACTCGTGTTAGTGATAATAATTAGTTCCTCATAAGTTGACAGTTTATGTAAGACTAAATTGCAGTCACAAATATGTCTATACAATAAAATTTTTGGAGGAAAACTTTTTAGTTACAATATTTCAAGCTTAAATACATGCCCTTATTTATAAATAATGACATCTTTGTATGAATAACTTATATGTGGTTTTTAATAAAGAGGGAATGTATCAAAGAGTAAAAAAAGCTCTTAATATTCTTATGGTGAATCGAACAAGAGGTTCATAATTAGTCTTGAATGTCTTTTGTGTGAAAAACCAATGACTGGTTTTTAATCTTTAGTTATTTGGCAAAAATCATACCATTTTATGAAACGTGACGATGATTGAAAATCAATCTTAAAAGATCTTATAATTGACCTTGTTAGAAATTCTGATTAAGCCTCTATATAGTTTTACATATAAATTTAACTAGGGATTGATATTCACTCTTCAGTGAACAATAAACATTTTATAGTTAAGATGAAACATATTAAAGATTAAAAATCAGTTTTTAGAATTCCTACAGTGGACCAACTTAGAAACTAATATTGAATCTCGAATGCCTTTTGTGTAAAAAAAATAAGGATTGACTTTTTGTCTTTTAACTATTGACGGAAGTTATATCATTTAAAAAAAGAATTAAAATTTGAAAATCAATCCTAAAGTTCTCTTAGATGACCTTAATCAAACCGGTATTCATTACTAAAGAGTTTTGTATGAATATAACTAGAGACTAGTTCTGATAATTAACACATTCTACTTTTCTAAGGAAAATTATGAAACACTATCAGTCGGTTTTTAGTACTCCTAAATAGATACAATTACAGATTGATATTAATTCTTTAATACCTTCTGCATAAGAAAAGATCAATGGCTAATTTTTAGTTTCTAATTATTTGGCGCAAGTTATATTATTTTAAGAGTATTATCGAATACTAAAATATTAGTCTTAGGTATCTTATACGTGATCTTATCCTGTACTGATATTCAGTCTATAATAATAAATGCATATATGTTGTTTTGACAACAATAATTAACACATATTCTACGTATCAGGGGATGAAAGTTAGTCTCATATGTATTTTTGTATATAAAATACGTACTCTCGACATAAAGGTTAGTATTCAGTCTTGAATGCATTTTGTATATTAAATATTCAATTACTGATATTCAGTCTTCAATTATTTGTTGCAAATTTACGATTTGCAGAGGGATTGATAGTTAGTCTCAAGTATCTTTTTGTGTATGAAATATTAAACAACTTTGGTTATTGAGTTTTTAAAAGGCAAAATGCTTTTAATCCTGTGGGATTTGACATCAAGACCTCGAAACGTAGATTTTACAATTATTTAGGGTTATTATTGGTCAAGTATGGCTAGTAATGGTTATTATTGGTTAACTAGGATAAATAATGGTCATTTGGAGTCATTGATGGTCATTAATGTCACTACTAGTTAAGCGGTTTCATTTATGGTGAATTATGGTCAATTAGAGCCAATGACGATCAATTATGGTCGATAATTATCAATCAAGATCATGTATGGTGAATTAGTTAAATTTTGATCAAATAAGATCATTATAGGTCAATCTAGTTAATTAAGATCATTGTTGGTCAATTACGGTTACTCGGAATCATTATGTGTGTATTAGGATAAATGTTGGTCAATTGGAGTCATTAATGGTCAATTAAGGTCACTCATGATCAAATGGTTCAAGATAAAATCATTTATGGTAAGTTAGAGTTAATATAGTTATCAGTTAGGATTGTTTTTAGTGGATTAGGTATTATTTGATTATTAGTCATTATTGTTAAATCATAGTCAATCAGGATTATTATTGGTCAATTATAATTATAACTGATGGTTTGTTCTTTGTTAAATCAGCTAAAAGCATGTTGTTCGATACAAATGTGGCTGGTCAAATTCCGAAGATAAAGTGGAAGGTTTGGGGGCCGCTCAAATGTAAGGTTATGGTTTGGAGGGCGGCATTAAAACGGATTCCTACAATTGCAGAGTTGATAAAACGTGGTGTTCAACCCCATCATACATGTTGTGCATTCTGTCAAGCAAAAGTAGAAACAGAGTTACACCTCTTTACGGGTTGTTCGTTCGTCCAAGAAGTATGGTATAGAGTTGAGAAGTGGTGTCGTTTAGCTCTGAATCTTCTCTTTGATGTTGCAGACGTTTTGAAGATACCGGAAGCCCAATCGTTGACCAAGAAAGCAAAGAATGTTCTGAGAGGCATTGTGTACGCGGCTATGTGGGTTATTTGGAATGAGCGCAACAATCGCATCTTTAACAACAAGCATCGAAGGTCGATAGAGATCGTTGAGACTATCAAGTTTACGACTTTCTTTTGGATTTGTAATAGGTCTAGATGGAAAGATGTAGTTTGGTGTAGTTGGTATGTGTATCCCTTGGATTGAGATGTTCCTTGGGTCGACGGTTGGTCCTTGCTTTGAGGACCAACTATGCATTTTTTGATGAATGAAATTTTCCTTTCAAAAAAAAATTATAATTATTTAGGGTCATGATTGGTAAGTTAAGATAAGTGATGGTCAGTTAGAGTCGTTAGTTATTAATTAAGGTCACTAATGATCAATTGAAATTATTATTGGTCGAAATAGAACAATTGATGGTTAATTAGAGTCATAAATGGTCAGTTTGGATTGTTGATGGTAAGTTGTCAATAACAAGCATTGAAGTTCATCTAAAGTCAATAATAATTGGTTAGAGTCATTAACAGTCCATTAGCATCACTAATGGCCAACGAGAGTCAATGATGGCTAATTAGGGCAATCGACGGCAATTGAGGCCTTTAAAACCTATTATGGTTCTTAATACCGAATATAGCTAACTAAAATATGCATAACGACCTTTTACAACTTATTACGATGATATTTATCGGTCTAGCCAATGTCAAATTGGACAATCAAAGTGTCATCTAGTCAAGGAATGGTAGTTTGGTCACTAATTTTAGTCATGAGCATAATTCTTTAAATCTAACATATTAAAGACCTATTGTGATATAATAACATACATTATGCCCTACTACAAGCTAAATGATTTTTAAAATTGCAAATGAAACAGTATATGGATAAAAATAAATATGTCAGAGTGGTACATATGAATTATAAAAAAACATGAAAAATTGTGAAAATAAACGTAAAAGAACTCTAGTATTACTTTGTAAGCTAATAATCAATGATCTATAAATGTATAGAAAAAGCACTAAATATTACATTATAGTGAAAATAAACATCAAATAATACAAACGGTAATTTATAAACACACGTAAAATATGAATTAAAAAATCCACAAAAATGATCAGAAAGGATTATAGAAATAACATTTAATGAGTATTTGCTAAATTTTAAGTATTTTATGTTAAAAATTACAATAGCATTACATCAATCTAAAACTTAATAATTCTAGTTTTGATTTTTGTTTATTGTTTTATTTCTTTTCTTTTTGGTATTCATCAAACACTTTTTGAAATATAATATATTATAAAAATTTAATTTACTATTGTGACGTGTTTATCTTTACCAATATTTTAATATTATTTTCTTAACATTCGAGGTGTCAAAAACCATGGATTGGATACTAATGTATGCATGTATGAAAGTAAGCCTTATAAATTTCAACATCCACCTCGATACACACAAGCAGTGTTGTAAAACTCGACCTAGGCAGTCGAGTATTTGGCGAGTACTTGATACTTGGTAAGGTTTCGAGAAGCTTTTCATCAACTCAGTCAACATTACTCGGAATCAATCAAACTAGAATTTTCATAAATTTTCACCGATTTTTGTTGTTTTTCACCAATTTTTGTTGGATTTTTATTTTTTTTCTTGGAGATATCTTGGAAGATGATAATCAAATGGTTACTATATTTATAATATTAAATATATAATATTAATTTTAAACTATTTTTTATATGTAAATATGTATTTTTTTTTAATTTATATTGCTATTCATGAATTTTATTATTAGTATTAATAATCTTGTGATATTGACATATTTATAATCTCTCGAAAACTAATTTTTTTATAATTTATCACGTCGAAGGACTTCCTCAGTACTCCCCCCTTATGTCGAATACTCACAACTCCCCAGTTAACCGACCCGATAATGCCTAACGAGTTTTGCAACCATCCACACAAGTTCACCCGCTAGATATACAATTTAATAACATGATGGATGATGAATAATACCATAACCACAAACAGCTTGTTATGTGTACTTTTACTTCATTTCCTTTTTACCTTTTTATATTTTTATTTTTCTAGCTTTTTTCAACAACAACAATTATTGTTATTGTTGTTAAAATATGATGCTTTGTTAAATTTTTTATTTCTAATATAACATTGCGACTTATTTGTTATGGTATAAATCTTATTCAAAACAGAATCGTGCATATCGAATCACAAAAATACAAGCTGTCAATACTGTTTTAAGATTTTATTTTTTATAGTATTTTTTGTCATACAACTTTTAAAAATTATAATATATTTTAAGATTTGAATATACCGTTATAACATGGTTATTTTTATCAACGTTTAAACATAATCTTTTGTTACAAATACGAGTTAAAAGAAATTGTAGGATGAATACTAATATACAAGTCGTCGAAACAAAAAGTTTTAGAAATTTCAACATCTCCGTCACAAGAATATAGATTCACCCGCCTTTACAAGAGGTGAGCTATGAATAGTTTCACCACGAAACATCACTTGTCATTTGTATTTTCACTTCATTTGTCTTTTCATTCTTTTCTATATTATTATTTTTAATTTTCTTTTATAACCTTTAAAAAATGATGTTTTACAAAATTTTAATTTCATTTAAAATGCAATTATGCATAATAATATATAAATTATTAATCACAAATGTAAAAGTCATCAAAACAATTTTAATGTTCCAATTCTTTTATAGTATGTTTTTCCCTTCTTTGCAACTTTAAGTGTGGTGGTTTATAAAAATTAAATTTACCATTAGTATGCGTTTATTTTTATTAACATTTTGACATAATATTTTTTAAATCCAAGTGGTCAAAAACCTCAGGGTGAATAATAATATGCCATCGTCAAAACCAAGCTTTGAAGTTCCAAAATCCTCACCGGCCACCCTAATGCTCGAGTTCACCCAGGCGCCATGAAAATGCCTTCTTAACTACTTTAGAAAACAGTAATAACGTTTTCGAAACAAAAAAATTATAACGCTCAAGTACGGTGTCACAAAGTCGGAAATTACATGCAAACACAAGTTACATACATCATCACATGCACCTCACATATTTTGTTTACATCTTTAGTTATAACTATTTTTCCCCCTAAAATTATACAAGGTTTCAAACATATAACAAATTAACTAAATAAAATTAATAAGATTCAAAGAACAAATCACTCTTGTATTCTTTGTTTACAAGAAAACATTTGCCCAACAAATCAAAAAATATAACAAATTGTTGCTTTATTACATATTATAAAATCGTATGGTATATAATCTTTACATAGAAGCTATCCTCCGAACAAAAAGAAATCTATCTTTTTGGACCAAAACGCACCCGAATCCACCAACTCATGTTGTGTTCGTGTTCATGTACATTTCGCGTACTGGTTTTTGTTACATGACGAAATCAGGTAACAACTGGGGATCATCAACCGATATTGGTCCGCTAGATCGATATGCCTTGGTCCCATGTATCCATTCACTTGCATGTCATTTTCATACTCAGGATTTGGGTTTTTCTGCAACTCTTTCGGTTTGTCTTCTGAAGAGTATGACTGGCGGCCTATTGCTGCTTTTCGACCTTGTTCTTCGGGTGAAGGTTTACAGTTCACCTCGTCATCACCGAACTCTTCTTTGTACATGTCTTCAACCATTGGTTTCCAAAGGCGCACACGCGCGTTTATAAACCAGTTTGCAATCTGATAGGCACATAAAATTACTCCATTTATAACAAGTTAAACAATAATATGTGCATGAAGAATATATTGTAACTTGATTATTAACATACCTGACTTCTAGTGAGACCCGTTTGTCTTGCTAGCATGATCTTCTCCGAATCTTTCGGGTAACTACAGAATATAATGGTTACATTAGTTGATCTGAGTTAAACGTTAAGGATTGATTATTCAAATGATTTGGTGACTGGTGACCGTTATAACCTATTTACTTATCAAATTTGCGATTATCTGAAGTGTATTAACATCTCATAGATCATGCATGTAATAGTTTTTCACACTCTTAATTGTTAAAAAAAGTTTACTTCTTTTTGTTAAAATATTTCCTATATATTAGGAATTTAGGATGTTACGTACCCTATGGAATATTACATCTTTCTTTTACCTGTACAGAACCTTTACGGTCTAGCTAGGGGTGTTTATCGAATTGATTTTCATGTTATTTGAGCAGGTTTTCTTAAAAATGGGACTTGTTGGAAGTGAATTCGAATTTTAATTACAACTAGAAAACAGGTTCAGATATGAAAATTTGAATTCAGGTTGATTCGAACAAACCGAATTAAGAGAAAATTCGTAAACTTATAACCCGATATGGGCTGAGTTTGACAAAACTCTAAATTTTCACATACAAAAAACTAAAGTGTATATAATCCGTATTCGTATTCGGATATCTTACCTGTTTAGTTTGAAACTCACAAATTCACAACTCGATTTGAAACCGAGTTCTGAATTTAAATTGATCTCTAATCCGGCTAAAAAACCAAAAAACCCAAATTTGAACAGCATTTGGTATGAATTTTAGTTTTTCTTAATCTGATCCGAATACTAAACACCTTTAAAGCCTTTTATTTATATGTAAATGTAGATGAAAGACATTAAAGAAAACATACGGGTTAAGAAAATGCTCAAACAGCCAAGCTCGAAGGATCGAAACCGAGCCTTCAGGCAGCCCCCTTTGTGGTCTCCACGAATGACGCACAACGCCAAGTGGATTTAAGGTTCGTTGTTGCCTAAGCTGCCTTTCCACATTACGAAGACGAGGTAAAACTCGGTCCGAGGAATCATCTTGCTCGCCAAGTTGTTGTCGGGTCACTTGAATTTGACCGTTTATCGCGTCCCTCAAGCAGCGAAAGTGTCGGGATATTGTTTGATGAGCAAGCGCTGTGTATGATCTCGCGACCCCACAACCCGTCACCATGTCTAATGATCCCTCAACGATCCGCAGTTGTTGGCAGTACTCGCGGTATCTTCTATCAACCTACAACATAAAACGACTATTGTTTCATATGTTTGTAGTGAATTTAAGATTTGACTCGATCTAAAGGATGATTCGCGTGTTTGGATATGATGTGTGTTTTGAAACTGATTATGTTAGCTTAAATCGTGTTTTTTCTAGTATAAAGTTGAAGAAAGTATAGATAAAATTTGAACGGTTAATATATCTACTACATCTAAATAAAGAATGTAACATTTTCCTACGAAATGATAATATATATAAAGACTTAAAACATAGTTTCAAGAAACATGGTAATGTTAATTGTTAAAGTACTAGGAACATATATGAATTCTTAGGGATCAAAGAGTCTACCTCATCTAACAAAGAAAATAGTTTTGTGAGCTTGTTTTGAAGCTCGCTTTTCTCGGACGCCGAAAGTTGCTCAGCGGATGAACCTGTTGTAGACTCGAGAGGGGCGGGCTGGAGCTCGACTCGTGAGTAGTTTTCATCAGATTTATAAAGATTGTTGCGTTTATTCATCTTTAGTTGCCTCATAGCTTCATGAATGTTAGCTACTTCTTCCAGCAATTCATGTGCCGGTTTCAAATACCTCGAATTGTAGATTCTCGGTACAACCCCGGTTGGGATTTGATACGCACCCGAAACTGAGCATTGGACATTGTTCATCGGGCGGTCAAACGACAAAAGGTCAACGTTTTCGAGCTTATTGCCTCGCGAGCCATGATCACTTGAATCTTGAATATGGGGACTCAAGTAACTATATTGATAAGGCTGCATATCCATTGAAGAAGTTATTTGCATTCCAAGACTCAAAGACAACTCTTGATGATTCTGATCAACACTCGAAAGATTTCGAGGGTTTGACTGCGTTTGACCCGACAAAAGATCCAAGAAAGACGGGTCGGTCGTGCTATCATTTGGGTACATAATATCAATGGGAGGACAAGGTGATTGTTGGTAAGAATCAATTTGTTGTTGTTGGTTAGAAAGGTATGAACTTGGAAACACATCTCTTTGATGATTTGTTGAAGTAGAATAATAAGTAGCCATCTTTATTTTCAAGAAATCAGTCACTATCACTCAAAACTTCAATTGCTGGTGAATGATCCCCTCAATGGCTGGTGGTAATACCTAAATTAACAAGAAAATAACCAAAGTTATAACTTTTGTTAAAATATATAAATAAACAAATAAATAAAACCTTTTGATCATCCATCCTACACACAGTTACTCAAATCAAAGGTTAGTTTCACCTTTCTTTTTGTATAAAAGAACATAATTTCTGACAAATAACATGTCTTTTAACAAAGATCTCAATATATTTATGATCAAATTGATTTACCAACATAAAAAGTTACAAACTTTGATGATTTAATATGATGGGTCTGCAAGATTCCTTAGTGAAAAGCTGTACCTGTGATCTGCAGCATGTATGAAGACAGAACCAAAGTAGCAGAAAGAAATTCTTCCCAAGTAGGAGACAAAAATGGATATGAACAAGAATATGTGTGTATATGTATATATATTCCTCATAATATTATATTATAAAAAATAGTATTAAAATATTAATAAAAAACAAATTTACCAACCCATCTAATCATTGAACAATGACCATCTCCAGAAAACAATGAATGAAGTTTTCAATAATTGGATATCATCTATAATTAATCCCAAGTATATTCACGGTTGAAGAAACACCCACCTCATTATTTAAATAAAATAAAAACATAAACAATAAAATTATTGATTATTGATTATGAAAGACGCAAACCTACCATCTCAAGCTGAAATTGAAATTGGAATTGAAATTGAAATTGAAATAAAATCGGAATTACGATTCAAATATGAAATGATTGGATGAAAGGAATTGGGGGTGATTGGAGAGACATTTGGAATGGAAATGGGTGTTGCTTAAATTGAGTGATTTGATTAACAGTAGCTAAGAAATGATTGCTTGAAATTGGGGATTGTGGAACCCTAATTCTAACCACCAGTTGGTGGACCTAAACTAATCTTCTTCTACTACTTGTTTGTATTCAATATTCAATTAAAGCATTCTTTTATTGTTGTTGCAAGTAGTTGTTGCTTGCAGTTTGTGGCTCTTATTTTTAATTTTGGTTTATAATTTAATTGCCATTTCTACCAAACACATTTCATATATTTGTTTAGGGAAATGTATTTTTGTTTGACTTGTACAAGGGTTTGATTTGTTTTTTAAGAGACTTCATATATGAAATCTGTTGTTATTTAAGGGATGGTATAACAAGAATACAAGATGTACGTATTAAATAAAGGTATTCATCGATATAAATATTTAGATAGGGTCGCTCAATGTTAAATGTAAAAGAAAATAATTAATGTAGAGGTGTACAAACCGATTTTTTTTCAGTTTTTTAACTGGACCGGTTTTTTGTTTTGTGATCAAACCGGTTTTTCTAACTAAATACTCGAACCCCTCAAAATGGTTTGGATCAAATTTGGAACTAAGTTTTTTTAACCGGTTTTTTTCTAGTTTAATCGATTTTTTTATTTAAACCGGTTTTGGGTGACGGTCTACCAAACCTGTATATAAAGAGAAGGTTCAAATTTGGCCGGAACTGGTTTTAGCCAAACTGTTTTTATTAGCCGGTTGTTTTCCCAAAGCGGCTTTTTGTACACCTCTAAACTAGTGAATACATGAAAAGTATAACATTTAAAGGTTAATATTAAAGAAAAGAAGAAGGCTTGTGAAAAAAGTCCTATTTGAGGAGTGGTTGGAATTATTTGTGATTGTGTTTTAATGTTGGCAAATTAGTTGCTACCGGAGTTGGAAGTTGGAGCTTATAACCAGGGCCGGTATGTGGATTTCAATGTCTATACAACAAGTAAAATTAGATCTCTTAAATCTTTAATATTTGATTTTGAAAAGTAGTTTGAGGTTTTCTGATAAAGAGCTTAAGCTTTTCTTTAGATAAATCTACTCAATTGGAGCTCCAAACTTGTGACTTACATAAACTGCCATCTATTTTTCTCTCTTTTTTATGTTTTTGATTGTAATATAGTTGTTTGGGATGCATGTCATTCATAAATTGCAGAATATTTATAAAAGATAGAATATTTAAAAATTTATAACATATATAAAAAACAAAATTATTTAAAAATATTTTTTAGAAATTTTGTAAAATATATGAGTAAGTTAATAAAAACACATTATTATTTTGTGAAGTTTTCCTTTTTTAAACATGCTATTCACATTTGTTTCAAAACGAAAAAAAATTGCTCCCCCCGGCGAAATTTGAGCTATAAGCGCTCGCCCATCCGGCACACCTAAGACACCTAGGGTTGGTCTTAATTATTTTAAATTAAGTAGTTTTAAAAGTTTCCTTACATATTTGTAGGGTTTAAAAGTAGTTTTTAAATTAGCCTTAAATATACGTAGAGTAAAATGGCATAAAACTAGTAGTTACTTTAGGTTACTATTTATAACGACGTTTGAATTACTCGTGCAAAACTATATTATTCATTGGTGAATGTCAAAAGTTGAGAAATTTGTTATGCATACAGACATTCGGTTATATACAACGGGGTTAATCCCTATGTATTACACAGATTGAATAAATAAAATATTAAATAATTAGTAATTAAAATGTATACATTATAAAATTATGTTGAAGATAAAATATAATTATAAATACGTATATATAATTTCTTAGTAATAAACAAAAAATATATTTTTTAAAACTTTTGTTTTATAAAAAATTGTGATTTTTAAATATTTTGTTTTAAGGAAAAATGATAAAAAAAAGTTTGTTGTCTTCTGTATTTTATAAAAAAATTAAAGTGTATTTTTAATAAAAAAGCGGTTTTTTATTTATCAAATTATATATTTTTTAATTTGAAAATGGTATGAATAATATTATTAGTATTTAATGTTATTATAAGAATATAGAAAAATAAGAAAGTAAGTATAACGAGGCTTGCAATTTTTTCACGCTTATTTTAATTTTTTTACAAATAGATGGATATGCTAAAAACCCATTATTTAGACGTATATAGTTAGTAATAAACATAAATAGTTACAGTATAATATTTAATATAAAATATAATTAGCATTATATATACGTAATAGTCAATAAATAAAATAATTATACTATTTTTAACTCTCTTATCTAAATTGTTACATATTTAAACATTCGTTTTAAGACTTTTTTAAAAAATGTATTTTTTATAAAAATCTTGCTTTTTAAAAACTCTAGTTTGTAATTATTATAGCTGTTTTAATAAGACTGTTTTTAAAATTTCCACCTGTTTATAATTTTTTTAAACATAATGATTTAATATATCATATTTAAAAAAGGTTTAGTTTAGAAAATTTCATATTATATAAAACTTTAGTTTTTTATTATTTAATTTTTAATTAAAAGATGTGATTTATAATTTCTTTAATAACATCTATTTTAAAAAAAAGAGTTTGATTTAAAAAAAATTAGATAAGAGGTAGAAATATAACAATTAATAAAATTCATTTTTAATAAGAGAGAGATATTTACATGTGCATTTAAATTACTACAATATTTTTTTGGAGGGAAAAATGATATGTGTTTAGAATAAGAACAAGTGACAAAAAAGAAGAGAAATACATATGAAAAAAAAACATTGTTTTATTAGATGCCATTGAAAATTAAAACAAAGTAATTTAAATGAATATAAGATAATTGTTAAAAGCACACTGATATTTCAAATTATATATAAGAAAATATCAAACATACTTGATCAAATAGTGATTATAGTTGGCATACTTGTCATATAGACTTAACAATTGGAGAATCTACTAATAACGTTCACTTTGTAACAAAGTGAATAGTGAAGAAATTTTCAAGTCTTATTTTGTTTGCAATGGCCAATAAGGAAGGGGATTTGAGTAAAGATTAGGTGAATATAAAGGAAATACACTCAAGTTTTACCGTAGCTAAGTGATTAAAAGCAAGAATTTACATTTGTGTAAACTTCTTAGTTCTTACGATCACTTTTTAGTTTTAAAAGCATTAAGATAGTTTTAATTTTTAGAGCCCACGTTTGCTTTTTAGGACTTAATAGCATTTAAGGCATCTACAAACTTAGAGTCATCATATATCAGCGTTAGAACTTGTTAAAATAAGTTGATTCTAGTTATATGGCTTACTAAAACTAGGATATATAAGTTCTTGGTGAGTTTTGACCAAATTTGACATAGAGTGATGTTTTGTGTTATAGGCATTCACACTATATTTCTAATTCACATTCTCGTATTTATATTAAAAAATATTATTTTTTTAATATCTCTTTTAATTAAATAATATTTTTATATTTTATTATTACGTTTTATTTTTCATTCATTCACTCACAACCACTTTTAAAAATACTAGAAGGGTGGCCGCGTAATGCAACGGGGCGACATTTTATATCCGACACGTGTTTCTAATTTTTGTTATTCTTATTGCAATTTTATAAAAGTCTATTATATTTTTCCTAAACTAAATTTAAAACACCAAATAAATGGGTTTTTCATTATGACTTGTATATTTACGCATTAACTTATTGTATCTCACAAAAATACCGATCGGTTTAACCAAAAAATTACACCAAAACGTTTAAAAAAGTACAAAGGTTACAATTGTAATTTCAAAAAGTTTTTAAACATGAATTAAAAGATATAATTGAAATCTTAAAACAAATTAAGTTTTATTTGTTAATGGATAGATAATATATAATTTTATGTAAGTTACAGTAAGTGTAAGGTTATTATGTAACTAATTATAAAGGATAATCTGTAAATAATGTTAAAAATACTATTTTACCATCAAAAGTGGTTGTATCTTATGCATTGAGTAAAGTAATTGTTTTTAATTTTATAGTATCTTAAAATATCCTCTTATATGTTTTATATATAGTATAGATTAAAAAATGTATAAGATTTGTACCATGTTTTCCCAAATATAGAAAATTATGATATAATCTCCATAAATTTTATCACTACTTTACTCACAAAAATCTTCTATAATATAAAACATATACTCACATTAAAATTAATAACGTGAATGCTCTAAAAGTTATGTTATGACCATCACTAATTGATGGAAATTGTTCATGATCACCATTGAAATTGAGTTAAACGTTTTAGTTGAACAATAATGTGAACTTTCTTAAAAGTTTCACTACTGTTTAAATTTATAATAATTAGGTACATTTAACATAAAAAGAACTTAAAAAATAATAATTAAACACAGAAGTCACCCAAAAATTTTAATAGTTAATTTCATTCATTCTACATATTGTGTATCTTAATGAAAACAAAGCCTAGCTTTGTGTAAACCACAACTTGTACTCACTGAAACTACAATTAACATGTAAAAAACCTAACAAGATCAAATGCATTAACTAAGATTCTACATCATTGAATCCATCATCTTGTTTTCCAAATTTTCTTAACGCCAGAGCGTAAATAGTCTTTCTCTTCATCGATGATCCTGCAGCCACCAATTTCACGGCCTGAAAACACAAGTTTCACAATTCAACAATGATTTAAGAACCTGTTAATTTTCATTTTTTGAAGTGTATATATAATGACATTACTGTAGAAAGGCTATGCCATTGGAAATTAATGCTCCCAATTCATTCTCCAGTTGAGTCTCTGATGGCGATTCTACTTCACCAATCGGCTTGCCTTCGATCAAAAATGTGATTTCTCCTTTTGGTTGTCGCTCTGCGAATGCTGACTTCGCTTCCCCTAGAGTCCCCCGCCAAAACTATTTAAATGTGTATATATATATATTAGTCATAATAAGCTGATTTCGGTTGTCCCTTCACGACAAGTAAAGAAATGGGATGATCGATGGATGAGGTGGGTTGAGTAAAGCATACAAATAGGTTCGAGTCAACATGTGTCATTGTACTACAAGTTGACGTGCGTGGTGTCATGATGGGTTGACCCGCAAACACTTTCGAAAAATGTATAAATGACTAATGATTATTATAGCATAAAACAATATCATTACGATATTCCACAATCGTTGAATAAAATGGTACAGCAGTTTGTATATATTAAACTTTTGTCTTTTGGGATTTTAAACCCTGTTCTACGCATTTGACATGTTCACCACTTAGCTAAAATTTCTTTTGTTGGAATCATTAGACCCATTTGAGATCTAACACAACCCAAAGTGACCTTTGCATAAGCCAACAGGTTTAAGTTTGCCCACATCATGGTTTAGAAAAACGGCCGAGGCGGACGCCTTGAGGCGAGGCAGTAAAGAAACATACCTGAGGCGCCGCCTCATGTGGTTCTTCTGGTACGTACACCTCAAAGGGGTGAGGCAGTAACAAAAACACTGAGGCGGTCCTGATTTGAGGCGGTGAGGCAGAAATTTTGGCAGATTTTTATTTTTTTATTTTTTATTTTTACTGTGGCAACAAAATAGATCTTATTTCTTAGTCATCCCCTCTTTAATTTGATTGATTAAATTTGACATCCCCTTGAATTGTTTGCAAGTTAGCTAATCAATATGTTGATGTTTATAAAAACTAGTAAGTGATTAGATAAATCATGCTTATTTTATATAAGATATATAACTTTTATATTTATTTATTATTTCTGCCTCGGGCTTACGCCTCGTGAAGCAAAGGGAAAACGCCTCGTGAGGCGAAGGGAAAACGCCTCGTGAGGCGAAGGGAAAACGCCTCGAGGCTGGATTCCGTTCTTTTAAACTTTGGCCCACATTCAAGAAACAATAATCTTTTATGCCAAAATTCATCAAATTGTACAAACAATATCAAAACATCTTAACTTCACACGTGAATTCATTTTTATTTCTGAAAACAAACAAACACAATCATTATGGAATAAAAAGTCTCAGAGAAACTCACCTCTTCATGCATTTTGGTGATCTCTCGTGCCATCACACATCGTCTGCAATTTGAAGAAAGAAATATCAGAACCTTCTAATTGCTAAAATACTAGGAATTAAGAATTTATCACAAGATAATAGCAAGTTAGCAACAAACATTAAAATGAACCAAATTCTACCTAAATTCACCAAAAACGTCCGAAGACTCTTCAAGAAACTGTGAAAGCTTATGTGGGGGAACATAGAATATCTGTGTGGCTGCTTCACTTGCAGAAACCATCAGTCTCTCTCTTCTTGCACTTGCACTTTTTGGAAGAAACCCAACTACATAAATTATGTAATGTTAGTAAAACCAGAGAAGTAGTTGCAGAACCACAAAAGCTAAATAATTTAAGCCTGATTTAGAAGTAAAATTACCAAACGAAAACTCAGTTGTCGACAAACCAGAGGCAGAAAGTGCAGCTACAAACGCGCAAGGTCCTGGAATCGGTATGACAGATACATTTGCCTCCACACACAACTTTGCCTACATTATCACATACACGCATAAATCTTAAGGCTAATGATTTGATTCTGATTGTAAGCTCACATTATCGCGTTCAAAATACAATTTCAAACACAAAGGATAAGCATAAGCAAGCAAAGTACACGCAGAACCATATACACACCAGCTCAGATCCAGGATCACTGATGCCCGGGGTCCCCGCATCACTGATGAGTGCTACAATCTCACCCTCTATCAACCTCTTCAATATCGACTGCTCTCTTTGCGCCTCATTGAACTTATGATAGCTCAGCTATAAAACTAATGCGTAAAATCAGAAATACCATAAAACATGAACACATCATGAATTGTATAAACAATTAAATGAACTTACAAGGGGAGTTTTGATACTGTAATGCTGAAGCAATTTCCCCGAGTGTCTCGTATCCTCTGCAAGTATCACATCAGCTGATTTCAAAACACGCAGAGCTCTGCAGTTATAAAACCATATCAAATATCAAATCAATTCGATTTCTAACAGATGATTTGTTACTACCACTACTACTACCTTAAGGTAATATCCTCTAGGTTTCCGATTGGAGTTCCAACAAGGTACAATCCAGACTTCAAACTGCCCTAAAACGTGAAATTATCCCCAAATCAATTACTCTTTTCATATTAGGGTTTTACAGCACGATGATTCGTTTAAGATTGACTGAATTACAGAAAGTGGTGATGAAATTAACTTACTTGTTTCGATGGGGGTTCTTGTGTGGAGCTGATGGTGGATGTAGTGTTTGAGCCGGAGCAAAAGAAGATGTGGGAACGATGAGGGTTATAGGGGGTTGATGGTGGAAGCACATTGATGAAAGGTGTGTGATGACCGATGGACCACCGTGATAACGGTGGTGGAAATGTCGCCGGCGACGTCGCCGTGAAACGGGAAACCGTCGTCCTCAACATTGCTCATATGTTTGTTTGTCACCGTTTTTTTTAGATGGTGTCAACTGATAATGTTCATCCTAATTACTGGTATTAGCGTACAATTTGATAAAGTCATAAAACTGATTGGAATAAGCTTATTGTAATTTGAATAAACGGATTTAAAGAAAAAATTAACTTTATTAAGAGAACATCTTTTTCACTGATATCTAATTCATATGTACCGCAAATGTTTCGTAGACCGGATCGGACTGGCCGGTCCGACCGAGAGTCAGTCAGGTGGTCAGTCGGTTTGCTATGGTTCGGTTTTAGGTGGTTGAACCAGTGGTCGGACCGGGAAACCGGACCGGTTTTTGTGTTTTTTTATTTTAATGGGTAAAAACGGGGTGTTAAACCATGAATTAGTACGTTGGATATACAAATATAGTTAAATTTTATATATAACTATAAAATACATATATAAATTACTTATATTTAATTATATATATAAATATAGTTAAATCCGGTCAAACTTGTCCGACCACCAAACCAGTAACGCGTCTGAAAACATTGTGTACCACTTTAATTCTAACTAGATTTTTTCTATGTACGTTGTGGCTTGACAAATTAATAAAATTGGCTTTGGATGTCATTTCAAGAACTGGTTTAGGCTCGGTGCATGACATTGGAGCATGTTGGCTGTAATTTTGATTGTAAATACACAAAGTGTACAAAATGCCATGTCAAAACCAGGCTTTAGTCAAAGTCATCATAGTCAAATGGAATGAGATTCTTCTAGACTATGTGCATGTTTGAGATTAATTACTTTCCTCAGAAGTTAATAAGTAAAAAAAATATTTGACAAACCCAATAACACTTTTCAAACTGACTTTTCACAAAAAATAAAAAAAGATTTTGAAAAGTAAAAAAGATGTTACTTATTAACTTTGTAAAACTTATTTTGATCCAATTTTCTATTATACCTATTTACTACCTCTTATTTACTCCTATGGTTTTTAAAGTATGTTTTTTTTTGTTATTTTACAACATTTTAGTTTATAAGTTAATCTAAACATTTTTTAAAAAGACTATTTTTTAAAAAAGTCAAAAGTTAAATAAGTCATCTTTGTTAAAAGTCATTTCCAATTAAAATAAGCAATCCTAAACATGACCTATATACAAGTATTAATCCTAGTGGTCAGTCACGATAATAACGAACGCATGTGGTTTTATAATCAATTGCAACCAACAAACATAATCCATATATACATAAACTTAAATCAAAACTTAAAGTCCATCATAAACATACCACAAATCTATATTTCACAAAAAATAAAAAAACTCAACCAAAATATATAATGCAAAACAATTTAGGTTTCATAAACTAAAACCAAAACTTAGCAAGTGCTGCTACACAAACTAATAATAGACAATAACCCGATCCAAGGTTTTGACAGAAAATCAACTACGCCTAGTTAAAAAGACAACAAAATTGATGTTCGTAACATGATTAAGTCTAGGACTAGACAGGCCTGGCTATAATCGATTGAAGATATCAAAAACCCCCAAAGTACATCGAACACCAAATCGAAAGACTGTAGAGCCCACGCTACCAACAGATAGCCTTTAGCACCATCGTTAGAAAAGGCGCGGTGGTCAGTGACCCGCAACGATTGGTCACAAGATAGTCTTAGGCTAGTCATCACCAACTGATGCCAAAGAACACTTTAATAAAGCAACGAATGGAGATAATCGAAGAGATGGAGGCCAAGTGGCGCTGGATGTCACGAGCGAAAGGTCAATCAACAGTTCATCAGCGAGATATGCCCCTTGAAATGGTAGTTCCTCCACCTCTCTCTTTAGATAACTCCTCTCTCTAAGAATGGAGATCATTGTAGAAATGGACACGGGAAGACGCCAGACATCATGATATAAGGAAACGACGATTGTATGTTGGCAGCATAGGCTGCTAGAGACGACTGCTCATCTGCCACCCTCCGCCGCTCTCTTTAGTTTCTCTCTCCAGCTTACATTATTTGATCAAACGTTAGACATTATATGAATAAATAAGGTAGAAAAATGTTAGAAGACCACAAAATTAATGTAGCAAAAATAGGAAGATCAAAAACTCCATTCGTCCCACCAACCATAATTATTAATCTAATATAATAAAACAAAATCTCTACGTGTCACATGACACTATACTAGCCCCTCCACCTATGTATTGTACATGTGTTATTATCACGTTAAATTTTACAAAATAGAGCTTTGGAACATCCGGATCTTTTAAAACAACTCGGATCTTTACCAAACCCTATTCTTTCTTCATTTTAAAGATTTTTTTGAAACTGTGTAGAGGAAAAATCATTTGGAAAACCTTCAGTTTCATCGCCTTCGCGTCGTTCACTGCCTTCATCTACACCTAAGTTCCACAACCTTCGTCATCGTTCAACACCTTCATCTATGCCTAGTTTCCACTTCGCTGCCGTTTAATTTGTTCATCTACATCTGTTCGTTTATACTTTTCATCGCTCCACCGCCTTCTCCTTCGATAAATGGTTGTTTAGGTTTTGATTTTAGGGTTCTTCCTACATTTGTATCTTAGAGAATGTAGATTATATTTTTGCAAACTTGCTTATGGATATGTCGTATGTGAATTTAAAATCTCTGAATGCTCCTTCTCTTTCTTTATCACGGATTTGATTTCAGATATGAAAGGATGTTGCTTTTAGTTTGTCGTATGAAAACTTTCTTCTATACACTTTTCATATTTTACCAATTTAGTTTTGATTTTTTAAATTAGCAATGTTTTTTAATTCTGTAATTTTTTAAAAACTATTTAAACATTTTAAACAATCCCGATATAATTATAAACGCATTGTAATTGTGTTTTGTTAATGAATGTTTTGCACAATTATTTTTATTTCATTTCCATATTAAAACAATAAAAAATCATAGAAATATGGGAACTTTCTTTAATACACTTTCCGATTTTTAACCAAATTAGTTTTAATTTTTAAAAATTTACAACGTTTTTATAACTATTTAAACATTTTTATTTTCACCGGATGTAATTATAAACGCATTTATAATTGTGTTTTTTTAAGGAAACCTTGCTTAAAAAGATTTCTTATTTTTACTTTAATATTAGTTTACAATTACTATAAACGATCCTTGAAGCTTCAAGCTGAAACACATTATTTTCTTTGCAAAGAACAGATACGTTTGTCCCTCTAAGAATTTAAACTTCATAGTTACTTTATTCGCATTGCTATATATTCTCACAAGTCTATGCCTCCGTTTGTTAGAGTTCTTACAACCGTATTCATTGAAGGTTTTTCAGATACACACAAATGGACAGTGGCGGAGCTTGAATAATCTTATAGGGGGATTGGGGCGAAATTAAATTTTTTTACGGGGAGTGAACTCGCTATATATAAAAAAATTTACACTACCAAACAAAAAATTTACAATACCGGACCAAAATTTACAATACCGGAACAAAGATTTACACTACCGACGAAGAAAAGAGGGGAACGACGTCTGCAATGACTTTAATGGCTCTCTTTAGAGTCTATCATCCACAATCTTTAACACATTACTTGAAGATCATATTCCAGAAACTCATCATTTTTGTTAGTCTGTTACTAGTAAAGGTTAAATTCTTCACCTATAATGTATTCCTTAAGATTTACTTAATTAATAGATGTTATGGAAGGGTGATTAAAGTCTTGACATGGAGACTATGTCAAGGTTAAAGATGATTCAATGAATAAGATAACCGTTCAGTTCAGCTACAAGATCTTTAATGATATTTTTAAGCTTACATAGTTTTTATTCTTATTACTTACAACTACATACCCAATACCAAAATTCCTATTATTGATAGAGGTGTAAAAATATTTGTCACCTTATGGGATCATTATGGTAAGTAAGTTTGTGATTATGTTATGCATGACATAAATGATCGTCCATTAGTCATTGTTATTCAGTTTGGGAGAATGAAGATGTTTGGAGGTTATTATCCATATTTTGCTTTAATAACTCTTAATTACTACTTAACTTTGACATAATATTTAACATTCTCCTTTGAAATGGTAAACCGTTACATTTCAAATTCCTACAACATCACTAGGTTGTTCGTTAATGATGACATTAATAAAATTATCAAATTAAAAAGAATGTTATTGGACTATGTGTTTTAGTATGTTTCATCTTTTTATATATATTAACTTTTACACAAATAATAATACTTGTGTTTCTATATTTCAAGTTTGGTTGGTGATGCCAATTTCATATGCACACTAATTGCTCATCGATCGAAAACTGATTTGGTTGATGTTTTTCTTGTCAAATAAATAATATAAAAGCTACTTGGCAAATGAAGCTCACAATGTTCAAATTGCTTGAGTACACAACATATCTATAAGCATAGAGGTTAAACTTTATAGTCCAACCATCATCACACATGTACTAATTTTTAGTTTTATCTTATACTAACATAAGAATATTCATTAGTTAAATTAAGAAACAATTAAAACTTAAGAAAAACAACTGAGGGCTAAAATGTTGGAGAGGTGTATCATCGTCAATTTTGATATTGTCAAAACTAGCGTCTTCTTTGTAAAGCTCAATTGACTTGTGGTCACTCCTAATTTACATTATATCATTTCTTTTTTTGCCCCCTAAATTCAAACAGGACACATGCTTGCTTAATTAAACATGTGATATCATAGTTATTAGAAAACACTTTGTAAACTTTAAGATGGGGCACATGATTACTTAATTAAACATGTGATATTATATTATTATATAACACTTTGTAAACTTTGAGATGCATATGTCATTATGTTATTATGGCATAAGAATGATAGTTATTTAAAACACAGGTATTTACCGTGGGTATAAAAATAATCACATAATCATTAATTTTGCTTTTCAAGGGCATTTTGATGCTTTTATTGACAAAGAAAACTAATGTGAAAACTTATTGCACATTAAAAAATCAAGCAATAACCAAACTTAACTACAACTATCATAGGTAGTTGGAAAGATTGATTAAGAAATGCAACAATTTAGTGGTGAAAATAGCCATGTTCAAGTTTATTAGTGGAATTCTAAATTGAATGTTTCATGTACTCTAATATGAAATTGAATTGCATTCTTTATTTATTTATAAGAGAATCTTTATATTGGATAAAAGATCATTGATTCAAAGTAAACAATACAAAATAGTACTGGCCACATACAAACATAATAAATAAATTGATAATAAATAAATTGATGGAAGTAGAAACGTATCTCTATATATAATAAAAGAAACCATTTTAAGTCATTTGGTAATACTTTAGCAACTACATTGCCACGTGACAAGTTTTTCTATACATAACATCCACATGGCATAACCTCAGCATTTTTTCAATAAAACACACTCGGGTTTCAAACCCGACCCATGTTCCTATTCGGGTTTATTCAAAAAGGCCCAAAACCATTTTTTAACCCTAATTTCATCTTCCTCCATTTTTAGCTACTCCTCTCTCATCCCCTCCTCTCTGCACCAACATTATGATTTTGTCTCTACCTCTGATTTCATCAATCCGATTACAAGTTAGTCATGGTGGTCAGGTAAGCATTTATGATTTTGATTAATTCGATTTGTATCTTGGCCGACCTGAAACGCGATTTCATCAGTCCTGTTATCTTCAATTTTGTTAATGGAATTTTTGATCATGAATCTTTTTGTTTGATTTCAAACAGTATGCGTACTTCTTTGATTCAATGTTATAATTCGTTGTTTGATGTGCACATTATGTTCGATTTGTATCTTGACCAACCCGAAACACGATTTCATTAGTCCTATTATTTCCTATTTTGTTAATGGAATCTTTGATCGTGTATCTTTTTGTTCGATTGCAAACAATACACGTACTCCTCTGTTCCAAGAAGTCTCATGGTTTTTTTGTGAAGATTGAACCGTTTTACACAGGCTCAACCTACTGGTATGTGTCAAACCTACTATTCTTTTTTGTTTTATGTTGTCTTTAATATGTCTGATTCATTGTATGTGGTTGTTTACTATCATGTCCGATTCGATTTCTATCTGATGCATTGTATGTGAATGCTTTTTAGAGAGATTTGATGCAATACCACATATCTACTTTCTATTTGTTTGAGCTATTAATCTTGGGTTAAACACACTAATCAGGTTACTCGTGTTCTGTGACATCTGTCACTACCAGGTCCGTTAATTGACTCGAACTCGTTAATTTTCCTCGTGGATTTATTATTTTTACGTAACTAATTCGTTTTCGAATCGAATCTCTTCGTATCTCTGTTACGTGCCAACCCTAATAATATATAATACTAATAATAACATTTTTTATTAATTTGTTACCATTATTACTAATATTACTATTAATAATATTATAATTATTAATATTGTTATTATTATTATAATTATAGTTCAGGGTTTAAATTGTAAATTAACCAAACTTAAGGGAATAATTAATTCAAAGTAAAGGGTCTTAAGTGTAAAATTATTATAATATATATTGTTGGATCTAGAAAGACTGGTGCAACCAAAACCAAGTCACTTAGAAGATTTTGGTACAACAAATAAAGGACTTCCGAAGCTAAGTGTGGAACTTCCGAAGGAAAAAGGAGCTCTTCCGAAGACAAAGTGTAAAACTTACTTCCGAAGGAAAAGTTCCAACTTCCGAAGACAAAGAACCTACTTCCGAAGTTCAAGACTTAGAAAGAAAGATCTGAAGTCAATTCCGAAGTACAGAAGTCCTCAAGCCTCGGAAGTATAGAAGCCTCTTCTGAAGTATAAGTGGCTTCGGAAGAACTTGTTCTTCCGAAGCCAACTTACCTTCGGAAAACACTGCTATTATCCAGTGGACATAAGTATGGTCTCCCTGACACATCGCTGTAAATCTCTGAGATACTGCATGGCGTTTTCTCAAAAGCCATGCAGTTGACCATACTTAATCCACTGTTTTCCTTTTTATGTTAGTACAATTGTCATCTTTAGTTGGTGACAAAAGGTAAGTCATGGACATTTCATCACTACCATATCTTAGATAATACTTTATCTAAGATACCTTAACTTTAGCATTGTAGTATATGCTTTAGTCTTAGGTTTCCAGCTGGTATCAAAGTATATCCGGCTGTAGGATCTAGTATATATAGTCTCTCATTGTAACTCATGTATCATGCTTGTTAGAGTCTTGTAATATCTTGAGTTGAGAAGTAATATATACAAGTGCCTTGAAAATTTATTTCTGTGTGTTCTTTTACTACTTATTATATTATTATCAACTCTTGTAAAAGAATTTACTTCATCTGAATTGAGTGTTTCTATAAGTGAGTTTGAGAGAAATCCAAGTGTTTAAGTGACAAACCCGATCCTACAATTGGTATTAGAGCTTCTTAGGCTCTTGATTGTGAGATCTTACCATCCTAATCAACCTGTTTTTCACTCCTCCTTATACTTCACTCAAAACGACTCTCAACAAATCTGAAGTAGAGATGGGGACGATGACCAAAGCACCCATCATCACCCCTGAAAGCTTCAGGTCCTGGAGTAGAAGAATGGAAGGCTTCATCAGGTATCAAGACAGCAAAATGTGGCAATCCATTGTCAATGGCCCGTACAAGCCAAAAGTAGCTGGTGGAAATGATGCCATGATCGAGAAAGCTGTTGAAGATTATTCTGATGAGGACCGGAAGAAGCTTGACATTGACAGCAACGCTATGATTGTTCTCATGACTGCAATTCCAAACTCTATCATGGTGGGGTTTGAGCATTGCATGTCTGCCAAAGAACTGTTTGATGCGCTTGCTCAAATGTACTCAAACTCAAATGACTCCAAGAAGGACTCACTAAAGCAGCAGTTCGAGAACCTCACCCATGTTGCTGGAGAGACTCTTAGCCAGAATATTTTAGGTACATGGATCTCATTTCTTCCCTTCAATCTGTGGGAATTGCGCATGAACTCAAAGACCTTACAAGAAAGTTAATGAGTGCATTACCCAATGAGTGGACATTCTACTGTGTCTCTATCAAGAGAACAGAAAATCTGAATACACTCACCATGACCGAACTCTATGGGATCCTTGATGGATACCGTTTGGAAATGGAAAGTAAGAGGGGTCTCAGATAAGCAAACCTTGAGTCTTCCTGCTAGCAACGCCTTAATGGTTGCTGAAGGCTCAGGAATCTCCCAGCCTTAACAATACCTGACTTACACCCAGTAGCCATCTTGTTCTTCTGGCCATACATCACATTTCCTGAGACTCCAAGGTCTCAACAAGCTCAGCAAAGCTCCTTTCAGGACAGCTGTGCTTTTGTCTCAGGAAGTGGACACTCAAGTGATCATCAATACTGCTTTGATGATCTAGAGTGTTTCAGCCCGGATGACGTAGAATACGTGGACATAGTCCAACAATGGCTCTTCTGACCTACAGAGCAAAGAAGTTTTTTTAAGAAAACTGGAAGGCAATTTCCCCAGAACCCAATCAACAACAAATTTGGGTTTGACAAAACGAAGGCCAAATGTTACAACTATAACCAACTTGGTCATTTTGCAAGGGAATGCAAGGCTCCCAAGTCCAACCCGGGAACCCCACAGGCCTCCACACATCCCTCTACATCAAAGCCTACCGAAAAGTCAACTGAAATAGCTGCAATGGCTCAAGAAGTTGACTGGAGCTTCATGGTACAGGATGTGACTCCTGCTCAAGCACTCATGGCCTAACAGATGAAAATAAGGTATATGAACATCTCTGTACTCCTGCCTGTATTGCTAAGGTTAAATTGTATCAGGACTATAATATGGAGATTTAATCTGATATTGAGTCTTTAAATGTTTTGAAATCTGACTTTAAAAGGGCTGAATCTGACTACCAAAGAAAAATTGAGGAGTTAGAGAAAACTGTGTCCCTATTAAAACATGAACACACAAACTATAAGACTCAGATAAAGGATTTAATATCCAAATTGACTGAGGCTCAAGCCCAACTTGTCGCAGCTGAGGCTCAAGCCAGGAAGTATGCTATTTCCGAGCAAAACTTCCAAGCCATTCTTGCATCATCCTCTCACTCAAAACTTTGTTACCAAAACAAAGGAGGGTTGGGAACCAATGAAATTGCTCCACCACACTCTTATGAGTCTATAAGACACCAAGGTGTGGTACTGAAGAGCAAGAGGTTCCATCTGCTGACCCACCTTCTCATGAGTCAAAGAATGATGCAACTATGGAGACCATCACAGGGAAGAACCAGGTAATTATGCCCTCCCCTATCAATGATGATCAAACCCTGACCATCAAAACCAGAAGAAGCAGAGCTAAGGCAGCCAGAAAAACTACCAAGAAAGTGGCTGAGTCCAAGCTAAAGATAGACCCAAAGCAAAAGGGTATATTCATATCAGCTGGATTCCAGGTGGTTGGAAACTCTGATTCAGGAAAGGGGTGTAGTACCAGCACTCCTGTCCTACCAAAAGATCAGAAGTTAAAGGGAAAAGTTGCTGATGAAGATAAAAAGAACAAGAAACAGCAATCCTCAAATCCCCAAAAGATTAACATTGCATGCATAATGTGTGGTCTGCAAAACCACATGGCCAAAGATTGTTACTACAATCCTGCTAGCACACATTATGCAAATAATGTTAAAAAGGAGGGAGTCAGGGAAGGTTTCTCATTTGGACAATATCAAATGGTTCAAGTGATGAAAAAGGGAAAGCTTGTTTCTGAAGCAAGGCTGCTTTCAGAAGAAGATTCTTCTTCCGAAAGGAAAAAGGCTTCGGAAGCTAAAGCTGTCAAGACTCAGAAGAACAAAAGAGTTCCCTTGAAACCATCCCAGAAGAAGACTGTTTCGGAAGAAAAGGTGGTGAAGGATTCTTCCGAAAAGAAAGAAGCTTCGGAAGAATGCCAAGTTACAAAAGCTTCAACAAGCTCATCCTCCATGATCAACCAAGGGATGGAATGGAAGATCAAGGAAGATGCTGTAGCCCAAACCTCTTCTTCAAAGACATCCATTGAACCCCCATGCATAAATTTTGGTTCAATTATGTCATTATCTTTGGAAGAACCCAAGACCAATAAAGCTTGGGTTTCCAATCAGAACTAATCATCTCATCTTATGTGTAGGGACATCCATATGACAAGAATAACAACATTTGGATTATAGATAGTGGATGCTCCAGGCACATGACAGGGAACAGATCTCTCCTTCAACAGTTTCAGAACTATGATGGAGGTCCTGTCCAATTTGGAGGTGAGGCCGGAGGGTATATTTCTGCCAGAGGGAGTATATCCAATGGTAGGTTAAAAGTTGACAAAGTCCATTTTGTCAAACAGCTTGAACATAATCTGTTAAGTGTTTCTCAATTCTATGATCCAAAGCACCAAATGCTTTCACAGAACATGAGTGCATTATCCTAAAACCAGGGATGACAATTCCTCCGGAATTGGTGCTTCTTAGATCTCCCAGGAAAGGGGATATGTACAAGCTTGATATGAACAATGCTTCCCTAATGGGTGAAGTATCATGGTTTCTTTCCAAAGCTGATAGTGATGAGTCAATACTGTGGCATAAGCGTATGTGTCATGTAAATTTTAAGACAATGAATAAATTGGCTAAAAATAACTTGGTACATGGTTTGTCTAAAAAGGAGTTTTTCTGCAAAGAGAACTGTGTTGCTTGCTTGAAAGGGAAACAACACAGGACATCTCATAAATCCAAACGTGTTAACTTTATCACTACTCCATTGCACTTATTGCACATGGATCTTTTGGTCCCACAAGTATAATGAGCATTGGCATATTGCCTTGTGATGGTTGATGATTTTACAAGATTTACATGGGTATTCTTTTTAAGAACTAAAGATGAAACTGCTGAAACATTAAAATATTTTATTCTTAAAATAGAAAATCAAATTGATCACAAGGTTAAAATAATTAGATGTGATCAAGGGACTGAGTTTAAGAACTTTGTTCTTGACTCATTCTGTAACTCAAAAGGGATTGCCGGACAATATAGTGCTTCCAGAAATCCTCAACAAAACGATGTTGCTGAGAGGAGGAATAGGACTCTCATTGAGGCTGCTCGAACTATGTTAGCTGATTCAAAGCTACCTCTAACATTCTGGGCAGAGGCAGTCAGCACTGCATGCTATGTGCAGAACAGAGTTCTTGTAGTTAAGCCACATGGAAAAACCCCTTATGAGCTATGGAACAAGAGGCCACCGTTTATTGGCTTTCTAAGGTCCTTTGGCAGCAGGTGTACCATACTTAACACAAAGGACAATTTGGCAAAATTTGCTGAAAAGTCGGATGATGCTATCTTTGTTGGATATTCTTCTAGCTCCAAAGCTTACAGAGTATATAACATTAAGAATCAACAATTTGAGGAGTTATCCAATATAGTTGTTAATGAGCACACTCCTTGTGTTAGGGGGAATGGACCTGATCACATCTTTGATTTAGAATTGTTTCCAAACTATTCTAAACCCTCTCGTGAGAATGTTTTAGTTGGAATAGGTGCTCAAAATGATGCTGATGCTGCTGCTAATATCAACTGTTTGAGCTTCCCAAGCCTAGACCAAATTCTCCAAGTGCTGCAATACACCAAGCCTCCATTATTCACAGATCCGATAGTCTAGCTATATCAAGGAATAGTGAAGCTTCAACAAGTGAACCACCTATTGAGCCTCAAAACTCATCAGATGATCCACCACAACACCGGCAGAAGGAAGTGGTATTTTGAAGGAACAGGCAACTGTTAATACTACTTCACAACCAACTATTGATGTTGGTTCTCATTCATTCAATCAGTCCTCATTGAATGACTTTGAAATAGCAGTTGGACAGAGTGTTCCAGTTCCTGAGCAGAATATGTCTAACTTGTATCTATCTCTGCAACTAGAAGTGATTCATCGTCTTAGGATTCACAACACTCATCCAACTGAGAATATCATAGGGAATGTCTCTGAGGGTGTGAGAACAAGAGGACAGACTCATCAAGGGAATGTCTTCTTGTACTCATGCTTTCTATCTCAGATGGAACCCAAGAAGGTAGAAGATGCCTTGAAAGATAGTAGCTGGATTGAATCGATGCAAGAGGAGCTGCTTCAATTCAAGAGACAGAAGGTATGGAACCTATGTCCGCTACCATCTGGTCAAGTACCTATAGGCACCAAATGGGTTTTCAGAAGTAGAGAGATGATAGAGGCTTGATCATCAAGAATAAGGCAAGACTTGTAGTTCAAGGATACACTCAAGAGGAAGGAATTGACTATACTGATGTCTTTGCACCAGTTGCAAGACTTGAGGCAGTTAGGATCTTCCTTGCTTATGTTGCATCCAAGAACTTCACAGTATACCAACTTGATGTCAAGTGTGCATTTCTATATGGGGATATAGATAGGGAAGTCTATGTATGCCAACCTCCAGGATTTGAAGACCCACAACACCCTAACTATGTGTGCAAATTGGATAAAGCTCTATATGGGCTGCACCAAGCACCTAGGCTGTGGTATGAGACTTTGTCTCAGTTTCTTCTGAAAAATGGCTACACTAGAGGTACCATTGATAAGACTCTCTTCATCAAAAAGTCTGGAAAGGACATTTTGCTCGTACAAGTCTATGTTGATGACATCATATTTGGTTCCTCAAATGACCAAATGTGTAAGGACTTTGAGAGCATCATGAAGAAGAAGTTTGAGATGAGCTCCATGGGAAAAATGGACTTTTTCCTTGGAATTCAGGTAAAGCAACTGAAGGAAGGGTTCTTCATTAATCAATCTAAATATGTCTCTGACATCTTAGAAAGATTTGAGATGAAGGATTGCAAGCCTACCAAGACACCCATACCCAGAAACCATAATCTTTGTCCTAATCTTGAGGGGGAGGATATTGATCAACATCAGTATAGGGCAATTATTGGTTCTTTGATGTATCTAACAGCCAGTAGACCTGATATCATGTTTGCTACTTGCATTTGTGCAAGATATTAGGCTGCTCCAAAGGTGTCTCACCTCGCTGCTGTTAAGAGAATCCTCAGATACCTCAAAGGAGCACCTAAACTAGGTCTCTGGTATCCCAAAAACAAGGATTTCAATCTTTATGGATACTCTGACAGTGACTATGGAGGCTGCAATATTGACAAGAAATCAACATCAAGAGGATGTCAATTTCTTGGTGGAAGGATCATCTCATGGCAATGCAAGAAACAATCTTGTGTCTCTACATCAACTGCTGAAGCTGAATACATTGCTGCTGCTAGCTGCTGTGCTCAACTGCTATGGATTCAAAATAGATGTTAGACTATGGATTTAACTATATGAGTACTCCTATCCATATTGACACAACAGTGCTATCTCCATTACTGAAAATCTGGTGAAGCACTCCAAGACTAAGCATATTGACATCAGGTATCATTTCATTAGAGACATTCATGAGAAAAATCTAATCAAGTTAATCAAAGTTGATTCAAATGAACAATATGCTGATCTGTTTACCAAAGCTTTTGATGAACAAAGGTTCAAGTATCTCATAACAGCTATTGGGATGATAAACATTGATTAATTTGATCTCTTTTGAAAACCTTTTTAATATGTAAGTTTTGTGTCAATACAATTTAAGCCATGTTACAAGAAATTCTCTCTGAAATTTTCTAAGTGTAAATTCCTTCGGAAGAGAAATTAACCTTCGGAAGACATTCTCATATCTTCCGAAGAAAAATTTCTCAAAGGATAACTTTCTTCTCGGAAGAATTTTTGGCCTCGGAAGAAGCGATTGATTGTATATCAGATCTACTTCTGAAACTTACAAAATCTCTATTCGGAAGCAACTCTAACCTTCGGAAGCAAAGTTTTGGCTTCGAAAGTAAGAATTGCCTTCGAAAGACAAGTTACCTTTGGAAATGTTTTACACTCGGAAGAGAGATTTCACTGTGTAACGTAAATCTCTTGGGCCCCACACTGTAAAAAGCAAAGATTTTGTTAATGATGTCGGATTATTTAACTGATTTTAACCTTACCGCCACTGTCATTTCTTCCACTAAACCATCACATCACCTTATCCTTACCCCCATTACCGCCTTTCAACAATCTTGTAAATAATCTCGACTATTCAATTTCATTTTCTTACTTGCAAATTTTTACTACCCTAGAAATTTCTTCTCTCCAACTTTACCCCAGCTCAAATCATCCCCATTCACCATTCCAAATGGCATTCAACCCTTAGCACAACCAAGTCGCACTTCTTGATTCTTCAAGAGATGTTGACCTCTTAGACATCATCTCCTTTCTAACCCAATCTTCTTACTACACTGCTCTGACTGTAAACCCCACAATTTACTCAAACCATATGTCTAAATTTTGGGCAAATGGTCAGATTGAAACCCTAAATGGGGTTCGTGTCATTCGATCGAGCATATGTGGCCAGGAGTTGGTCATTTCTGAACAGATCATCAGGGAGCATCTAGAGCTTCATGATGAGGGCGTTCCAACGGAATTCCCCAAAGTAGATTTGGACAATACGTATCTCCAAATGGGATATGATGGAGACGTTAGCAGGTCAACTGTCTACAAATTTAACTTCTCTTACAAATGGAAGTTCCTACTACACGTGGTTCTTCACTACTTGTCAAATAAATCTGGGGGATGGGATCAAATCCCATATAAACTTGGGTGCCTAGTTCATGGGTTGGTGAAAAGCCTCCGCTTCAACTATTCAAGATTTGTGCTGATTAACCTCATGGGAAATCTTCAAAAGGACACATTCTTCATGTATCCCAGGTCTCTCCAGCACATAATCAACTGCGAGCTGGACCAAAGCAAGCTTGTCTGTGCACTCTGACTGCTCCTTATATGAGGCCAACCATCTTCAAGACTTTGAAGAGAATGTCCACCAACTTCACTGGAAGAGATACTGCACTTCTTCCAGGTATGATTGAGCCAATGGCTCCTGGTGACATCCTTGTTAACCCCACAGGTGATGAACCCACACCAGTAACTACCCCCACTTTGCCAAATCTACCTTCTCCAACCATTATCGTTACTTATCAGAGACGTCCCAAAAGAACCCTTGTTCAATCTTCTCTGATTGAACAAGCTCCTCATGTTCTACCCAAAAAGGCTAGAGTGGGACAAAAGGCTCCCACTCAGCCTGAGGTCCAACCATCCTTCAAAATTGACCTCAATATGGGTCTTGAGTCTCCTCAGTCTCAGACCCATGAGCCCGAAACCCAAGCTGAAAGCCCTCAGGGTGAGTCTCTATATTTCCCTGAGCAGCCATAAAGGGACAGCCCTATCACAGGCTCAATGCCTTTAGACATTGATCAAAGTCCCGGGTCATTAGGTTTCACTTCCATATCCTTTACTGACCTTTTAATTGGAACTGATGAAGTGATTATGTCTCTTAAGGGCAATGAAGTTGATCCATAACACCCTCTCAAGGATCAACAGAGCCCAGAGAGACCTCTTATCTCTAGCCCCCATCAGCAAACATTTATTGAGGTGACTCCCATTGATATGGAGGGAACTCATGTAGATTCAACTGCCACTACTAAAGGAGTCTGAATAGATCCTCAGGATAGTGGTAACATCACTGAGACTAAATCTACGGCAACCATGCCCTTTGATGACTCTGAAAGAGACATCTTTGAGCAAGGGAAACCAGGGTGCCCAGAAACCATATCTGGTGGTGAGGATGAACATACACAGTATGTTACCTCATCTCCCGGTGATTCTTCAAAAAAAGATGAGGGAAGAATGCAAATTACCATTCAAGACCTACTTTCTAAAGTCTAAAATCTTGAATCCAAGGTTAGGACTTTAGAGGATAGGTCTGCCACTCAACAACTTGAGATTGAAACTCTTAAGGCCAAACTAGCTAAGAAACAGATTGAGAGGTCTGTTAGGCATGTACCAACTCAGGTCTCCTTGACCTCTTCCTCTAGCTCATCAAGCTCTCAAGATGATGCTACCAAAAAGGGGGAGAGTGTTCAGAGACAAAGTCAAAGACAAGAGGAAACCCAAAGTCAAGCTCTCACTTCCTTGAGATCAAAATATCCTGTGCAACAAGCTTTAATTTTCCCTGAGCCTCCTCCAGTTGTCATTCAAGTGGATCAAAGGATGCTCCAAGATCTCAATAGGTTCTTTAACAAGTTCCTATCGGAATATCTTATAGAACAGCCAAGTCCTGATATGTCTGTGATCTACTTCGGAGCTCAAGAGCTTTGGAGGTTAAATGCACCTTCTACCACTATTGAGGAAGTTGGTCAACCTAAGGTCCAAGTGGAACCTAAGATTAACTTTGAAGGGGAAACAAGGACTGATGGCCCAGCAACTGAAATAGTTGGGACAGATAGTGCATTTTCACAGACTTCCGAAGCATAATTCAAAGCCTCGGAAGAACAAGTTCAAACTTCCGAAGCTGAGATTGCTGCTGCGGAAGGACTATTCTCATTATCCGATGATCTAATAGTCACATATGCGATCCTGGAACTTGCATCTGAGGTTAATAGGGAGGATTTTCTCACTCAACCTTTAGCTCTAACATTAGCATTAACTCTAGCTCCCATCTTTACTACTCAACCTGAATCTTCCATCCAAGAGCCCCCAAAGTCTAGTACTTCCGAAGATATCAAAGGAAAGAGGAAGATGGCTTCGAAAGAGCTTCAGGAGGAAGAAAGGTTGGAGAAACTCAAAAGAAAAGGTAGGCTGACTACTGGAGAACTGCTAGCTGCAAGTACCAAAGCAGCTGCAGCCAACCAGGAGGCGGTTAACAACCGAAAAAGGGTAGAGATTATCGATAGACTTGTTAGTCTGGAGGCTGCAACTAAAGATGTACTCCTGCTACCATTAGAGGAGTTAATAGAGCTGGAAAAGACAACCTTGCTTCTAAAACAACAAAAAGAAGAAGCTGCAAGGTTGGCCTTAGAAGAAGAAAGGGAGAGGCAAGAAAAATAAGCTGATCTACAGCTCAGGAGGGAAAGGATAACTTTCCTAACCTCCAGAGGTTTCTCTCAAGAAGAATTATCTCCATATAACAATGACACGATCTTGTGGCTCTTCAACAAAGAGCAAGATCAAATGGAGAAAGAGAGAAAGAAAGCTGAAAGGGAAAAGCTATTGTAGAAGAAGAAGAAGGAAGAGGAAGCAGGACTGACTGCTGCCAAGAAAATAGGTGAGAAGGCCTGGATGAAGAGCTATCTCAAAGCTCATGGCTTCTCTGGCAGGCAGGTGGGTCCTATGTCAGAAAAGACTCTCCAGCAACATGTCAGTGACATTAAGACTGACATTCACGCGGGGAAGAAGAAGGAGATGTATAGAAGGGGACAGGGATGACCTTCAAAGCAACCACTCAACCCAAAGTCCAACCCAACCACAACTTGAACCTTTACCCTTTTCACTCCCCATCAAAACCAAACCAACCACTGAACCATACACCCCTGAACTACACCATCACCCCTACCAACCCCTTCACCTCAACCACCTAAGCTACTCATCCTCCAACCCAAAACTCTAGCCAGAACCCAAACACCTCAACCTACCCAAACACCTCAACCTACCCATCAACCCATCAAACCATCCCCTCAGCCTTCTAAACATCTCTCCTTAGAAGAATTCAAGGCAGTCAAGACAAAGCTCATAAAATGCACAACTCTGAGCGATATCTCCTGTGAGGAGGATTCTATCAATTTGACCTATGTTGACGGATCCTCAAGTTCCCTCACTAGAGATCAATTTCTTGATCTGTCCAGAGAAACATTGGACCAAGCTGTAAATCTCCTTGGCCTCAATTCAGACGCTTTGAATGAGGAAGAAAGAAGTTAAGGAGAAGGCTGGTGACTCTACTAGATACCAAGAAAAGTGACCGGGTGCCAAGACAACCTCTTGCACCTAGAAAGAAGATCATCCGGTGGAGGTTCGAAGACTCTTCTCATAACTTTGTTGTTGAAAGAGAGAATGGAGAGCTCAACAGGATGAGTGCCTCATCTCTTCTACACTTAAGCAGATTTGACATTGCTGAGTTAACAGAGAAGACATTCTCCAACCCTTCAAACTCTGATGTAGCTGCCCATATCATAAATCATCTAGGCAGCCTTCATATGGCCGAGCTAACTGCTAGAAGCAAGGTTGAAGCAAGGTTGAAGCAGAGTTGAAACTAAAAGAGGAGGAGGAAAGGAAGGGATCAGCAACCTAAGGCAAAGCCTTTTTACAAATGGTTGAAGGTCCTGAACTTGAATCCATAGTTAGATGGGAGTATGACTATAACTCCCATCAACTAACTCTTTTTAGGGGGGCACAACAAAGGGTACATGTCATTCAGAGTGATAGACTGGATCTCCTATCCACCATTGACTTGTACAAGCTTCTTAGCACCACTTCAGGGAAGAACAAAGAGACAAACAAATATCTTTTGTCCTTGGTGCTGAAAGCTTTGAGAAGCAGAAATAAGTGAGGTTTTGGTAGCATCAGCCTAAGGGGAGTTTGTTGGATCTAGAAAGGCTGGTGCAACCAAAACCAAGTCACTTAGAATATTTTGGTACAACAAAAAGGACTTCCGAAGCTAAGTGTGGAACTTCCGAAGGAAAAAGGAGCTCTTCCGAAGACAAAGTGTAAAACTTACTTCCGAAGGAAAAGTTCCAACTTCCGAAGACAAAGAACCTACTTCCGAAGTTCAAGACTTAGAAAGAAAGATCTGAAGTCAACTTCTGAAGTACAGAAGTCCTCAAGCCTCGGAAGTATAGAAGCCTCTTCTGAAGTATAAGTGGCTTTGGAAGAACTTGTTCTTCCGAAGCCAACTTACCTTTGGAAAATAGTGCTATTATCCAGTGGACATAAGTATGGTCTCCCTGACACACCGCTGCAAATCTCGGAGATACTGCATGGCGTTTTCTCAAAAGCCATGCAGTTGACCATACTTTAATCCACTGTTTACCTTTTTATGTTAGTACAGTTGCCATCTTTAGTTGGTGACAAAAGGTAAGTCATGGACATGTCATGACTACCATATCTTAGATAATACTTTATCTAAGATACCTTAACTTTAGCATTGTAGTATATGCTTTAGTCTTAGGTTACCAGCTGGTGTCAAAGTATATCCGGCTGTAGGATCTAGTATATATAGTCTCTCATTGTAACTCATGTATCATGCTTGTAAGAGTCTTGTAATATCTTGAGTTGAGAAGTAATATATACAAGTTCCTTGAAAATTTATTTTTGTGTGTTCCTTTACTACTTATTATATTATTATCAACTCTTGTAAAAGACTTTACTTCATTTGAATTGAGTGTTTCTATAAGTGAGTTTGAGAGAAATCCAAGTGTTTAAGTGACAAACCCGATCCTGCATATATAAAAAATAGTGTTGGGCAACCCTAAGTTGTTGTCCTCCTGCCGTGCAACCACCGCAAAATCGCCACTGCTTGCCGCTGCTAGCCGCCGCCGATCATTGTCTCCTCGTCTTTAGTCCTTTCGCAGGTACCCGGTCCATTTAAACCTTATTTCTATTCATTTCGCTTTGTTCGGTTTCGTTATTCCGGTTTGGTGATTGACGTCGATGTTCGGTGGTTACGATGTATGTGTGTGTGTTATAGTCGGTGTGTGTGTGTTTGCTTTAGTGTGTGTGCATCGTGTGTATATATATATATATTGCAGTGTTGGGTGTATATATATATGTTGTGGCAATGTGTGTATGTATGTATGTATATATATATATGTTGTGTGTGTCAGATAATGTGTGTGTATGTAGATGACGTATGTATGTGTGTGTGACCGTGGGTATATATACATGCATATTGTTGCTTGTATGCATATATGCGGTTGCGTGTATGTCTCGGTTGAAGTTCTAATCGTGTATGTATATGTATGTGTATATATATATATATATATATATGTGTGTGTGTGTGTGTGTGTGTGCGCGCGCGCGCGCACTCGACGTTGTGTGGGTTGGAGTTTGTGTGGGAGCATATGTATAGTGTGTGTGTATGTGTATAGTGTGCGTGTGTGTGCAGTGAGTGTGCAGGTGAGTGTGTGTGCACTTGTATGTACATAATCGTGTGCGTGTGCATTTGTATGTATATAATCATGTGTGTGTGATGGTAGATATATTGTATGTGTGTGTATATATATCCCATAATCTCAAGAGTTTGAGGTGTATGATAATTGGGTGTGTGAATAGACTCTAGTGTGTGTTTGTACTTTTCATCTTGTATATGTTCTATCGTACGTATGAAATGGGTGTGATGTTATTGTTTTTTATGTATATATATGTGTATGTATATATATGTGTATGTATATATATATATACGTATGTAATTGTGTGTGTTGTATATATACATTTACGGAGTGTGTATAGTGTGGAGATACTTTGAGTGTCATTTGCTACTAATATTATTATTATCATTATTATTATCGTCGTTGATGTTATTATTATTTTATTATTATTATTATTATTGCTATCACTATTATTATTGTTAATAATATTATTACTAATTTTGTCATTATAGTTATTATGATAACTATCGTCTTTACCAGTATTAATATGATCTTACTATTATTACTATCTTTGTTATTCAAATTATAAGTATTATTGTCATTATTCTTACATGGTGTGTTGGGTTGTATACACTTCATATTTTGCATGCGTGTCGCGTCTCGAAACCCGAAACGACCCGAAACCGACCGAATGTATTTATTCTCTTTAGACTCGTCTTAAGATTTTATTATAATTAATATAGGTGTTTGATCATTTGTTTGCTCTTATCTGTTGAAGCTCTTTTGTTCATTTTATTCGTATTTATTCAAGATGAGTTTCGCGACTCCGTTTTCAATTTAAATATGTATAAACTAGGGGAAAAAGTATACTCACCTTTTTTATGCTGTGAACTTATTCAAACTTTGGGACTGTTGTGTTTACTGTTTTGTAAGTATTTATCTGGTACATGCATGAGTTGTCTGTGTGGTTCTTTATTCACAACTATTTAACTCCGGTGTTGGAGCTTGACGGACAAGTATTGATATTACTATTGGGCTGACACCCCCACCCTTGTTTGTTAGTGTTGATACATATGTACCTAGTTTAGAAGCTTAATGTAAAATTATAGAGATTAATGAAGAGGCTGATGCAACCTAAACATCCAATGTCTATTTTGCATGCTGCACTAGTGGATTAAAGAAGAATGCTTAGGAAGTTTTACACATGCAACAGAAAATACTCTAAGTGTAAAATCTTCCGAAACCAAGACCAATATCTTTCGAAGCCAAATATGAAGTCTTTCGAAGCCTCAGAGACAAAGTCTTCCAAAGCTTCAACTCATGAAGACAGATTTCTTCCGAAGACTTTCAATACATGCTTTATCTGATGTACTTTTCTAGAAAGCTGGACACCTTTCCGCTGCACCTCTGTAAGGTCACCAACTTACATGAGTTGGTGAAAAGGTCCATGCTTTTGGTAACTGTACATTGAGGTCTTAAGTCTGCAACTTTCTACTTAATGTACTTTATCCTTTTTGTAATAGATAAGGATGTGAGCTATGGCATGTCATAGTCACAAGTCAAAAGGCAATCTGCCTTTTGACTCTACAATTGATTTTGTTTTGTGTCTAGTCAATTTTATCCAGCTGGCTTTCAAAGTATAGCCGGCTGTAGGATGTAGTATAAGTATCTCATGTTCTTGTATCTTTCTATTATGCTTTGTAACACTTGTAATAGACTATAGAGAAAGCAATATACTGCAATCTTGAAAACCATATACTTGTGTTCTTTGTGTTCTGTCTCTTATACTACTTGTGTTCTTAGCGTCTTACGTTGGTTAATCCAGTTTACTGTTTGATTAAGTTTTAGTTAATCTCCTCTTTGTGTTATTGTGTTGTAAATCTACACCCTTCAACAGTCCTGCATTTGGTATCAGAGCATTTTAGGCTCTTGATATAAGATCTCACCATCTTAAGATCCCTCGCACACACAAATACTAAACTTTTCAAATGGCAGCCATTTCCAAGACTGATATGGAAACTGGAACCATGAACAAGTCCCCACTGATCACTCTTGATGTGTTTGATACTTGGTGTTTGAGAATGGAAGGTTTCATCAGGTCTCTTGATTCAAGAATGTGGGAGTCTATTGAGAATGGACCTTTCATACCCAGCACCCCTTCTGCTATTGGTGCTGGTATGATCCCAAAAGATATGGCTAACTACTTTGATGAAGATAGGAATAGAGTAGAGATTGACAGAAAAGCCATGACAGCTCTTCAAACTGCCCTTCCAAACTCTGTGTATAGAGGTTTCAAGAAGTGCAAAACAGCCAAGCAGTTGTGGGATGCACTGAAACTGATGTATGGGGGTTCCTCTGAAGCCAAGGAGAACAAGAAGGATCTCCGAAGCAGCAGTTTGAAAACTTCACCTTCAAAACAGGTGAAACCATGACTTAGCAGTACTTCAGGTATGTTGAGATTGTGGATACCCTAGTGGATGGAGGAGTTTCTCTTGAGAATAGAGACATTGTAAGGAAGTTCATGTCCTCACTTCCTAGGCAATGGACACACTACTATGTGGTGATCAAGAGAACTGAAAATCTCAAAACTCTTACTCTGACAGAGTTATATGGGATTCTCAGTGGCTACCAGATGGAGATGAACATGCAAGGTTCATCTGGCAACTCCAACAATCAAATGGGTTCAGCCCTACATGTGGTTGAAAGGGATAACATAGAACCCAAACATCATCTCTTATGCTACCTTGACAACTCACCAAAGGGTCCTTTCATCACCTTCCCAGGGACACCAAGGGAGAACTACACTCAAGGAAGCCTATTCCAAGAGACAAGCTCTTCTCAAGCTTTTGTGTCTTTTGATGAAAGCTATGGCAACTCTCTTTTCACTCTTGAAGACCTGGACTGTATTCATCCAGATGATCTAGAGTGCATGGAAATAGTCCAGCAGATGGCTCTTCTCACTCACAGAGCCAAGAAGTTCTACAAGAGGACTAGAAGGAAGTTCCCAAGCAATGCAACCAGTGGAAAGTTTAGCCTGGACAAAGGCAAAGTCAAGTGTTACAACTATAACTTGATGGGCCACTTTGCCAGAGAGTGTAAGGAACTTAGAGAAAATGGTGGCCAAACACTGTCCAGACCAAACTACACTGACAAAGCTCTCCAGAATGAGAAGTCAAAGCAGCATGCTGCTGTTGCTGTTGAAGAAAGAGGCTTTGACTGGAGTTTTCAGGTGGAAGATGCTTCTCCTAACCAAGCATTGATGGCAGATCATGATGAAGCCAAGGTATTAGAACATCTTTGTACTCCTGAATGCATTGCTAAAGTTAACAGATACAAGTCCTATAACCTGGAGATGAGATTTGACCTTGAGTCCTTAAACATTTTAAAATCTGATTTTAGAAAGTCTTAAAATGATTATAAACTGAAGATAGAGGACCTAGAAAAAACCATTTCAGTTCTAAAACATGAACACATAGATTTTATGACTCAAATCAAAGATCTCATAACCAAGTTAATTGAGTGCCAGGCTGAGCTTGTGATCAGTAAAGCCAGGGCATAAAAGAGTGTTCTTGAAGAAGAGACCTTCAAGAACATGATATCCTCATCCCTGCACAACAAAGTGTGCTATCAAAATAGGCAGGGACTAGGATCCAATGAGATAGCTCCTCCATACATAATCTTATCTGTAAGATCTCCTAGGTGTGGAACTTGTGAAGATGAGCTTCCTCTCATAGATCCTATGAGTGAAGAGGATGAAGAAGAGATAGTGAAGAATTCCTCTGAGAAGAGTGAAGAGGAGGATTCCAAGGAGGGTCACTATCCTTCTGAGGAGAGAAAGAAGATTGTGATGACCAAGTCCATGAGAAAGAACTTGATCAGAAAGAGCAAAAGAAAGGCAAGGAAGGCTCAAGAGATCAATGCTACTTTTGACTCTAAGCAGAAACAACTTTTCAACTCTATGGGGTTTAAAGTGGTAGGGACTGAAAACATCAACCAAAACTCTTCTGCTAAGAGTTCTGGTTCTTGTTCAACTCATCTCAGTAACAAGAAGAAGACTGATCTGCTGTGTACCACTGCTGCATAGCCTGGACCATCAAACTCCAAGCACAGTTCTCGGCCTAAGAGGACTTTTTCAGCATCTGCAAAGATGAAGGTAGAGAAGGGATGTGACCAAAGACAGTCTTGTTCTCAGGAAAAGGCTCTTGTGAAGAAGAAGATGAATTGTGTCATGTGTGACAACACCACTCACATTGCTAAGGATTGTCCATACAATCCTAAAGGTACTGTCCATATGACCAAAACAAAGACTTCAAAGGGTCTCAAGAAGATTCAAGCTTCAGAAGGAAAATCTGTTTCCCTCGAAAGCTCCAATCTCAGAAGAAGGCAAGTGGAAAATTACCTTCGGAAGAGAAGTTGGTCTCGGAAGAAAGGAGTTCTTCCGAAGCACTAAAGTCTGCTGCAGTGTCTGCAAAATCTTCCGAAGGATCAGTCATCAAAACTTCTAAGTTCCAAAAGCTTCCGAAGTTTTGAAGGTCAAGTCCAAGACTCCAAAGGTGGTGTGGATGTCTAAGAAAGACCAAGTGACTAAGATTTCTCCATCAACAACAACTCAAGATCCTCTTAGTACAACCATAGGATCTATTACTATTGAATTACCTTCTGTAAATGAGCCCAATACAAGAAAGGCTTGGGTTTCCAAATGTAACTAATCATTTTCTTTGTGCAGGGATAGCTGAAGACAAACAAAAATGTCTAGATCATAGACAGTGGTTGTTCTAGGCACATGACAGGCAATAGGTCACTACTCCAGAACTTTGAAAGGATTGATGAAGGACCAGTTGCTTTTGGTGGAGATGAATGTGGTTACATTTTTGGAAGGGGCAAGGTCACAAATGGTAAGCTTAGAATAGAAAAGGTAAACTTTGTCAAGGAGCTTGGATACAATCTTCTGAGTGTATCTCAATTTTGTGATCAAAGTCATAACATGCTCTTTACTGAGCATGAGTGCATTGTTCTGAAGCCTGGTGTGTCATTTCTCATGAGCATATCCTGCTTAGAGCCCCCAGGAAGGAAACATGTACAAGATGGACTTGCAAGAAACCTCTCCCTCTAGAGAAGTTTCATGCTTTCTGTCTAAAGCAAATAGTGATGAGTCTTTCCTATGGAATAAAAGAATGTGCCATGTAAACTTTAAGAACATGAATAAATTAATTAAGCATGATTTGGTAACTGGAATGCCAAAGAAAGAGTTTACAAGTGATGACCACTGTGTTGCATGCCTGAAAGGGAAGCAACATAAGGTTTCTCACAAGCCTAAGGAAGAAACTCCATCACTACATCCCTACACTTGTTACATATGAATCTCTTTGGCGCCACCAGTGTAATGAGTTTAGGAAGGACCTCTTACTGTTTAGTGATCATAGATGACTTTACAAGATTCACTTGGGTCTTCTTCCTTAGAACTAAGGATGAGACTCCTGAGATTCTGAAGAATTTCATCTTAAAGATTGAGAATCAATCTGATCACAAGGCCAAGATCATAAGATGTGATCAAGGAACTGAATTTAAGAACCAAATCTTTGATACATTTTGTGATGAAAAAGGGTATTACAAGACAATTTAGTGCTCCAAGGACTCCTTAGAAGAATGGTGTTGTTGAGAGGAGAAACAGGACACTGATTGAAGCTGCAAGAACCATGTTGTCTGAATCTAAGCTGCCTATCACCTTCTGGGTAGAGGCAGTCAACACTACCTACTATGTGCAGAATAGAGTTTTAGTATTTAAGACTCATGGCATGACTCCTTATGAACTTTGGCACAAGAGGAAACCTTTCATTGGTTTTCTCAGGTCATTTGGATGTCCTTGCATCATCTTGAATACCAAAGATCAAATTGCCAAGTTTGCTGAGAAATCAGATGATGGACAGTTTATTGGATACTCTTCTCAAGCTAAGGCTTACAGAGTATACAATCTCAGAACTAGAGTTGTTGAGGAGTCAGCCAATGTGACTTTCAATGAACACACACCCTGTGTTGCTGGTTCTGGTCTAGATTGGTTATTTTATCTTGACTTAGTTACCAACTGTTTTAACAAATCTTGTGAGAATGTTTCAGGATCTGCATAAAATTTAAATACAGGTGATCCTGATCCAAGATTGAGCTAAGAAGACCTTCAAGTCATACATCTTCAGCTCCAGTTGGAACTACTTCTGCTAATGAGGTTTCTATTAGCACTACAATAACAAACTCAGCTAATACATCTGGGGTGCCTTCAAATTCTAGCTCAGAGGCTCCATAACTAGATAATAACACTTCAATTGTGGAAGACAACAATGGTGGTGGTGACAGTGACCAAGATTTCTTGATGCCACTAACCACACCATAGATGAGAACATCAATGATGTCACACACTGCTTGGATCAAGTCTCTTTTGAAAAGTGTGCTGATGTGGTGGGAGAAACATCTATGCCAGATCTAAATTTCTCTAATTTAGATCTCTCTCAGCAACTTGCTATGATCCCTCAGCTTAGGATCCACAAGTCTCACCCCACCACAAACATCATTGGAGATGTTGTCACAGGGGTAAGGACAAGACGAAAACACATAAAGAAAATGTTTGTCTTCACTCTTGTTTCTTATCCCAGATAGAGCCAAAGAAAGTTGATGAGGCTCTAAAGGATGGAAGTTGGGTTGAAGCTATGCAACAAGAGTTGCTTCAATTCAAAAGGTAGAAAGTTTGGAACCTTTGTCCTCTTCCTTCTGGGAAGACTACCATTAGAACCAAATGGGTGTTTAGGAATAAGAAAGATGATAGAGGCATTATCATCAAGAACAAAGCTAGACTGGTTGTTCAAGGGTACACACAAGAAGAAGGGTTTGACTACACTGATGTCTTTGCTCCAGTGGCAAGATTAAAGCTGTTAGGATATTCCTGGCATTTGCTGCATCCAAGAACTTCAAGGTTTTTCAGCTTGATGTGAAGTGTGCCTTTTTATATGGAGTGATAAATGAAGAGGTATATGTCAAACATCCACCTGGTTTTGTAGATCCTGATCATCCTGATTATGTCTGCAAGCTTGACAAAGCTCTCTATGGGCTACATCAGGCACCCAGGAAATGGTATGAGACCTGTCTGAGTATCTCTGTAAACATGGATACAGAGAGGTACTATAGATGAAACTCTCTTCATCAAGGACATGGAAATGACATATTGCTAGTCCAAGTGTATGTGGATGACATCATCTTTGGTTCAACTAATCCAAAGCTCTATAAAGACTTTGAGAAGCTGATGAAAGAAAATTTGAAATGAGTGCCATGGGGGAACTCAATTTCTTTCTGGGAATTCAAGTGAAGCAAGTTGAAAATGGCATCTTCATAAGTCAGTCAAAGTATGTTCAGGACATACTCAAGAGGTTCAACATGACTGACTGTAAGATTGCTAAGACACCCATAGCCAGAAACCACTCCCTTGGACCTGATCTGGAGGGGGAGTGTGTAGATGAGCACTTATATAGGGCTATGATTGGGTCTCTTATGTATCTTACTGCTAGCAGGCCTGATATTATGTTTGCTACATGCATCTGTGCAAGATATCAAGCCAACCCTAAGATGTCTCACCTCATCACTGTCAAGAGGATTCTAAGATACCTCAAAGGTGCTTCAACACTTGGTTTATGGTACCCCAAGAATGCTGACTTCAATCTGTATGATTATACAGATAGTGATTATGGTGGCTGCAACATGACTGCAAAGTCTACATCTAGGGGATGTCAATTACTTGGTGGAAGGGTTGTCTCATGGCAATGCAAGAAACAAGCCTGTGTCTCTGCATCAACTGTTGAAGCTGAATACATTGTTGTTGCTAGCTGCTGTGCTCAAGTACTTTGGATTCAGAATCAGATGCTGGACTATGGGTTAAAATTCAAGGTGACTCCCATTCACATAGACAACAACAGTGCTATCTCAATCACAGAGAATCCTGTGCAGCACTCAAGGACAACGCACATCAATATTAGGTATCATTTAATAAGATATAACTATGAAAATAGATTAATTAAACTAGTCAAAGTTCACACAGATGAACAATATGCTGATCTGTTTACAAAGGCTTTTGATGAATAGAGATTTAAATATCTAATATCAGGGATTGAGATGATAAACTTTCAGTAAGCTTTTCTTAAAACTAATTCTTATTATTTCTTAAATATGTGTCCTAAGTTGTCTAGTTCATCATTTTCATAAGCTCATGTTTTCTTTGGATGAAAATTTCTTTTTGAAGACTTTCCTTAGATTTTTGAAAATTTCTGATACTTCAAAAGTTATGCTTTTAACTTCGGAAGCAAATCATGCCTTCAAAATAAATATCTGTCTAAGATATTTACCTTCGGAAGAGCTTTCAGATTTATCTTCCGAAGCTTAAATACTTGTCTCAGACACTTACGTATTTTCAAGGACCATTTACTTCCAAAGCAAAATTAACTCTCGGAAGCTTTGTTGTCTTATATACAAAGTATTCAAGTCTTAATTTCTCTTCCGAAGCAAAACTCTCAAAACTCTCAGAAAATTCTTCCGAATTTATCTTAGCTTCGGAAGCCTTTTAATTAAAACTTCCGAAGATAATAATCCTTCGGAAGCTTTTTGTTTTCCAAGAAAACTTCTTTTTGAGCAAAAGTAAACTACTTTTTCAGAGGTGGGACCAACATCCAGATTTCAAAGTTTATCCTCTTTCATTAAACTTTATCTAAATCCCTCTCACATATAAACCCAACGGTTTCACCCTCTTTCTATCATTTGTTCTTCCTCCAAACCTAAAAACCCAAAATTTCTCTCTGAAATTTCTTTCCTCCTTCTTTCTTCATCTCTAAGCTACCTCAAAATGGCCAACCTTGCTCACAGAAATGATCCCCACTTTACCATGCAACTACATAGACAACATAATCAGGTTGCTCTGTTAAGCTCTGAGAAAGATCCTCATTTCTCAGAGGTTGTCATCTTAACTCTGTCTAACTACTTCACCTCCCTAACCATTGATCCTCCACTCTATGAGGATCATCTGCTAGAATTCTAGAAAACCTGCCAAGAGGTTGTTATGGATGGGGAGAAGGCATTGTCTGCCACAGTGCAGGGGAGAACAGTCTTCATCACTCGGCCATCATCAACATGCATCTTCAGCTGGATGATGAAGAAGGTGAGGTGTTCTTCCCAAAGGAAGCTATCAATCATTCCTTTGAGCAGATGGGATATGAGGGAGATTTCTCTATAAAGACCTTTAGGAAAGGGAAGGTCTCATCCCAATGGAGATTCCTGCTCCATGTGGTCATCCATAGCTTATCAAACAAGCATGGTGGATGGGACTAGATACCTGAGGATCTCTCCTTCATAATCCATGGAATGGTTCAGGGGGTCAAATTCAGGTATTCTCAGTTTGTTTATACAAATTTACTTCCTAATTTAGACTCCTTATAGTATTACATGTTTCCTAGATATGTCCATACATTCTTAACTGTGAACTGGGCTCACAGTTGAGGGAAACAGGTAACATTCTTAAATTGGGACAGATGAAGCCCGACATCTTTAAATACTAAGGAAGCCCACTGTTGGCTTCTCTGGGGTAGAAACAGCCCTTCTCCCAAAAATGTTAGAGCTCATTGCTCAAGGTGACAACCTAGCAGCCCAAGCTAGTGTTAAGCCCACACCTGCTACCTCCCAACCACCCACACAACCTCAAATCACCATCACTTACCAAAGAAAATCCAAACGAACCCCTGCTCAGTCTATTTAGTCTATGGAGGCCCCCATATACTCACCCATACAGGAAGAAGTGGATACTGGAGCTCCCACTTCTCCTGAGGAGCAGACCACTCCCATCTCTTCAAAAATCAGTGCTAAGGTTCCTCATGCTCAGCCTGATGAGCTCCTTAGCCCAACTGCCTTAAGCCATCACTCTAAGTGTCAACACTCAAGTGATTAACCTTTAGGGGACAGTTACCATCCCCACCCTATATATCTCAACCAACCAATTCCCCACCTTGACTTCTATACTGATGAAGATCTAGGTTTTAGTGAGTATAATGAGTCTCTCTTCTTTACCCCTACTCAAAGAGAGATGAATGCTCCTGAGTCTCCTATATCTATCCCACATCAGTCACCTACAACTGAGGTGGACACTTCTGAACCTGTCCAGGATGTCCATATAGAAGAGGCTCTCACTTCTGAAAGTGATTACATCATTAAGACCTCAACCATGGCAACTCAACTCACTGAAATCTCAACTGAGATTGCCAGTGAGTAGAGGAAAACCAGCAGCCAAGAACCTGAAGCTGGTGGTGAGAGAGAGGACTTTGGTCCAATCATCTCATCCCCCAATGAGTCTTCTGATGAAGATGAGGGGAATCTGAGACTAAAGGTGCACAAACTGACTAAAACATGCACCTATTTAGTCTCAAAGGTCAATCACCTTGAATCTCAGGTGACTACCTTACACAACAGGATCAATGATCAGCAACTTGAGATTTCATATCTTAAGGAAAACTAGCTGGGAGACCCTTAAGAAGTGCTCAACCAGGAACACAAGAACCTATGGATGTGATTGACCTATCTTCCAACTTACCTATGCAAGTGGATGATGCTACCAAAAGCGGAGAAGGTTATTACAGCTACAGAACCTGGGAGTTCTTCAGAGAAGTGGACACTAAGGACTCACCATCCTCACTTGCAATTGTGCATTCTCAGCAACCTCCTCAAATTCATATTGATGTGGACTACACTGACTCCTTCATACAGAGTCTGTTTGAGGATGGGATACCAAGGGCTATGTCATCTTCACCATCTTCCAATCACATCATTGGGTGGAGGTATGACAACATCAGGAAAGCCCTAATCATCATAAGAGTTCAAGGACAGCAAGAAGTCTTCAATTTTCAGACTTTGAACTACTATGATGGTATGGATTTAGTCAACATGCACTTGTCAACCCAAGCAAATCAAGACAAGCTGATAGACTGGCTCAAAGAATCCAAGACAGGATCATTACGGAGTTCAACTTAAGAAGGAAACTTAGGCAATCAGGCAAAGCCATCGGTCAACTGGATGTTGAGGTAGACCCTAAGATTAGTTTCATAGGGGAAACCTTGACTGAAGGCCCTGTGGCAGAACCTGAGAGCCCTGTCTCATCATCATCAACTACGGCAGAGATCCACACTCCTATCGAGACACCTGCTAGTGAAGGTGCTTCTCAACCTCTCTCTGGCTGGAGCTTAGATGCTGCAACAAGCAATGAAGGCCAAAGCTCTCTCCACCCTGAGTCACAAAGGTCTATGAGTGACAAAGGGAAAAGAAAGATGACATCTGAGGAAATTGAGGAGGAGGAGAGAGAGAGGAAAAGGAGGCTGAGGGGAGAAAGTTCCTTTGATGAGTCTTCAATACTCATGGAATCTGCTATCAGGGTTGCCCCCAGACCAGATACTCAGAATGATGAGTTAAGGGCAGACAGGATAAATTATCTACAGACAAGGAACTATGACATAGACATCTTCATCTCTCTCCCCTTAGAATAGTTGAATGAACTGGTTGATCTAGAAAGGTCAAAGGAGAAGAAGGAGGCAGAAGATGTAGAGCTTCTAGTACAAGTCAAAGAAGAGAGAAGAAGAAAAAGACTGTACAAGGATATGCCTACCCTCTCCCCAGTTTAGGAAAGTCCTGCACAAGAAGATGTGGTTCAACAAGAACCTCAGGTAGACAAAGAAGAAGAGAGGATCAAGATGATCAACTACCTGAGTGCCACAGGCTTCTATCAGGCATATGCACTCCTTCCCTTGTCCTATGACTATGTTGAGTTTGAGTACTTAAAACAGCTTGAAGTTGAGATAATCAAGGACAAAAAGACAACTAAGAAGAACTAAGGAAGAAGCTACAAAATCAAGAGCCATCATCCAAAAGAGCATGAAGAAGTCTGCTGATAGGCAGAGGATGATGAGCTTCTTGAACCTATATGGATTCTCCGGAAGGAGACTTGGCCCCATGTCTCTATCCACTATGATGAGCATATTAGGGTGATCAAGCAGAAGATCAAAAATGGAGAGCTCATTGACTTACACTCCACTCCAAGTCAAGCCCCACCTGAAGTGGAGGTTAAGGTTGAACAACCAGAGACAACACAACCTGGACCTCCTGCTGAAACTCAGCAAGCTTCATCTTCTGATCCACAGCAGGTCAACCTCCCTCTCCTTTTGAGCCTGAGAGAGAGGAAGTCCCAACTGAGAAGACAGTGAAGATCAATCTGGTGCTGCAGGCCAGTCTTCTCAGTTAAAACCTGTTAAGAGAAAGAAGAGGATGGCTTCTAAACCAAAGGCAAAGAAGAAGAAGACTGCACCCTCTTCTAAACCCTAGGATGAGTCAGAACATCTTGAGGTTGTGCAGCCAAAGGATGCTACATCAACTCTAACTCAAACAACTCCTCTAGCATCAGGAAGCCCATCTTGTCTTGGACATACACCACAAATCTAGAAAGATGGCATGTCATTAGAGATCAAGGCACTGAAGACATTTACACTTGGCAAGATATGTTTCAGTTACCTCTGCATGACCTCTTTGATATGAGAAGACACTTTGATAGTCTGAAGGATCCTGATCATCGTATAAAGAAAGGATTGGTGATCATCCTAATGAGGACTGTTGACATCTGAAGTCTACTAAGTGTTTTGGTAGCATCAGCCTAGGGGGAGTTTGTAGAGATTAATGAAGAGGCTGATGCAACCTAAACATCCAATGTCTATCCTGCATGCTGCACTAGTGCATTGAAGAAGAATGCTTAGGAAGTTTTACACATGCAACAGAAAATACTCTAAGTGTAAAATCTTCTGAAGCCAAGACCAATATCTTCCAAAGCCAAGACCAATATCTTCTGAAGCCAAGACCAATATCTTCCGAAGCCAAATATGAAGTCTTCCGAAGTCTTAGAGACAAAGTCTTCCAAAGCTTCAACTCATGAAGACAGATTTCTTCTGAAGACTTTTAATACATGCTTTATCTGATGTACTTTTCTATAAAGCTGGACACCTTTCCGCTGCACCTCTGTAAGGTCACCAACTTACATGAGTTGGTGAAAAGGTCCATGCTTTTGGTAACTATACATTGAGGTCTTGAGTCTGTAACTTTCTACTTAATGTACTTTATCCTTTTTGTAATAGATAAGGATGTGAGCTATGGCATGTCATAGTCACAAGTCAAAATGCAATCTGCCTTTTGACTCTACAATTGATTTTGTTTTGTGTCTAGTCAATTGTATCCAGCTGGCTTTCAAAGTATAGCTGTAGGATGTAGTATAAGTATCTCATGTTCTTGTATCTTTCTATATGCTTTGTAACACTTGTAATAGAACATAGAGAAAGCAATATACTACAATCTTGAAAACCATATACTTGTGTTCTCTGTGTTCTGTCTCTTATATTACTTGTGTTCTTAGTGTTTGATTAAGTTTGCTGTTTGATTAAGTTTTAGTTAATCTCCTCTTTGTGTTGTTGTGTTGTAATCTACACCTTTCAACGGTCCTGCAAAAATGTCTATCATGTCTTACATATATGTAATAAATGGGTGTGAATGAAATAGAATACATGGTTGATGCTTATAATCTTTAATATTTCATTGTTTATTGTGTGATAATTTATAGTGAACTAACTATATAGTTGTGGTTGTTGTACATAATTCTTAGTCAATAATGATTGAGAACCATATTCAAACTTAATCATATGAAGTCCTCATGCGAATGGACCATGCTAATGGACCATACGCATGAATACTTCGTGCTAATGGACGAGTTGCACGACTGAACCAGGAGACTGGATCAGTCGCACGATTGAGATATAAGATTGACTCAGTCACACGACTGAACCTTCAGTCGTGCGTATGGATCAATCGCATGATTCAGTCGCACGACTGAACCATGCTAATGGTTCAGTCGTACGATTGGAAGACCCTAACCTATAAATACCACCTAATTCGTGGAAAAACGTAACAATTCGAATACCTACACACATAATCGTACCCTAGCCGTCCAGAGACGCAAGAAAACCTGTTCCAAGTTCATAGATTGCAGTTGATCTTGTTCTAATCGTTCTTAACGTTTCTTTAATCGTTAGATTGATTTGAACTGCGTTCTCACTGATTGGATCGCCAATCAAATAGGATTTCGCACTATTTGATCTGGTATACACGCATAATCAGTTAGTACTCCGTACGTACACGGTCCCTAACAAGTGGTATCAGAGCCTTGGCTCTTGATTTTGCGTGTGATTCGATCTGTTTCGGTGTATAACTCACGTTTTTCATTCAAAAACACCATCTTTTTTAGTAAAACAGTGTTTTCGACGTCTCCAGATCTAAAAGTTCACATTTTTCGGCTTACAGTAGATTAGGGTTCGTGAAAAATCATATTTTTTTGTCAAAGTACGAAAAATCTTCGAATTTTCAAAACCATCAGCCTTCAGTCGCACGATTGACTCAATCACACGACTGTACTCAATCGCACCTCCTATATGCACGATTGAACTCAGTCGCTCTTCCATTCGTACGATTGAACAATTCCATTCGCATTGTCCATCCGCATTTGTCCAATCGCCCGACTGTTCATCCGCATTTGTCCAATCGCCCGACTGTTCATCCGCATTTGTCCAATTGCACAATTGGCTCATCCGCATTTGTTCAATCGCACGATTGACTCATTCGCACCTCTCCATTCGCACGAGTGAATAAGTCTTGTCTAAAGTTCAAAGTTTAACGAAATGGAAGATCAGTACTCAACGTTTACTGCCGGAAGGGACTCTCGTATCCAGAATCTTTTGCTTCTGGAAAATTAAATTGGGAATCACAATAAGCCCCCTAAACTCATAACGTTAGACGATTACCCACAATGGAAGCAGAGGTTCGAGATATATCTAAATGGAGTTGATCCAAATCTGTGGGAATCAATTGAGACATGATATAGTACGCCGGTTGGTGCTGATGGTGTTAAACTTACCTCGGGTGGTATGGCTAATAGCCAGAAGGTGAAGTACAATGCTGAAAAGAAGGTGTATGCTTTGTTGACTCGGTCGATAACAAAAGACATATTCCATCAGTTTTCTGAGAACAAACAAGCAAAGAAGTTATGGGAGGCTCTGGAAAAAAACGGTATGACGGGGGTGCGATGTTGAAGGCATTAAAGGCAAAGGATCTGAAGAAGGAGTTTGATAACTTCTCTTCGATAGGAAAAGAGAGCCCGGATGACATCATCGACTGATTCTACCACTTGATGAGTGAGCTGCACACTCATGGGGTAACCACATCCATGGAAGACAAGGTGTCAAGTTTTGCACATGGGTTGCTAGAGAAGTGGGTTTCGTTTGTGTCAAATCTAAGACAGAATGATATGCTTGCGAAGTTGGATATTAATGATTTCATTCTGAAGCTGAGAGAGGAAGAATTGAGGATGAAGTATAGGTCTCAAAAAGGATCATACGATCAGAACCCGTCACTTTATAACTCATCTCCCACTCCAACAAGTTCTGGAGCACCACTTCAAACGGCATTTGTGTCTAGTTCAATAGCTCCTTCCCAAGTCACTACTTTAGGATCTGAAACGTCAGGGTCATCTTGCACCCAATATATAGTACCTGAAGCAAATGCTATGAAGTTGAAGACCGAGAATCTCGGTAATATTACTGTGGAGGTGGCAAAGGAGCATATGGATCTCCTAGCAGCGGTAGTTCACTCCTATGATGGCCTAGTTGCGGGGAAGATTGGAAACTGCCATCTCACAGATGAAGATTATGAGCAGGTGAATGAAACTGAACTTGAAAGAATGGATATCATGTGGGCATTGGCTAGTGCTGTCCGGAGGGCGAAGAAGTTTGTAAAAAACTAGACAGAACTTGATAGTCACAAAAGACACTACCTTTAGTTTCGATAAAACCAAAGACCTGCTTTTACTATGGAGAGAAGGGGCATTTTAAACGTGAATGTGTTATGCCCAAGAAGAAAGATAATGGTAATCCATTCTCAACCTTCAATCGTCAAGACAAACCCACAAGTGGTGCTACCTCGTCAAGCAAGAAAACTAAGGCCTTGACTGCACAAGACAACGAAGGGCAAGATTGGACCTTTTGTTTTGTATCTTCGGGAGAATCCAACATTGCTTGTGTTGAGAGTTTGGATGATGACTCTACAAGCGAAGGTGAAATGGCAGTGGAACTAGTGACGTCAAATAATGAAGATACTGCAAACGTGGTCAATCACCTGAATAAAGAAGATCTCAGAACAACATATTCAGAATCACCAACACCCGAACAATCAAACTCTACTTTGATGGCCAATTAAACCGAGTCTTCCCAGGTAAGTACCAAAGACCAACTCTTTGAAAGTCATGCTTGTAATGAATGTAATAAATTTAGAGAAAGCATAGATTCAAAATTTGCTAGGTTATTAGACCATAATGATAGCTTAATAAATGACTTACAACTGTGCACAGAAGCTAATCAGATTTTAAAACAAATGATAACAGTTATAAAGAGAAAATAGAACTTTTAAATAAAAAACTAAGGGAAACCGAGGTTGTTGCTTTTAACAAGCAAATGATTTAAAGTTCTATTTAAACTCCCTGGAAGAAACTAAGAAAGAAAAAGCAGTTTTGGAAGTAGAAGTCAACTCTTTAAAACAAAAACTGCACAGTTGGACCAGTTCTTCTCACATAGTCCAACACTTAGTGAAAGAACATAACAACGGGGAGGGTTTGGTTACAAAGTGGTTCCACCACCACATGAGATCTTGTTGAATGCTAAATGTAGACCAATAAATAACAATCCAATCAAGGATCATGTGGTGTCCACTCCTCTAGTTAGTGATCCAGATTCCACAAGTAAATTGGTGGAATCTGTCGCTAAACAGAACAAGGCCATTTTGAAATCTAAAGGTAAGATGCCTATTGTTAATTTGGATGAACAATTTGAAAGGTTAATGTAAAGTCAGGGTCAAACATGTCTATTTCTGAACCTAAAAGGACCAAACAAGTTAACCAACCACGTGCTCCATGTCATAGTCCAAATAAACAAAAGGGTAAAGATGTTAAAAATGCTCAAACAATAAATTTTGTTAAAGAAGAAAAAACATCTAAACAAGAAGTGTCCAAACCCAAACAGACTAAAGTCACACCTGTGTCACACACTTCTCCACAGAAACATCCATACCAGCATGTCGAAAGTAGATCTTGCTACAACTATGGAAAGTATGGACACATCGCGTCTAACTGTCCTTACTATCATACACCTAGGAAGAAATTTGAACTTCATGATCCTAAACCCAGTTCTTCTAAAAAGAGCTCCATGACTCCACCAAGAAGATTTAGTGAACATAAAGTTCAAACCATAAGCCAATCGTCTGTTTATCACAAACAGGCCTTACATAAAACTGGCTTATGGAAAGAAAATTCTGGTTCAATGTCTGGTAATGAGAAAAAGAAGACGAATGATTTTACCTCACCCTCTAATGGACAATGAGTGGAATTTATGATGTGTGATGCCTCTGGGACACCCAAGCCGGTTAAGGCTTGGGTCCCTAACCTTAACTAATGTTTTCCATTGAATGTGCAGGGTGTTCACTATAGTGCTGAAACAAACACTTGGATTGTAGATAACGGAGCATCCAGGCACATGACTGGGAACCGGGCACTCCTGTCAAACGTCAAACAAATAAAAGGAGGTCATGTTTCACTTGCTGGAAACAAAGGAGGTTATATCACAGCTCAAGGGGAAGTGGGGAATCAGACGGTGAAGTTTGACAAGGGAAACTATGTTCAACAACTTCAAAATAATTTGCTTTCTGTCTCCTAAATCTATGACAAAGGATTTAAAGTAGTGTTCGACAACAAGAAATGCTATGTTCTAAAAAAGGACTACATGATCCCGGAGGACCAAATCTTAATGTTAGCTTCAAGATATAACGACCTTTATGTCTTGGATCTTTCAAAGGCCTCCACAACGGATCATCAAGTTCAGTGCTTCTTGTCCAAGGCTACAGAGAAGGATTCAATCTCCTGGCAGAGGAGAATGGGACACATCAATCCACGGAAGATGAACCACTTGATCCAGAATGATCTAGTGTGAGGAGTAAACGTCAAAAACTTCCAACTACCAGATTTTTGTGTCGCTTGCAAGAAAGGCAAACAGACTAAGAAGTCTCATAAGGCAAAGAAAGTTCATTCCATAGAACTGCCTCTTGAGCTTCTTCACATAGATCTGTTTGGTCCAGTCAATACAAGGAGCATCACCGGCGACTTGTACTGTTATGTAGTTACAGATGACTACTCAAGATTCTCTTGAGTAACGTTTCTGAAATCTAAACCTGAGACATTTGAGTCATTCAAAGAGTTAGTAACTACTTTAGAGTCTCTCTACAAGTTGAAGGTAAGACAAGTACGCTCAGACAATGGTACCGAGTTTAAGAATCAGTGGATGGAGGCTTTCTGCAAAAAAAAGGGAATTGTGCACCAGTTCACTTCTGCCTACACCCCACAAATGAACGGAGTTGCTAAGAGAAAGAATTGCAGCTTGATAGAGACAACAAGGACAATGCTAGCAGACTCGAAACTGCCCATCCAATTTTGGAGTGAGGCAGTTGCCAATGCATGTTACACGTTAAATCGTGTCTTGGTGGTAAAACGTCATGGTAAGACATGTTACGAGCTACTTCAATGACGCAAGCCAAATCTAGAGTACCTCGAATCATTTGGCGCACCTTGCACTCTTTTGAAGAATACTCAGGAAGGAAAGTTCAGTGAGAAGGCCGAAGAAGGAATTTTCCTAGGATACAACATACCGAATAAGAGAGTTTACAATAACTCAACAGGTCAAGTAAAAGTGTGGTGTAACGTGGACATTCAGAGATACACCACCCCTAGTTGGAAAATGACCCTCATTCTTTTTCAATTATGATCGATTCTTTAAGTCCTTCAACATCCCTCTCTCCACTTCTGAAGACGAGTTAGCTACCAAGATGATGTATGAGGTCTTAAACACACCTCCCGTAGACTCAAAAACATCCGGCTCTCAAGGCCAGTCTTCTAGTAACTCAGGGGGAGCACTGGAGGTAAGTGACTCCTCTTCTAATGATGAAGAAGTGGAAAATGTTCAGGTGGATCAGGAGGAAGAGGTTCCAACTACTACAAGTACACACTCATCAGATGTTGATGCTTCTGACACTTCGGAACCCCATACTCCCACTGCCTCAGATACTGAACATGTGGTTCACAATCTGGATAATGATGTAGTCGTACCCACCACTCCTGGATCTCGTCTAAATGTTTATCATCCTCTGGACAATGTCATAGGGGATGTACAATCGGGAGTACAGACAAGAAATCAGCTATATTCAGCTGATTATGCCTCAGTCATGGAAAAAGGCTACCTTACGATGGTGCTTATCGATGTTTTGTGTCTCAATTTGAGCCAAAATATGTAAGTGATGCCTTAAACGATGAGGCTTGGGTAAGTGCCATGCAAGAAGAACTTCTTCAATTCAAGAAGTTAGGTGTGTGGACTTTGGTGGACAGACCTAAAGGTGCTAAGGTCATTGGCACTAAATGGGTCTTAAAATGCAAGAAGGATGAACAAGGGGTCATTATCAAAAACAAGGCTCGACTTGTAGTTCAAGGATTTCGACAAGTCGAGGGAATCGATTACAACGAAGTGTTTGCACCCGTGGCAAGAATGGAAGCCATCCGTATCTTCCTAGCCTATGCATCGTATATGAAGATTAAAGTCTATCAGCTCGATGTGAAAAGTGCATTCCTTCATGGTGAAATCCGAGAAACAGTGTACGTCAGTCAACCCAAGAGATTTGAGGATCTGTATCATCGAGATAGAGTTTACAAACTGGACAAGGCTCTATATGGGCTTCATCAAGCCTCCAAAGCCTGTATGAGAAACTCTCAACTCATCTTGTGAAACACGAGTTTCGAAGAGGAGTGATTGACTGTACATTGTTTATCAAAGAGAAGGATGGGGACTTACTACTCGTATAGATCTATGTTGATGACATAATCTTCGGTTCCAAGAACGAAGATTTATGTAAAGAATTTGAAGCAGTAATGAAGGCAGAATTTGAGATGAGTGCCATGGGAGAGATGAAATTCTTTCTTGGGTTACAGGTGGATCAGACACCACAGGGGATATTTCTACATCAGACAAAGTATGTAGGCGATATTCTTAGTCGGTTTGATATGGAGAATGCTTCCGCAACTGGGACTCCACTTGCTACAATCCATGATATAGAGCCCGACGAGAATGGTGATCTGGTGGATGCTACCATGTACCAAGGCATGATTGGATCTCTCATGTATCTCACTGCCTCATGACCTGACATCATGTACACAATGTGTCTCTGCTCGAGATGTCAGGCGAAACCAAAAGTCAACCATCTAATTGGAGTCAAATTGATATTTCGTTATCTGAAGGGTACCCTAACACTCGGGTTGTGGTATCCTCATGATGACGATTTCGAGCTTACAGCGTATAGTGACTCGGATTACGGCGGTTGTAAAATGAACTACAAGTCAACATCAACGGGATGTCAATTCTTTGGGAGAAGATTAGTCAAGTGGCAGTGTAAGAAGCAGACATCGGTTGTGAAGCTGAATATGTTGCTGCGGCTAGCTGCTGTTCTCAAATCATCTAGATTCAACAGCAAATGCGGGACTACAGTTTGAAATTCTCTAACACTCCTACATTGTTGATATTTCTACTGCAATAGCCGTAACTAAAACTCCGGTCCAATATCCTAAGACTAAACACATCGGCATTAAATATCACTTTATACGTGATTGTTTTGAAAAGAATTTAATCGATGTTGTTAAAATTAATACGAATTTTCAACGCGCTGACCTCTACACAAAAGCCGTTGATAAACCATGTTTTCTATATCTGTTAGAGGTCAACGACATTTAAAAGAAAAGTGATGTGATTTCCGACGATGACAGTACTCAGTCCGACAAGTAGATTTCATTTTATTTTTAATTTTTTTAGTTAATTTTCTTTTATTTTATTTTTATTTCTTCGCCTATTAAAATCCTATAAACGCAAATCTTTTACGGTTTTAGAATTATAGGGGGACAATAGGTTAAGTTAGTATTTAATTTCAGTAATAAAAAATGAGGGAGGAGGATAGGCAAGCTAAGAGAAATGAGATTATATCTGTGATATTGATTCAACAACAATGGAAAATGATAGTACACAAGAACAAATAGTTTGGGACTTGAAAGAAGAAATTGTTTAAAATGCAAAATTCGAAGTATAAGTTTGAGAAGTCTAAGCAAAAATAAATGGACAAATGATAGTAAAACTAGCTACTACTAAGGTAACACGGAAAAAGTAGACCTAGAGGTTGCTAGACCATTTGATGATGTGTCGGTAGATTCAACAGAATAGATAAGTAGACCTCTTTGGTGATGTCAAGCTCAAACTAAGTTGTTCAATAAGCTGTGGGTTATCATCTTATCCCTGGTTGACACAATCAACAGAGTTCCAATAAGGGGTGACGAGCAAAATAAACGCCACAAATGTGTGCGGATGACCAAAAAATGAGCAAAGCACATGATGAAAAATGCAAAAAGCAATCAAGCTAATAACCTATGTTGTTGGTGCGATCTGTGCAAAAAGAATAAGATTGCTCAAACAAGAAGATAGGTTGTGTGCCTCTCTGCTATGCGGTGGCACTGACCTGAGGATAAGCACAACCTAAATATTCTAGAATTCATTGGTGTTTGCGCCTCTCTACTGGGCGGTGGCACTGACCTGAGGCTTTGCAACTCTTTGAAAGCTCTAGAATAGTTTCTTCTTGAATACTACCTGTGTAGACCGCTCAAAAATATCCTAAGGAATGTTGATTACCATATAAGCGTGGGATCCACAAATGCTTGTTGAAATACTTAAACCTTAAACCATCACCAATCTGTGTCAAAAGTCTGTGTATGGATTTAAGAGGACAAGTATACTGACAATCATTGTGGCTGCAACTCTTGAAAGTCAACACCATTGTGTGCATCTTGTGGTACTAGTATGATTTCCTAGATTGCTAATGACTCTCGATGAAAACAAGAATTGAGCATCAAAAGGTTTTTGATAAAAAGTCCCAAATAATTGACTTACCTGTATGATTCCAAAATGAATCGTTCCACTTATGGTTAAAATAACTTGAAGCTGTCTGTTCTAGAAATAAATCTGTTAGATATATATCTTAGGATTTCCACCTCACACAAAACTTACAAAATATGTTTTACTTCTGTTTTTGAGTTCTAGTAGTTTCATTGTTTACTTTTGTCAGTTGAGTTGTTAAAAGTCGGACTACGTATTGGAATTCTGTCTGGGATCTAATCACTAAAAAGGGTCATGTCTGAGGTGACCAAACGATTTATCTAATGTTAAAAGGATCACGTCTGAGGTGATCAAATGTTTCCAAAGTTAAAAACGATCATGTCTGAGATGATCAAATGCTCGTAATGTTTTACCAAGTGTTAAAAGGGATAAATGTAAAATGTTCATAGAGTCAAAACCATACGAATGAGCGCAATCGCACGACTAAGCCACACGTATGGCCCAAACGTGCGATTGGACCATCAACATGGGTAAATTCATGCGATTGAATCATTAGAATGAACCAATTGCATGAATGGAAGCAACCAAATGGGGTTGTCACATGACTGAAACCCAGTCGCACGATTGAAGGTGACCGATTGAGTCAGACACACGATTGAGACTCAATCGCACGAACCAGCTATGCGATTAAGTCCAGTTGCACGACTGGAGAGAACCTTAGTATAAATAGAGGGGGAGTCGGTCGCAAACCATATTCACCCCCAATCGCTCTTGTTTATCGCACGACTTAACGAAACTCTGCCCGATTTTGTCTGATTGCTCTAAACTGCTATTTGTTGTGTTCTAACAATTTCCAGCGATTGTCCAGGTAATGCGTGATGTTCTACACTCAAAAGATTCAACAATCTGTGCCCACGACACTCGAATTTATGCCCTAAAACTAACCGAGACTAGTTTGACCAAAAACTGATAAAACTAATAAGTTAAATGTTAAAATAAAGGTTATTAGGAGCTATGTTGGGTGTTTGTGAGACTAATGAGCCATACCACGACGTCTAACACTACGATTTGCTCAAAATTTGGATTTGAATAAACCAACAGTCTGTCATGCGAATGGGCGCCCTGATGAACTTGAATCGCATGACTGAGCCGGCCGAATGGCTCAATCACACGACTGAGATGGGCAAATGGCACAATAGCACGACTAAACCATGCGAATGAGTTCAGTTGCACAACTGGTTCAACCGCTTGGTAGAGCATACAACTAATCCCAGTTGCATGCTCAATCGTGCGTATGAGCTCAATCGCATGACTAAACTTCAGTCGCCCAGTTCATTCGCAGGACAGAACAGAAAGATTCAAGTTAAGAAATTCAAGTGGTTACTCATTTACACACTCTAATGTTTATCTATATTGTGTAACAGATGACGAGTTGCTAGACCATGAGTATAAACACAACATATGTGCTCACTTGGATTTGACTTCCAGGAATGCTGTAGAGTTCTCGGGCATCATCACATTCATACGGAGATCAAGGTTATTTAGAGCCATCTCGACACCATGTACCCCTTATCGCTCAGTCCAACAGGCTTTCTGGGAAAGCGCTGTTGTGGACAGGCCCTTTGAGCCCTATTGCATCAGGAGCTCGATATTCGGCCATGCCATTGAGATCACAGAGGATGATCTCAGGACTGTTTTAGAGTTTGGAGATGACGCTGATTGCCCCACATGATTACATCCACTTACGGTCCGAGGCTGCTTTCTGAGGGCTAAGTACTCTAGGGACATCAATGCAGGTGTGCTCAACAAGAGCAACCTGTGCCCCCAGTTTAAGTACCTTGCCCATGTGCTGCTCAAGTGCATAGCTTCGCGAGGGAGGGTTCGACAAGCTATCCAATCAGATCCAAAACGCTTACGTGGCGTTGGTGCTGAACCACCCGTTCAGCTTCTCTAGGATGATCTTCACCTATCTGGTGGAGAATATTAAAGGGAAGGGGAAGGAGGGGTTTTGTATGTACCCTCAATTTATTCAGATGATCATTGACCAGAAGCTATCATCGCTGCCCAAAGAGAAGGAGGAAGCAGTAGTATGCTTGAGGTGATGGACGATACCACTTGGGTCGCATGAAGGTGTATAGGGGGAAGCAGGTGAAGCCCCCTGTCAGGAGATTGTTTGGGCATCTGGCCCGAGAGGATTATGTGGCACCAGCTAGGAGGAAGTGGCGCCACGAGGACAGTGATTCGGATGTTGAGCAGATTGTGCTCCCGGATGATGACTCCGATGTTGATGATAGTGGTGATGGTGGAGATGCGAGGCCCGCCCAATCAAGGGCCCCCACTGCTAATATAGAATCTCCATCATCCACCCAAGGTGGAGCAGAGTCAGCTGGTTTCCATCAGGACTTTCGTCCTGATGAGGAGGAGGAGATAAACGAGGAGCCTTTGACTCGTACTGTGGGGAGCAGGGTGGTGCCACCGAACGAGGTATTCAGGAGGTGGAGGATGCCCTAGCGAGTCTGGGGAGACTACTGCTGATCCTATTTATGTCCCTGATTAGCCTAGCAGCATCCTAGGGAGAGAATCCTCCTCAAAGGGCATGATGAGAAAAAGGATGGCTCAGCCCCATGGGATGAAGCCGGAAAAACAAAGGTTCACGCTGATTCCTACCTCCACCACCACTGCCACCATATCTACACACCACCACTCACCACCCACCACACCTACCACCATAGCCACTACCACAGCTACCACCACCACTACTACAACCACTCCACCACCTATCTACACTACTTCCACCATCACTACAACATACCCATCACCACCCACACATATACCACCACCCAAATTCACCACAGCCACCACCACTACCACCAGCCACCAACCCAGACCATCATCCCACCAGCCATTCACTACAAGATCCTCCTTACCTTTTGTTGGGGTAGAGGATCAGTTGGTAGCACTAATAGGATGGTGTTGAAGCTGTGGGCTGCTGACGAGGAAAGAGCTTCACAAATCAAACAGCTTGTGGAGCAGAACGCTGCCCAAGCATAGCAAATCGCTCAGCAGGCCCAACTAATAGAGGATCAGGCTCAGCAGATGGCTGCTCAAAGTCTAGAGATTGCCTAACTCCAAGAGCATAAAGTTCTATCCACTAAGAAGATTGAGGAGTTGGAGGATGCCAAAAATACTATCATGCTCAAACTCAAAGGCACAAATGATGAGCCTCTAAAGATACAAGAGGGAGATGGTGATGATGGTGATGAGGATGAGATAGGGAGGAGATGATGAAGATGTAGGAGATGGGGAAGATGATGAAGATGCAAGAGATAGGGAAGATGAAGAAGAAGTAGGTGATGCATCTGCATCGGGTGCCACACAAGCTCGAGAGAGGCGGACTATGAAGACTCAAGATCAGGGTGCCTCGACCTCAGCCCTGACAGTAGAGGAGCACATGATTCAAGACAAACGTAATGCCTATATGTTTATGTAATTTTAAATCATGTGTAATTGAATATTGTATTAACCTCATGTACATAATGTTTATATTTAATTAATGTTTTACTGTCTTGATTATTTACTAATGGTTGATGTATATATGTGTTTAAATCAAGCAGATCATTCATCTCAGCAAGATGAGTACGATGTTGCTCCCCTTTAGCAAATCAAGTCTCAACTAACAATGATACTTGATTTGCAAGGGATTGTCAAGAGGTCTGTGGGTTATACTCCTGAAGAAGGAGAAATAATTCATGACCTTACTGATGAGCAACTAGCTAAGATATTCCGACTGAATCCAGATGAAATAATGAAGGATGCTCCTACAGTTGACATGGATAGTGATGATGAGCATAATGATGTAGATGAGATAGAGATTGAAGACATCACAGCCCAGCATTATCCAGAGTATGCTGACAACGAGGGAAATGTAGTCCCCAATCTGGGTGACACTCTTGTCAGTGATACATTTGAAACACTGGATAAAATGGAGCAAGAGTCGGAGAAGAATAAGGATCAAGCCCAAGCCTCGGATGCTGTTGTCAACATCAAAAAGTCTGAATGGGCGGCATGTTTTGCAGAGATCAGAGCCCAACACAGTGCTCCAAAGCCGAGTGCCTACACCAAGCTTAACAAAGTGAAAAAGCATCACAAGGTGTCAGGAAAAATTATCGCGTGGGCCTATTTTGAAGATTAATGTTTATGATATCAAGAGGGAGAAGGGAATCGAGTACTTCAGATTCCCACACGATCTGAAGACTCTCCCTGGTTTTGAGCTCAACCAGCTGGCCAAACTGAAGCTGTTATACGCTGACCTAAGAAAGATGTCAGGCTAGTTTGAAGCTGCTTTGAAAAGAGAGTATCATACCAGGTGGGTCAACTTCAAACCTCAACAACTGATAAGGTACATTCGACGTCTAAAGTTGTTGGCATTACTGGAAAGCCAAAAATAATGCTGAAGTGGAGTCCTCTACGCACGATGTCAAGAATCCCTCTAAGGGAATGCCTCAGGACTTCACTCCACACTTCAAGTTGTGGTACTATGACTGGAGAACAGGTGAGGCAGTCATAATTCTGAATAGAGATGGAAATATGGAAACTATTAGGGTATTTGACCCAATGTGGTTAACTAACTTGTCTTCTGACGATGTCTACACTTTATAAAAGTGGCCACTGTTCTATGACGCGCAAGACATTATACAAGCCCTCCAGTTCCAAAACATGATAAGACTCTGCTTTGCATTCGAAATGCATGCAAGAGTTACAAGGGAGGAGAAGTACAAGAAATATGAAGAGCCGATGAAGAATGTTAGACAATAGAGTAAAGTAGGTCCAAGGAGGAGTTTGTAGATACATATGTACCTAGTTTATAAGCTTAATGTAAAATGTCTTTCATGTCTTACATATATGTAACAGAATGGGTATGAATGAAATACAATGTGTGGTTTATGCTTATAATGTTTAATATTTCATTGATTATTGTGTGTTAACGCATATTGAACTAACTATATAGGTTTGTGGTTGTTTACATAGTTCTTAGTCAATAATGATTGAGAAATATGTTTAAACTTAATCATGTGAAGTTCTCATGCGAATGGACCATGCTAGTGGACCATACGCATGAATACTTCACGCTAATGAACCAGTCGCATGATTGAACTAGGAGATTGGATCAGTTGCACGACTGTAACATGAGATTGACTCAGTCGCACGATTGATTCTTCAGTCGTGCGGATGGATCGACCGCATGCTTCATTGCATGACTGAACCATGCGAATGGCTTAGTCACATGAATGGAAATCCCTAACCTATAAATACCACTTAATTCATGGAAAAATATAACAATTCGAATCCCTACGCACTAAATCGTACCCTATCCGTCCAGAGGCCCTAGAACACCTGTTCCAAGTTCCTAGATCGCAGTAAATCATCCTTCTATTGTTCTTAACGTTTAGTTTCATTCTTGGATTGATTTTACTTGTGTTCTCACTGATTGGATCGCTAATCAAATAGGATTCCACACTATTTGGTTTGGTACACACGTTAATCAGTTAGTACTCCGTACCGATAATGGTCCTAACAGCACATGACTGGGAACCTGTCTCTCCTGTCTAGTGTCAAACAAATTAAAGGAGGGCACGTTTCATTTGCTGGAAATAAAGGAGGATATATCATTGCACAAGGCGAAGTGGAAAACCAGAAAGATAAGTTTGATAAGGTAAACTATGTTCAACAACTTCAAAATAACTTACTTTCTGTCTCCTAGATATGTGACAAAGAATTCAAGGTTTTATTTGACAACAAGAAGTGCTATGTTCTAAAAAAGGACTATGTTATCCCGAAGGACCAAGTTTTAATGTCAGCTTCAAGATATAACGATTTATATGTCTTGGACCTATCAAAGGCCTCCACAACCGATCATAATGTACAATGCTTCTTGTCAAAGGCAACAGAGAAAGACTCCGTCTTCTGGCATAGGAGAATGGGACACATTAATCCACGGAAGATGAATCACTTGATCCAGAATGATCTAGTGCGTGGAGTAAATGTTAAGAACTTCCAATTACCGGATATTTGTGTCTCGTGTAAGAAAGGGAAACAGACAAAGAAGTCTCATAAGGCAAAGAAATTTCACTCAATTGACCTACCTCTTGAGCTTCTTCACATGGATCTGTTTGGGCTAGTTAGTACAAAAAGCATTGCCGGCGATTTGTACTGCTATGTAGTTACGGATGATTACTCAAGAGTTTATTGGGTGATGTTTCTGAAATCCAAATCAGAGACGTTTGAATCATTCAAAGAGCTGGTAACTACATTGGAGTCACTCTACAAGCTGAAGGTAAGGCAAGTTCTCTCAGACAATGACACCGAGTTCAAGAACCAGTGGATGGAGGCATTCTGCAAAGAAAAAGGAATTGTGCACCAGTTGACATCTGCCTACACTCCTCAAATGAACGGAGCTGCTGAGAGAAAGAATCGAAGCTTGATAGAGACAGCTCGGACGATGCTAGCAGACTCGAAACTGCCTATCTAATTTTGGAACGAGGCAGTAGCTTATGCATGTTACACCCTCAATCAAGTCTTGGTGGTAAAATGTCATGGTAAAACATACTATGAGTTGCTCCAGTGACATAAACCGAATCTGGAGTACCTTGAACCATTTGGCGCACTATGTACGCTGCTGAAGAAAACTCAGTCAGGGAAGTTCAGCGAGAAGGCCGAAGAAGGGATTTTCCTAGGATACAACATACTGAATAAGAGAGTTTATAACAACTTAACGGGTCAAGTAGAAGTGTAGTGCAACGTTGATGTATAGAGGTACACCACCCCCTTTGCTAGAAAAGGACCCTTATTCTTTTTTGACTATGATGTATTCTTTAAGTCCTTCGACATCCCTCTCTCCCCTACTGAGGATGAGTTATCAACCAGAATGATGTACGATGTGTTAAACACACCATCACTAAACTCGACAACCTCAGCTTCATAAGGTGAGTCTTCTAGTTCTTCAAGGGGAGCACTTGAGGTAAGTGACTCCTCCTCTAATGATGAAGACATGGAAAATGATCAGGTGGATCAGGAGGAACAGGTTCCTACTACTACAAGTACACAAGCATATGAGGTTAATGCCTTTGACACTTCGGAACCTCACACTCCCACTACCTCAGATACTGAACCTGGTGATCACAATCTGGATAATGAGGTAGTTGTTCCCACCACTCCTCGATCACGACTAAATGTTTATCATCCTTTGGACAATGTCATTGGAGATGTTCAATCAGGAGTACAGACAAGAAATCAGCTATACTCAACTGATTATGCCTTAGTAATGGAAAAGTGATATCTTCATGATGGTGCGTATCGATGTTTTGTGTCTCAATTTGAGCCAAAATATGTTAGTGAAGCCCTAAACGACATGGCATGGGTGAGTGCCATACAAGAAGAACATCTTCAATTCAAGAAGTTAGGAGTATGGACACTGGTGGATAGACCAAAAGGTGCTAAGGTCATTGGCACCAAATGGGTCTTGAAGTGCAAGAAAGATGACCAAGGGGTCATAATAAGAAACAAGGCTCGACTTGTAGTTCAAGGATTTCGACAAGTAAAGGGTATTGATTACAATGAAGTGTTTGCGCCTGTGGCAATGGAAGCAATCCGTAACTTCCTAGCCTATGAATATATATGAAGATTAAAGTTTATCAACTAGATATGAAGAGTGCATTCCTTCATGGTGAAATTCGGGAGACAGTGTATGTTAGTCAACCTGAAGGATTTGAGGATCCATATCATCGGGACGGAGTTTACAAGCTAGATAAGGCTCTCTACGAGCTCCACCAAGCCCCACGAGCATGGTATGAGAAGCTCTCGACTCATCTTGTGAAACACGGCTTTCGCAGAGGAGTTATTGACTGCACACTGTTCATCAAAGAAAAGGATGGTGATTTACTGTTAGTACAAATTTATGTTGATGACATAATCTTTAGTTCCAAAAATGAAGAATTATGTAAAGAATTTGAAGCAGTAATGAAAGTTGAGTTTGAGATGAGTGCCATGGGAGAAATGAAGTTCTTTCTCGGGTTATAGGTGGATCAGACACCAAAGGGCATATTTCTACATCAAACCAAGTATGTAGGCGATATTCTCAGTCGATTCGATATGGAGAATGCTTCGGCGGCTGGGACTCCACTGGCTAGAAACCACGATGTGGCACCAAACGAAAATGGTGATCTAGTGGATGCCACCATGTACCGAGGAATGATCGGATCCCTCATGTACCTCACAGCCTCATGACCTGATATCATGTACGCGACGTGTCTCTCCTCCAGATATCAGGCGAAATCGAAAGTCACCATCTCATAGGAGTCAAAAGGATATTTTGTTATCTGAAGGGTACTCCAACACTTGGGTTGTGGTATCCTCATGACGTTGACTTTGAGCTTACAACGTATAGTGATTCGGATTATGGCGGCTGCAAAATGAACTACAAGTCAACATCTGCAGGATGTCAATTCTTTGGGAGAAGATTAGTCACCTGGCAGTGTAAGAAGTAGACACTGGTTGCTCTATCAACTTGTGAAGCTGAATACGTTGCTGCTGCAAGTTGCTGTTCACAAATCATCTGGATTCAACAGCAAATGCGCGAATATGGTTTGAAATTCTCTAACACTCCCATATTTGTTGATAATTTTGCTGCTATAACCGTAACTAAAAATCCTGTCCAACATCCAAAAACTAAACACATCGGAATTAAATATCACTTTATGTGTGATTGTTTTGAAAAGAATTTAATCGATGTAGTTAAAATTAATACGGACTTTCGACGCACTGACCTCTACACAAAAGCTTTTAATAAACCAAGATTTTTATATCTGTTAGAGGTTAACGACGTGAAAAAGAAATGTGAAGTGATTCCAGAAGATGACAGTACATAGTCCGACGAGTAGAGTTATTTTCTATTTTATTTCTTCGCCTATTAAAATTCGAAACACAAAAACATTTTCGGTTTTATAATTTTAGGGGGAGAATAGGTTAGATTAGTATTATATTAGTCGTGTTATTTAATTATCAAAAACACGAGGGAGGAGGAAAGCTTAGCTAAAAGGAAAGTAATCAAATCTTTGTTACTGATTCAAAGTTTATGGAAAATGATAGAACACAGGGAACAAATTGTTTGGGACTTCAAAAGAATTTAACTGATCAAAATGCGAAATTCAAAGTTTAAGTCTGAAAAGTCAAAGCAAAATAAAAGGAAAGATGATAGTTAAAATAGTATGCTACTATGGTAACATAGAGAAAGTAGACCCAAAGGTTGTTAGCTCATTATATGATGTGTCAGTAGATTCAACAAAATAGATAAGTAGACCTCATTGGTGATTTCAAGCTCAAACTAAGTTGTTCAACAAGTTGTGGGTTCCCATCTTATCCCTGTTTAACACAATCAATGAAGTTTCAATAAGGAGTGACAAGCAAAATAAACGACACAAATGTGTGCGGATGACCATAAAATATGAGAAAAGCACATGAAAAATGCAAAAAGCAATCAAGCTAATAACATATGTGTTGGTGTGATATGTGCAAAAGAAAATAGTTGCTCAAACAAGAAGATAGGTTGTGTGCCTCTCTGCTGTGCGGTGGCATTGAACTGAGGATAAGCATAACCTAAATATTCTAGAATTCATTGTTGTTTGCGCCTCTCTGCTGTGCGGTGACATTGACCTGAGGCTTAGCATCTCTTTGAAAGGTCTTAGAATAGTTTCTTCTTGTAATATACCAGTAGACCACTCAAAAATCTCTTGAGGAACGTTGATTACCATATAGCTTGGGATCCACAAATGCTTGCTGAAATAGTTAAACCTTAAATCATCACCAATGTGTGTCAAAAATCTGTGTATGGATTTAAGAGGACAAGTATACTGACAATCATCATGAGCTACAGCTCTTGAAAGTCAAAATTATTATGTGCATCTTGTGGCTCTAGTATGATTTCCTTAAATTGCTATTGACAATCGGTGAAAACAAGGATCAAGCATCAAAATTGTTTATTAAAATGTCCCAAATGATTATGATATACCTGTATAGCAAAAAGGGGAGCCTCTGTTTCTAAGGGCTCCAGGAAGAAGAGGATGGCTCACCCTTATAGCAAAAAGGGTAAGAGGCAAAGTTTTACATTGACCATATCCACTCCTACTGCCACAGCCACCACCACATCTACCACATCCACCACAGCTACCACCACCACTGCCACACTCCCATCCACCACTACTACCACACTCCCATCCACCACTACTACAACCAACCTTCACTATCCCTCATATCCCACCACCCATATTCACCATAACCACCACTACCACCACAGCCACCAAGCAAGTCCATCAACCCACACCACCTTCACCACAGGACCCACTCTACCCTCCCTCGGGGTAGAGGAACAACTGGCTGCTCTAAACCGCATGGTGCTGAAGCTGTTAGCGGCTGATGAGGAAAAAGCTGCTCAGCTAAGTCAGCTTGTGGAGCTAAATGCTGCTTAAGCACAACAGACTGCCCAGCAAGCATAACAGATTTCCTAACTCCAAGAGCGAAATGACCAATTAGGGAAGAGGATTGAGGAGGTGGAGGCCTTAAACAAGACGATCATGCTCAAACTAAAGGGATCTAAAGATGAGCCACTGAAGATCAGAGAAGGTGATGATGATGATGATGATATGATGATGATGATGATAATGATAGTAATGATGATGAATCTGATGAAGAAGATGATAGTCAAGATGAAAGGCCAAAGGGAAAGAAAGATGATGATACTAATGAAGAAGGAGATCCAGCTGCATCTACCTCAGCTCATGGTCAAGAGAGAAGGACAAAGAGAACTCAAGACCAAGGAGCATCATCCTTTGCCCCACCTGCTGAGAAGCCGGCAATTCAAGACAAAAGTAATGATTAGATGCTTACATATTTGAAAACTTTTGTACTTGAATCTTGTATTAAAATTCTGTAATTAATGTTTATATATCTTTATCAAATGTTTGAATGTCTTGATTAATTACTAATGATTGATGTGTTTTAAATGTGTAAATCAAGCAGATCAAACATCTCAGCAAGATGAATATGATGTTGCTCCCTTACAGCAAATCAAGTCTCAACTCACATTGATTCTTTATTTGCAAGGGATAGTCAGAGGTCGGTGAGCTATACTCCCGAAGAAGGAGAAATCATACATGACCTGACTGACGAGCAACTTGCAGAGATGTTTATGCTAAACCCAAACGAGATTGTCAAAGATGCGTCTACTTTTGATGTGACAAGTGATGATGAGCTCAACGACGTAGATGAATAGAGATTGAAGATATCGTAGCCGAGCATTATCCAGAGTACACTGACCGAGAGGGCTATGTGATCCCCAACTTGGGTGACACTCTCGGTAGTGCTACCTTCGAAAAACTAGATGAGATGGAAGAAGAGACTGAGAAGAATGAGAGCCAAGCCCAAGCCTCAAACACTGATGTTGATTTAAAGAAGGCTGAATGGGTGGCTTGTTTTGCTGAGATACGAGCCCAACGCACTGCACAAAAGCAAATGTCTACACCAAGCTATGCAAGGTCAAGAAACACCTAAAGGTGTCAGGCAAAATCATTGCATGGGCATGTTTTGAGGATCTTAATGTCTATGAAGTTAAGAGGGAGAAGGGCATAGTACTTCAGATTCCCACACGATCTGAAGACTCTCCTGGTTTTGAGCTCAATCAGCTGGCACGCCTAAATTTGTTATATGCTGATCCGAGGAAAATGTCAGGCTGGTTTGAGGCTGCACTAAGGAAAGAATACCACACCAGGTGGGTAAACCTCAACAACCGAAGAGGCACATCAGAAGGTCAAAAGTGGATCCCATTTCTAGAAATCCTAAGGTAGTGCTGAAGTGGAGTCCCCTGCGCACAATGTCCAAGATTCCCTTACGGGAAATGCCACAGGACTTCACTCCACACTTCAAGTGGTGGTATTATGATTGGAGAACATGTGAAGCGGTCATAGTCTTACAAATAGAGAGCAAAATGGAAACTATCCGGGTGTTCGACCCTATGTGGCTGACCAACTTGTCTGCAGACGATGTCTATACCTTATACAAGTGGTCATATTCTATGACTCGCAAGATATAGTACAAGCCCTCTAGTTCCAGAACATGATACAACTCTGTTTTGCATTCGAGATACATGCGGAGTTACTAGAGAGGAAAAGTACAAGAAATTTGAGGAGCTAATGAAGAATGTTAGACACTAATGTAAACTAGGTCCAAGGGGGAGTTTGTTGATACATATGTACCTAGTTTAGAAGCTTAATGTAAAATGTCTATCATGTCTTACATATATGTAATGAATGGGTATGAGTGAAATACAATATGTGGTTGATGCTTATAGTGTTTAATATTTCATTGTTTATTTTGTAATAATTTATAGTAAACTAACTACATAGGTTGTGGTTGTTGTACATAATTCTTAGTCAATAATGATTTAGAAACGTGTCCAAACTTAATCATATGAAGTCCTCATGCGAATGGACCATGCTAATAGACCATATGCATGAATACTTCATGCTAATGGAACCAGGAGACTGGATCAGTCGCACGATTGAGATATAAGATTGACTCAGTCGCATGACTGAACCTTCAGTCGTGCGTATGGATCAATCGCATGATTCAGTCACACGACTGAACCATGCTAATAGTTCAGTCGTACGATTGGAAAACCCTAACCTATAAATACCACCTAATTCATGAATAAATGTAACATTTCGAATACCTACGCACATAATCGTACCCTAGCCGTCCAAAGACTCAAGAAAACCTGTTCCAAGTTCATAGATCGCAGTTGATCTTGTTCTAATTGTTCTAAACGTTTCTTTAATCGTTAGATTGATCTGAACTGCGTTCTCACTGATTGGATCGCCAATCAAATAGGATTTCGCACTATTTGATCTGGTATACACGCAGAATCAGTTAGTATTCCGTACGTACACGGTCCCTAACAGTTAGCATACTAGTTAGGACTGACAGTGACCAGGTATGGGCCCTAGGGTGAATATGTTCTGACAAGTTCTATGTGTACATCGAAGGTTTAGTTGTGATGCTTATGTTTACATGTGATATTACTTACTTATAACTGTATGCACTCAGGTCCTACCAACTTTTACACAACATCAAATTTTGTTTACTATTTAAACCTGCGAACTCACCAAAAATATGTTGACCTTTTGAGCATATCTTTTCAGGTAACAATAATTGAGGATAGCTAGGGATGCTGCTTTAGCGACGGCCTTAGGATTGCATTATTTAAACTCTTTGGATGTCTTTGACAAGTTGCATTGACTTTTATTTATTACTCACTTTATGTTCACTTGTTCCCGGGTTGTGGGAATTATACTTATTTGTTTGTATGACTATGTTTGTCGTGGAATTGACTAACTGCGACACAAGTCTCCTATTGTGTCGGGTGATGTCATGACACGTTGACTTTCATCATTTATTGCATATCTTTTAATTAACAATGTGTTATGACCATCTCGTCTGTTACATCCTCGTGTTTCTACTATAAGCTAGGGTGTGACATGTTTAGCTTAACTTATTTAATTACTAATTCTTTAATATGAACACATTGGTCAATTTAATGGGGTTGGATTACAGTTTAATTGTATGTTGGTTTGGGTTTCTCTTCTTAATGGATGGTATTCTTGAATAATGGATGGTATATTATAAGTAATTCAAATCGAATACTCTTCTTATTCAAAGTATAACATTTGTAACTAATATTTTTCACGGATATATTTCTAGTATGAATATCACCATAAGCAGAATAATAAATTACAGCCAAGTTTTTAAGTACATTTTTTTTCTAAAAAACATCTTGAAATTTGAGAATCTCTATACATATAAAATAATTTTTTTCTAAAAAAATCATCCTGAAATTTGAGAGTCTCTATACATATAAAATATAAGTGGTAATCTTCTTAATTGAATATTAAACTTATGCATTTTAAGACATTTTAAGTATTTTTAAATCTATATTTTTTTCTTACTTAGTGATGAGCTAAAAGACATATTATATTCAATTAAAATTAACATTAACAAGCAAATTCGATATATAAATATCTTTCCATAATTATTTATCTTTTATTCTGAAAAGTGTACCCATTTTCCATAATTTATAAAACATAACAGATTTCAGTCATCATTATATAACCAAATATAATTAAAAGTACATTTGGAAAAAATTTACAAAAGATTAGAATAACATTTATTTTTAAAATAAATAAATTCTTGCAAACCATTCTTAAAATAATTTATATTTGCTTAACTAATTATTAATAACAAAATCTTATTACATGTATAAACTAAGTTTATTTAAATCATTGCATATTTTTAGTAAATGATTCGTTTTTAATGCTTATTCTAAATTATTGCCTTAATTAATTGTAAATTATACTAAAGTTAATATACTTCCCTAAATTAGTTAGCATCTTTATCTGTATATATAAAAAATGAAAGAAGGTTTTGTCACATGGTTTAATTTTAGCTACCACATTGCCACATGATATGATTTTCAAAACATAACAACCATATGTCAACTTCCTATTTAAATAACTGTTATGACGATCATTAAGGCAATAATTTTTATTCAAAATTAAAATTGAAGTGTAAGTATTTTTCCTAAATTTAGTATTAATATTATTTTATTTTTTTCTAAATTTGGTATTGATTATTTTTGTTCTAATAATAATCATGATAATTAATTAAGACAATAATTTAAAACTAATATATACGTACTTTTTCTAAAGTTAGTATCAATTTTATTTTCATTTTCCTAAATTTACTATTAATTACTTTGGGAAGAAAACTAAATTTAGTATTGATTATTTCTATTTAATAATATCTATGTATCAATTTAAATTTATATTTAAATGTCACATGACATCTTCATTGCATACAATTATCATGTGATATTTATTAATAATATATAATAAATGAAAGGATGTTTTGCCACATGGTTTAATTTTAGCTACCACATTGCCACATGACATGATTTTTAAAATATAACAGCCACATGTCAGCTTTCTGGTTAAATAACTGTTATGGCGATCATTAAGGCAATAATTTTTATTCAAAATTAAAATTAAAGTGTAAGTATTTTTCCTAAATTTAGTATTAATATTATTTTAATTTTTCTAAATTTAGTATTGATTGTTTTGTTCTAATAATAATGATGATAGTTAATTAAGACAATAATTTAAAACTAATATATACTTACTTTTTCTAAACTTAGTATCAATTTTATTTTAATTTTCCTAAATTTACAATTAATTAATTTTCAAAGAAAACTAAATTTAGTATTGATTATTTCTATTTAATAATAACTGTGTATCAATTTAAATTTAAATTTTAAATGTCATATGACATCTTCACAGCATACAATTGTCATGTGATATTTATTAATAATATGATTTTAAAAGAAAATATTTAATGTCTAATTAGATAAATATTTAATGTCTAATTAACTAAGTATTTAAATTTAATTATTGAAACAATATTTTAAAAACTTTTAATTTCAAACTCAACATGCAATTCAAATCGAGATTTTATTTGAAAAATAACCAACTAAATTACTTAAAATTTAAAATTAACAATTTCAATATTAAAATAGAGCATATGTAGTTTAGAAATTTTAAATTCTAATGGTAACAATCAATCTGAGTATTTTAGTTTAATAATTTCAAATTTTGAAAATCTTATATATTTTAACAATATCGTATAATTTTTGTCTGCATTATATAACATGTTAAGTCGCTGGATCGGTAGACATCCGAGCGTGTTCTTGACGGAAGGAAACAGAACCAAAAACCAAGAGACAAACAATAACACGAACTATAATAAAATGGTTTCATTGATAAAACTTAACGATTACAAGCTTGTTATAACATAAAAATCAAGACTCTTGGCAAGGGGAGATCGAGTATGATCTCCGGCAGCACCTAGGCCCCAGGCACACTCCTTTTTATTTCTACACAATGAAACTGGTATTTATAGGCCTCAGCCCATATCAGATGCGACTGAGCCCATTCGTACGATTGGACCATGCGTATGGTTCAATTGTACGACTGGACCATACTAATGGTTTAGTCTTACGAATGGCCCAATCGCATCTCTCAGTCGCACGACTGGTCCATTAGCATGGCTCAGTCGTACGGGTGAGTCTCATCGCATATGCCCCTGCGAATGACCCAGTTGCATGTGTTTACAACATATCAGGTGTATACATTAAGCCTAGACTATTCGACAAGCGACGAGCACACTATATATGACAATATATGCTCTGACATAACATAATATCATTATTTTATTATATATATAACACTTTGTTCTGTTTGTTATTCTTCCACCATCAAAGATAACACTTTGTTTCTATTTGTCATTCTTCCATTATCGAAGATAACATAATATCATTATATTATTATACGAAATAACTTCTTCTATGATCAAAGAGTCCAGATATTATGTATGAATAACTTCTCCTACTTCTCAATTATTCACAAAATCATTATTTCGGACTCATTTCATAGTACATTCAATTATAATATCATGTACATAGATTTAAAAATCAGTTTTTTTGATAAACCTTAATACTATAGTTTTTAGTCCAGCAACCAACTTCACTTGTTAGTTTTTTATTCATGTATATTTGTTTATATATTATTGATAAACCATCAAGTTATTTTCCTCAATAGGACATCATCAATATTAGAAGTAACTTTTTAAAAAAATCTTGATATATCATGCCGTGATTCGTTTATGAAAGCAACCAATGTATAATAATCCGGTAGAAACTTACTATATTGAGTTTATTGTGGTTGAAGATGAGATATTGTTCAATTAATCGAATTTTTATCTTATTCTTTTAATACTTGTCTTATAAAACAAATGTGCTATATATCCTTTATATATCCTTAATTTTTTACATTTTTAATTACAAGACACTACAATACAGCTGCATATCCTTAAATTATAATTTCTTAATTTTGAGAAGTTATTCAGTGAATATGGTTAAAGATCTTTTTACAAAAAAAGGTTTTAATATTTAAAAACATTAATATTATTTGTTTATGTATTTAATTATTACATTTAATTTACATATATACACATTTATTTAAAAGACCTTCGCATGCATATATATTATAAACTTATTAGTAATAACTAATAATTTATATTTCTATTTATTTTAAAAAGTAAATTACATGGATGGCTCTTGTAGTTTGGACAAAAATTTGGATTGATAATTAAATCTTTAAAATGTCAAATATAATCTCTAATGTTATATTTATCTTTCATCAATTGTTCTTTTTCTGTTAGTTCGATTTCTAATGTTAAATTTTTTGAAATGATTATTTTACCAACAATATTCATCTATGTAATTTACTTTTTATTTAAATAAAAATATTTTAAAATGTCATTTTTAGAATATTTAAGTTTTTAAATTTCCTCTAAAACTTATATTTTTTAAAATGTCTCTCTTAAAACTTTTTGATTTTTAAAGTTACTTTTTAAAAGCATTATAGTCTTTCTTAAAATAATTCCGTTTTTAAATGTAATTTTTATTCATTTTCTACATATGATTTTTAAAACTATTTGTTTATTGAACGTTTTTAAAAATATAAAAAAATGTTGTTTGATAATGAATTGCTTTTGAAAAAGATGTATAATGTAGTGACTGGTTTTTAAAGATATTTTAAAAATAGATGGTTTATGAAAAAACTTTAGAAAACAAAAAAGTTTTATGAAAACGTTTAAAATTTCAAATGATCTTAACAACAACATTTAGAAAACGGACAATTTAACACATTAAAAAGAAAACATTTAATACAAAATGTTATTAAAAAATTTATTCATGTATTTAAACGTATTTTATTATATAATAAAGATATTAGTAATGAAAAATTCCAAATTTAAAAAATAAAAAAGACTGGAAAAACATGAATATAAAGCTTTCCTTAATAACAATAATACTATATTTTAAATGGTAAGTTAAATGAATGGTTGATACGGGTAAAATGTCATTTTTAAAATTTTTAACATTACTAACGGTTGACTAACAAAATTTGGGACCATAGATGGAAAAAATGAAATATTAGGGATTATATTCATAATTTTTAAACAAGGATCAAACCAAAAAATTTAGCAAAATATAAGAACCATGCGTGTAATTAACTATATTTTAAATATAATTTTTTTAACCCATGTAACACACGCATGGTTAGGCTAGTTAAATATAAACAAAATATTCATGAGTTGAAGTATATTAATAATGAGAAAACAAAGTTTTTGAAGCAATACAAACACATACACTTGAAGCCTAAAAGATTATATTAAAATCAGATAAAGCTTAAATTTAACGTGTAGTCGCTTTAGAGAAGATGTAGAAGTAGTATGTTGTTACAGGGTAAACGAAATTGATGCCAATTGTTGTCCGAAAAAGAAAACATAATGCAAAAGGGAGTTGCTTCATTGATATATTGAGCCGAGAAGAGGGAATATCATTAGGGAGGGTGAAATCGTGAACTGCCAATAAAGATAGGAACAAATTAAAAAAAAATACGGGTGATTATGTGGAATAGTTAAGTGCGATCAAGGGGAAAAGGATTCCATATGTAATACTTGATTCAATTACCTTTAATAACCAAACACTCCTATTTTCATTACCCTTGAATGGGTTATCTCATTCTCTCTTTCAATACATCATACCAAACACCCCTTAATTATGTTTTGTATGAGGTAATGGAATGGAAAAAATGGAATGGATAAATGAATAAAAAGTACAAAGTATTGCAATTATCTATTACATTTCATTGTTCTGTTTGATTACCATGTGGAAATAAAATAATCATTACTTTGTGTTGTATGTTATACAAAGTAATAGAATACAAAAGTGGTTATGGTGGTGATGACCAGTGCTGGTGGCTAATGGTGGTAGGGGGTGACCGGTGTGGATCCCAGTGGTGGTGTCTGGTGACGAACCGATGTTGGTGGTCGGTGGTGATGATGGTGACTATGGATGGAAGACTAAATGAAATGAAGAAAAAGAAGGGGTCCAATGGAATGAATTTGATCTGTTTAAAGGTAATACGATTGCTTATTAATGAATCATTTCATTCCCTTTACCAAATAATACATGTTCTTTTTTCTATTCACTCTTAGAGTTTGTTTGGTATAGGTAATGAAATGAACTAAGGAATAAAATAGATAAGGGAATGGAATGGGCAAAGGAAAGAAATTAATCATTATATTTTATTGTTATGTTTGGTTACACTATGATGATGGAGTAAATCAATACATTGTGTGTTTCTTAGGTAGGAAATAAGAAGAAAGAATAGAATACAAAGTGGCTATGATAGTGAAGATCGATGTTGGTGGGTGGTGACCGGTGGTAGTGATGGCCGATGGTTATTGATGGTGGTTGTCAGTAGGTGGTGGTGGTGGGTGGCTGCTAGTGATGATTGTTGTTGGTAGTCGGTTGTGATTGGTTGTAGAGGTGGTTGTAACATTTGCCCATTTTCATATTATAAACCCAAACCCAAACTCATCACTCATCTTTAACTTTCATACGGTGGAATTTCATCATTAAACTTTTTTTATTTTAATGAATCATATGCATTAGAAGTCTAGTTTATTCATTGTTTTATTCAACTTTTGTGTATGAAATCATTTAGACGATTTATTTAAAAATAAAGTTTTATAAATTTAAGAAGTTTTGCTTACAGATCAGGAACTATGATATTGATAACATCATCTCCCTCCCTTTAGAAGAGTTCAATGAACTGGCTAACATGAAAATGTCAAGAGAGAAGAAGGAAGCAGAGGATGCACGGTTGCTCCTTTATATCAAGGAGGAAAGGAGACTGAAAATGCTCTACAAACATATTCCTACTCTCTCACTAGTTCAATAAAGCCCTGTGTAAGATGACTAAAGCACCTATCAAGGAGGAAAGGAGACTGAAAAGGCTCTACAAACTACCTTTATATCAAAAATGGTCCTCAACCAAAAGTCTGAAGTTGAGATGGGAACGATGACTAAAGCACCTATCATCACCCCATAAAACTTCAGATCATGGAGTAGACATATCGAAGGTTTCATCAGGTACGAAGATGGCATGATGTGGCAATCTATCGTCAATGGTCCTTACAGACCAAAGGTTGTTGCACCAGGTGGAAATGGTTCCATGATAGAGAAAGTTGTAGAAGACTATTCTGATGAAGACCGCAAAAAGTTGGACATTGATAGCAATGCTATGACTGTTATAATGACTGCAATACCCAACTCCATCATGGTGGGTTTTGAGCATTGCAAGTCAGCAAAGGAATTATTTGATGCCTTGTCCCAGATGTACTCCAGCTCGAAAGACTCCAAGAAAGATTCACCGAAGCAACAGTTCGAGAACTTCACTTATATTGCTAGAGAGACCCTCAGCCAGCGATACTTTACGTATATGGATCTTATTTACTCCCTTTAGTCTATGGGAATTGCCTTTGAACTAAGAGATGTCACTTAAAAGTTCATTAGTGCACTCCTAAATGAGTGGACATTAAACTATGTGTCAATCAAGAGGACAGAAAACTTAAACTCCCTCACCGTGACTGAACTATATGGCATCCTTGATGGATACCATGTAGAGATGAAGAACAATCGAGGCTAATAGATGAGCAGACCTTCAAGCCTTCCTACTAGCAACACGTTAATGGTGCTAAAGGCTCAGGACCCCCAAATCTCAACAGTACCTGACATACACCCAGTAACTATCTTGTTCTTCGGCGCCATACATCTCTTTCCCTGAGACTCCAAGGTCTCAACAGGGGCAACAATCTTCTTTCCAGGATGGATGTGACTTTGTCTCAGGAAGTGAACATTCTGGTGGCTTTTAAGACTGCTTTGATGATCGAGAATGTTTTAGCCCAGATGACGTGGAATATGTGGACATTGTCCAACAGATGGCTTTGTTAACCTACCAAGCAAAGAAGTTCTTCAAAAGAACTGGAACGTAGTTTCCCCAGAACCCAACTAACAGCAAGTTTGGGTTTGAAAAGTCAAAGGCCAAATGTTACAACTGTAACCAACTTGGTCATGTTGCCAGGGAATGTAAGGCTCCTAAGTCAAATATAGGAACCTCACATGCCTCCTCACATCCCTTTACACCTAAAGCCACTAGGAAGTCAACTGAAACAACTGCTGTAGCTCTAGAAGTTGACTGGAGCTTCATGGTACAGGATGTGACTCCTGCTCAAGCACTCATGGCTGTAATAGATGACAACAAGGCATATGAACATCTATGTACTCTAGTTTGTATTGCTAAGGTTAAGTTATATCAGGACTACAACATGGAAATTAAATATGATATTAAGTCTTTAAATATCTTAAAATCTGATTTTAAAAAGGTTGAATATGACTATTAAAAGAAAATTGAAGATTTAGAGAAAACTATGTCCTTGTTAAAACATGAACATACCAACTACAAGACTCAAATCAAAGATTTGATATCCAAATTGATTGAGGCTCAAGCCCAGCTTGTCACATCTGTGGCTCAAGCCAGGAAACATGCTATCTTAGAGCAAAACTTTCAAGCCATTCTTGCATCATCCACTCACTCAAAACTTTGTTATCAAAATAAAGATGGGTTGGGAACCAATGAAATTGCTTCACCACATTCTTATAAGTTTATTACACAACCAAGGTGTGGTACTGAAGAGCAAGAGGTTCCATTTACTTACCTACCTTCCCATGAGTCAAAGAGTGATGCAACTTTGGAGACCATCACAGGGAAGAACCAGATAGACCAAACCCCTCTTACCAGTGATGACCAACCCTTAACCACCAAAGCTAGAAGAAGCTGGGCTAAGGCAGCTAGAAAAACTGCTAAAATGGTGGTTGAATCTAAGTTGAGGATTGACCCAAAACAAAAGAGTGTGTTCATCTCAGTTGGATTCCAGGTGGTGGGAAATGCTGATCCTAGAAAAGTGTGTAGTACCAGTACACCTATCCGACAAAAGGATTAGAAGAAAAAGGGAAGACCTACTAATAAAGACAAGAAGAACAAGAAACAATAGCCTTCAAATTCCCAAAAGACTAACATTACTTGCATAATGTGTGTTCTGCAAAACCACATGCCAAAGATTGTTATTACAATCCTGCTAGCACATATAATGCAAACAATGTTAAAAAGGAAGGAGTTAGGGAAAATTTCACATTTGCACCTTATCATATGATTCAAGTGATGAAAAAAGGAAAGCTTGTTGCTGAAGCAAGGTTGCTTTTGGAAGAATGTCTTTCTTCTAAAGGGAAAATGGCTTCGGAAGGTAAAGCTGTTAAGACTCAAAAGAACAAGAGAGTCCCCTTGATACCATCCTAGAAGAAGACTACTTTGGAAGAAAAGGTGGTGAAGGCTTTTTTCGAAAAGAAAGAAGCTTCGGAGGAATGTCATGCTGCTCAAGCTTTATCAAGCTCATTCTCAATGATCAACCAAGGGGTGGAATGGAAGATCAAAGAAGATACTACAGCCCAAGCCTCTTCTTCACAAGCACCTATTGAACCCCCATGCATAAATTTTTGTTCAATAAAATCCTCATTATTGGAAAATCCCAAGACCAAAAAGGCTTGAGTTTCAGATAAAAACTAACCTTTTCACCTTATGTGCAGGGACATCCATTTAACAAGAACAATAATGTGTGGATTGTAGATAGTGGATACTCCAGGCATATGACATGGAAAAGATCTCTCCCTCAACAATTTTAACATTTTGATGGAGGTCCTGTTCAGTTTGGAGGTGAGGTTGGAGGATACATTTCTGGAAGAGGAAGTGTATCGAACAGCAAGTTAAAAGTTGACAAAGTACACTTTCTCAAACAACTTGAACACAACCTGTTAAGTGTTTCTCAATTCTGTGATCAAAAGCATCAAATGCTTTCCATAGAACATGAGTGCATTATCCTCAAACCAGGGATGACAATTCCTCAAGAATTGGTGCTTCTTAGATCTCCCGGAAAGGAGATATGTACAAGTTGGATATGAACAATGCTTCCCCATTGGAAGAAATATCATGCTTTCTTTCCAACGCTGATGCTGATGATTCAACACTATGGCATAAACAAATGTGTCATGTCAATTTTAAAACCATGAATAAATTGGTTAAAAATAACTTTGTACATGGTTTGCCTAAAAAGGAATTTTTCTGCAAAAGATTACACGGGTCTTTTTTTAAGAACAAAGGATGAAACTGCTAAAACTTTAAAGTACTTTATTCTTAAATTTGAAAATTAGATTGATCAGAAGGTATGTGCAGAATCGGGTTCTTGTAGTTTAGTCAGCACTGCTAAAACAAATGTGTCATGTCAATTTTAAAGTACTTTAGTCAGCACTGCATGCTATGTGCAGAATCGGGTTCTTGTAGTTAAGCCACATGGAAAAAATCCTTATGAGCTACGAAACAAGAGGCCATCATTCATTGGCTTTCTAAGGTCCTTTGGGAGCAGGTGTACCATACTTAACACAAAAGACAATTTGGAAAAATTTGCTGAAAAGTCAGATGATGTTATCTTTATTGGATTTTCCTCCAACTCTATTGCTTATAGAGTGTATAATATTAAAAATCCACAATTTGAGGAATCATCCAACATTATTGTCAATGAGCACACTCCTTGTGTTAGGGGGAATGACCCTGATGATATTTTTGACTTAGAAATGTTCCTAACTATTCTAAACCATCTTGTGAGAATGTTTTAGCCGAAACATGTACTTAAAGTGATTATGATGATAACCAACTGTTTGAGTTATCCAGACCCATTCCAAGTACTCCAAGAGCCGTTGAAGATTAGGCTCCCACTATCTTAAGATCCGATAGTATAACTATTTCAAGAGATAGTGGAGGTTCATTCTATGGTCCACGTAATGAGCCTCAACACTCATTAGGTGACACTGGGCAACACCAAGCTGATGGAAGTAGCATTTTGAAGGAACAAGCAACTGTTAATGTTGCTTTTCAACCAATTAATGCTCATGGTGTTTCCTATTCATTCAATTAGTCCTCATTGAATGAGTTTGAAATAACAGTTTGTCCAAGTGTTAAAGCTCCTGAGCAAAATATGTCCAACCTGGATTTATCTTTGCTACTAGAGGTGATCCTTAGGCTTAGGATTCACAAAACTCATCTAGCTAAGAACATCATAGGAGAAGTCTCTAAATATGCGAGAACAAGGGGAAAACTCACAATGGGAATGTTTATCTGTACTCATGATTTTATCTCAGATGGAAACGCCTTAAAGGATAGTAGTTGGGTTGAGTCAATGCCAGAGGAATTGCTTCAATTCAAAAGTCAAAAGGTTTGGAACCTATGTCTGCTACTATCTGGTCAAGTACCAATAGGCATAAAATGGGTTTTTAGGAACAAGAGAGATTATAGAGGCTTGATAATCAAGAACAAGGCAAGACTGGTAGTTTTAGGATACACCCAAGAGGAAGGAATAGATTATACTGATGTTTTTGCACCTTTTGCAAATGTTGAGGCAGTTAGGATCTTCCTTGCTTATGCTACATCCAAGAATTATAATGTCTACCAACTTGATGTTAAGTGTGCCTTTCTACATGGGGATATAGATAGGAAAGTCTATGTGTGTCAACCTCGAGGATTTGAAGATCCACAACACCCCAACTATGTTTGTAAGTTGGATAAAGCTTTATATGGGCTGCACCAAGAACCTAGGTTGTGGTATGAGACTTTGTCTTAGTTTAACCTGAAGATGAGTTCCATGGGGAATTCAGGTAAAACAGATGAAGGAAGGGTTCTTTATCAATCAATCTAAGTATGTGTCTAACATCCTAGAAAGATTTGATATGAAAGATTGTAATCCAGCCAAGACACCCATACCTAGAAACTATAATCTTTGTCATGACTCCGAGGGGGAGGATTCTGATTAGCATCAGTATAGGGCAATAATCGGGTCTCTCATATATCTCACAGTAAGTAGACCTAATATCATGTTTGCAACATGCATTTATGCAAGATATCAGGTTGCTCCAAAGTTGGCTCACCTAGTTGCTGCCAACAAAATCCTTAGATACCTTAAAAGAGCACCTAAACTAGGTCTTTGATATTCAAGGAACAACAATTTCAATCTCTATGGCTATTCTGATAGTGACTATGGTGGCGTAACATCAACAAGAGATCAAAATCTGGAGGATGTTAATTTCTTGGTGGAAGGATCATCTTATGGCAATGCAAAAAGCAATCTTGTGTCTTTACATCAACTGCTGAGGCTGAATACATTGTTGCTGCTAGTTGCTATGCTTAGCTGCTATGGATTCAAAATATGATGTTAGACTATGTATTCAACTTATGAGTACTCTTATCTACACTGACAATAACAATGCTATCTCCATTACTGAAAATACAATTAAGCACTCAAAGACAAAACATATTTGTTGGACCAAAAGAACCAATGAGCCAAGATCAGAAAACCTCTAAGTCCCACATGATATCACAACAACTGCTAAAGGCTTCATCAGCAGTTCGACAAGTGCTGAAGACTTCAACAGCTGAAGATCAAGTACTGAAGCTTAACAGCTGAAGAAAAAAGTGTGCTGAAGTACAACAGCTGAAGAACACAAGTCTGAAGCATAACAGCTGAAGAGTCCACAAGTGTTGAAGATCAACAACTGATGTACAAAGTCTAAAGACAAAGACTGAAGACATCAGCTGATGACATCTACTGAAGTCATCAGCTGATGAAACGTCTGAAGTTCAAGTCTGAAGACCAAGTACTGAAGTTTCAGTAGTTTGTCACAACAGCTGAAGAGATACTTCTTCAGTAGTTGTGATATCAGTAGTTTTATGTTTTTACTTTCAGTAGTTTTGTAAAACGACTGAAGAGCTTGTTCTTCAGTCGTTGTAGTTTCAGTAGTTTCTTTTCAGTAGTTGTAGTAACTGATAACACTTAGTATTTTTGTAAGAAGATGTCAGCTGTTTTGACATCTTCAGTAGTTGTGTTTCAGTGTTTAAATAATTCTGTTAGATGTCACTATCAAGTGACATCAGCAGACGTCACATCTCCTATATAAGGAATGTTCCAGCACGACATTCCTATATAAGGGATGATTGACCTGATTGTATGTGTGACACTTTTTGCCACCACGAAAGCGTGTGATTGAATGAAATATTCTTTTTGCAGCAGAAACTTTCTCTCTATAACTAATTCTGTTCATTGCAATATCTTGGTATTCTTGCTCGAATTGTGCTAGTTGGTACTCTATTCCGCTGCTGAAATCATTCGAATCGATCAAACTAGATGCTGAGATCCTATCAAATGGTATCAGAGCAGGTTAATCATTGATCGATCTAACAATTGATCATTGAAACTGCTCATTTGCTCTAAGTTTGATCGAACTAGCAAATTCGCACGAATCTGTTATAGAGATTGAAGTTCTGTCGCTTTTGGCTATTTTAATTGAGGTTCTTAGTGGTTTTGAGCTAAATTTGTTTTGCTTATCTTGAATTTGTCTGAATTTTCTAAAATGACTACTCCCTCCAATGATCCTCACAATACTGGTTCCTCAACCAAGCCTCCGATGCTGGTTAGGAATGAGTATAACATATGGCAACGACGAATGCTCCATCACCTGTCTGTTAACAGTTCAGGTTGTTGGACATCAGTGGTACATGGTCCACACAAGCCTATGGTGAATAACCCGGAAACCAATCAAATGGTTCCGAAGAGGAAGGAGCAATACTCAGATGAGGATAAGAAATTGTTTGAATTGATGCAAAAGCCCATGGAATTCTGGCCATGGCACTGCCCAATGAAATCTATTCTGGGCTAATGCATTATGAAACTGCCCATGACCTCTGGAATGCCTTGAAAGAACAATTTGGAGGAACAGATGAGGTCTTGGCAAATAATAGAGAAATCCTTGCCCAACAATATGAGACATTCTCTCATAGGAAGGGTGAGACACTGACTCAACAGTTTGAGCGGTTCTCTTGTTTGATCTCTGAATTAAAAATGGTCAAACATGAGTACACCAATAGCCAGATGAATAACAGATTTCTCAGATCACTGCCTGAGAGATGGGACACATATACTATTGTCCTACGCTCCAGTGCAAATTTGGACAAACTATCTCTCACCCAACTCCATGGGAAATTGCTCACATTGAGAGAGAGATAGAACAGAAACGAAAACTGTCATCATCTGGAAAGCTCACTGATGACTTTGTACCAGGAAACACTGCCTTGGTTGGTCATGTGTCAAAATATGCTTCATCTGAATGCCAGTATGATGAGCATATTGATTTCTCTTCAAACACTTCTGATTCTGCATTTGTGAGTGTTGATAGTCAGTTTACTGGGTGTAATAATGACAATCTATGCTTCATCATGGATGATCTCAAGGGGATTGCTGATGATGACTTAGAAGAGATGGATATTTTGAGCCAAATGGCCTTGATAAATATCAGATCTCAGAAGTTCTACAAAAGAACTGGAAGAAAGTTCCCAGGACTCTGGCAAAACCAAAGTTGGTTTTGACAAGAGTAAGTTGAGGTGTCACAAATGCCACAGGCTTGGACACTTTGCTAGAGAATGTAGATCATCTGGATCTAATTCTTCTGCACCCTTTGTGACTTTCCCTGGCAATAGTCAACAACACAGAGGGCAACATCCTGTCAATTCTGGTCATCATTCTCAACCACAATCTCCTGCATATTTTGTTCCTCAGGGTCCAATGCCATATCCTTACCCTTGTTATTACATGCCACAAACCAGTCAAGGTTCAAGCACCCATTGCTCAACAACCACATGCTCTTCCTGAGCCTCAACCATCTCAATCTCATCAACCTCCTCAACTCAACAACACAGCTTCTTCACCCCTGGAGTTGTTGACTGGAGCAGTTTACCAGATGACATGTCTGGTCATGAACAACTGCTCACAGGTGCTGGTCAACATGGTGGTGACAGTCCTTTTGGGAATCTGGCACTTATGGCTCTGGAGTCTGCAGATGGATCATCCTCAAATGCCTCTTCATCACAGGTATCACAGGTATCCTCTGAGGCTAAGGCCAAATTATGTTCTGAAACATGCATAGCAGCATTTGCCTCTATTAGAGAAGCAAATGTAGCTTTAATTAATAAGAACATAGAGCTAGAAAAGATCATTTCCAAAAGAAAAGCTGAGTTTGAGTCTACACTTAAGAGAAAAATGATGAGATTTATAAACTTAAATGCCAAATCACTGATGATAAGGCTAGGGAAGAGGTACTTTTAGAAAAGTACAAAGACCTCAAAGAAACCCTTGCAGTCACCCAAGTAGAGTGTGATCGATGGGTACAATCATGCAAAGGTTTTGAAATGCTTCTTAGTAAGCAATCAGCTTCCAATGTGAAGTTTGGCATTGGTTATAATCACACTGCTCCTCCTACAGATTTTGCTTCAAGAGCAGAAGTGAAATCTAATGGAGAAAGCAATAACCAATCCACCTCATCATGTGATTCACTTTCTGATAGAGCACCATCAGAAGTTGAAGTTAGTATTATTCCCTCGTTGAACCTATCAGCTGATCTTGATGGTTCAAATACTGACACTCACATGATCAAAGAGTTGATCAACTCAGGAGTTATTTCTGGAAGTCCTGAAAGGACTGGAGAGCAAGATTTAACACCTGAAGTTCAAACTCCAACTACTGTCAGCACTGAAGAGAAGAAAACTGTCAGTAGAAAGGGTTTGAAGACTACTAAAGAGGAAGTCAAGAAAGCAAATAGTGCTTCCAAAGTGCTGAAGAACAAGTCTTCAGTAGTTTCATTCTCTTTAGTTGATGATCAACATAAGATGAAGAAGAAACCATGTGAAATATGTGTTTGTTCAATCATCTTAAATGATGTTGGTACAAAAGAGGATCCAAACTCAAACATAAAGAGGAAATTAAAGAGAAAATGGTTAAAATGAAAACTGAGTTTGAAGCCACATTTGTACCAGCAACATCAAATCCTGTACCCTTAAGTCCAAAAAGAAATCCAAAAAGGAAGGGTTAAACAGGTAACAGCTGAGATTGCTCAAAAGAAGAAGGTGCAACATAGGAACTTATCAAACTCCAATGCCAATGTGTCTGGAGAGCTGAAAGCTTTATCACAAAATCAGACACAGCTGGTTATGATGGTTCAACATCTATTGGGAAGAGTTAACCAATTAGATGTTCCTATGTTGAAACCACAGAAAAGGAGGTCCAAGCCAAAGGATTCCTCTTCTTCACCATCTTCTTCCTCTCAGGCTGTTGTTTCCAACAAACCTGTTAGTTTACCATCTGTTGATGAGAACAGGCCCAAAACCAAAAAGGTTTGGTCTCAAAATCTAACTAATTTGTGTGTTTTGCAGGGTTCTTCAACATGCCACAGAGGCATCTGGTATGTAGACAGTGGAGGATCCATGCATATGACAGGAAACAGATCACTTCTTAATGACTACTCTCAAGGAAGGAAGGGGTTTGTGTCATTTGGCAATGATGCAAAGGGTTACATCATCGGCAAAGGCTTTGTTTCCAATGGGGAAATAAAGTTTGATGATGTTAACCATGTGGAAAATCTCAAGTACAACCTCTTGAGTGTCAGTCAAATGTGTGACAAAGGCCATGTTGCTCTTTTCACCAGTCAGAACTGTCGGATTCTGTCATCCAAAGTTCTAAGTTTGATTGATAAGGTGTTGGATGAATACACTCTCCTGAAGGCCAACAGGACAGGAAGAGTGTATGCCTTAGATCTTTCCAAGAAGATAGATCTCAAAGGCCATCCTTGCCTATTTTCCAAGGCTTCCCCTCAAGAATCTACTCTATGGCATAGAAGGCTGGGTCATGTTAATCTCAAAAACATAAATCAGCTGACAAACCATGGTTTAGTAAGGGGACTGCCTATGAAGGAGTACAAATGTGAAGATAACTGCACTGCTTGTTTAAAAGGAAAACAACACAAAGCTTCATTTCCCTCCATAGAAGAACCTAAGTCCACTGCTGCTTACAGCTTCTTCACATGGATCTCTTTGGTCTGTGAGAGTGATGAGTATGGCTAAGAAGAAATACTGTCTGGTAATTGGATGATTACTCCAGATTTGTATGGACTTTCTTCTTGCATTCAAAGGATGAGGCAGCTCAGAAGATTATCAACTGTGTGAGAGAGAGAGAGCACACAAGTAGTACCTCTTAGTCAAGTGTATTAGAAGTGATAATGGAACAGAATTCAGAAACAATACACTTGATGAGTTCTACCTCTCAAAGGGAATCAAGAGGCAGTTTAGCATTCCAAGAACTCCTCAACAAAATGGAGTAGTGGAGAGAAAGAACAGGACCCTTATTGAAGCTGCAAGGTCCATGTTGGCTGATTCTGGATGCCAATGACTTTTTGGGCTGAAGCTGTCAATACAGCTTGCTATGTACAGAATAGAGTTCTAGTAAATCAGAGGTTGATGAAGACTCCATATGAAGTTCTTCATCATTTGGCCCCTCTAATTTCATTCTTCAGAGCTTTTGGGTGTCCTTGTTTCATTCTCAACACACGGGATCAACTCCAAAAATTTGATCCTAAGGTGGATGCAGGGTACTTTGTTGGTTATTCATCAACTTGCAAAGCATACAGAGTCTTCAACTGTAGAACAAAGATGGTTGAAGAGACTCTACATGTTAAGTTTAATGAATCTCCAAAGGACAAGATTCCACAAAGCCCTGTGGAGCTATTTGATTTGGACATACTGCAATATGTTCCTTATCAAACTCCTGCTGTTGCTCCTGTCAACAGTTCACCACCTGGTGGTACTGCTGGTGCTGATGATGATGATGATAGCAGTACTCACCTCTTCAGGTTTAGTGACAAACTGCCTGTGTCCTCTAAACCTGATGCTCCTGTAGCTTCAGTAGCTTCATCCACAACAAGTGCTGATGAGATTTCTGCATCTTCAACTTCATTTGAGTTGCCACCATCTACATGGTTTCAAGAGTCTACATCAACATCTGTTGCTGCTGAAGGTTCTACAAACACTTGCACTGATCTCATTGTTTATCCAGAGCTGAAGAATCACCCAATGTCTCAAATCATTGGTGATATCAATGCTGGAGTTTCAACCAGAAGTCAATTGTCCAATTTCTGCTTCTATGCTCTCTTCATCAGTCAGCTAGAGCCAAAGAATTATCATGTTGCACTTAGAGACAATGGCTGGGTTGAAGCAATGCAGCTTGAGCTTCTTCAGTTCAAAAAGCAGCAAGTGTGGGAGCTTGTTCCTCTTCCCCCAGGTAAGTGTGCAATAGGCACTAAATGGGTGTTTAGGAATAAAACAGATGAAAATGGGCTTATTGTTAAGAACAAGGCCAGACTGGTTGTTCAGGGGTTTGCACAAGAAGAAGGTATTGATTATGATGAAACCTTTGCCCCTGTAGCCAGACTGGAGGCAATTAGATTGTTCTTAGCCTATGCTGCACTCCACAATCTTAAAGTTTTTCAAATGGATGTTAAAAGTGCATTTTTATATGGTAAAATAAAAGAAGAAGTTTATGTGTGTCAACCACCAGGTTTTGAGGATAATAAACACCCAGAATGGGTATACAAGCTTGATAAGGCTCTTTATGGGTTGAAACAAGCTCCTAGAGCCTGGTATGAGACATTATCTAACTTTCTTCTGCAAAATAATTTCACTAGAGGCTCCATAGATAAAACTTTATTTATTAAGAAGGTGGATCAGCATAAGCTACTTGTTCAAATTTATGTTGATGATATATATTTGCATCCTCTGATCCCCAGTTGTGTGATGATTTTACAAAATTAATGCAAATGAAGTTTGAAATGAGTGCAATGGGAGAATTACAGTTCTTCTAGGCTTGCAAATCAAACAAAAAGCTGATGGAATTTTCATTCATCAGTCTAAATACAAAAGATCTTTTAAATAAGTTTGATTTACAAAACTGTAAGCCCTGTTCTACTCCCATGTGCAACACCACACAATTGGATGTTGATCAGAAAGGTAAAGCTGTTGATGAAACGCTTTACAGATGTATGATTGGGTCCTTGATGTTAACAGCTTCTAGACCAGATATTATGTTTGCTACATGTGTTTGTGCTAGATTTCAGGCTGCACCTAAAGAGTCTCATCTGATTGCAGTCAAGAGGATCTTTAGATATTTGCAAGGTACACAATCTCTAGGTTTATGGTATTCCACTGGGCACTCTTGCAAATTAGTTGCTTTCTCTGATAGTGACTATGCAGGGTGTAAGTTGACCAGGAAATCAACTTCTGGTGGATGTCAATTCCTAGGCAACTGTTTGATTTCTTGGCAGAGTAAGAAACAAACATCTGTTGCTACATCCACTGCTGAAGCCGAGTACATTGCTGCTGCAAGTTGTACATCCCAAGTACTCTGGCTTCAGAATCAACTTTTGGATTATGGCATTACAGAGACTAAGACTCCGTTATTAATGGATAGTGCTTCAGCTCTTTGCATTGTCAAAAATCCAGTCCAGCACTCTAGGACCAAACATATAGAAATTAGACATCATTTTATAAGAGATTGTTTTGAAAAGGGTCTAATTAATCCTATGTTTGTGCCTAGTGCTGATGAGCTTGCAGACACATTTTACTAAGCCTTTGGATAGTTCAACTTTCCACAACCTGGTGTTAAGGCTTGGTATGCTGCAGCTAGAATAAGTGACAACTACTGATGATCTCAGTAATAAGTACTGATGATCATTGGTAACCATGTCACATATAAGTACTGATGAGTTCTTTTACCCTCAGTAGTTTTTATAACTACTGAAGGCTAAATGCCTCACAAGTACTGAAGTACTTTATCTGTTCTAACTACTGAGATGTAGTTACAACTACTGAAATCAGTAAAAACAGATAAGTACTGACGTCCTATGAAACACCTGAAAAGCAGATGAAAAGTCTGATGAGTAAGTGTTGAGGACAGTATGAAACAGCTGAAAAGCTAAGAATTGACGAAAACAGCTGATGAGTAATTTCTCTTCAGTTGTTTCTACAACTGCTGTTTCTAAACAACTGAAGCAAGACCACAGTCTTCAGTAGTTTCACAACTACTGATAACTAATACCAAGTCTTCAGTTGTTTACAACAACTGATGGCAAAACCACTGTCTTCAGTAGTTTCACAACTACTGATGACAAAAACCAAGTCCTCAGTTGTTTACATCATATGAAGTCAAAACCACTACCTTCAGTAGTTTCATAACTACTGATGGTTAACACCAAGACTTCAGCTGTTTCAACGTCTGATGGTCAAAACCAAGTCTTCAGTTGTTTTATAACAACTGATGACAACACCACCACTGTCAGTCGTTTTAAACCTCTGAAGGTTAATACCACGTCATCAGTAGTTTCAAACAGCTGATGACCACACCAAAACCTTCAGTAGTTTTCTTTCAGCCTTTTCCTCTCCCTACCCTATAAATACCTGTCTTCTTCTCAAACGTTCCATTAGCCGTTCTTCTGACCTTCATACTTTCAAAAATGGCAACCATGAGTCTAAAAACCCGACATAACTGCGTCGCCTACCTCACGAAATCGGCCTTCTGGACAAAGTTTGATCACGCCATAGACCTAATGGCTGATTCTCAATATAATACAGCTCTGCTCTTAAACCCGACCATCTACCCAGAGTCACTCAGTCAGTTTTGGTCCAATGCCTACGTTCACACTGATGTGCCTACCGGCCAAATCTCTGTTAGGTCATTGGTTAACCAAAACAAGTAGAGGTTACACCTGAAAGCATTCGTAGAGTGCTAAATTTACAAGATGCTGCTTGTGTGACTGAGTACCCGAAGGGCACAACTGATATGTCCTTCATCAACAATGGGTACGACGGAAATCTTCGAGCTGCTACCATACTGAAGAAGAACTTCCCTGATGCTGAACGATTAATTTCATATGGTGAATGTTTGCTTAGCCTCGAAGACATCCTCATGGGATCAAATGTCTTCCCGGTGGCAACAGGTATTATATTCAATTCTAGAACACCAACCTTTAAATTTTTCACAAATTGTGTTTCTAGAAATCAAAGATCTGGCACAGAAACCTGTGGGAAAAGATGGCTATTATATCCCAGGTTTCTGATGGCCATAATTTTAAATGAATTACAAACTGATGGCCTTGTTGGCCTTGGAGTCCCTGCACCAGCTGTTCTAGCTGAGGTATACTCCAGGCATAACTCCGACCAATCCTCAAAGAAGCTGCCCGTTTGCTAAAACCCAAGCAAAGGGAACCCACAGCTTCAATTGCCAGATCCAAAGTCCCCACCAAGCCAAAATCCAAACCCAAACAAGCTAATCAGGGAGATGAGTCCCCTGATGATGCTCCTGTACCACCCAAACAGGATAAACCTACTGGTTCAAACCCCCAGTAGTGTTAACGACTCAACCAGCCACAGCCGCACAGGTATCCTCTCAAAAGGATCCTGTTGCAACCATTTCAGGGGAAACCACATTGCTGAGACCTCTCTCACTTGAGGAGGTTATCATTGAAGAGCATCCCTCTCCCCGGATGCAATCAGCTTCTATCCCCCTCCCCATGCAAATGCCCCTCAAAGCCCAACCATTATAATTGCCAATGTGCTGACTCAGCTGCATGCCTCTCCTCCTCCTACAACCACCAACAAGGGGAGCAACAGCACTTGAGGAAGAGGATACACATGCTTCTGACAACCCACAGCACCGGGGTTTAAATGTTCTATCTCCTGGTGTGGATATGGAGACCAGAACATCTGGTGAGGCTGCCACCTCCTCTGAATCAGCATATGATCAGACTGAGGCTGGTAACATAACTAAGACCTCACCAGAGGCAACAGCTGATGAAGGACAAAGTCCTGAGGCTGGAAGTCCCCAGTTCCAAGACAAAGGGGCACATGCTACAACTGGTCTACACCCAGTGCATGTACATCCTGCTACAAGCAGGAGGTCAGGTGATTCAGCATCTGCTGATGATGACCTGGGCTTTTTCTACGATGTTCTTGCCCAGAACACAATCCTGAGGAGGAAGTCAGTAGGCTGCAAAAACTACTTGACCAACTCTCTCAAGGAGAAAGACCATCTGCCACCACATCAACCCAACAGATGGCACCTTCCTCTGAAGGTCCCTTAAACACACAGCCACTACAAAATTCTCAGCCACCTGCCTCTGTTTCTGGCACCATTTCTCAGGACCAAAACCCCCTGAGCAAATGGATGCTATCCCTCAAAATCCCCTATCTCTCATCACACCGCAGCTAACCGAATTTGTTATTAAAACTGTTGATGAGAGATCTTCTGTCTTACAACCCCTGGTGGAGGATGTACTGAGCCAACAACTTTCTGCTACTCAATCCCTTGCAACCAATGCACCCAAAAAGGGGGAGAGTTCAGCAGTGAAAGCTAAAAGAAAGAGGATGGAGAAGGAGAGAGAGAAAGAGAAGGATAAAGAGTGGAAAAAGAGAAGGATTGTGTGTATGAGGCCGAAAAAGAGAAGGAGAATGTGATTGAGAAGGGAGCTGAAATTGAAAAGTACATGAAAGTCAAAAAGATTTTCATGTCACATACAAGAAAAAGAAGAGTGCTGAGAAAGAGAAGAACTTGAACGAAATGGTTAAAGAGGCTGATGCTGAACACAGCAGATCAATGGACAATATCATTGATCAGCTGTTTAGGCAAGGTTTCGACACTGAAAAGCTGGATTCTGAAATAAGAAGATTAGAGATCGAAGAGATCCAACAAAGATGGGCCAGCTACAGCACTATGGATAGAGAGAGACTTGAGATCATGATCAGATTTATCAGCAAATACCTTGGGAGATCATTGATCGAAGTAAAATCATGGACCAGGGACAACATCTTGGCCATAACCTCCAAGATCTGTTCGTCTGAAGCATACACTAAGGGTTTAGTAGTCGAAGCTTTGAATGAAGCAGGAGCAGGGAGCAGGACTGAGCTAGCCAAACACTCAAAAGCCACACTCACCTCCAAAATGCTAACTCAGCCTGTCAACATTCCCTCTCCAAAACAACACAACCACAACCCACAAAACCAACTCCCTTACCCTCAAAACCAACAGCCGATGATGCACCTAAGCAGAAGAAGAGAAGGGTGTTGAGGCTTGTGGAAGAAGAAGAAAATGATGATGAAGAAGATAGGCTGCCGATCTCAGCTGTTCTGCAGTTGCCTAAGGCCAAAGATCTCTCTCTTGCAATAACTCCTGAGCAACAAAGAGATGCAATCAAAGTGAAATTAGAAGAAGAAGAACAACACAGATTGCATGATGAAGAGTTATTGAGGAGAGTAGATAAAGCTTATGCAGCCACTTCCTCCATCATCAATATGAAAAAACAAGCTCAGAGGATTTATACTCTTAGACATACTTTTCAGTATGTGAAAGAAAGAGTAAGAATTTGGCCTGATCCTAGGGTGGCTCACAGAATACAAAAGAAAAACATCCCTCAGAGATACATGGTCAAGTCAAAAAGATTGTAGATGAAGTGATCTCCTTGGCCATTGTAGTTTCACCCTGGGAAATCCTGGAAGATTTCAAAAAGGCCTACACCTCAAACATGCCTCCACAAAAGATGCTAGAGAACAGAATGATCAAAAAGGGGCTGGTGTATAAGAGGCTGAATGAGATCAGAAAGGATGAGTTACCACTGCTGTTAGAAGGTCATCATCCTGATGAATTTGCTTACAGACAGATTACAACAGTGGTACTCAAAAATGGAAAACAGGTCAAATTCCTGTCTGAGTACTATGGGCCTGAAGGATTCTTCGATGGTGAGGCAGAGGAGCTCACCATGGAGGAACAAATTGTATTTTTGGAGGCCTACACCAGGGAATCCTACAAGCTCATAGTTGGGAAGTGAGTCTCATGGATGGGGGAACAGCTCAGTGTCCAATTCCCCAATACAGAGCTCCCATCCATACATTGCCAACCAAATCATCAGAGACTCATTCCCAGGCCAGTGCTTATATGGGTCATCTTCTCAACTGATCAAGAAGGAAAAAGACCAACCATTCTGCCAACAATAAGTGGGAAAAAAATCAATTAGAGGTTTTGGCTGCATTGGTTCAGGGGGAGTTTGTTGGACCAAAAGAACCAATGAGCCAAGATCAGAAAACCTCTAAGTCCCACATGATATCACAACAACTGCTGAAGGCTTCATCAGCAGTTCGACAAGTGCTGAAGACTTCAACAGCTGAAGATCAAGTACTGAAGCTCAACAGCTGAAGAACCAAAGTGAGGAAGTGACAACAGCTGAAGAACACAAGTACTGAAGTACAACAGCTGAAGAGTCCACAAGTGCTGAAGATCAACAACTGAAGTACAAAGTCTGAAGACAAAGACTGAAGACATCAGCTGATGACATCTACTGAAGTCATTCTGAAGTTCAAGTCTGAAGACCAAGTACTGAAGTTTCAGTAGTTTGTCACAACAGCTGAAGAGTACTTCTTCAGTATTTGTGATATCAGTAGTTTTATGTTTTTACTTTCAGTAGTTTTGTAAAACGACTGAAGAGCTTGTTCTTCAGTCGTTGTAGTTTCAGTAGTTTCTTTTCAGTAGTTGTAGTAACTGATAACACTTAGTATTTTTGTAAGAAGATGTCAGCTGTTTTGACATCTTCAGTAGTTGTGTTTCAGTTGTTTAAATAATTCTGTTAGATGTCACTATCAAGTGACATCAGCAGACGTCACATCTCCTATATAAGGAATGTTCCAAACGACATTCCTATATAAGGGATGATTGACCTGATTGTATGTGTGACATTTTTGCCACACGAAAGCGTGTGATTGAATGAAATATTCTTTTGCAGAAACTTTCTCTCTCTATAACTAATGTTCATTGCAATATCTTTGTATTCTTGCTCGAATTGTGCTAGTTGGTACTCTATTCCGCTGCTGAAATCATTCGAATCGATCAAACTAGATGCTGAGATCCTATCAATATTGACATCATGTATCATTTCATTAGAGATATTCATGAAAAAATTGATTAAACTAATCAAAGTTGATTCAAATGAGCAATATGCTGATTTCTTCACCAATAAATTTGATGAACAAAGATTTAAGTATCTCATTACAACTATTGGAATGATAAACATTGATTAGTCTATCTCCTTTGAAAACATTTTTAAATGTGTAATGTCTTTTGTCAAAGCAATCTAAGCCCTGTTACAAAGGGTTTCTCTGATTTTTTCAAGTATAGATTCTTCTGAAGAGAAATTAACCCTTAGAAGATATTTTACATATCTTCCGAAGCAAAATTTCTCTAAGGGAATCTTCTTCTTAGAAGAGTTTTTAGTCTCCAAAGAAGCGGTTGATATTTTATCAGATCTACTTCTGAAGCTTATAAACTTTTCATTCGGAAAACCACTTTACTCTCAAAATTAAGAAATTACCTTCGGAAGTTAAGTTGGCTTTGGAAAAAGATTAGCTTCGGAAATCTCTTATACTCGGAAGAATATCTTACTGTGTAACGGAAATCTTTGGGCCCCACAACTGTAAAAGGTAATATTTTCTTAATGATGTCAGAATATTTTGATGGATTTAACGTTAACGCCCTTGTCACATCGTACCCAAACCATCACTCACCTTATCCATCTGCCACTTTCACCCATTTAAATATATTACTTACCCATTTTAATCTTTTTACCGATTTCACTATCCAAAGCTTTCTTCATCCCTAATTTACCCAAATCTAGCTCATTTCTCTGCTTTTTTCTCACTAATGGTGCTTAAGCCTCAGCATAATCAAGTCGCATTCTTGGATTAGTCCATAGATGATGGCTTCTCTAAAATTATCTCCTTTCTCTCCTAATCCACTTACATCACAGCCTTAACTGTAAGCCCCATCGTGTATTCAAACACATGGCTGAATTTTGGGAATGCACAGATTATAACCCAAAATGGGTTAGGGTTTTAAGGTCAAGCATTTATGACCAAGAGTTGATCATATCTGAACAGATCATTAGGGAGCATCTCGAGCTTCATGATGAAGGTTCACCGATGGAGTTCCCTAAGACCGAAGTTGATAAAACATATACCTTGATGGGATATGGTTGTGATGTCAGCATGTCTACTGTCTACAAGTTTAACTTCTCATACCAGTGGAAGTTCTTGCTGCATATTGTCCTTCACTTCTTGTCAAACAAGTTAGGGGGATGGGATCAAATCCCATACGAACTAGGATGTCTAGCTCATGGGTTGATAAGAGGCCTCTGCTTTAACGACTCAAGATTCATGTTGACCAATTTGATGGGAAACCTTCAAAGGGAGACATTCTACATGTATCCCAGGTACATCCAACACTTCATAAATTATGAGTTGGACCAGAGCAAGCTTGTTTGTGCAGCTGCTCTTCTAGTTCCTCACATGAGGCCGATCATCTTAAAGATTCTGAAGAGGATGTCCACCAACTTCATCGGAAGACACACTACACTTCTTCCAGGTATGATTGAGCACATAGCTCCTGAGACATCCCTGTTAACCCCATAGGTGATTAACCTACACCAGGAACAAACCTTACATTACCAAGTCTACCTTCTCACCCCATCAAATACACATATCAAAGACGCCCCAAACAAACCCTTTTTCAATCTACTTTGATTGACCAAGCTCCTCTTGTTCAATCCAAAAAGACTAGAGTGGAAACATGGGCTCCCACTCAGTTTAAGGTCTCACCTTCTTTCACTATTGACCTCAATATGGGATTAGAGTCTCCTCAGTCTCAATCCCCTAAGCTTGAAACCCAAGCAGAAATCCTTAGGGTGAGTCTCAATACTCCCCTGAGCAACCAAAAAGGGACAGGCCGACCGTAGGCTCAATGCCAATAGACATTGATTAACATCCTGGGTCATTAGGTATGAGTTCCATAACACCCTCTAAAGGATCAATAGAGCCTAGAGGGACCTCTTATCTCTAACTCCTATAAGCAAAACCTAACTGAGATGAGTCCTACTGATATCGAGGGGACTTATGTAGATTCAGCTACCACTACTGAAGGAGCCTCATTGGATACTCAGGGCAGTGGTAACATTTCTGAATCTGAATCTACGAAAACCATGCCCTTTGATGACTCTTAAACATACATCATTAGGTAAGGGAAACCATGGTTTCAAGAATCCACATTTGGTGGTGAGGATGAAAATACTAGGTATGTTACCTCATCTCCCCGTGATTCTTCAAAAAAAGATGAGGGAAGTCTGAAACTCACCATTCAAGACCTACTTTCTAAAGTCCCAAACCTTAAATCTAAGGTTAAGACTTTAGAGGATAGGCCTGCCACTCAACAACTTGAGATTGACAATTTCAAGGCTAAACTAGTTGAGAAACAGATTAAGAGATTTGTTAGGCATGTACCAATTCGGGTCACATTGACCTCTTCCTTTGGCTTATCTAGCTCTCAAGATGATGTTACCAAAAAGGGAGAGAGTGTTCAGAGGCAAACACATAAGGAACCACAAAGCCAAGCTTTAACATCCTTAACTTCAAGATACACTGCTTAACAAGCAATAGTTTTTCTTAAGCCTCCTCCATTGTTCTACAAATGGGCCAAAGGATGCTCAAAGATCTCAGCAGGTTCTTTTCAAAGCTCCTGATGGGATCTTCAATTGATAAGCCAAGCCCTGATGTTGTTGTGGCATACTTTGGAGCTGAAAAGCTTTAGAGGTTGAATGCACCTTCTTCCACTAATCAAGAAGTTGGTCAACCTAAGGTTCACACGGAACCTGATATTAATTTTAAAGGGGAAATGAAGACCGATGGCCTAACAACTAAAACAGTTGGGACAGAGAGTATATTGCCACAAACTTCCGAAAGTGAAGTCAAAGCATCGGAAGAACCATTTCAATCTTCCTAAGCTGAGATGGAAGCTGCGGAAGGGTTATTCTCTTTATCTAAGGATATGGTTATCACAGATGCAATTCTAGAACTAGCATATGAGGTGAACAACAAGGGTTTTCTCAACCGACCCCTCACTCAAACAACATCACTACAACAAGATCCAACCACCATCTCTTAACTTGAAACTTGCACACAAGAACCCCCAAGTCTAGCACTTCCAAAGATGTCAAGGAAAGAGGAAGATGACTACGGAAGAGCTTCAAGAGGAAGCAAGGTTAGAGAAGCTTAAGAAGAAAGGTAGACTCCCTACTGGGAAGTTGTTAGCTGCAAGTAGCAAAGCAGTTGCAGGCACCAGGAGGCTATTAACAACCGAAGAAGGGTGGAAATCATTGACAGGCTTGTCAAGCTTGGAGTTGTTAGTGAAGAAGTGCTCCTGCTACCACTAGAGGAGCTGATTGAGTTATAAAAGGCAACCCTGCTGCAAATTGAACAAAAAGAAGAGGCAGCAAGGTTGGCCTTGGAGGAAGAAAGGGATAGGAAGGAAAGAGAGGCTGATTTGTAGCTAAGGAGGGAAAGAATAACTATCCTAACTTCTAGGGGTTTCTCTCTAGAATAATTGTCTCCAAACATTAGTGATACGATCTTATGGCTATTCAAGAAAGAGCAAGATCAAATGGAGAAGGAGAGAAAGAAAGCTGCAATTGAGAAATTGAGGGTGAAGAAAAAGAAGAAAGAAGAAGAAGGAAGAAGAAGTAGGACCGGCTGCTATCAGGAAGATAGGTGATAAGGCCTGGATGAAGGACTATCTTAGGGCTCATGGCTTTTCTGGCAGGTGGGTCCCATGTCTGAGAAGACCTTGCAACGAAATGTTAGTGACATCAAGGCTGACATTCGCTCAGGGAAAAGGAAGGAGATGTATTGAAGGGGACAAGGGATGACCTTCAAACCAACGCCTCAACCCCAACCACAACCTGAACCAATCCCTTTCCTATTTCCAGTTAAAACTGAGCCCACCTCTGAACCATACACTCCTGAACCTACACCATCCTCCATATGTACCTCATCACCACAACCACCTCAACTACCCTTTTTAAAATCCAAAACACTTACTAGAGCCCAAACACAACTATCTACCCTAAAACCACTCAAACCATCCACTCAACCTTCCAAACATCTCTCCTTAGAGGACTTTAAGGAATGAAGATGAAGCTCACCAAGTGTACAACTTTGAGCGACATCTCTTATGAGGAGGAGCCAGTAAAATTGACTTATGTTGATGGATCCTCATGTTCCTCACAAGAGATCAATTCCTTGATCTGCCTAGAGGAACACTAGACCAAGCCATTAAACTCCTTGGCCTTAACTCTAATTCACTAAATGATAAAGAGAAGAAGCTAAGAACAAGGCTGGTGACTCTACTGGATTCTAAGAAAGGGGATAGAGTGCCAAGTAAGCCCCTTGTGCCAAGAAAGAAGATCATCCAGTGGAGGTTCGAAGACTCTTCTCACAACTTTGTTGTTGAGAGAGAGAATGGCGAGATAAACAAGCTCAATGCCTCATCTCTGCTACACTTAAGTAGATTCGATATTGTTGAGTTAGTAGAGAAGCCATTCTCCAACCCCTCTAACTCCAAGATAGCTGCTCACACTAGAAATCGTCTGGGCAGTCTTCATCTGGTCGAGCTAACTACAAGGCCAAGATTAAAGAGGAGCTGAAATTGAGAGAGGAGGAGGAAAGGAAAGGATCAGCAACCAAAGGCAAAGCCTTTCTTCAAATGGTTGAAGGTTCTCACATTGAATCCATAGTTAGATAGGAGTATAACTATAACTCCTGTCAACTAACTCTCTTCAGGGGCACAAAAAAGGGTGCATGTCATTTAGAGCGCAAACTAGATCTCCTGTCCACTAATGACTTGTACAAACTTCTAAGTACAACTTTAGGGAAGAACAAAGAAACGAATAAACATCTTCTGTCCTTGGGCTGAAGATTTGAGAAGCAGGAATAAGTGAGGTTTTGGTAGTATCTAATAAAGGTCTTCTGAAGCTAAGTATGGAACTTTTGAAGGCGAAAGGAGTTCTTTTGTAGGCAAGTGCAAGTTCATCTTCCAAAGGAAAACTCCAACTTTCAAAGACAAAGTCTTCTCTCTTCTGAAGTTCAAGACTTAGAAGAAATCAAGACTACAACTTCCGAAATATGAAGTCTAAAGGAAGCCTCAGAGAAGTAGCTACTTCAAAGTATAAGTAGTGTAAGGTTCTGTATAAGTTTGATGCATCCAAAACATCCAATTACATCCAAAAGTCTATTCTGCATTCATGCACAGAAGTACCGAGTGGAATGCTTCAGAAGTTTTACACTTTGCTTTAGAAAATATTCTAAGTATGAAATATTCCAAAGCCAAGAACAACATCTTCTAAACCTTCAAGTGATGTCGTCCGAAGCTTTAAGGACAAAGTCTTTCGAAGCCAATGAGTGAAGATAAATTATCTTTTGAAGACTTTTGAAGACATGCTTTTATCTGATATAATTTACCATAAAGCTGGACCACCTTTCCGCTGCAACTCTGTTGACTCACCAGCTTTCACAAGTTGTTGAAATGGTCCATGCTTTTTGTAACTGTACATTGAGGTCTTGAGTCCTTTACTTTCTACTTTATGTACTTTTATCAATTTTTTTTAATATATTAGGATGTGAGCTATGGCATGTCATAGTCACTAGTCAAAAGGCAATCTGCCTTTTGACTGTACATTGATTTTGTTGTTGTCTAGATCAGGTATCCAGCTGGCCTTCAAAGTATGGCCGACTATAGGATGTATTATAAGTATCTTAGGTCTTTGTAACTTAATTCTATGCTTGTACACTTGTAAAAGAACTTGAGATAAATATACAACATCCTTGAAAACTAAACACTTGTGTTGTTTTTTGTTCTTGTTTAGTATCATAATTGCTAGTGTTCTAAGTGTCAATATTGTGTTACCAGTTCCTTATTTGATCTTTTAAGTGTTCTAAACTATCTCTCCTCATTGTATGTTGTGTTGCAACTCCCTTAAATAGTCCTGCAATTGGTATCAAAGCATTCCAGGCTCGTGATTGTAAGATCTCACCATCTTCATATCCTTCACACACACACACAAAACACTTAACATCTCAAATGGTAGCTATCACTAAAGGTGATATGGAAACTGGACCATGAAAAAGTTGCCAATGATCACTCCTGAATACTTTGACACTTGGTGCCATATAATGGAAGGTTTTATCAAGTCACAAGACTCCAGGATGTGGGAATCTGTTGTTTCAGGACCTTACATACCAAGCACCTCTTCAACTGCTGTTGGATGTGGTATGATTCCAAAGGCTATGGCTAATTATTCTGATGAAGACCGAAAGAAAGTAGAGATTGATCAGAAGGCCATGATAGCCATTCAACTGCTCTTCTAAACTCCATATGTAAAGGCTTGAAGAGGTGCAAAACAGCTAAACAGCTGTGGGATGCACTATAGCTAATGTATGAAGGGTCAACTAAAGCGAAGGAGAACAAGAAGGATCTCCTGAAGCAGCAATTTGAGAACTTCACCTTTAAAATAGGTGAAACCATGACGTAACAATACTTCAGGTATGTTAAGATTGTAGACCCTCTAATGGATGTTGGAGTGACTCTTGAACATAGGGAAATTGTAAGGAAGTTTATGTCCTCTCTTCTTAGGCAATGAGCACATTATTGTGTTGTTATCAAGGTGACTGATAACCTTAAGACTCTTACTCTGATAGAGTTCTATGGTAATCTCAGTGGATACCAGATGGAGATGAACATGCAAAGTTCATCTGGTAACTCTAGCAATGAAAAGAGTTCAGCCTTGCTTGTAGTTGAAAGTGATATCATAGAACCTAAACATCATCTTATATGCTACCTTGACAACTCACAAAAGGGTCCTTTCATTGCCTTCCCGGAGACACCAAGAGAAAGCTACACTCAAGGAATCCTATTCCAAGAGACAAGCTCTTCACATTGCTTGTGTCTTCTAATGAAAGCACAAGCAACTTTGTATTCACCCTTAAAGACTTGGACTGTATCCATCCAGATGATCAAGAGTACATGGAAATAGTCTAGCAGATGGCTCTTCTCACTCATATAGCCAAGAAGTTCTACAAGAGGACAAGAAGGAAGTTTACAAGTAATGCAGCTAGTGGAAAGTTTGGGCTGGATAAAAGTAAAGTGATGTGTTACAACTGTAACCAAACAGGACACTTTGCAAGAGAGTTCAAGGCACCAAGGAAAAATGGTTGCCAAGCACAAACTAGACCAAACTACATTGAGAAAGCCACACAGAATGAGAAGCCAAAGTAGCAAGCCGCAGTTGGCGTTGAAGAAGGAGTCTTTGACTAGAGTTTTCAGGTGGAAGATGTATCTCCAAACCAAGCACTGATGGTTGACCATGATGAAGCAAAGGTATTGGAACATCTTTATACACCTGAATGTATTGCTAAAGTTAATAGAAATAGATCCTATAACTTAGACATGAGATCTGATCTTGAGTCCTTGAATATATTAAAATCTAATTCTAAAATAGCTGAAAATGACTATAAGTTAAAGATAGAGGACTTAGAGAAACCATTTCAACTCTTAAACATGAGCACACAAATTAAAGGACTTAAATAAAAGATCTCATAACTAAGTTGACTGAATGCCAAGCTGAGCTTGTGATCAACAAAGCCGGTCAGAAAAATGTGTTCTTGAAGAAGAGACCTTCAAGAATATTATATCCTCATCCTTGCATGCAAAATTTTGTTATCAGAATAAGTAGGGACGAGGATCTAATGACATAGCTCCTCCACACACACAATCTTGTCTGTAAGATGTCCTAGGTGTGGAACTTGTGAAGATGAGCTTCCTCTCATAGACCCCTTGACTGAAGAGGATGAAGAAGAGATAGTGGAGAATGCCTCTAAGAAGAATGAAGAAGAGGGTTCTAAGAAGGGTCACTATCCTTCTAAAGAGAGTAAGAAGACTGGGATGACCAAATCTATGAGAAAGAACTTGATCAGGAAGAGCAAGAGAAAATCAAATATGACTTAAGAGATCAAGGTCATCTTCAACTCTAAGTAGAAACAAGTTTTATCTCTGTCGGATTAGAAGTGGTAAAGACTGGAGATACTGAATTGAACTCTAGTACCAGGAGTTCTAGTTTAGTGTCAACTTATCCTAGCAACAAGAAGAAGACTGATCAGTTGTGTACAACTATTGCACAACCTAGACCATCCAACTCAAGGAAAGTTCTCACCCTAAAAGAATTTCCATTCCATCTACAAAGATAAAGATGGAGAAGGAAAGTGATCAAGTTTAGCTCTATTCATAGAATAAGGCTCTTGGGAAAAGAAAATGCACTGTGTCATGTGTGGAAGTGTCTCTCATCTTGCTAAGGATTGTACTTATAATCCAAAAGGTACTATTCACATGACCAAGAAAGAGACTTCTAAGAGTTTCAAGAAGAAGCAAGCTTCGGAAGGAAAAACTTTTCCTCTCGGAAGCTCCAAAATGTAGATGAAGGCAAGTGGAAAATTGCCTTCGGAAGAAAGGAATACTTTCGAAGCATTGAAGCCAACTGCAGTGTTGGCAAGATCTTCTGAAGGTCTAGTCATCAAAACTTCCAAAGTAAACAAAACTTCCGAAGTATTGAAGGTCAAGTCTAAGCTTTCAAAGGTGGTGTGGAAGTCAAAGAAAGACCAAATGACTGAAAGTTTTCCATCAACATCAGCAAAAGATCCTCAAAACATGACTATAGGCTTTATTACTATTGCATTACCTTCAACTTCTTTTGATGAACCCAAGACAAATAAGGCTTGGGTTTCCAAATGTAATTAACCATCTTTTTTGTGGAGGAACAGCTAAGGACAAATAAAAATGTATTGATCATTGATAGTGACTGTTCAGGTACATGATAGGCATCTCCAAAGGTTTGAAAAGATTGATGGAGGACCAGTTGCTCTTGGAGGAGATGCTGGTGGTTACATTACTGGAAGGTACAAGGTCATAAATAGTAAGCTCAACATTAAGAAGATAAACTTTGTCAAGGAGCTTGGATAAAATCTTTTGAGTGTATCTCAATTTTGTGATTAGAGTCATAACATGCTCTATTCAGAGTCATAACATGCTCTATTTCGAGTATGAATACATTGTTCTCAAGCCTGGGGTGGTCATTCGTCATGAGCATATCCTGCTTAAAGTCCCCAAGAAAGGGAACATGTACAAGATGGACTTGCAAGAAACATCTCCCTTAGGAAAAGTTTCATGCTTTCTGTCTAAAGAAAATAGTGATGAGTCTTTCCTCTGGCATAAAATAATGTGCCATGTAAACTTTAAGAACATGAATAAACTGATTAAGAATGATTTGGTAACTAGAATGCCAAAGAAAGAGTTTACAAGTGATGACCACTGTGTTGCATACCTAAAAGGGAAGCATTGCAAGGTATCTCATAAGCCAAAGGAAAGAAACTCCATCACTACTCCCCTACACTTGTTACATAAGGATATCTTTGGCCCCACCAGTTAATGAGTCTAGGAAGGACCACTTACTATTTGGTGATCACAAATGACTTTACAAGATTCACTTGGGTCTTCTTTTTTAGAACTAAGGATAAGACCCCTGAGATTCTAAAGAATTTCATCTTGAAGATTAAGAATCAATCTGAACACAAGGTCAAAACCATAAGATGTGATCAAGGAACTGAATTCAAGAACCAAATCCTTGATACATTTTGTGATGAAAAGGGTATTACAAGACAATACATTGCTACTAGGACTCCTTAGTAAAATGGTGTTGCTGAGAGGAGAAACAGGACACTGATTGAAGCTGCAAGAACTATGTTTTCAGACTCTAAGCTGCCAACACCTATTGGGCAGAGGTAGTCAACACTACCTGCTATATGCAGAATAGAGTTTTAGTAGTTAAGACACATGGTAAGACTCCTTATGAACTTTAGCACAACAGAAAACCTTTCATTGGTTTTCTCAAGTCATTTGGATGTCTTTACACCATCTTGTATACAAAAGATCAAATTGTCAAGTTTGCTAAGAATCCGATGATGGACACTTCATTAGATACTCTTCTCAAGTCAAGGCTTATAGAGTATACAAACTCTGTTTGTCCGTTTGATCGAATTTCAGTACACTTGAGAGGTTGAATCATTCAATATCAACAATAAGAACAAATAACAGACACAATATTGAATAAGAAGAACCCAAAATATTCAACATATAGCAATCATGATCTAATACAATAAGAGTAACAAAGCTCAATATATTTCTGTGATAAAGCCAGCTTACAATAGACACTTGAAACTAGAATAAAAGATTAGGGTTTTTGCAAGGATTCCCAGCAATGAACAAGATCAAACCTATATATAGTAATGATAGTTTCGCTGACAGTTTCGCTGTCAGCGAAACTATCCTGCCAAAGACACAGTTTCGCCCGGCTGAGACTAACAGTTTCGCCGGGTGAAACTAGCTGACTATGAGTAGAACTATAGTTTCGCTCATAATTTCGTTGGGCAACAAAACTAAACAAAACATTAAACATACAAAAGGAAACTAACATTCATCCTATTAAAATTAAATATAAACGTAATCTAATCTAAGGGGAGTCCAACCTATACTAGATCTTCAATACTCCCCTAGGTTGGATCTCACCGTCTTGATCACTCTTGTCCTGTAGCAACATCCTCGACATGTTCACTTGCCTCTGAAAATTTCTTTGTTAGATCCTGCACGTCCATTCTCAGCTCATCTTCTACTCTAACCTTTTCAGCCAACACCTTCATTTTAGCCCTCACTCCTCTCACCTTATTAGCAATAGTCATAAACAGACTTGCTTCTTTTTGTGTCTCCTCTCCTTCCCATGCTTTAATATGATTCTCACAAAGTACAAGCAGGTTTTCATCACAAAAGGCAAATAACTCCATCGGGTCAACCAACTTATACTCTACCCTATTCTTTATCCCGACCACAGCCTCCCCCGTATTATTGTCATAGAACCATTTCTCAAAGCTTTGTAGTTGTTGGGGAAGGGGATCTGACAACCTCACCCTATTCATAGTTTTAGGGGGTTTCACAATCTTCCCTTTCCCTGTTTCCCAATCTTTGGCTTTCTTGGATCTCCTTCTTAAGCTTTCATATACCCAAAAGCCTGAAACTTATCATTTAGACCCTACTTGATATCTTCCTCTAACAACTTAGCCCTTTCACTTACAATTAGAATCAATCAAGGGTAGCACAACCAACCTCCTTAAGTCCCACTTAGGCAAGGTCTTAAATGCCTTCCTTTTGTGCAGGTATGTAATACCTCCTCCTTTTGTTTTAATCATGAACATCTTGAGCCTGGAGTTGTGCTTCCAACTTATGATCTTCTTATCGGCTTCATTCGTGCTCAACCCTTGAGTATTCTGAAATAAGGGGATTATATCCTCAGGTTTCTTCTTCTTCACAAACCATTCTTCCTTAGACATTTCAAACACGTCATTTTCATTAGAGCCCTTCTTGGCCACATAATTCAATGGTCTCTCATCCACTTCATAGTATTCAAGCTTAGAGTCATATTCAACAAGTTGTTCATCCTTTTCCTCCTCATCTACAACCCTTTTTCAATAGATTTCTCAACACCTTCAACTCTCTCTGCAAACACCTCCTCTCCTCCAAAGTCATCTATGTTCATCCCTATATCCACAAATCTAGCTTCTACCACCTCCTCTATATTCTCATACCTACCCGTCACATTCTTATCCTTAGCATCATCTCTAACTCCTGACCCCTCTGTTGCTTCAGTCCCTCCACTTGAAGTGCCCTTTCCTGCCCAAGAAGATGTACCACATTAAGAAATAGGTACTTGGAAGTATCAGCCAAATTATCTAACTCGGATTAAGTTAGCTGATTAGGCAGGCTGGCTGCAGCCTTCAACTCTTTCACCTCAATCAATAACCACTTTATCAAGTTTTGTTGATCCACTAACATCCTTTTCATTCCTTCAAGCATCTCATCCTTCAGTTTCTGTCTCAATTCCTATTTTGTTAACTTTGTGTTGATCATCCTAAGCTCATTAGCTAAAGACGAGTTGAGGTTCCTTATAACATCCTCATCCAGACCAGCCCTATCATCCTTTCTCGAAGGCTCAGAAAACCCTTGATGTTTATGCTTAGTCCTTCTCTCTGATTCCCCTCTTCAGCTCTTTTCTTTGCGCTATTCTCCTTCTCTACCCTTATCTCCTGATCAGCCTTATGAACATCACCTTCAAAGTCATAATCTTTTCTTTAGCATAACATTTCCTTTCCTTCATCGACTTGGTTTGTTCTGTCTTGTCTCCTCAACCCTCTTCTCCTCAGACTCATTCACCCTCCTAATATAGTTCCATCATTTTGGAGGGTACATATTCTCCCATAGATGTGTAATCTTGCCACGAAAATTGTGCCTTATTGCACAGTAGAAAGCAAATATGCGTGTGTTCATTTGAACCAGTCTCTTAATCCCCTATGCCTCTGTACATTAGGAATAAGTTCATCTATAATAATTTGGAGAAATCTGAGGTACAACATCAATTTATCCTTCTTCAAAGCCATCATATTATCAACCATGTAATCAAAGATGAGTTAGGAAATATTTTCCTTCTGCCCTTTACAAAATATAACCATAGCTTTGGCCCAGTCAAGATTTGGCCCATCGGATCCACCTTTTCAGCGATCTAAGCACATGATGAAGACATGGGCGATATATCTCCACTTCTTTGACAGAAAGGACTTCTTGATCTCCTTTCGTGTCATAAAAGGAGGACCCTCACATCCTATAGTACCAAAGGAATCAAAGACTCCTGAAGTCTCAACATCCTAGATATGATCTCAGCAGTGATGGATATATCATTCTCTAATACTCTAGCAAAAATCCTCTAAGGATTGGCTCTAGTGGTATATTCGGCAGTACACCAAAAATCTCTGATCTGAAGATCGTAAATAGTGGGAGAATGAGTGATAGCATAAGAAATAGGTGATCTCTGAAGCCAACGTATATAGTCTCTAAATCCTGCTACTTTATGATGTGTATCATCAAGAATAGCAGTGATGTTGTTTCTCCCGTCAACTTCAGATTAGCCATTTTCTCTGAAAAGCAAATAAAACGCATTAGAATGATATATTAAAATAAATAATAAATAATAATAACTAAAAATGCACAAAAACTCAAAAACATAAATATAGGTCACCGAAGGAACTCCTAAACTATAAAACCTCGAATGTGTGTAATGAAGACTTAATTTCACAAAATATGTTATATAGAACCTAGTTTCGCAAGCAGCGAAACTATAGTTTTGCCCGTAAAAACTTTGGTCAGAAATTACATTAATGTGAGTGAAAGAGCTAGTGAATCTACAATTTCGCACTGCGAAACTATAAGCGAAAGTATAATTTCCTTGAAAACTTAAAAACTATTGGATCAAGAAGAAGGCTGGTACAACCAAAACCAAACACTTAGAATATTTTTGGTACAACTTGTAAAGGACTTCCGAAGCTAATTATGGAACTTCCGAAGGATATGGAGTTCTTCCGAAGACAAAGTGCAGAATCAACTTCAGAAGGAAAAGCTCCAAATTTCGAAGACAAAGTCTTCTCTTTCGAAGTTTAAGACTTAGAAGAATTCAAAGACAATGACTTCCGAAGTAGAAGTCCCCAAGCCACGAAAGAAGCAGCCTCTTCCGATGTATAAAAGGCTTCGGAAGAACTTGTTCTTTTGAAGGAAATTAACCTTCGGAAGATGCTGCCAATGAACCAGTGGACATAAGTATGGTCTCTGACACTCCGCTGCAGACCTCTGATATTTCATGGCGTTTTCCCAAAAGGTTATGTAGTTGACGATACTTTATTTCACCGTTCACCTTTACATGTTAGTATAATATGCCAACTTTAGTTGGTGACAAAAGGTAAGTCATGGACATGTCATGACTACCATATCTTAGATAAAACATTATCTAAGATACCTTAAACTATAGCTTTGTAGTATCTGTTTTAGTTAGAGGATTCCAGCTGGTATCAAAGTATATCCGACTGTAGATAGTAGTAGATATAGTTTCTCATTGAAACTCTTGTAATAAGCTTGTAAGAGTCTTGTAAACTTTGAGTTGAAAAGTAATATATACAAGTATCTTGAAAATTATTCTCTTGTGTTCTCTTTGTGTTACTTAGTATATTATAATCAAATCTTAGAAGAACTTTGCTTCTTGAGTGTTTGTTAGTGAGTTTGAGAGAAATACTTGTGTTGAGTATCAAAACTGATCTTGTAAAAACTTAAGAATTTGAAAAATTTTATTTTCAATTTAAAATGAAATAAAATAAAATATTTAGAAAAGAATTAAAATAAAAACAAAAGCAAAGAGAATAAAAAGTATTTGCCCCACAAGACCTCACCAAACTTCACATATTTTTAACATAATAAAAGAAGAGAAAATATATGGCAGAGAAGAACGAGAAGTTGAAGAGATCTTCTGGAGATTCATAATTCGCCGGGATTGCTAATATACTTTTCCTTTTAAGCTCATGTCTTCTTTTTTCAACAAGTGAACCACAACTACTGTTATCATGTTTTGGTTCATTTAAAGAACACTTGAATGACTCAGTCCCCACAAACATTTGGCAAATAAACTTATACTGTCCGGCTATAGATAGTAGTATATATAGTTTATCATTGTAACTCTTGTAATAAGCTTGTAAGAGTCTTGTAAAGTTGAGTTAAGAAGTAATATATACAAATATCTTGAAAATTATTCTCTTGTGTTCTCTTTGTTTTACTTAGTATATTATAATCAACTCTTAGAAGAACTCTGCTTCTTGAGTGTTTGTTAGTGAGTTTGAGAGAAATACTTGTGTTGAGTATCAAAACCGACCCTACAATTGGTATCAGAGCTTCATAGGCTCTTGATTGTGTGATCTAACCATTCTAATCAACCTCTTGTTTACTCACTCTTTTACTACACTCAAAACATGGCCTTGAACCAAAAATCTGAATGTGAAATGGGGACGATGACTAAAGCACCCATCATCACCCTAGAACTTCAGACAATGGAGCAGACGTATAGAAGGGTTCATTAGATATCAAGATAGCCGCATGTGGAGATCTATTGCCCACATTCCATACAAGCCAAAGGTGGCTTCACCTGCTGCTGGTGGTGCCATGATAGAGAAGGCAGTGGAGGACTACTTTGACGAAGACCTTAAGCGGATAGATATTGATGAGAACGCAATGACAGTCCTGATGAAAGCAATTCCTAACTCCATTAAGGTGGGGTTTTAGAATTGCACTATAGCCAAAGGACTGTTTGATGCTTTAACCCTGATGTACTCCAACTCCAATGATTTAAAGAAAGTTTCCCTAAAGCAGCAATTTGAGAATTTTACTCATATTGTTGGAGAGACCTTGCACCAGCAATACTTTAGGTACATGGATCTTATCACTTCCCTTCAGTCTGTGGGAATAGCTCCTGAATTGACAGACCTTAAGGAAATTCATGAGTACATGTCCCAACAAGTGGACATTCTAATGTGTCTCCATCAAGAGGACAGAGAACCTGAATATACTCACAATGACTGAGCTATATGGTATTCTAGATGGATACCGTGTGGAGATGGAAAACAAGAGTGGCCATCAAGGAAGCAGATCTTCAAGCCTTTCCTCAAGCAACTCTCTCATGGTTGCTGAAGGCTCAAGACTCCCTCAACATCAACAGTACTTGTCATACTCCCAGCATCTCTCTAGCTCTTTTGAGCCTTACATGACATTCCCTAAGACCCCAAGGTCTCAACAAGGTCAGCCCAGTCCCTTTCAAGAAAGTTGTGCTTTTGTCTTAGGGAGTGGACACTCTAATGAATTTTAGTTCTGTTTTGAAGATCTGGAGTGTTTCAGCCTGGATGAGGTGGAATACATGGACATAGTCCAACAAATGGCTCTGTTAACCTATAGGGCAAAGAAGTTCTTTAAGAGAACAGGAAGGCAGTTCCCTCAGAACCCAACAAGCAGCAAGTTCGGATTTAACAAAGCAAAGGCCAAATGTTACAATGTAACCAGTTGGGCCATTTTGCTAGGGAATGCAAAGCTCCCAAATCAAACCTGAGATCTGCTCATGCCACCTCACATCCTTCACACCAAAAGCTGCTAGAAAATCAACTAAAATTGCTGCTCTGGCACAAGAAGTTGATTGGAGCTTTATGGTCCAAGATGTCACCCTTGCACAAGCACTCATGGCTGGAACAGACAACTCTAAGGTATATGATCCTCTTTGTACTCCAGCCTATATTGCCAAGGTTAAAATGTACCAAGACTATAACATGGAAATTAAATCTGATATTGAGTCCTTAAACATCTTAAAAGCTGAGTTTGAAATGACTGAATTTGACTATCAACATAAAATTAAGGAGTTAGAGAAAACAGTTTCTTCTTTAAAACATGAGCACACCAATTATAGGACTCAAATCAAGGATTAATATCAAAGCCAACTGTGGCTCAAGCCAAGCTATTAATAGTTGAGGCTCAAGCTAGGAAGCATGTTATTTCTGAGCAAAACTTCCAAGCCATTCTTGCATTATCCCGACTCCAAAATTTGTTATCAAAACAAAGGTAGGTTGGGGACCAACAACATTGCTCCACCACACTCTTATGAGTCTATAAGACAACCAAGGTGTGGTACTGAAGAGCAAGAGGTCCCATCTGCTGACCCATCTTCACTTGACTTGAAGAATGATGCAACAATGGAGATCACCATAGGGAAGGAAGAGGTAATTCAACCCATTTCTACTTGTGATGATCAACCCCTATCCACCAAATCTAGAAGAAACCGGGCAAAGGCAACCAGAAGAACTGCCAAGAAAGTAGTTGAATCTAAGCTGAAGATTGACCGAAAGCAAGAGGGTGTTCTCATTTTAGCTGGATTCCAGGTGGTAGGCACTTCTGATTCAGGAAAGGAGTGTAGTATCAGCACTCCTGTCCTGCTAAGGATCAGAGGTCAAAGGGGAAGGTTGCAAAGGAAGAGAACAAGATTAAGAAACCTTAGCCATCAAAATCCCCAAAGATTAACATTACATGCATAATGTGCGGTCTGCAAAACCACTTGGCTAAAGATTGTTATTACAATCCAGCAAGCACACATTATGCAAATAATGTTAAAAAGTAAGAAGCCAAGGAAGGATTCACATTTGGACCATACCACATGGTTCAAGTGATGAGAAAAGGAAAGCTGGTTTCTGAAGCTAAGTGCTTTTGGAAGAAACTCATTATTTCGAAGGGAAAATGACTTTGGAAATGAAGCCAAGAAAGGCTCAAAAGAGCTTCCTCAAAACCTTCCGAGAAGAAGGCTACTTTGGAGGATACGGTAATACCTAGAGATGATGTGTATACCAGATCAAATAGTGCGGAATCCTATTTGATTGGCGATCCAATTAGTGAGAACACACGAAGAATCAATCAAGGATTGAAACTAACGTTAGAAATCGATAAGGAATCGATCTAATGTGTTCTATGAACTTGGAGAACGATTTGGAAGGTTTCTGGACGGCTAGGGTTCGACTAGAATCGTACTTGATCGAATCTCCCTGTTTTTCACGAATTGAGTTGTATTTATAGGTTGGCACTATTCAATCGTGCGACTGAACCATTTGTTTGGTTCAGTCGTGCGATTGAACCATGCGGTTGGTTCATTCGTGCGACTGAGTGTTCAGTCGTGCGAATGAGCCAATCTTATGTTATAGTCGTACGACTGATCCAGTCTCCTGTTCAGTCGTGTGACTGGGTCAATCGTGTGAAGTTCTCATGCTTATGGTTCATTCGCATGAGCCATTCGCATGAGAACTTCATTAAGTTTGAATGTTTTAATTAATTAATATAATATTATATGTAATCATTCAAGTAATCATAAACCCAATCAATTCAGTCATGACTCATTAATGAACTATTAAACATCATAACCACAGACTATCAATATCAGTTCATTAATCATACCAAACAGATCTATTACATCACATATCACGATCTAGGGACATACATGTATCAACAAACTCCCCCTTGGACCTAGATCTCTCTAATGTCTTGTTTTCTTCATTACCTTCTCATATTCTTGTACTTGTCCTCTTGTGTGACTCCCGCGTGAATATCAAACGCGAAGCAAAGTCGTATAACATTTTGGAACTGGAGGGCTTGTACAATGTCTTGTGTGTCATAGAACAGTGGCCACTTGTATAATGTATAGACATCATTAGCAGACAAGTAGTTAGCCACATTGGGTCGAATACCCTGACAGTATCCATTTGATCCCCTTTGTTCAGAACTATGACAGCTTCAGCAGTTCTCCAATCATAGTACCACCATTTGAAGTGTGGAGTGAAGTCCTGTGGCATTTCCCTGAGAGGGATTCTCGACATAGTGCGAGGAGGACTCCATTTCAACACAATCTTAGGTTTCCCAGTGATGGCATCCATCTCAGACCTTCTAATATACCTTGTAGGTTGTTGAGGTCTAAAGTTAATCCACCTGGTGTGGTACTCTTTCTTTAGGGCAGTCTCAAACCAGCCTGACATCTTTCTCGGGTCAGCATACAACAGCTTCAATTGGCCAGCTGGTTGAGCTCAAATCCTGGTAGAGTCTTTAGATCATGTGGAAATCTAAAGTACTCTATGCCCTTTTCCCTCTTAACGGCATAAACGTTAAGATCGTCAAAATATGCCCATGCTATAATCCTGCCTGACACCGTATGATGTTTCTTGATGCTGTAGAACTTGGTGTAGGCATCCTTCTTCGGTGCAGCACGTTGGGCTCTGACTTCTTTAAACATTCAGCCCACTCAGCCTTTCGAATGTATACGTCATCGTTTGAGGCTTGGGCTGTTCCTTCGGTCTTTCCTGCTTCCTGCTCCATCTTGTCTAGTACCTCAAACATATCACTGACTAGGGACTCACCCAGATTGGGGACCACATTACCCTTGTTGTCAGCGTACTGAGGGTAATCTTCAGCAGCAATCTTCAACCTCAACTTCATCAACGTCATGTAGTTCGTCGTCACTGGTTGAATCAACTGTTGGAGCATCCTTGACAATATCATCAGGATTGAGTCTGAACATCTCTGCCAGTTGCTCGTTAGATAGGTCGTGAATTATTTCACCTTCTTCAGGGGTATAACTCACTGACCTTTTGACCATCCCTTGCAGATCAAGAATCATTGTGAGTTGAGACTTGACCTGTTGAAGGGGAGCAATATCAAACTCATCTCTGTGGTACTTTGGATCTGTTTGATTTACACATTTCACACTCAATCATTAGTAATATATCAAACAAAATGCATTAACTTAATATAAACATTTAGTACATGGTTTTTCAATACAGAATACAAAAGTAATTAAATACATAAACATCCACTATTTACTTTTATCTTGAATGCTAGATTCTTCTTGTGAAGGTACAGAAGCAGAAGCTGACTGATCTTGTCTGTTCTTTGTTCTCTTCTCTTGCCGGGAGCTGAGACAGATTCAGCTGCTTCTCCTTCTTCAGTGTTCTCGTCTGCATACCACTCTTCGGTTTTCTCTCCATCAGAATCACTGTCATCATCATCATCATCATCATCTTCATTATCTCTATCTCCATCCTTTATCTTTAGAGGTTCCTCCTTTGATCCTTTCAATTTTAGCAGAATGGTCCTCTTAGCTTTTTCCAACTCCTCTATCTGCTTACCTACTGTGACACTTTGCGCTCGGAGTTGGTCCAACTGAGTGTTCTGAGCAGCCAATTGCTGGGCCTGCTCCTCAATTACTCGATCCTGCTCTGCTATTTTATATGCGATTGTGCAGTAGTCAGGTCGGTAAGCTGGCGGATCTGAGAAGTCTTTTCCTCATCAGCCGCCAGCAATCGCAACACCATTCTATTTAAGCTGACAGCTGTTCCTCTACCCCGATTGGAGGTAGAGGAGATCTATAGGTTTGTGAGGGGTAGCTGAGGGCTCGGTTGGGGGCTAGTGGTGGTGGTGGAGGTGGTGAATATCGGGTCAGGTCTGGATGATAGTGGTGGTGAGTGTGGGGTGAATGATGTAGTGGTGGCTGGTTCTGGCTTGTGGTGATCGGTATGGTGGTGTCTGTGGTTGCTGTGGGGAGAGGTATGGTGGTGGAAGGTGTGTCTGCAGAGGTGGTAGTGTGGAAGGTATGGGGGATGTGGTGGTGATGAAGGTTACCTTACGCTTTTTCTTTTTCTGGCCATGGGGTTGAGCCATCCGTTTTCTCCTCGTTCCCTTCGAGGTGGATGCTCCCCCTTCAATCCCGCCTGAGGACCCCGGAGCATAGTTGGGTCATTTTCTGTATCTCCGGAGCCTCTCGGTTGTTCACCAACATCCTCAACCCATGTTCTGTGGGAACCACTTTCCTTCCCACAGTCCGGGTCAATGGCTCCTCATCAGATTCATCCTCATCCTCCTCGTTAAGAACAAAATCTTGATGAAATCCTGCTGACTCAGTTACCTCAGCATGTGAGACAGACACAGAGGGAACAGAGTCAGACACAGTGCCTCTGGATGGAACAGCATCATCCCCACTGTCATCCTCCTCTGAATCATCAGTAGGGAGGACAATTGGCTCCACGTCGGAGTCACTGTCCTCGTGATGCCATTGGCGTCTCCCCGGTGCCACATAGCTTTCATTTTCTAAGTGGCCAATCATATCTTTTCACCTGGGGCTTAATCTGCTTTCCCCTGTACACCTCATCCTGCCCAGAGTAGTATCATCCATTATCTCTAATGCCACTGCGTCATGACTCTCTTTGGGTAACTGTGGCAGCTTCTCGTTGAAGACGAGCTGTAAGAATCTGGGGTACATACAGAACCCCTCTTTTCCCTTTACCTCCAAATTCTCCACCAGTAGGAGATATCATGCTGGAAAAACTGAAGGGGTGGTTCAGAACCAGTGCCACGTAGGCATTTTGAATCTGGTCTGAGAGCGTCAAACCCACCCCTCCTCGATGCTACACACTGAGGATCACGTGTGCTAAGTACTTGTACTGGGGGCTCAGGTTGCTCTTGTTGAGCACACCTGAGTTGATATCCCCAGCGTACTTTATCCTTAGGAAGCATCCCTCACTGTCATGGATGTAGTTTTGTAGGATGATCAGCGTCCTCCCCGAACTCTAGGACCCTCTGAATGTCGGCAGCAGAGATCTCATATCATGGCCCAGTATGGAGCTCCTGATACAGTAAGGCTCACGAGAGCGGTCCACCAAGGCATTATCCCAGAATGCCTGATGGAGTGATCTATAAGTGTGCAAGGAGTGGAGATCGCCTTAAAATCTGGGACCATCTCAGAAAGCTATAATGTCGTAAACTCAGCCCCGTTCCTGGTGGTGTGATCCAAATGGGCACAGATGTTGTGCTTTGGATTTATGGTCCACTTTTCTGCCATTTATCTGTAACACACAAGACATAGAACCATTAGTACATAAGACATGAAAACTTATGTTCTAAGTGTAAAGTTGAAAGTCATTTTTGATTCATTCGTGCGAATGAATCATGCGACTGAAGTCAGTCGCCTGTTTGAGGCATGCGATTGAGTTCAATCGGCTGATTGAGGCATGCGATTGAGTTCAATCGCTGATTGAGACATGCGATTGAGTTCAATCGCTGATTGAGACATGCGATTGAGTTCAATCTGCCGACTGGACTCATTCTGGTGGTTCAGTCGTCGAATGATCCAATCGCAAGGTTTACGTGCGATTGGAGTTCATTCGAACGACCAGTTGCTTTCCCTACTGTTCGATCGCCTGTGGGTCGAATCTTGACCATCTAAGTGTCTTTTAACAGTGTGTAATGGTCCATTAGCCTCGTCTACTTGTCACTAATAACCTATTAAACTCAATTTTAACATTTTGCTTCATTTACATAGGCGATTAGGTCAATTCACAGTTCGGTTCTTGATTCAATTCAATGTCGCTATTGTAGTTCGGTGATGTACTGATTTTGGTAGGATTCAAGGAGTAGTGTACTTGTAAAACGTCACTGGAATGTATGAATCTTAACCGCAATGTATATCAGAATCGGTGGCAAGTTTGACAGGGTAACGGTACAGAGTGCGATTCGGGGTGCTATTGGGAGTGATGAGTGAGATGCGATCGACTAAGACCCTTAAATACTGAACCTAGGTTCATTCCGGCCGACTGGCCTCATTCGCTCAGTTCAATCGGGCGACTGAGGTTCAGTCGTACGATTGGCCTAGTCAATCGCATTCAGTCGGCCGACTGAGTCTTAGTCGGTCGACTGACTCATTCGGTCTCCTTCATTTCGCCCCTTTAGTTGACCGACTAAGCCTCAGTCGGTCTACTGTTTCATTCTCCCCCTTCCATTCGGTCGAATGGATCAATTTCATGTCCATTCGGCGATTGGAAGCCATTCGCATAGTTGGTCGATAACCATGATCCACTAGTGCGAATGGGTCACACTTTGTAAGTTTACAGTCATTTTTAACATTACTATTCAACCCTTTTCACTTTTGATAATAACATTGTAAGCTCTTACCCAATTCAGTCACTTCAGACGTGACCTTTTAAATTTTGAAAACCATGTGGCCATCTCAGACATGACCCTTTTTAGGTAAGTTAATTCCCTTCTGATTTCCCTGATGTAGTCCGACGACACACACAATTAAAAGATAAACATAGGAACTTAAACTAACTACACAACTAAAGTTTATGTTTGGACTTTTGTGAGAGATAAACCCTAAGATGAAAAATCTAAGGGATTTGATTAGGAGTAGACAACTTTAACTTAGATTGATCATATCTGGACCAACTCAATTTTGGAATCATACAGGATATCAAATCATTTTGGACTTGTTATAAAACTCTTTGATGCTTAATTCTCGTGTTCATCCAGAGTCGTTAGCAACTTAAGGAAATCATACTGAAACTCTTAGATTTTCACATTGATTTGAACTCTGAGAATGTAGCCACTAAGATTGTCAGTATGTTTGTCCACTGAAATCCATACATAGACTTTTGACGCAGACTTGACTGATTTAGGTTTAATTATTTCAGCTAACATTTTGGATCCCACACTTATATGGTAATCAACATTCCTCAAAGGTTTTGAGCGGTCTACGGTATTATTACAAGAAGAGACTATTCTTAGAGCTTCAAAGAGAAGCCTGTCCTCAGGTCAGTCCATCGCACAGCAGAGAGGCGGCAAACAACAATGAATTCTAGAATATCTAGGTTACGCTTATCCTCAGGTCAGTGCCATCGCACAGCAGAGAGGCACACAACCTATCTCCTTGTTAGAGCAGCTTATTTTATTTGACACAATATGCACCAACAACATGAGTCATTAGCTTTATTGCATTTGTCTTTCATTTTTTTCTTGCTTTGCTCTAATTATGGTCATCTGCACACTTTTGTGGCATTTAAATGCTCATTACCCCTTATTGGAATATATTTGATTGTGTTAACGAGTGATAAGATGGAGGCCCACATCAGTTGAACAACTTAGTTTGATCTTGAGATCACCATCAGGTTTAATTGTCTATTGTGTTGAATCTACCAACATATCATTTTGTGTCTAGCAGCCTCTAAGTCTACTTTCTCTGTGTCACCTTAGGATTGCCAGTTTTCTATCATATTCCCTTTTTATATTGCTTAGACTACACAGACATATACTTTGAACTTTTGCATCTTTTCAAACCTTAAATTTAAAATCCCTCTTGATTTGTTCCTGTGTACTATCATATTCCAAAGGTATTGAATCAGTATCACAGACACAATCTACCTTATTTCAGCTAGTTACCCCTTCTCCCTCTTTTTTTTTTTTTTATATTAACTTGCTGACATATTCTCCCCCTAAAATACTAAAATCATTTCGGATTTAATTATTTTTGGATTTTAATAAACAACAAGATAACATGAGTTTAAGTATAACAGACAAAAGAAAAGAAAAAAACAGATACATAAATAAAATAAACATTAAAAAAACTTACATCGGACTACACATCATTCTCATCAGAATTACCTCACTTTTCTTTTTAACGCCGTTGACCTCTAGCAAGTATTGAAAACGTGTTTATCAAAGGCTTTTGTATAGAGGTCAGCACGTTGAAAATCAGTATTAATTTTAACCACATCTATTAAGGTCTTTTCAAAATAGTCTCTTATGAAGTGGTATTTAATACCGATGTGTTTGGTCTTAGGATGTTGAACCGGATTTTTGGTTACTGCAATTGCAGCAAATTATCAACATAAATAGGAGTAGACGAGAATTTCAAACCGTAATCCCGCATTTGCTGTTGAATCCAAATGATTTGGGAACAGCAACTTGCAGCAGCAACATATTCGGCTTCACAGGTTGACAATGCAACCGATGTCTGCTTCTTACACTGCCATGTAACTAATCTTCTCCCAAAGAATTGACACCCTGCTGATGTAGACTTGTAGTTCATTTTGCAGCCTCCATAGTCCGAGTCACTATACGCTGAGCTCAAAATCGTTATCATGAGGGTACCACAACCCCAGTGTGGGTGTACCCTTTAGATAGCGAAAGATCCTTTTGACCCCGATCAGATGATTGACCTTAGGTTTAGCCTGATATCTGGAACATAAACATGTAGAATACATGATATCAGGTCTTGAGGCAGTGAGATACATGAGATCCAATCATTCCTCGGTACATAGTGGCATCTACAAGATCTCCATTCTCATCAGGTGCTATATCATGATTCGTAGCAAGTGGAGTCCCAGCAGCAGAAGCATTCTCCATGTCAAAGCGACTGAGAATGTCTCTACATACTTGGTCTGATGTAGAAAGATCCATTAGGTGTTTGATCCACCTGTAACCCGAGAAAGAACTTCATCCCCCCATCGCACTCATCTCAAACTCTTTTTTCATCACTGCTTCAAACTCTTTGCATAACTCTTCGTTCTTTGACCGAAGATTATGTCATCAACATATCTGTACAAGCAGTAGGTCACCATCCTTTTCTTTAATAAAAGTGTACAGTCAATGACTCCCCTGCGAAAGCCGGTTTCACAGATGAGTCGAGAGTTTCTCGTACCAAGCTCGAGGAGCTTGATGAAGCCCATATAAAGCTTTGTCGAGCTTGTAAACTCTATCCCGATGATAAGGGTCTTCAAATCCCTCGGGTTGACTTACATAGACTGTTTCCCTTATTTCCCCATGAAGGAATGCACTCTTCACATCTAATTGGTAGACTTTAATCTTCATGTACGAGGCATAGGCAAGGAAATACGAATAGCTTCCATCCTTGCCACGGGTGCAAACACCTCATTATAGTCAATCCCCTCGACTTGGCGAAAACCTTGAACCACCAGTCGAGCTTTGTTCCTTATAATGACTCCTTGGTCATCGTTCTTACATTTTAGTACCCATTTGGTGCCAATGACTTTAGCACCTTTAGGTCTATCAACGAGTCCATACACCTAACTTCTTAAACTACAGAAGTTCTTCTTGCATGGCACTCACCCACGCCTCATCATTTAAGTGCTTCACTGACATGTTTTGGCTCAACCTGCGAGACAAAACACGATAAGCACCATCATGAATGTAACCCTTCTTCTCCATAACTGAGGCGTAATCAGCTGAGTATAGCTGATTTCGGTTTGTACTCCTGATCGGACATCTCCAATAACATTGTCAAGGGGATGATAGACGTTTAGTCGTGATCCTGGAGTAGTCGGCACAGTCACCTCCGAACCAAGATTGTGAACATTTTGGTCTGCATCTGAGGAGGTTGGAGTTTGAGGTCCGAAGTCGAGGGTGCATCACTTGTGATGCTTGTGGACTTTCAGGAACTGGAACCTGTTCCTCCTGACTGTTCTGGTCATCTGCTTCAGTTTCATCTTCAGAGGAGGAGTCACTTTCATCGACTACCCCTTCTGACTGAGTAGATGACTCTCCCTGTGTGCTGGATGGAGTATTTAGAATATCATACATCATCCTAGTGGCTAACTCATCCTCCGAGGGAGAGAGAGGGATGTTGAAGGATTTGAAGAATCCATCATAATCGAAGAAGTATGCAGGTCCTTTGCCTGTAGGTGGTGTGGTATATCTCTGAACGTCGACATTACACCACACTTCTACAAGACCCGTTGAGTTATTGTAAACTCGCTTGTTCGGTATTTGTATCCTAGAAAAATTCCTTCAACTGCCTTCTCGTTGAATTTTCCTCTTGTGTCTTCTTCAGAATGTACATGGTGCGCCAAAAGGTTCAAGATACTCCAATTCGGTTTGCGTCTTTGAAGTAGCTCATAACATGTCTTTCCGTGACGCTTGACTATTAGGACTGCGTTCAGTGTATAGCACGCATTTGCCACTGCCTCGTTCCAGAATGGATAGGCAGTTTCGAGTCTGCCAGCATAGTCCGGCTATTTCTATCAAACTCCTGTTCTTTCTCTCAGCAACGCCATTCATCTGAGGTGTGTAGGCAGAAGTGAATCGATGCACAATTCCCTTTTCCTTGCAGTATGCCTCCATCCCTTGATTCTTCAATTCTGTCCGTTGTCTGAGCGTATTTGTCGAACTTTGAGCTTGTAGAGTGATTCCAGTGTGGTTACTAATTCCTTAAATGTCTCCAAAGTTTCTGATTTTGATTTCAGAAACATTACCCAAGTGAACCTTGAGTAGTCATCAGTGACCACATAACAGTACACGTCGCCTGCAATGCTCCTTGTACTAACTGGACCAAACAGATCCATGTGAAGAAGCTCAAGAGGAGTTCTATTGAATGAACTTTCTTTTCCTTATGAGACTTCTTTGTCTGTTTGCCTTTCTTACAAGCTACACAAAAGTCAGGAAGTTGAAGTTCTTGACATTCACTCCTCTAACTAAATCCTTCTAATCAAATGATTCATCTTCCTTTGACTAATGTGTCCCATTCTCCGATGCCAGGAGATGGAATCCTTCTCAGTAGCTTTAGATAAGAAACACTGAACCTCATGATCCTTTGTGGCAGCTGTTGACAGATCCAAGACATACAGGTCTTTATATCTTGAAGCAGTCATCAGAACTTGGTCCTCTGGGATCATATATTCTTTCTTCAGCACGTAACACTTCTGGTTATCGAAGATGACTTTAAAACCTTTATCACAGATTTGGGAAACAGAAAGTAAGTTGTTCTGAAGTTGTTGAACGTAGTTCACTTTATCAAACTTAACTTTCTGATTTCCCACTTCTCCCTGAGCAGTGATATAGCCTCCTTTGTTTCCTGCAAAGGAAACGTGCCCTCCTTTTATTTGTTTGACGTTAGATAAAAGGGCTCTATTTCCATGTGCCTGGATGCCTGCTCCGCAGTCTATAATCCACGTGTTAGTTTCAGCACTATATCGAACACCCTGCACATACAAAGTAATGAATCAGTTTAGGTTAGGAACCCAAGCTTTGACTGTCTTGGGTTTCCCAGAGGCATCACACATCATAAACTACCCATTGACCCTTAGAAGGTGAGGTTAACTCAGGTTCCTTCTTGTTATCAGTATCAGACACGAGGGTGGTTTTTTCTTTCCATAAGCAGATTTGTGCAATGCCTGTTTATGATAAACAGTCGTCTGGCTTACAGGTTGGACTTTAGGTTCACTAGCTCTTCTAGGTGGAGTCAGAGAACTCCGCTTAGAAGACCTAGGTCTAGAGTCCAGAAGATCAATCTTCTTCCTAGGTGTCTGATAGAAATGACAGTCGAAGCAATGTGTCCACATTCTCCACAGTTGTAGCATGACCTGCTATCAACTTTATGAGTTCTTTCTTTGTGGAGAGTGCGTGACACTCTAGTAACATCAATCACTTTAGGTTTTGACTCTTGGATGTTTGATGTTTTCTCTGGTGTAACAAACTTTACTGATTTAACCTGTTTTCCTTTTGGGTTAACTGTTTTTTGACTTGAAGCATGTGAAAAAGTACATTTGAAGTCCTTTTAGGTTCTGATTTGACTCTATTTGACCCTGACTTTAAATTAACTTTTTCAAATTCATTTTCCAGGTTAACACATGGAATTTACCTTTGCCTTTGAAGTGGCCTCCTTTTTTTCTTACCAGATTCAGTAGATGAACATGAGGTGTCTGGATCAGTAACAAGAGGGTGGTCACCACATAATCCTTGATGGGGTTATTACTTACTGGTCTAGACTTAGTGTTCATCAAGGTCTCAGGTGGTGATGGAACCACTTGTAGCCTAATCCCTCCCCGTTATTCCTTCTCTCACTAAGTGTTGAACTATGTGTGAAGAGCTAGTCCAACTATGCAGTTTCTGTTTTAATGAATTAACTTCGACTTCTAAACTGCCCTTTGTTTCTTAGTGTCTTCTAGGGAGTTAAGATAGTACCTAATGTCGTTTGCTTGGTTAAAAGCCACTACTTCGGTTTCCCTAAGTTGTTTGGTCAATAGGTCTATCTTTTCTTTATAACAATGCTCATTTTGTTTTAGTACTCTATTTGCCTCAGTGCACAGAGGTAAATCTTTTACTAAGTTATCATTATGATCTAATAACCTAGCAAATTTTTCATTGATGCTATTCCTAAACGTGTCACAATCAGACAAGCATGGTTATTAAAAATTTGGTCAGTGGTACTTACCTGAGTTGGTTCAGAAGAGTTAGCCATCAGTGCCGCATCAGATGATTCTGGTTCTGTCGACTCTGGCTTTTCTGTCTCTGATGTAGAAGCTTCCTCATTGGTTTGTAACTGACCTCGGCTGCAGTTGTTTCTTCACTATGTGACATTGCAATTTCAACTGCTATATCACTTCACTCGCAGAATCATCGTCAATATCCTCAACACTGGCAATGTTAGATTCTCCTGGTGAGACAACCTGAAGCTCCAATCCTGTCCTTCATCATCATGAGCAGTTAGTGCTTTTGGATCCTTGTTTGATGAAGTAGAATTAGAGGGTTGCTTGTCCTGGCGAGTAAGGATGAGAACGGGTTCCCATTCCCCGTCTTCTTTGGCTTGACACATTCTCGTTTGAAGTGCCCCTTCTCACCACAGTTAGAGCAGGTCACTTTACTCTTGTCGAAGCCAAGGTGGTGTCCTTAGTAGCAACCAAGTTCTGTCCAGTCTTTTTCACAAACTTCTTCGCCCTCCGGACAGCACTTGCTAAGGCCCACATTATATCCATTCTTTCAAGCTCCATCTCATCCACCTGCTCGTAGTCCTCATCTGCCAGATGGCAGTTCCAATCTTCCCAGCAACAAGTCCATCATATGAATGAACCATGCTGCTAAGAGATCCATATGCTCTCGTGCTACTTCCACGGTCACATTACCGAAGTTCTCGATCTTCAGTTTGGTAGCGTTTGCTTCTGACCCAATATGATGGGTACATGATGACCCAGACGTGTCTGATCCAGAAGGAGAGCATGTGAAGGACCTGACGAGCTAGACACAAAAGCAGTCTGGAGGGGTGCTCCAGATGCCTTAGCTTGAGGCGTGGCGTTGTATAAAGCTGGATTTTGTGTGTACGAAGACTTCTGAGCTCTATACTTCATCCTTAGTGCTTCTTCTCGCAACTTAAGAATGAAGCATTTATATCCAGCTTTACAAGGATTCCATTCTGTCTCAGGTTAGACACGAATGTAGCCACTTATCAGGCAACCCGTCTGCGAAGTTGCTTACTTTCTCTTCATGGTAGTAGCCACTCCATGTGTATGCAATTCGCTCATCAAGTGGTAGAATCTCTATGACTTGGTCCAAACTTTCATTACCAATTGATGAGAAGTTATCGAATTCCTTCTTTAACTCCTTTGCCTTGATTGCCTTCAATGATGCATTACCATCATATCTCTTCTCTAGCGCATCCCACAGTTTCTTGGACTGCTTGTTCTCTGAATACTGATGGAATATGTCTTTGGGGATAGACTGAGTGATCAATGCATAAACTCTTTTCTCTGCATTGTACTTTACTTTCTGTGCGTCTGTCATCCCGCTTAATGTTATTTAACTCCATCAGCTCCCACTGGTGTACTATAACCTATCTCAATGGCTTCCCACATATTAGGATCTACTCCATTAAGGTAGATCTCAAAACATTGTTTCCAGTGGGGAACTCATCTAAAGTCAAAAGCTTTGGTGGTTTATTGTGATTCCCCACCTCACTCTCAAGCACAGTAGATTCTGTATCCTTGAGTCCTTCCCAGCAGTAAAGGCTGACATCTGATCTTCCATGATGAATAAACTTATAATCTAATCAAACAAACTTTCACTGATGCGACTGAAGGATGCGACTGAGCTAATCGTGCGTATAAGCTCTGCGATTGGTTCAATCGTGCGAATGAACTGGGCGATTGGTTTAGTCGTGCGAATGAATCTGGTGTGTATGAGCTATGGAACGAACGTTCAATGGCCGAATGAGGTGCGACTAGGTCCAATCGTGCGTATGAGCATGCGAATGGAGTCCAGTCGTACGAATGAGTCAGTCGTGCGATTGAAGCTGCTGTTTTGCGAAAATTCTTGGTTTGACAGGTTTCAGCCGTAAAAATTCGAAATTTCACAAGTTCTAATCGTCTGAGTCCGTAGAAAACAAACGTCATGAGCAGGGAACTTCCAAGATCACTTTTGATGCCAAAGATTGCGTTTTTAGTGTAAAAACACAAACTTTTATGCAATCTTGATTGAATCAACACGTAATCAAGAGCCAATAGCTCTGATACCACTTGTTAGGACCTGGTATTCGACTGAAATACCTAGAGATCACGTGTATACCAGATCAAATAGTGCGGAATCCTATTTGATTGGCGATCAATCAGTGAGAACACACGAAGAATCAATCAAGGATTGAAACTAACGTTAGAAATCGATAAGGAATCGATCTAATGTGTTCTATGAACTTGGAGAACGATTGGAAGGTTTCTGGACGGCTAGGGTTCGACTTGAATCGTACTTGATCGAATCTCCTTGTTTTTCACGAATTGAGTTGTATTTATAGGTTGGCACTATTCAATCGTGCGACTGAACCATTAGTTTGGTTCAGTCGTGCGATTGAACCATGCGGTTGGTTCATTCGTGCGACTGAGTGTTCAGTCGTGCGACTGAGCCAATCTTATGTTACAGTCGTACGACTGATCCAGTCTCCTGGTTCAGTCGTGCGACTAGGTCAATCGTGTGAAGTTCTTCATGCTTATGGTTCATTCGCATGAGCCATTCGCATGAGAACTTCATTAAGTTTGAATGTTTTAATTAATTAATATAATATTATATGTAATCATTCAAGTAATCATAAACCCAATCAATTCATCACGACTCATTAATGAACTATAAACATCATACTAACAGACTATCAATATCAGTTCATTAATCATACCAAACAAGATCTATTACATCACATATCACGATCTAGGGACATACATGTATCAACAGTATATCCAATGGCTTGTTAAGAGTCGACAAAGTGAACCTTGTCAGCAACTTGAACCCATCTCAAAGTGTTTCTTATTTATGTGATCAAAAGCATCAAATGCTTTTCACAGGATATGAGTGCATCATCCATAACCTGGGATGACAATTCCTCATGAATTGGTGCTTCTTAGATCTCCCAGGAAAGGGGATATCTACAAGCTAGATATGAACATTGCGTCCCCATTGGGTGAAGTATCATGCTTTCTTTTCAAAGCTGATGGTGATGAGTTTGCCTTATGGCATAAACGTATGTGTCATGTAAATTTTGAAACCATGAATAAATTGGCTAAAAATAACTTGGTACATGGCGTGACCAAAAAGGAATTTTTCTGTGAAGACAACTGTATAGCTTGCCTGAAAGGAAAGCACATAGAGTCTCTCACAAATCCAAAGAGGTTAACTCTATCACCACCCCATTACACTTATTGCACATGGATTTATTTGTCCAACAAGTATAGAGCATTGGAAGGAAATCATATTGCCTTGTGATTGTTGATGATTTTACAAAGATTTACATAGTATTATTTTTAAGAACTAAAGATGAAACTGCTGAAACTTTAAAATCTTATATTCTTAAAATTGAAATCAAATGATCACAAGGTAAAGATAATCAAGAGTGACCAAGGGACTAAGTTTAAGAATCAAGTTCTTGACTCATTCTATAACTCAAAAGGGATTACTAGACATACAGTGCTCCTCTAACTCGCAAACAAACGGTGTTGCTGAGAGGAGGAACAACACTAATGAGGTGCTAGACCATGTTAGCTGATTCACAACTGCCTCTAACATTCTGGATAGAGGCAGTCAGCACTGTATCCTATGTGCAAAACATGGTCCGCATTGTCAAGCCACATGGAAAAACCCCTTATGAGCTATGGAATAAGAGCCACCGTTCATTGGCTTTCTAAGGTCCTTTGGCAGTAGTGTACCATACTTAACACAAAGGACAACTTGGCAAAATTTGCTGAGAAGTCGGATGATGCTATCTTTGTTGGATATCCTCCACCTCTATTTCTATAGAGTTTATAACATCAAAAGTCAACAATTGAGGAATCATCCAACATTGTTGTTAATGAGCACACTCCTTGTGTTAGGGGGAATATCCCTGATCATATTTTTGACTTAGAATTGTATCCAAACTATTCTAAACCATCTTGTGAGAATGTTTTAGCTGGAATAGGTACTCAAAGTGATTCTGATGAAGACCAGCTATTTGAGTTACTCAGACCTCTTCCAAGTTCTCCAAGAGTCTATGAACCCCAAGCTCCCATCATTGGTAGATCCGATAGCATGACCATTTCAGGAACCAGTGAAGTTTCAACAAGTTATTAACAAAGTGAGTCTAATAACTCATCAGCTGATAACATTCAATACCAAGCTGATGGAAGTAGTATTCTGAAGGAACATGCAACTGTTAATACTACTTCTTAGTCAATTGATGTTGATGATGTTTCTCTTTCATTCAATCGGTCCTCATTGAATGACATTGAAACAATAGCTGGACCAAGTGTTTATGTTCCGAGCAAAATATCTTCAACTTGGATCTATCTTTGCAACTGGAAGTGATTCCTAGATTAGGATTCACAACACTCAAGTACCTATAGGCACCAAATGGGTTTTTAGAAGCAAGAAAGATGATAGAGGCTTGATCATCAAGAACAAAGCTGGACTGGTTGTCCAAGGATACACCCAAGAGGAAGGAATTGATTATACTGATGTCTTTGCACCTTTGCAAGACTTGAGGCAGTTAGAACTTTCCTTCTTATTCTGCATCCAAGAATTTTACTATCTATCACTTGATGTCAAGTGTTCCTTTCTGTATGGAAATATAGATAGGGAGTCTATGTGTGCCAACCTCCAGGATTTGAAGACCCACAACATCCTAACTATGTGTGCAAATTGGATAAAGCTCTTTATGGCTGCACCAGGCACCTAGGCTGTGGTATGAGACATTGTCTTAGTTTCTCCTAAAGAATGGTTATACTAGAGGAACCATTGATAAGACCCTTTTTATCAAGAAGTCTAAGAAAGACATATTGCTCATTCAGGTGTAGTTGATGATATCATATTTGGTTCTTTAAATGATCAAATGTGTAAAGACTTTGAGAGCATTAGGAAGAAGAATTTTGAGATGAGTTCTATGGAAAAATGGACTTTTTCCTTGGAATTCAAGTGAAGTAAATGAAGGAAGGGTTCTTTATCAATCAATCTAAGTATGTCTCTAATATCTTCATAAAGATTTGATATGAAAGATTGTAAGCCAGCCAAGACACCCATACCCAGAAACTATGACCTTTGTCCTGACACTAAGGGGGAAGATACTGATCACATAAGTATAGGGCAATCATCGGTTCTCTGATGTATCTCACAGCAAGTAGATCTTATATCATGTTTACTACATGCATTTATGCAAGATATCAAGCTACTCCAAAGGTGTCTCACCTAGTCGCTGCCAAGAGAATTCTTAGATACCTTAAAGGAGCACCAAAGCTTGGTCTCTGGTATCCTAGAAACTCTAACTTCAATCTCTATGGCTACTCAGATAGTGACTATGGTGGCTCCAATATTAACAAGGAATCCACATCAGGAGGATATCAATTTCTTGGTGGAAGGATCATCTTATGGCAATGCAAAAAAGCAATCATGTGTCTCTGCAACTACTGCTGAAGCTGAATACATTGTTGCTGCAAGTTGCTATGCTCAACTGCTGTAGATTCAAAATCAGATGCTAGACTATGGATTGAACTTCATGAGCACCCCTATCCATATTGACAACAATAGTGCTATCTCCATCACTCAAATCCTATGATGCACTCCAAGACAAAGCACATTGATATCAGGTACCATTTATTAGAGATATTAATGAGAAAAACCTGATTAAATTAGTCAAAGTTGACTCAAATAAACAATATGCTGATTTGTTCACCAAAGCCTTTGATGAACAAAGATTTGAGTATCTCATTATGGCTATTGGATGATAAACATTGACTAATATATCTCATTTGAAAACCTTTTAAAATGTGTCTTGTCTTTTGTCAAATACAATCTAAGCTCTGTTACAAAAAGTTATTCTTCATAATTGACTAAGTGTGAGTATTTTGAAGAGAAAATTACCCTCGAAGAACTCTTCATTATCTTCTGAAGGCAATTCTCTTAATTCAAGTTTTACCTTTTGAAAAGTTTTTGTCTCGGAAGCATATCTTCACTACTTCCGAAGCTTGAAAACTTCTTCATTCAAAATACACTCTTATTTTGGGAAGTAAATTCGTTTACCTTCGGAAATAAGTTTGGCTTCGGAAGAGAAATTCCTTCGGAAATAGTTTTACCTTTGGAAGAAGACTTCTCTCTGTAACGGAAACCTTTGGGCCCCACACAGTAAAAGGTAAAGATTTTATTAACAATGTCGGAATCTTTTGAATAGTTTTTCACATTGCCACCACTGTCATATCTAACCCTAAACCATTTTTCACCTTATCCACCCGACACCGCCATTTCACCCATTTAAATAATCCCGACTCGTCACTTTAATCTTTTTACCAAATTTACTACCCCAAGCCTCCTTTACCCTAAATTCACCCTGCTCAGACTTGTTTCATCATCTCCTTTCTTACTATGGCACTCAATCCTTAGCACTAGCAAGTTGTATTCCTTGATTCTTCCAAGGATGCTGACTTCTCAGACATCATCTCCTTTCTTACCCAATCTCCCTACTTCACTACTTTGACCGTGAATCCTACTGTTTACTTGAACCACATAAAAGATTTCTGGAGAAAGGGTCAGGTAGTACCCCTACATGGGGCTAGGGTTGTAAGGAATACATATTAAGGCTGATGCAATGCAAACACTTCAAGTCTCCTACATGATGCACAAGTACATTGAAGAATAATGCTTCAGAAGTTTCACACAAGCAACAAAAATACTCTAAGTGTGAAATCTTTTGAAGCCAAGACCAATATCTTCTGAGTCTTCCAAAGCTTCAGAGACAAAGTCTTCCAAAGCCAACACTTGAAGATAGATTTCTTCTGAAGACTTTTAGTGTACATGCTTTATCTGATGTACTTTACTTAAAGCTGGACCCCCTTTCTGTTGCAACTCTATAAAGTCACCAACTTGCACGAGTTGGTGAAAAGGTCCATGCTTTAAGTAACTGTACATTAAGGTCTTGAGTCTGTAACTTTCTTCTTCATGTACTTAATCCCTTTTGTAATATATAGGATGTGAGTTATGACATGTCATAGTCATAAGTCAAAGGGCAATCTGCCTTTTGACTCTACAATTGATTTTGTGTTGTGTCTAGTCAATTGTATCCAGCTGGCCTCCAAAGTATGGCTAGCTGTAGGATGTAGTATATGTATCTTAAGTACTTGTAACTTTCCTTTATGCATTGTAACACTTGTAATAGAACTTGAGAAGGCAATATACTGCAATCTTGAAAACCATCTCCTTGTGTATTTTGCTATCTTGTTCTGTCTCTTAGTTACTTGTGGTCTTTGTATAATCTACTATGCTTAATCCAGTCTCACTATTTTATTAGTTAAGTTAATCTCCTCTTTGTGTTGTTGTGTTGTAAGTGATCACCCTTCACCGGTCCTGCATTTGGTATCAGAGCTTTCCAGGCTCTTGATATAAGATCTCACCATCTTTCGATCCCTCACACACACAAATACTAAAATTTTCAAATGGAATCTATTTCCAAGACTGATATGGAAACTGGAACCATGAACAAGTCCCGACTAATCACTCTTAATGACTTTGACACCTGGTGCCAAAGAATGGAAGGTTTCATCAGGTCTCTAGATTTAAGAATGTGGCAGTCTATTGAGAGTACAGATTGACCAGAAAGCCATGGCTAACTACTCTGATAAAGATAGAAAGAGAGTAGAGATTGACAGAAAGCCATGACAACCCTTCAGACTGCTCTTCCTAACTCTATATATAGAGGTTTCAAGAAATCGAAAACAGCTAAGAAGCTGTGGGATACACTGAAACTGATGTATGAGGGTTCCTCTGAAGCCAAGGAAAACAAGAAGGATCTTTGAAGTAGCAGTTTGAAAACTTCACCTTCAAAGCAAGTGAAACCATGACTCAATAATATTTCAGGTATGTTGAGATTATGGATAACCTAGTGGATGGAGGAGTTGCTCTTGAGAACAGATACATTGTAAGAAAGTTCATATCCTCACTTCCTAGGAAATGGACACACTACTGTGTGGTTATCAAGAGAACTGAGAACCTGAAAACTCTTACTCTAATAGAGTTGTATGGGATTCTCAGTGGCTACTAGATGAAGATGAACATGCAAGGTTCATCCGGAAACTCCAACAATCAAATGGGTTCAGCCCTTCATGTGCCTGAAAGGGATAGCATAGAACCCTAACATCATCTCATATGCTACCTTGACAACTCACAAAAGGGTCCTTTCATCACATTCCCTGAGACACCAAGGGTGAACTACACTCAAGGAAGCCCATTCCAAGAGACAAGTTCTTTTCAAGCCTTTGTGTCTTCTGATTAAAGTTGTGGTAGCTCTCTTTTCACCATTGAAGACCTGGACTGTATCCATCTAGATGATCTGGTGTACATGGAAATAGTCCAGCAGATGGCTCCTCTCACTCACAGAGCCAAGAAGTTCTACAAGCGGACTGGAAGGAAGTTTCCCAGCAATGAACCAGTGGAATGTTTGGACTGGACAAAAGCAAAGTCAAGTGTGACAACTGTAACCTGATGGGTCACTTTGCTAGGGAGTGTAAGATACCAAGAACAAATGATGGCAAGTACAATCCAGACCAAACTACATTGACAAAGCTACCTAGAATAAGAAGCCAAAGCAGCAAGCTGTAGTTGCTGTTGAAGAAGGAGGCATTGACTGGAGCTTTCAGGTGGAAGATACTTCTTCAAACCAAGCGCTAATGGCAGATCATGATGAAGCCAAGGTATTGGAATATCTCTGTACCCCTGAATGCATTGCTAAAGTTAATAGATACCTTTCCTACAACTTAGAATGAGATCTGATCTTGAGTCCTTAAACCTTTTAAAAGCTGATTTTAGAAAGTGCAAAATGATTATAAACTGAAGATAGAGGACCTAGAGAAAACTATTTCAGTTCTAAAACATGAGCATACAAATTTTAGGACTCAGATCAAAGATCTCATAACTAAGCTGACTGAGTGCCAGGCTAAGCTTATGATCAGCAAAGCCAGGGCAGAAAAGTGTGTTCTTGAAGAAGAGACCTTCAAGAACATGATATCTTCATCCCTGCACAATAAGGTATGCTATCAAAACAAGTAGGGACTAGGTTCTAATGAGATAGCTCCTCCACACATAATCTTGTATGTAAGATCAACCAGTTTTGGAACTTGTGAAGATGAGCTTCCTCTCATATACCCTTTAAGTGAAGAGGATGAAGAAGTGATAGTGAAGAATTCCTCGAACAAAAGTGAAGAGGAGGATTCTAAGAAGGGCCACTATCCTTCTGAGGAGAAGAAGAAGACTGTGATGACCAAGTCAATGAGAAAGAACTTGATTAGAAGAGCAAAAGGAAAGCTAGAAAAGATCAAGAGATCAAGGCTACTTTTGACTCCAAGCAGAAACAAGTTTTTATCTCTGCAGGGTTTGAAGTAGTGAAGAATGAAGACATCAACCTAAACTCTTTTGCTAAGAGTTGGTTCATGTTCAAATCATCTCAGCACCAAGAAGAAGGCTGATCTGCTATGTACCATTGCTACACAACCTGAACCATCCAACTCCAAGAACAGTCCTCAGCCCAAAAGGACTGTCTTAGCATCTGCAAAGATGAAGGTGGAGAAGGGATGTGATCAAAGTCGGTCTTGTTCTCAGCAAAAGGCTCTTGTGAAGAAGAAAATTGAGTGTGTCATGTGTGAAAGTACCACTCATCTTGCTAAGGATTGTCCATACAATCCTAAAAGTACTCTTCACATGACTAGGACAAGGACTTCCAAGAGTTCCAAGAAGATTCAAGCTTCAGAAGGAAAATCTGTTTCCTTCGGAAGCTCCAAAACTAAGAAGGCAAGTCGAAAATTGCCTTCGGAAGAAAATTTGATCTCAGAAGGAAAAATACTTCCAAAGCACTGAAGTCTGCTGTAGTGTCTGCAGAATCTTCCGAAGGTCAAGTCATCAAAACTTCTGAAGTCTCAAAAGCTTTCGAAGTGCTGAAGGTCAAGTCCAAACTTCCAAAGGTGGTGTGGAAGTCAAAGAAAGACCAAGTGATTGGATATTCTACATCAACAACAGCTCAAGATTCTCATAGCACAACTATAGGATCTATTACTGTTGCCTTACCTTCTGTTTCTCTTAGTGAGCCAAAGAAAAGTAAGGCTTGGTTTCCAAATGTAACTAATCATTTTCTTTGTGTAGGACAGCTCAAGACAAACAAAAATGACTGGATCATTGACAGTGGTTGTTCCAGACACATGACAGGCAATAGGTCACTACTCCAGAACTTTGAAAGGATTGATGGAGGGCCAGTTGCTTTTGGAGGAGATGAAGGTGGTTACATTTTTGGAAGGGCAAGGTCACAAATGGTAAGCTCAACATTGAAAAGGTAAACTTTGTCAAGTAGCTTGGGTACAATCTTCTGAGTGTATCCTAATTTTGTGATCAGAGTCATAACATGCTCTTTACTAAGCATGAGTGCATTGTTCTCAAGCCTGGGATGGTCATTCCTCATGAGCATATCTGCATAGAGCCCCCAAGAAAGGGAACATGTACAAGATGGACTTGCAATAAACATCTCCCTCTGGAGAAGTTTCATGCTTTCTATCTAGATCCAATAGTGATGATTCTTTCCTATGGCATAAAATAATGTGCCATGTAAACTTTAAAAACATGAATAAACTGATTAAGGATGATTTGGTAACTGGAATGCCAAAGAAAGAGTTTACAAGTGATGATCATTGTGTTGCATGCCTGAAAGGGAAGCAACATAAGGTATCTCATAAGCCTAAGGAAAGTGTTAGATCAAGAAGAAGGCTGGTGCAACCAAAAACAAATCACTTAGATAATTTTGGTGCTACATGAAAAGGCTTATGAAGCTTAGCATGGAACTTGCAAAGGTTGTAGAGTTCTTCCGAAGATAAAGTGAAACATCAGCTTCCGAAGACAGGACACTATTTCCGAAGTCAAGAGCTTGCTTCCGAAGGTTAAGTCTTAGTAGAGCAATCAGAAGACTACTTCCAAAGGATGCAGGAAAGAAGAAGTTCCCAAGCCTTAGAAGAAGCAGCCTCTTCCGAAGTATAAGTGGCTTCAGAAGTACTTGTTCTTCGAAGCCATTTGACCTTCGGAAGACACTGCTATGAACCAGTGGACATAAGTATGGTCTTTGACACTCCGCTGCAGACCTTTGATACTGCATGGCGTTTTCTCAAAGAGCCATGCAGTTGACCATACTTTATTCCACTTTTTACCTTTTTATGATAGCACATGTTACTAACTTTAGTTGGTGACAAAAGTTAAGTCAAGGACATGTCCTGACTACCAAATCTCAGATAAGACTTTATCCGAAATACCTTAAACTGTAGTCTTGTAGTATAGGCTTTAGTTATAGGATCCCAGCTGGTATCAAAGTATATCCGGTTGTAGGTAGTATTATATATAGTTTCTCATTGTAACTCGAAAATATAAGCTTGTAAGAGTCTTGTAATATTTTAGTTGAGAAGCAATATATGCAAGTACCTTGAAAATTACTTTCTGTGTTCTGTATTACTTACTATATTGTGATCAACTCTTATCGACTCTCTCTTCATCCGAGTGTTGTTCAAATGAGTTTGAGAGAAAATCTAAGTGTTAAGTGACCCTTAACCAATCCTGCAATTGGTATTAGAGCTTCTCAGGCTCTTGATTGCATGATCTAACCATCCAAATCAACTTGTTTTTCACTCCTCCCTACTACTCACTCACTCAAAATGGCCTTTAACAAGTCCGAAGTAGAGATAGGAACCATGACAAAGGCTCCCATCATTACTCCTGAAAATTTTAGGTCTTGGAGCAGGAGAATGGAAGGCTTCATCAGATACCAATATAGCAAGATGTGGAACTCCATTGTCAACGGCCTGTATAAGCCAAAGGTGGCATCACCTTGTGGAAACGGCGCCATGATCGAAAAAGCTGTTGAAGACTATTCTGACGAAGACCGAAAGAAGATAGACATTGACAGCAATGCTATGACAATTCTCATGACTGCAATACCAAACTCCATCATAGTGGGGTTTGAGCATTGTAAGTCTGCAAAGGAAGTGTTTGATGCCCTTGCTCAGATGTAATCAAGCTCCAACGACTCAAAGAAGGACTCACTGAAGTAGTAGTTTGAGAACTTCACTTATATTGCTGGAGAGACCCTCAACCAGCAGTATTTCAGGTATATGGATATTATCTCCTCTCTTTAGTCCATGAAGATCACTCCTGAACTCAGAGATCTGATGAGAAAGTTCATGAGTGCTCTTCCAAACGAATGAACATTTTACTGTGTCTCTATCAAGAGGAGAGAGAATCTGAACACTCTCACTATGATTGAACTTTACGGCATCCTTGATGGATATCATATAGAGATGGAAAGTAAGAAGGGCCACCAAGCAAGCCGTCCTCTGAGTCTTCCTGATAGCAATGCTTTAATGGTTACAGAAGACTCAACACCCCCACAACCTCAGCACTACCTGACTTACCAGAAGCCATCCTGCTCTTCTAGACCTTACATCACTTTTCCTGAGACTCCAAGGTCTCAACAGGCTCAACACAATTCCTTCTAGAAAAGTTGTGCCTTTATCTCAGGAAGTGGACACTCTGGTGATTTTCAATACTGTTTTTATGATCTCGAGTGTTTCAATCCAGGTGACGTAGAATATGTGGACATTGTCCAACAAATGGCTCTTTTAACTTATAGAGCGAAGAAGTTCTTTTAGAGAACTGGAAGGCAATTCCCTCAAAACAGCTGCAACGGCTCAAGAAGTTGATTGGAGCTTCATGGTACAGGATTGACTCCTACTCAAGCTCTCATGGCAGGAACAAATGAAACTCGGGTATATGAACATCTCTGTACTCCAGCCTGTATAGCTAAAGTTAAACTTTATCAGGATTACAATATGGAAATCAGATCTGATATTGAGTCTTTAAAAATTTTAAAATCTAATTTTAACAGAGCTGAATCTGACTATCAAAAGAAAATTGAGGAGTTAGAGAAAACTGTGTCTCTTTTAAAACATGAACACACCAACTATAAGACTCAAATCAAAGATTTGATATCCAAATTGTTTGAGGCTCATGCCTAGCTTGTCACTGTTAAGGCTCAGGCAAGGAAGCATGTTATCTCTGAGCAAAACTTCCAAGCTATTCTTGCATCATCCTCCCACTCCAAACTCTATTATCAGAACAAAGGAGGGTTGGGAACCAATGTAATTGCTCCACCACACTCCTATGAGTCTATTAGATAGCCTAGATGTGGTACTGAGGAGCAAGAGGTTCCAACTACTGACCCTCCTCACCAGAGTTGAAGGATGAAGCAACAATAGTGGTCACCACAAGGAAGGAACAGGTAGATGTACCTATCTCGTCCTATGAAGAACAAATCCTAACCACTAACGCCAGAAGAAGCAGAGCTAAAGCTGCCAGGAGAATTGCCAAGAAGGTGGTTGAGTCCAAGCTAAAGATTGACCCAAAGCAAAAGGATGTCTTTATCTTAACTGGATTTCAAGTGTTAGGTACTTCTGATTCAGGATAGGAGTGTAATACAAACACTTCTGTCCTGCGAAAGGATCAGAAGTTGAAGGGAAAAGTTGTTGATGGAGAAAAGAAGCCCAAGAAACAGCAACCCTCACATTCCTAAAGAACTAACATTGCATGCATAATGTGTGGTCTGCAAAACCACATGGCAAAAGATTGTTACTACAATCCTGCAAGCACACATTATGCAAATAATGTTAGAAAAGAAGGAGTCAAGGAAAGTTTCACATTTGGACCTTTTCAAATGGTTCAAGTGATGAAAAAGGGAAAGCTAGTTTCGGAAGCCCGGTTGCTTTCGGAAGAAACTATTAAGTGTTTCTCAATTCTATGATCAAAAGCACCAAATGCTTTTCACAGAACATGAGTGCATTATCCTCAAACCTGGGATGACAATTCCTCCAGAATTGGTGCTTCTTTGATCTCCCAGAAAAGGAGATATTACAAGCTTGATATGAACAATGCTTCCCCAATGGGTGAAGTATCATGCTTTCTTTCCAAAGCTGATGGTGATGAGTCAACACTGTGGCATAAACGTATGTGTCATGTAAATTTTAAGACAATGAATAAATTGGCTAAAAATAACTTGGTACATGGTTTGCCTAAAAAGGAGTTTTTCTGCAAAGATAATTGTGTTGCATGCCTGAAAGGGAAACAACACAGGACCTCTCATAAATCCAAATGTGTTAACTCTATCACTACTCCATTACACTTATTGCACATGGATCTTTTGGTCCCACAAGTATAATGAGCATTGGAAGGAAATCATACTGCCTTGTGATAGTTGATGATTTTACAAGATTCACATGGGTATTCTTTTTAAGAACTAAAGATGAAACTGTTGATACATTAAAATCTTTTATTCTTAAAATAGAAAATCAAATTAATCACAAGGTTAAAATCATTAGAACTGATCAAGGGACTGAATTTAAGAACTTCGTTCTTGACTCATTCTGTAACTCAAAAGGGATTGCCATACAATATAGTGCTCCTAGAACTCCTTAACAAAACGGTGTTGCTGAGAGGAGGAACATGACACTTATTGAGGCTGCTCGAACTATGTTAGCTAATTCAAAACTACCTCTAACATTCTGGGTAGAAGTAGTCAGCACTGCATCTATGTGCAGAACAGAGTTCTTGTAGTGAAGCCCCATGGATAGACCCCTTATGAGCTATGGAACAAGAGGCCACCGTTCATTGGCTTTCTAAGGTCCTTTTGCAGCAGGTGTACCATACTTAACACAAAAGACAATTTAGCAAAGTTTGCTGAAAAGTCGGATGATGCTATCTTTGTTGGGTACTCTTCTAGCTCCAAAGCTTATAGAGTATACAACATTAAGAATCAACAATTTGAGGAGTCATCCACCATAGTTGTTAATGAGCACACTCCTTGTGCTAGGGGGAATGGCCCTGATCATATCTTTAATTTAGAGTTGTTTCCAAACTATTCTAAACATTCTTGTGAGAATGTTTCAGTTGGAACAGGAGCTCAAAATGATATTGATGCTACTGCTGATGATCAACTGTTTGAGCTACCCAGACCTAGTCCAAATTCTCCAAGAGCTGCTATAAATGAAGTTTCCACCATTCACAGATCTGATAGCTTGACCATATCAAGGAATAGTGAAGCTTCTACAAGTGAATCACTTGCTGAGCCTCAAAACTCATCAGGTGATCCACCACAACACCAGGCAGAAAGAAGTAGTGTTTTGAAGGAATAGGAAACTGTTAATACTACTTCACTGCCAACCATTGATGATGTTTCTCAGTCATTCAATCAGTCCTCATTGAATGATTTTGAAACAGTAGCTGGACAGAGTGTTCCAGTTCATGCGCAGAATATGTCCAACCTGGATCTATCTCTGCAACTAGAAGTGATTCCTCGCCTTAGGATTCATAACACTCATCCTACTGAGAACATCATAAGGGATGTCACTAAGGGTGTGAGAACAAGAGGACAGACTCATCATGGGAATGTCTGCTTGTACTCATGCTTTCTATCCCGGATGGAACCCAAAAGGTAGAAGATGCCTTAAAAGATAGTATCTGGCTTGAATTGATGCAAGAGGAGCTGCTTCAATTCAAGAGAGAAGGTATGGAACCTATGTTCGCTACCATCTGGTCAAGTACCAATAGGCACTAAATGGGTTTTCAGAAACAAGAGAGATGATAGAGGCTTGATCATCAAGAACAAAGCATGACTTGTAGTTCAAGGATACACACAAGAGGAATGAATTGATTATACAGATGTCTTTGCACTAGTTGTAAGACTTGACGCAGTTAGGATCTTCCTTGCTTATGCTGCATCCAAGGACTTCACTGTCTATCAACTTGATGTTAAGTGTGCCTTTCTATATGGGGATATAGATAAGGAAGTCTATGTATGCCAACCTCCAGGATTTGAAGACCCACAGCACCCCAACTATGTGTGCAAATTGGATAAAGCTCTATATGGGCTGCACCAAGCACCTAGGCTATGGTATGAGACATTGTCTCAGTTTCTTCTGAAGAACGGCTACACTAGAGGTACCATTGACAAGACTCTCTTCATCAGAAAGTCTGGAAAGGACATCTTGCTCGTTCAAGTCTATGTTGATGACATCATATTTGGTTCTTCGAATGACCAAATGTGTAAGGACTTTGAGAGCATTATGAAGAAAAAGTTTGAGATGAGTTCCATGGGAAAAATGGATTTTTCCTTGGAATTCAGGTAAAGAAAATGAAGGAAGGGTTCTTCATTAATCAATCTATGTATGTCTCTGACATCTTAGAAAGATTTGAAATGAAAGATTACAAGCCTGCCAAGACACCCATACCCAGAAACCATAATCTTTGTCCTGACCTTGAGGGGGAGGATACTGATCAACATCAGTATAGGGCAATTATTGGTTCTCTGATGTATCTTACTGCCAGTAGACCTGATATCATGTTTGCTACTTGCATTTGTGCTAGATATCAGGCTGCTTCGAAGGTGTCTCACTTAGCTGCTGTTAAGAGAATCCTTGGATACCTCAAAAGAGCACCTAAACTAGGTCTCTGGTGTCCGAGAAACAAGGATTTTAATCTCTATGGATACTCTGACAGTGACTATGGTGGCTGCAATATTGACAAGAAATCAACATCAGGAGGATGTCAATTTCTTGGTGGAAGGATCATCTTATGGCAATGCAAGAAACAATCTTGTGTCTCTACATCAACTGCTGAAGCTGAATACATTGCTGCTGCTAGCTGCTGTGCTCAACTGCTATGGATTCAATATCAGATGTTAGACTATGGATTCAACCTTATGAGTACTCCTATCCATATTGACAACAACCGTGCTATCTCCATTACTGAAAATCCGGTGAAGCACTCCAAGTCAAAGCATATTGACATCAGCTACCATTTCATTAGAGGTTTTCATGAGAAAAACCTGATTAAACTAATCAAAGTTAACTCAAATCAACAATATGCTAATTTATTCACCAAAGCTTTTGATGAGCAAAGATTTAAGTATCTCATAACAGCTATTGGGATGATAAACATTGATTAGATCACCTCTTTTGAAAACATTTTAATATGTAATGTCTTATGTCAATACAATTTAAGCCCTGTTACAAAAGATCTTTCTAAAAATTTTCTAAGTGTAAATTTCTTCTGAAGAGAAATTAACCCTCGGAAGTTATTTTTATATCTTCCGAAGCATAATTTCAGAAAGGATAATTTTTCTTCTCGGAAGAGCTTTTGGTCTCGGAAGAAGCGATTGATTACATATCAGATCTACTTCCGAGGCTTACAAACTGTCCATTCGGAAAGCAATACTAACCTTCGGAAGCAAAGTCTTTGCTTCGAAAGTAAGAATTGCCTTCGGAAGACAAATTACCTTCGGAAATGTTTTACATTCGGAAGAAAGACTCTACTGTGTAATGTAAATCTCTTAGGCCCCACACTGTAAAAAGCAAAGAATTTGTTAATGATGTCAGATTATTTAACTGATTTTAACCTTACCGCCACTGTAATTTCATCCACTAAACCATCACATCACCTTATCCTAACCCCCATTACCGCATTCCCACCCTCTTTTAAATAATCTCGACTATTCAATCTCATCTTCTTACTTGCAATTTTTACTGCCCTAGAAATTTCTCTCCTCTCTAACTTTACCCAAGCTCCAAATCATCCACATTCACCTTTCTCCAAATGGCACTTAACCCTCAGCACAACCAAGTCGCACTTCTTGATTCTTCAAGAGATGTCGACTTCTCTGAAATCATCTCCTTTCTCACCCAATCAACTTACTACACTGCTCTTACCATTACCCCACTATTTATTCCAACCACATGGCCGAATTTTGGGGAAATGGTTAAGCAGAAACCCTAAATGGGATTCGAGTACTGAGGTCCAGCATTTGTGGACAGGAGTTGATCATTACTGAACAACTCATCAGGAGCATCTAGAGCTTCATGATGAAGGATCTCCTACTGAATTCCCTAACGCAGATTTGGACAGCACCTACATCCTAATGGGATATGGTGGAGACGCAAGCAGGTCGACGGTCTACAAGTTTAACTTATCCTACAATTGGAAGTTCCTCCTGCACGTTGTTCTCCACTGCTTGTCCAACAAGTCCGGCGGATGGGATCAATTCCCATATGAACTAGGATACTTAGTTCATGGAATGGTGAGAGGCCTGCGCTTCAATTACTCACGATTTATGTTCACCAATCTGATTGGGAATCTACAAAGGGAGACATTCTATATGTATCCTACATTTATTCAACACATCATCAATTGTGAGTTGGACTAGAGCATGCTTGTCTGTGCAGCTGCTTTAACTGTCCCCCACATGCGGCCTACCATCTTCAAGACCTTGAAGAAGGTATCCACTAACTTCATTGGAAGGTACACTACTCTGCTTCGAGGTATGATTGAGCGCATAGCTCCTGGTGACATCCCTGTTTACCCAACAGGTGATGAACCCACTCCAGCAACCACCACTATAATGCCAACACTGCCTTCTCCACCCATCACCATCACATATCAAAGATGCCCCAAACGAACCCTTGTTCAATCTACTCTGATTGAACAAGCCCCTCATGTTCAATCCAGAAAGACTAGAGTGGAAACATGGGCTCGAACTCAGTCTGAGGTCTCTCCATTCTTCTCTTTTCACCTCAATATGGGTTTTGCGTCTCTTCAGTCTCAAACCCAAGAGCCCGACACCTAAACCAGCAGCCCTCAGGATGAGTATCTACACTCTTCTGAGCAGCCAACTAGGGACAGCCCCACCAAAGGCTTAATGCTTGTAGACATTGATCAAGGTCCCGGGTCAGTAGGCTTAACCTCCCTATATTTTACTAATATTCTCTTCTAAACTGATAAAGAGATAACATCTCTCCATGGCAATGAAGTTGATCTACAACACCCTCTTCGAGATCAACAGAGCCTGGAGAAATCCTTTATCTCTAGCCCCCATCAGCAACCTATAACTGAGGTGAGTCCCACTGATGTGGAGGGGACTCGTGCAGATTCAACTGCCACTACAGAAGGTGCCTCAATGGACCTTGTGGACAGTGGTAACATATCTTAGACTGAATATGCAGCAACTGAGCCCTTTGATGACTCTGAAAGAGACATCATTGAGCACGATATGTTACCTCATCTCCCCATGATTCTTCAAAAGAAGATGAGGGAAGCATGCAAATCCTCATTCACGACCTTCTATCTAAAGTCTCAAACCTTGAATCTTTGGTTAGGACTTTAGAAGCAAGGTCGCCACTCAGCAACTTGAGATTGACAATCTCAAGGCCAAACTAGCTGAGAAACAGACATAGAGGTTTGGTAGGCATGTACCTGTTCATGTCTCATTGAATTCTTCCTCTAGCTCATCTAGCTCTCAAGATGATGCTACCAAAGGGGGGGAGAATGTTCAGAGACAAACACTTGAGGACCCACAACAGAGCCACACTTCAACATCAACTTCATCTACTCCTATCATTACTGTGTCTGAGCCATCTCAAGTCATTCTTCAAATTGACTCAAAGATGCTTAGTGATCTCTACAGACTGTTCACCAAGTTTCTGTTGAGATCCTCCACTATCAGCCAAGCCCAGATGCTGTAATGTTCTACTTTGGAGTTGAAGAGCTTTAGAGGCTGACTGCACCTTCTACCACTGTGGAAGAAGTTGGTCAACCTAAGGTCCACATGGAACCTAAGATTCATTTCGAAGGGGAAATAAGGACTCATGGCCCAGCAACTAAAACAGTTGGGACAGTATCTGCATCTCCTCCAACTTCTGAAGCTGAAGTTAAAGCCTCGAAAGAACAAGCTGAATCTTCCGAAGCTGAAATGGAAGCTGCGAAAGGACTGTTTAAGATGTCTGAGGAACTAATCATCACAGATGCAATCCTTGAAATGGCATCTAAGGTGAACAGCGAGGACTTTCTGAATCTACCTCCATCCTAGACACCATCTTATCTCTCTCACAATTAGAATCCACTCTCCAAGAACCACCACAGTTAGGCTCTTCAAAGGATAAAGGGAAAAGAAAGATGACTGTGGAAGAGCTTCAGGAAGCGGAAAAGATTGAGAAACTTAAGAAGAAAGGAAGACTTCCAACTGAAAAGTTGCTAGCTGCCAGCACAAAAGCAGTTGTAGCCAATCAAGAGGCTGTCAACAATAAGAAAAAGGAAGATATCATTGACCAGCTTACCAAATCAGAGCTGCCAATGAAGAGACACTCCAGCTACCACTAGAGGAGTTAGTGAATCTGGAGAAGGCAACCCGGCTAAAACTTGAAGAAGAAGCCAGGTTGGCCTTGGAGAAAGAAGAAGAAAAACATAAGGAAGTTGAGATGCAGCTGAGGAGAGACAGGATAAATTTCCTACTCTCCAAAGGTTTTAATCTTCAAGAACTTTCTCCACACAATGATGAGACGATCCTATGGCTCTACAACAAAGAGCAGGATCAAATGGAGAAAGAAAGAAAGAAGGCTGCAAGAGAAAAGGCAAAGGAGAGGAAGAAAGAAGAAAAAGCTAGGGACACTGCAACTAGGAAGCTCAGTGAAAAGGCCTAGATGAAAGACTATCTTTGGGCCCATGGCTTCTCTGGAAGGCAGGTGGGTCCCATGTCTGAAAAGGCACTCCAATAGATTGTCAGTGAAATCAAGGCTGACATCCGGTTGGGAAGAAGAAAGAGATGTACAGAAGGGTAAAGGGGATGACCTTCATTGCAACCACTCAACCACAACTTGAAATCTCACCCTTACCCTTCACCATTAAAACCAAACCTTTCACCCCTCAACCCACACCATTACCCACATCCACTCTTTCACCTCAACCACCTAACCTTCCCATCCTCCAACCTAAAACTCTCTCGAAAACCTCTAAACCTCAACCCACCCAACAACCATCCAAACCATCCCCTCAGCCATCTCAACATCTCTCTCCTAAGGAGTTCAAGGTAATCAAGACCAAGCTCATCAACTGCACAACTCTAAGCGAAGTCTCATGTGATGAAGATTCTGTCAACATTACCTATGTTGATGGATTCTCTTGTTCCCTCACAAGAGATCAATTTCTTGATTTACCTAGAGGAACACTGGACCAGGCAGCTAGACTTCTAGGCCTCAACTCAGATTCATTAAATGATGAAGAGAAGAAACTTAGAAGGACACTGGTGACTCTTGTAACATCTTGTATTTTTAGGTTAAATTAAAGTTAACCTTGTTAAATTCTTGTAAGGACCTTTGTTGTCAAATATGAAACTCGTGGTTTACTTATGCTTATTGCTTTAATTTGCCTTTTAATTCTTTATCTTGAAAGATTATAATGTTAATTTTTTCTTACTTAAATAATAAATAATAGTAATAGTGATAATAATAATAATAATATTGTTATTAATAATAATTTGTAAAAATCATTAAACTTAGAAATGATTAAAACTTGGATTTAATAAGTTAAGGGGCCTTAAGGTCATTTTATAAAATTTAAATAGAAAGTTTATGCATGAAATAATAAACATTTATAACTTGAGGGACCATTTGTGTAAACTTTTGAAACCCAAACCATTCCCCCTTTCAAACCCGTAAAACCGGTGACCGGCTCCGGCCACCGCCAGCTGACACTCCGGCGAACCTTTATGCACCAAAATCTCTTGGTTTCGAAGCTAAAAACCGTTTCCAATCGTTTCAGGTTCATGAATCGAACCTACCAACACACTTTAATCCGATTAAAGTGTTGTAATGAGCATTCACGCCATGAAACCGAAACATCCATAAATCATAGAGCCGTTTGAGCCATAAACCATAACTAAAGTCTAATTAATCGAACCTAGACAATCATCTAACCATTCCTAATCTTTCACACTTTCCAATTGTACCTGAAATCGCACAAGCAAAGTTGTGCGCCATGAACCTGCAACTACATCTAAAACTACCTTTTGAGCATTTTAAACTTCAATTGATTAAGGGTTTCGATCAAGGACGACACACGAAGCAGCCCACGGGATTAATTTGGTTTCTTTTGTCGTTTGTACACAAAACGAATTTAACTTCGATCGCGATCGTTCTTCAACCTGCAGCATCGATTTCAAGCATCTACCGGGTAATTGATCATGTCTACGCACTCGATTATACATGGGGAACAAAAGCCCCATGGTTATTAGCATTCATTAGATCATTTGATGCTTCAATTGGGGGACGACTGAACCTAGGGTTCATGCGATTTGGGGGAGATTTGGTGCTTGGTGTTTTAGGTTTTTAAAACAGACTTTAACCGTGGCTGAGAGCCTTGGTTCACTGGTGCCCCAATCACATTCTGAATTAGAGGTCCCGGGTTCGAACCCGGCGACCTCCAACATATTTTTTTGTGGCTTTTCAGCTTTTAAAAATTATATAAAATCTTCTGAAAATTAAAAAGAATGTTTTGCAAACTTTGGTTATTAATATTTTTTAAAAGCTATCCTATTAATTGTTTCTTTATATATATATATATAATCACCCTAACAATTTTCTTATAAAATAAAAATTAACAAATATTTTGCCTAGTCTAATCATGTAAAAATAGACTTTATATAATATTTTCTTTTGAATCATTAATTATTATTTGAACACTATACATTTTATAATTATGGATTAATCATGATAATTATAGAACTTATATATTTTATAATTAACCTTCACAAATTGTTATAAAGGATTTAATTCCTTAAAATTTCATACATGACATTTTTTTCTTGGACTAAAATATATATATGATCTCTCTAACAAACGTCATCTAAATATTAAAACCCCCAAATACCAATTGAAACCCTAGTCTCGTTTAACCATTAAACATATTATTAAATTATAATCTTATAAATATATATATTTTAGGTGCATTGTGAAGGGCTACGTTGAATCGACGCTTATTATTATTTCTTATTAATCATCCAATAAATTCTTATTGATCGAGTGAGTATTTCTATACCCCTTTTTGCTTATTTTCACACTTTGGGGTGAAACATGTTAACTGATTATCATTGCACTTGTAAACTTATTTGAGACTTGTAATCTTTATGGCAATTCATCATGCAAAGTTGTGGTTAGTTGAACTTTTGTGGTTACCATGTTATGGCGTTATATGTACAATCATTAACTATTGCTAGCCCAGCGAAGTCATAGATCTATGGGCAAGACAAGCCTACTTTGGTTGATCCAAGTACACTTAGCTGATCGTATAATCTTGTAAACATTTGAGACTTGTAAAACTTTGTCGAGGCTTGGTTGTTGCATTGTTCATAACTTTCCTAATCACTTTATTCACTAACTTATGACTTGGATTGCCATCTTTTATATAATCTATGTATTTAAAACTATGGAATGCTCACCAACATTATTGTTGACCTTTTATTTTTAACATGTTTCAGAAAATACTCAAGCTTGATTTCTACACATTGAAGCTTACACATCTAGGAATGGACCTAGATAAATAAGTGAATTAAAATGACTTGTTACCTTTTATGTTATGTTTTTATTACTTTGAGACTTAAGCTTGTAATGATACAATTGAATCTTATGATTAATTTATATTTGGGTTATTAATAGCGTTATGTGGCTGTGAACGATGTTAACTCTCACTCCTCGACGTTTCCGCCGTCAAGGTTGGGGTGTGACAAATTGGTATCAGAGCCCATAACTATAGGGATCTAGGTTATTAGAAATGGTGACCTAGGCTATAGTATGCATGAACCTTATAGAGTTATATTTCTATCTTGTAAATTTTATACTTTACATGCTACATAATGCTATGCTTTTATGTGCAATTTGATGCCTTAGCATAGGATGCCTAAACATTGTTACTTGTCTCCCTAAACTTAACTTTGACTCTTTGACTCTCCCCGAACATGAACTCTCTTAACCTTATTCTCGTCGACACGTGGAATCTTATGTTTATGTTATGACTTGGATCTTTAGACGTTATGTCTAATCTATATAAATCTCATCAAGGTTTTGATTCTATAAACCTAAGAAATATTGTGTGACACATAGACACCTGTATCCTGGTTTTCCTGGCAAAAGGCCCTCGGGCTAAGGCAAGCATATCGCATAAATCCTACGGGACTAGTTATGCTTACCTGGGGATTTCTGGGATGAGTGATAAACTATGGTCAATATACACAAGTTTCTAAGGTAAATGGGTCAATTCACCTTGACGTGTCAACGTTTCCAAATGGTAACGCGTTACCAAATGGAATCATTTCGTATACTTATTAACCCTTAGCTTACCCTTGTTTAAACTATTATCCTTTGATACCCCCGCTCCTGTAACTAACTCATTTTTGTATATTCCAGCATGTCTCGTCACCATGGAAAGCGTGGAAGTTTCGACCGTAAGCTAGCTACCATGATTGCCCGGCAATGGCTGCTGTTCTCCCGACTATGGTTGCTGAACTTAATAGCACACTAATGGCTAATAGCAACAACAACACCAATGGAGACAATAGCAACAATCAAAACGGGAATAATCAACAAGGGAACAATCGTACTTGCACTTTCGAACACTTCAACTCGTGCAAACCCACTAGTTTTAGTGGAAAAGAAGGAGCCACTGGACTTCTCGAGTGGTTTGAAAGTATGGAGAACACGTTCATTGTTAGTGAGTGCCCCAACGAGTTCAAGGTTTGCTATGCTACAAGTGTTCTTCAACAACAAGCTCTCACATGGTGGAATGGTGAAAAGAGAAACCGTGGAACTGAGATTGCTTTGGCATTGCCCTGGGAGGAATTCAAGGAGATCATGATTCAAAAGTTTTGTCCGAGGAGCGAGTTGCAAAAGCTAGAGGAGGAGTTCTGGAACCTCAAACAAGATGGTGGGAACCACTTGGCTTATTCCACCCAGCATCATGAGTTGAGTATGCTCCTACCACACATGGTGGACACCGTGCCCCGTAATATTGAGAAATTTATCAAGGGGGTGCCACCTCAAATTCAAGATGCCGTGGTGGGTAGTAGGCCCACAACTTTGGAGGAAGCAATTACCATCACAGCACAGCTCACCGAGAATCATATAAGAGCTGGCACTATGTCGGCAAAGGGTTCCAAATCTACTGCGAAGGTGATACCCGAGGCAACAAAGGAGGTAAGGGCTGAGTCATCTTCTCAAAACAAAAAGTGTAAGTTCATCCCGACGCGCAACTACGCTGTGACCGCCCCAAATGCTCCTCAAAAACAAATGGTGGTTGCAAATCAAGCCCCCATGGCTAAAGTTTATACTGGTCCACATCCTATGTGTAACACGTGCAAGTACCATCATTCAAGCAACTCTCCATGCCGAGTTTGCTCATTATGTGGGAAGTATGGACACTTGGTAACTACTTGCCTTCGTGCGCCAAACAACACTGCCATGCATACCAACCGAACCTGCTATAACTGTGGCGAGCCCGGTCATATTTGTCCACAATGTCCTCACAATGCGGGAACTGTGCCACCGGCTCGTGGAAGGGCTTTCAACATCAATGCTAACCAAGCTCAAGCCAACAATGACGTGGTGAATGGTACGTCGTTGAACTCTTTTTAAATCGTCTCTTGTCTTATAAAATTTCCTATCTGTGTTCATCATACTAATAATGGATTCTTACCAAACAGGTATGTATCTTGTAAATAGTCATTATGCTTCTGTATTGTTTGATTCGGGTGCCGATAGGAGTTTCGTGTCCTTGGAATTCGAGCCTATACTTTCTAAACCACGTGTTAATCTGGAGAGATCTTTCACGGTCGAGGTCGCCGATGGAAAATCTATTGTCGTGACGTCGTAATATGTGACTGCACCTTGAGCCTTAACGGACACGAGTTCTTCGTCGACCTTATTCCTATGCATCTGGGAAGCTTTGATGTTATCATTGGTATGTATTGGTTAGCCAAGCAACATGCGGAAATTTTATGCTTTGAGAATTGTATCCGAATTCCTTTACCGACTGGTGATACCTTAAGGGTCTTTGCGGAGAAATCATCCCAAAGACTCAAACTCATGTCTTGCATCAAGGCCCGCAAGTGCTTAAGTAAAAACTACATGGCTTTCATGGCATACGTAGTTAATAAGAAAGCCAAGGGTAAGGAGTTGAAAGACATTCCTGTTGTGCGAGATTTTCCCGAGGTTTTCCCCGAGGATCTTAAAGGGTTACCTCCCATGCAAGAAGTTGAGTTCAAGATTGACTTAATCCCTGGTGCAAACCCTGTGGCTAAATCACCTTATCGTCTTGCACCGTCTAAAATACAAGAACTAGCTAGTCAACCACAAGAGCTAACCAATAAGGGTTTCATTCGCCCTAGCTCATCACCGTGGGGTGCACCTGTACTGTTTGTGAAGAAGAAGGATGGTTCATTTCGTATGTGCATCGATTACCGAGAACTCAACAAGCTTACTATCAAAAACTGATACCCTCTTCCTCAATCGATGATCTCTTCGATCAACTTCAAGGAGCAACTCAATTCTCAAAGATCGATCTATGTTCTGGGTATCATCAATTACGTGTCATGATGACGACATTCCAAAGACCGCTTTCCGTACTCGATATGGACACTACGAGTTCATGGTCATGCCTTTTGGCTTGACCAATGCGCCTGCTGTGTTCATGGATCTCATGAATCGAGTATGTAAACCGTATTTGGATAAGTTCGTGATCGTGTTTATTGATGACATTCTTATTATTCCAAGACAAAAATCGATCACGAGACGCACTTGCGACAAGTACTTGGACTTTTGAAGAAGGAGCAATTATACGCCAAGCTTTCCAAGTGTGAATTTTGGTTGGAGGAAGTTCAATTTTTAGGGCATGTGGTGAATAGCCAAGGAATTCACGTGGATCCTGCTAAAATTGAAGCTGTGAAGAATTGGTGTGTTCCCACAACTCCAACCGAGGTTCGTTCTTTTTTGGGTTTAGCAGGATATTACCGTAGGTTCATAGCTAATTTCTCGAAGATTGCTAAACCGTTAACGGCATTAACCCAAAAGAATCGACTTTTTGAATGGGGACCCGAGCAAGAAGAGGCTTTCGAGACATTGAAACGCAAGTTGTGTAACGCTCCTATTCTCACACTTCCCAATGGAAACGACGACTTTACTGTATATTGCGATGCTTCTAATCAAGGTCTTGGTTGTGTTCTCATGCAACGAGGCAAAGTTATAGCATACGCGTCGAGGCAATTGAAGGTTCATGAAGTGAACTACACAACTCATGATCTTGAACTTGGTGTTGTCGTGTTTGCATTGAAGATTTGGCGACACTATTTATATGGGACGCATGCATAGTCTACACCGATCATAAGAGTCTCCAACACGTGTTCAATCAAAAGGATCTCAACATGAGACAAAGACGTTGGATTGAGTTGATTAGCGACTACGACTTCGATATTCGCTATCACCCTGGAAAGGCGAATGTTGTAGCTGACGCGCTAAGTTGCAAGGTCCACAACAAGACTGTCTCGCTTCAAGAAATTCAAGATCGAAGGCAATGGTTTGATACACTAGGAGAATTTGATACCGAGATTCATGTGGATGTCAACGAGGCTACTATCATGCTTCAAAACATAAGGATCGATAGTGACCTTGAGTTATGCATTCGCGAGGCTCAACAAGCGGCACTAACCGACGAAGGGAAAGATGAAGATTTGATGCCTAACGTTCGGTCACAACTGGAGACAAAATCGAATGGCATCTGGTATTTCTTGAATCGACTTTGGATTCCGAATCGTGATAACCTTCGACAATTCATTATGAACGAAGCTCATCAAACCCGATATTCTGTTCATCCTGGCTCCGATAAGATGTACATGGACCTGCGTGGTCAATATTGGTGGCCTGGAATGAAAAAAGATATCGCGTCTTATGTTTCCAAGTGTCTCACGTGTGCAAGAGTCAAGGCCGAGCATCAACGACCAAGTGGTTTACTTGAGCAACCTGAAATCCCTATGTGGAAGTGGGAACATATATCCATGGATTTCATAACCAAGTTACCTCGTACACCTCGTGGTCACGATAGTATATGGGTCATTATCGATCGTTTGACCAAGACAACACATTTCATACCCATACGAGATACGTACAAGGTTTCAAGGTTGGCTCGAATCTATGTTGACGAGATTGTGAGTCGTCATGGCATGCCGTTGGACATTATTTCTAATCGAGATACTCATTTCACTTCACACTTTTGGTCTTCGATGCAAGAACTCTTGGGTACTCAATTGGATTTAAGTACAGCTTACCATCCTCAAACCGATGGTCAAACCGAACGAACAATCCAAACCCTCGAGGATCTACTGCGTCTTTGTGTCCTTGATTTTGGTGGCGATTGGGATACACATTTACCGCTCGCGGAATTTTCGTATAACAATAGTTATCACTCAAGTATCAAAATGGCACCATTCGAAGCTTTGTATGGTTGTAAATGTCGTTCCCCAGTCTGTTGGACTGACATTGGGGAAGATCTTATCACTGGTCCGGAACTTATTCAAGAAACGACCGAAAAAATTTCCAAAATTCGAAATAATCTCGAGGTGGCTAGAAATCGCCAAAAGAGTTATGCCGATAAAAGACGCAAACCGTTGGAGTTTCAAGTCGACGACATGGTTCTTCTTAAGGTCTCTCCATGGAAGGGTGTTGTACGTTTTGGGAAGAAGGGTAAGTTAGCCCCACGTTTTGTAGGACCCTTCAAGATTCTGAAAAGAATTGGGAAAGTGGCTTACAAACTGGAGTTACCTTCTGAACTTAGCGGAGTTCATCCTGTCTTCCATGTCTCAAACCTGAGGAAGTGCTTGGCTGATGAAAATTTGCATGTTCCACTAGAGGAAATTCAAATTGATGAGTCATTGCATTTCGTTAAGAAGCCTATTGAGATTATGGATCGCACCCTGAAGAAGACCGAACAACTACCACAGCTATCGTAAAGTCCGTGGGAAAACAACGTGGAGCTGAGTTCACTTGGGAGCGTGAGGATCATATGAAGGAGAGATACCGCATTTGTTCTCTTAGCTTTATTCTTCATTTCTGGACGAAATTCTTTTAAGTTGGGGAGACTGTAACATCTTGTATTATTAGGTTAAATTAAAGTTAACCTTGTTAAATTCTTGTAAGGACCTTTGTTGTCAAATATGAAACTCGTGGTTTACTTATGCTTATTGCTTTATTTGCCTTTTAATTCTTTATCTTGAAAGATTATAATGTTAATTTTTTCTTACTTAATAAATAAATAATAGTAATAATGATAATAATAATAATAATAATATTGTTATTAATAATAATTTGTAAAAATCATTAAACTTAGAAATGATTAAAACTTGGATTTAATAAGTTAAGGGGCCTTAAGGTCATTTTATAAAATTTAAATAGAAAGTTTATGCATGAAATAATAAACATTTATAACTTGAGGGACCATTTGTGTAAACTTTTGAAACCCAAACCATTCCCCCTTTCAAACCCGTAAAACCGGTGACTGGCTCCGGCCACCGCGGCCGACACTCCGGCGAACCTTTATGCACCAAAATCTCTTGGTTCGAAGCTAAAAACCCTTCCAACCGTTTCAGGTTCATGAATCGAACCTACCAACACACTTTAATCCGATTAAGGTGTTGTAATGAGCATTCACGCCATGAAACCGAAACATCCTTAAATCATAGAGCCGTTTGAGCCATAAACCATAACTAAAGTCTAATTAATCGAACCTAGACAATCATCTAACCATTCCTAATCTTTCACACTTTCCAATTGTACCTGAAATCGCACAAGCAAAGTTGTACGAATACCCTTCTCGCCGTGAACCTGCAACTACATCTAAAACTACCTTTCGAGCATTTTAAACTTCAATTGATTAAGGGTTTTCGATCAAGGACGACACACGAAGCAGCCCACGGGATTAATTGGTTTCTTTCGTCGTTTGTACACAAAACGAATTTAACTTCGATCGCGATCATTCTCCAATCTGCAGCATCGATTTCAAGCATCTATCGGGTAATTGATCATGTCTACGCACTCGATTATACATGGGGAACAAAACCCCCATGGTTATTAGCATTCATTAGATCGTTTGATGCTTCAATTTGGGGGACGATTGAACCTAGGGTTCATGCGATTTGGGGGAGATTTGGTGCTTGGTGTTTTAGGTTTTTAAAGCAGACTTTAACCGCGGCTGAGAGCCTTGGTTCACTAGTGCCCCACTCACATTCTGAATTAGAGGTCCCGTGTTCGAACCCGGCGACCTCCAACATATTTTTTTGTGGCTTTTCAGCCTTTAAAAATTATATAAAATCTTCTGAAAATAAAAAAAATGTTTTGCAAACTTTGGTATTATTTTTTTTAAAAGCTATCCTATTAATTGTTTTTTTATATATAGTTACCCTAACAATTTTCTTATAAAATAAAAATTAACAAATATTTTGCCTAGTCTAATCATGTAAAAATAGACTTTATATAATATTTTCTTTTGAATCATTTAATTATTATTTGGACACTATACATTTTATAATTATGGATTAATCATGATAATTATAGAATTGATATATTTTATAATTAACCTTCACAAATTGTTATAAAGGATTTATTCCTTAAAATTTCATACATGACATTTTTTTTCTTGGACTAAAATATATATATGATCTCTCTAACCAACGTCATCTAAATATTAAAACCCCCAAATACCAAATTGAAACCCTAGTCTCGTTTAACCATTAAACATATTATTAAATTGTAATCTTATAAATATATATTTTAGGTGTATTGTGAAGGGCTACGTTGAATCGACGCTTATTATTATATCTTATTAATCATCCAATAAATACTTATTGATCGAGTGAGTATTTCATACCCCTTTTTGCTTATTTTCACACTTTAGGGTGAAACATGTTAACTTATTATCATTGCACTTGTAACTTATTTGAGACTTGTAATCTTTATGGCAATTCATCACGCAAAGTTGTGGTTAGTTGAACTTTTGTGGTTACCATGTTATGGCGTTATATGTACAATCATTAACAATTGCTAGCCCAGTGAAGTCATAGATCTATGGGCAAGACAAGCCTACTTTGGTTGATCCAAGTACACTTAGTTGATCGTATAATCTTGTAAACATTTGAGACTTGTAAAACTTTGTCGAGGCTTGGTTGTTGCATTGTTCATAACTTCCCTAATCACTTTATTCACTAACTTATGACTTGGATTGCCATCTTTTATATAATCTATGTATTTAAAACTATGGAATGCTCACCAACATTATTGTTGACCTTTTATTTTTAACATGTTTCAAAAAATACTTAAGCTTGATTTCTACACATTGAAGCTTACACATCTAGGAATGGACCTAGATAAATAAGTGAATTAAAATGACTTGTTACCTTTTATGTTATGTTTTTATTATTTTGAGACTTAAGCTTGTAATGATACAATTGAATCTTATGATTAATTTATATTTTGGTTATTAATAGCGTTATGTGGCTGTGAAGGATCTTAACTCTCACTCCTCGACGTTTCCGCCGTCAAGGTTGGGGTGTGACAACTCTGCTAGACACCAAGAAAGAGGACAAGATTCCCAGTCAGTCTCTTGTGCCTAGAAAGAAAATAGTCCAGTGGAGGTTCGATGAAACTTCTCACAATTTTGTTATGGAAAGAGAGAAGCCATTTTCCAACTCCTCCAACTCTAAAGTTGCTGCACTAATCAGAAATCATCTCAGTAGCCTTCACCTAGCTGAGCTAACTGCAAAGGCCAAGATTGAAGAAGAGTGAGATTGAGAAGACAGGAAGACAAGGAAAGACCTCCTACCAAAGGCACTGCCTTTCTACAGATGATGGAGGGTCCAGAATTAGAACCTATAGTTAGATGGGAATATGATTACAGTTCCCATCAACTAACTCTTTTCAGAGGGCAACAACAGAGGGTACATGTTATCCAAGGTGACAGACTGGATTTCCAGTCCACCAAGGATCTATACAAACTTCTCAGCACCACATCAGGGAAGAACAAGGAGACAGACAAATATCTACTCTCCTTGGTGCTAAAGGTTTTGAGAAGCAGAAAGAAACAAGTGAAGTTTTGGTAGCATCAGCCTAGGGGGAGTTTGTTGGATCAAGAAGAAGGCTAATGCAACCAAAACTAAGTCACTTAGATAATTTTGGTGCTACATGCAAAGGTTTCCGAAGCTTAACATGGAACTTCCGAAGGTTGCAGAGTTCTTCCGAAGACAAAGTGAAAGATCAATTCCGAAGACAGAACTCTACTTTCGAAGTCAAGTGTATACTTCCGAATATCAAGTCTTAGAAGAATAAGCTGAAGACCACTTTCGAAGTATGATGAAAATAAGAAGTCTCCAAGCCTTGGAAGAAGCAGCCTCTTCCGAAGTATAAGTGACTTCGGAAGTACTTACTCTTCCGAAGCCATTTAACCTTCGGAAGACACTGCTATGAACTAGTGGACACAAGTATGGTCTCTGACACTCCACTGCAGAATTCTGATACTGTATGGCTTCTTCCTAAAGAGCCATGCAGTTGACCATACTTTATTCCACTGTTCACCTTTTCATGATAGTACAAGTTACCAACTTTAGTTGGTGACAAAAGTTAAGTCAGGGACATGTCCTGCCAACCAAATCTCATATAAGACTTTATCCGAGATACCTTAAACTTTAGTCTTATAGTATAGACTTTAGCTATAGGATCCTAGCTGGTATCAAAGTATATCCGGCTGTAGGTAGTATTATATATAGGTTCTCTTTGTAACTCATTCCATACCACTGCTTGTAAGAGTCTTGTATTATTGAGTTGAGAAGCAATATACAAAAGTACCTTGAAAATTACTTCCAATGTTCTTTATTACTTTCTATATTCTGATCAACTCTTACTGATTCTATCTTAACCCGAGTGTTGTTCTTGGTGAGTTTGAGAGAAAAACATAAGTGTTTAGTGACAAACATCGATCTTGCAATCGGTATCAGAGCATCTCAGGCTCTTGATTGCATGATCTAACCATCCAAATCAACCTGTTTTTCACTCCTCCCTAAAACCCACTCACTCAAATGGCCCTTAACAAGTCCGAAGTAGAGATGGGAACCATGACAAAGTCTCCCATCATTACTCCTGAAAATTATAGGTCTTGGAGCAAGAGAATGGAAGGCTTTATTGATATCAAGACAGCAAGATGTGGAACTCCATTATCAATGGCCCGTATAAGCCAAAGGTGGCATCACCTGGTGGAAACGGTGCCATGATAGAAAAGGCTGTAAAGGATTACTATGATGAAGACAGAAAGAAGATGGACATCGACAGCAATGCCATGACCATTCTAATGACTGCAATACCAAACTCCATTATGGTGGGATTCGAGCATTGCACGACTGCCAAAGAATTGTTTGATGCACTTCCTCAGATGTACTCAAGCTCCAATGAGTCTAAGAAGGACTCGCTAAAGCAGCAGTTTGAGAACTTCACTCATATTGCTGCAGAGACTCTCATCCAGCAGTACTTCAGGTACATGGATCTTATCTCTTCTCTTCAGACTGTGAAGATCACTCCTGAACATAGAGATCTTACTAGAAAGTTCCTGAGTGCTCTTCCAAATGAGTGGACATTCCACTGTGTCTCCATTAAGAGGACAGAGAACTAAAACACTTCACCATGACTGAACTCTATGCATCCTTGATGGATATCGCCTAGAGATGGAGAGTAAGAAGGGCTACCAAACAAGCTGACCCATGAGTCTTCCTACTAGCAACGCATTAATGGTTGCTGAAGGCTCATTTCCCCCACAACCTCAGCATTACCTTACTTACCAGCAGCCATCCTGCTCTCCTGGACCATACATCACTTTTCCTGAGACTCCAAGGTCTCAACAAGCTCAACACAACTCCTTTCAAAAAAGTTGTGCCTCTGTCTCAGCAAGTGCACACTCTGGTGATTTTCAATACTACTTTGATGATCTTGAGTGTTTCAGTCTAGATGATGTAGAGTACGTGAACATTGTCCAACAAATGGCTCTTTTAACTTACAGAGCGAAGAAGTTATTTAAGAGAACTGGAAGGAATTTCCCTCAAAACCCAACTGCCAGCAAGTTCGGGTTTGACAAGACCTAGGAAAAGTGTTACAGTTGTAACCAACTGGGTCACTTTGCAAGGGAATGCAAGGCTCCCAAGAACAATCTGGGAACCCCATAGGCCTCCACACATCCCTCAACCTTAAGGCCTGTTGGACCAAAAGAACCAATGAGCCTGATCAGATAAACCTCTAAGTCCAACAGACATTATAACTGCTGAAGAAGATCACAAAAGCTAAAGACATCAGCTGATTACAAGGTCTGAAGACAAAGTCTGAAAGTAAAGAACTGAAGACAAAGTCTGAAGCTATCAGCTAAAGACAAAGTCTGAAAGTAAAGTACCGAAGACAAAGTCTGAAGCTATCAGCTGAAGACAAAGTCTGAAAGTAAAAGTCTGAAGAACAAAGTCTGAAGAACAAAGACTGAAGACAAAGACTGAAGACCAAAGTGATCAGTAGTTGTCACAACAGCTGAAGTAATTAACTTTAGTAGTTGTGATGGTTTCCTTTTCAGTACTTGTAATTTACTTTTCAGTAGTTATAGTTTCAGTAGTTTAGTTTCAGTAGTTTTATGTTTCTTGTACTTAGGTTCTCTGAGATGTAATCAGTAGTTGAGAACATTCTCAGTAGTTTGCATAGTTTCAGTAGTTTGAATAATTCTGTTAGATGTCACTATCAAGTGACATCAGCAGACGTCACACATCCTATATAAGGAATGTTGACCTAATTTTAAAGTGTGACATTGAGCCACCACGAAAGCATATGAATGAAATATCTCTCTTGCAGAATTCTCTTTTTCTATAACCATTTACTGTTACATTGAATATCAATTGTGTTCTTGTGAATGTTTATTCGTTGTTCGAATTTCCGCTGCTATACTCTCTAATTAATCAAACTCAGATCACTGATCCTAACAAATGGTATCAGAGCAAGGTTAACATTGATCGATCTAAAAATTGATCATGAAACTGCTATTCGATATAAGTTTGATTGAATTAGCATATTTGCAAGAATTGGTTATAGATCATTGAATTTCTCCTGCTTTTGTTTATCTGCTTTGAGTTTTCTCTTGGTTCATATTGAGTTTGTTGTGTTTTGCACTAAATCAGTTAAAACTTAATTGAATTTGGTTGAATCTGAGAATGACTACTCCTTCTAATGACCCTCACAATACTGGTCCTCAACCAAGCCTCTGATGCTGGTTAGGACTGAGTATAACATATGGCAACGACGAATGCTTCATCACCTGTCTGTTAACAGTTCTGGTTGTTGGACATCTATGGTACATGGTTCACACAAGCCTATGGTGAACAATCGGAAAACAACCAATGGTTCCGAAGAAGAAGGAACAATACTTAGATGAGGATCGAAAACTGTTTGAGATTGATGCTAAAGCGCATGGAATTCTGGCCATGGCACTGCCGAATGAAATCTATTCTGGGCTTATGCATCATGAAACTGCTCATGACCTCTGGAATGCATTGAAGGAACAATTTGGTGGAACAGATGAGGTCTTAGCAAACAACAGAGAAATCCTTGCCCAACAATATGAGACATTCTCTCATAGGAAGGGTGAGTCACTAACTCAACAGTTTGAGCGTTTTTCCTGTTTGATCTCTGAGCTAAAAATGGTCAAACATGAAACACTAATAGTCAGATCAACAACAGATTCCTCAGATCACTGCCTAAGAGATGGGACACATATACCATTGTCCTACGCTCCAGTGCAAATCTGGATAGTCTATCTCTCATCCAACTCCATGGGAAACTACTTACATTTGAAAGAGAGATAGAGCAGAAAAGGAAACTGTCATCATCAGGAAAGCTCACTGATGACTTTGTACCAGGGAACACTGCCTTGGTTGGTCACGAGTCAGAATATGCTGCATCAGAAAGCAATTACGATGAGCATATAGATTTCTCCTCAAACGGTTCAGATCATGCATTTGTTAGTGTTGACAGTCAGTCAGGTTGTAATAGTGACAATTTGTGTTTTATTATGGATGATTTAAAGGGTATTGCTGATGATGACTTAGAAGAGATGGATATTCTGAGCCAAATGGCCTTGATTAATATCAGATTCAAAAGTTCTACAAGAGAACTGGTAGGAAAGTTCCAGGACTCTCTGGCAAAACCAAAGTTAGTTTTGACAAGAGTAAGTTGAGGTGTCACAAATGCCACAAGCTTGGACACTTTGCAAGAGAGTGTAGATCATCTGGATCTATCTCCTCTGCACCCTTTGTGACTTTTCCAAGCAATAGTCCACAAAACAGAGGGCAACATCCTGCTAGTTCTGGTCATCATTCACAACCTATATCTCCTGCATATTTTGTCCCTCAGGGTTCAATGTCATATCCATATCCCTGCTATTACATGCCTCACCCAAATCCAGTTCAAGTTCCTATTGCACAACAACCTCAAGCCCTACCTGAGCCTCTACCATCTCAATCATCTCAATCACAACCTCATCACAGCTTCTTCACCCCTGGTATTGTTGACTGGAGTAGTTTACTAGATGATCTCTCTGGTAATGAGCAATTATTTGCTGGTGATGGTCAACATGGTGGTGAACATCCTTTTGGGAATCTAGCTCTCATGGCCCTGGAATCTACTGATAGTTCATGCTCTAATGCATCTTCATCACTGGTAACCCAGGTATCCTCTGAGGCTAAGGCCAAGCTATGTTCTGAATCTTGCATAGCTGCATTTATCCTATTAGAGAGGCAAATGTAGCTTTAATTAATCAAAATTGAGCTTGAGCAAACTATTTCCAAAAGAAAAGCTGAATATGAGTCTGTCCTTAAGGATAAAGATGATGAGATTTATAAGCTTAAATGCCAATTAAATGATGAAAAAGCTAAGCTAGAGGTCATTCTTGAGAAACATAGATATCTCAAAGAAAAACTTGCAGTTACCTAAGTGAGTGTGACCGTTGGGTATCATCCTGCAAGGGATTTGAAATGCTGCTCAGCAAGCAATCTGCTTCGAATGTGAAGTTTGGAAGAGGTTACAACCACATTGCACCACCTACAGATTTTACTCCAAAACTAATAGTAAAATCTGAAGGTGAAAGTATTTCCAAACCACATCATCATGTGCATCATCCTCAAGGATCACCCAAAATCATAAGATGATGAAATCGTGTTGATACCTCAGCAAATCAATTGGCTGATGGGTTAACTACTGATAAGCACATGAAGCTGAGTACTTCAGATGTTGTCCCTCAAAGTACCTCAAGTACTAAAGGGCAAGTCACAACATCTGAAAAGCATTTCAAATCAGCTGAAATAAAAGGATTAACAACTGCGATAGAGAGAACAGCTGAAGATCAAGTCTTCAGTGTTACAGATCCTTCAGTACTAAACAAAATACTGAAAGGAGGAAAGTACTGAAAAGCACACCTTCAGTAGTTGATCAATCCAAGATGAAGAATAAGCCATGTGAAATATGTGGTAATTCAATCATCTTTCTGATGAAATGTTGGTACAGAAAGGGTTCCAAACTCAACAGAGATAAGCTCATTAAAATCTAGATGGATGAAATGAAAAATGAGTTTGAGACTAAGGTGTACCACGTCATCCCTTTGTGATAACCCTAAGCCTTCAACCAAATCCAAAAAGAAGGATAGGGTTTATCATAAATAGCTGATAGTGCTCCTCATGAAAAATCAGACTAAGTCTGTGAATTTTAGGAGGAAATGGTGGGTCACAGAACTCATCAAACACAAGTACTGATATGTCACAAGAGCTGAAGCTTTAGCTACAAATCAGACACAACTTGTTATGATGGTTCGGCATTTGTTGGGGAGAGTTAACCAACTAGATGCACCTGTGATCAAACCACTGAAAAGGCATTCCAAGCCCAAATCCAAGGAATCCATTTCAGCACCATCATATCCTTCTTCATCAGCTGTTAACATAAGAAACAAGTTATGGTAAATCTGTTGATGAAAACATACCCAAAACCAAAAAGGTTTGGGTCTCAAAACCTAACTAGTTCTTTATGATGAATGCAGGGTTCTTCAGCATGCCAAAGGAGCATCTGGTATGTAGACAGTGGAGGATCTATGCATATGACTGGGAGCAGTTCTCTTCTTAATGATACTCTCAAGGAAAGAAGGGATTTGTTTCATTTGGAAATGATGCAAGGGTTACTCATCGATCGGAAAGGACATGTGTCTAATGGACAAATCAGGTTTGATGATGTTAATCATGTGGAAATCTCAAGTATAATCTGCTGAGTGTCAGTCAGTGTTGATAAAGGGCATTATGCACTTTTCACAAGCTAGAACTGAGGATTCTATCTTCCCAAGTTCTGAGGCTGATTGACAAGGTATGGATGAACATACTCTCCTGAGGCAACAGGATTGGAAGAGTATATGACTTGGATTTGTCAAAGAAGATTGATTTGAAGGGTCCATTCTCCTCTCTTCTCCCTCCCTCTTCTGAGGAATCTAAACTGTGGCATAGAAGGCTGGGTCATGTTAATCTCAAAAACATGAATCAGCTGATCCACAATAGTTTAGTGAGAGGTCTACCAATAAAGGAGTTCCACTGTGATGAAACCTGCAATGCTTGTTGAAAGGAAAACACACAAAAGTCTCATTCCCTCCTATTGAAGAATCTAAGTCCACTGCCTGCTTGCAGTTACTGCACATGATCTATTTGGTCCTGTGAGAGTGATGAGCATGGCAAAGAAGAATACTGTCTGGTAATTGTGGATGATTACTCCAGATTTGTATGACTTTCTTCTTGCATTCAAGGATGAAGTTGCTCAGACGATTATAAACTTTGTGTTGTATGTTGAGAAGCAGTATTCCCTATCAGTCAAGTGTATAAGGAGTGATAATGGAACTGAATTCAGAAACCATACACTTGATGATTTTTATCTATCAAAAGGAATCAACAGGCTTTAGCACCAAGAGACTCCAGAACAAAATGGAGTAGTGGAGAGAAAGAACAGAACCAATTGAAGCTGCAAGGTCTATGTTGGCTGACTCTGGTTTGCCATTGACCTTTTGGGCTGAAGCTGTTAACACAGCTTGCTATGTGCAGAATAGAGTATTAGTAAATCAGAGGTTGATGAAGACTCCATATGAACTTCACATCATTAGCTCTCTAATTCATTCTTCAAAGCCTTTGGGTTGTCCTTGTTCATTCTAAACACAAGGATCAAAGCCACAAAGTTGATCCTAAGGTGGATGTCGGTATTTTGTAGGTTATTCATCCACATGCAAGGCTTACAGGGTCTTCAATGCAGAACAAAGAAGTTGAAGAAACCTTGCATGTGAAATCAATGAATCTCCTAAGGATAAAATTCCATAAAAACCTTGTGGAGTTGTTTGATCTGGACATACTGCAATATGTCCTTATCAATCTCAGTTGTGTAGATCATGTGGATAAATCATCTTTTGCAGCAAGTCTTCCACCTGGGTTACTGAAGATGATGATGATATCAGTACTCACCTTTTCAAGTTTAGTGACCAACGCCATGTGTTGTAAATGGATGTTCCTGTAGCTTCTATAGCTCCATCCACAACAATGCGGATGACATTTCTAACTCTCTACATCATTGACTTGCCATCTAATATTGGTTTAGCGGATCACCATCTGTTGCTGAAACGGCTACAAACACTTGCACTGATCTTATAGTATACCAAGAGCTGGAGGATCACCATGTCTCAATCATTGGTGATATCAATGTGTTGTCTCACCAGAAGTCAATGTCTAACTTCTGCTTTATGCTCTCTTCATCAGTCATCTAGAGCCAAAGAACTATCATGTTGCTTTGAGAGACAATGGATGGGTTGAAGCCATGCAGCTTGAGCTACTTCAGTTCAAAAAGCAGCAAGTGGGGGAACTGGTTCCTCTACCCCAGGTAAGTGTGCAATAGGCACTAAATGGGGTTTAGGAATAAAACTGATGAAAATGGGGGTTAGGATAAATCTGATGAAAATGGGCTTATTGTCAGAACAAGGCTAGACTGGTTGTACAAGGGTTTTCACAAGAAGAAGGTATTGATTATGATGAAACTTTGCCCTGTAGCAGACTAGAGGCAAGATTGTTTTTAGCCTATGCTGCATTCCACAATCTTAAAGTTTTTCAAATGGATGTCAAAAGTGCATTTTATATGGTAAATAAAGGAAGAATTTATGTGTGTCAACCACCAGGTTTTGAGGATAATAAACATCCTGAATGGGTGTATATACTTGATAAGGCTCTTTATGGGTTTGAAACAAGCTCCTAGAGCCTGGTATGAGAACACTTTCTACTTTTCTTCTTAAGAATAATTTCACTAGAGGACCATTGATAAAACTTTGTTTATTAAGAAGGTGGATCAGCATAAGCTACTTGTTCAGATTTATGTTGATGATTATCATTTTGCATCCTCTGATCCCCAGTTGTGTGATGATTTTACACATTAATAAAAGAGGTTTGAAATGAGTGCCATGGGAGAATTCAGTTTTCTAGGCTTGCAACATTAAACAAAAGGCTGATGGAACCTTTATTCATCAGTCAAAATATACAAAAGATCTTTGAATAAGTTTGATTTACAAAACTGTAAGCCTGTTCTACTCCATGTGCAACACCACACAACTGGATGCTGATCAGAAAGGTAAAGCTGTTGATGAAAACACTTTCAGATGTATGATTGGGTCCTGATGTATTTAACAGCTTCTAGACTAGATATTATGTTTGCTACATGTGTTTGTGCTAGATTTCAGGCTGCTCCTAAAGGTCTCATTGATTGCAGTCAAGAGAATCTTTAGATATTGCAAGGTACACAATCTCTGGGTTTATGGTATTCCACTGGACACTCTTGCAAATTAGTTGCTTTTTCAGATAGTGACTAGCAGGGTGCAAGTTAACTAGAAAGTAAACTTCTGGTGGTTTGTCAATTCCTATGCAACTGTTTGATTTCTTGGCAGAGTAAGAAAAACAAACATCTGTTGCTACATCAATGCTGAGGCCGAGTACATTGCTGCACGTTGTTGACTTCTCAGGTACTCTGGATTTAGAACAACTTCTGGATTATGGCATTACAGAGACTAAGACTCCATTATTAATGGATAGTGCTTCAGCTCTGTGCATTGTCAAGAATCCAGTCTAGCACTCTAGGACCAAACATATAGAGATCAGACACCAGTTTATTAGGGATGTTTTGAAAAAGGTCTGATTGATCCAAAGTTTGTGCCTAGTGCTAATGAGCTTGCAGATATATTACTAAGCCTTTGGATAGTTCAACTTTCCAAAACCTTGTGTTAAGGCTTGGTATGCTGCAACTAGAATAAGTGATAACTACTGATGATCTCAGTAAACAAGTACTGATGATCATTAGTAAACATGTCACAATGTACTAATTCTGTTAAAAGAAAATGATGCAGTTACAACTACTGATGTAGTTAACTCCTGATGTCAGTAAAAACAGACAAGTACTGATGTCCTATGAAACTACTGAAATCAGCTAAAAAGTCTGATGAGTAAGTGTTGAGGACAGTATGAAACAGCTGAAAAGCTAAGATGAAAACCTTATGAGAATTTTCATTTAGTCGTTTCCACAAAACTTATTTCACTCTAAACAGCTGATGACAAAACCATGTCTTCAGTAGTTTCACAAATACTGATGACAATACAAGTCCTCAGCTGTTTACAACAGCTAAAGACAAAACCAAGGTTTTCAGTAGTTACAAATACTGATGACTAAAACCAAGTCTTCAGTTGTTTTCAAACGTCTGATAGTTAAAACCAGTCTTCAGTTGTTTTCAAACACTGATGACAACACTAACACTTTCAGTCGTTTTCTTTTAGCCTTCTTAAACCTATAAATACCCGAACTTATAGCCAAACGTTTCATTAGCCGTTTTCAAACCTCTCTCTCTCAACAATGGCGACCATGAAACTCAAACCACGACACAACTTGTTGCCTGCTTTCAAATCGGCCTTCTGGAAAAGTTTGACATGCCATCGATCTTATGGTGGATTCCCATATAGACAGCCTTTCTTCTGAATCCCCATATATCCTGACTCCTTATCCCAGTTCTGTACCAACGTCTCTGTAATAACTAGTGAGCATGATAGACAAATCACTCTTAGTCGTTGGTGAACCAGAATAGGTGCTCATCACCCCCGACATCATTCGCAAAACCCTAAATTTGCATGATGGCACCTATCCTAAAGAATACCCGAAAGGCACCACTGATATGTCTTTATCCATAACGGGTATGAAGGCGAATAAGTGCTACAACCATACTTAAAAAGCACTTCCATGATGCTGAACGACTTATCTTTCATAGGTGAATGTCTGCCTTGCATCAAAGACCATCTTCTTGGGACCAGGTGTCTTCCGATGGCAACAGCTATTGTACTCTATCCTTGAACGTCAAAATCTAAATTTTTCTGACATAGTGTTCAAGGAAAAAGGATCTGGCTCAGAAACCTGTGGCAAACAGATGGATACTATCCTAGGTTTCTGATGGCCATAATTGAATCAATTACATTCTGATGGCCTTGTTGGTCTTGGAGTCCCGCTCCAGCTTTTTAGCTGAGGTATACTCCCGACATAACTCAGACCCTACTCGAAAGGGGCTGCCCGGATGCTAAAACCCAAGCAGAGGGAACCCACAACTCCACTTCCAGATCAAAGTCCCACCAAACCCAAATCCAAAAAGCCCAAAAAGGCTACTCAGGGAGATGAGTCCCCTGAGGATGCCCTTGTACCACGAACACAGGAACTACATAATGGTTATACCCCCCCAGTTATGTCCAAGACTCAACCTGCTGAAGCCGCACTGGTATCTCTCAACAGGATCCTGTTGCAACCACAATTGGGGATCCCACATTTGGAACCTCTCTCAATTGAGAGGGTTACCATTGAAGAGCACCTCTCACCCCGGGTGCATTTTGCTTCAGAGCAATCTCCACATGCAACCGCCCCTCAAAGCCCAACACTGATCGTTGCTAAAGTGCTGAGTCAGTTGCATTCCTCACCCCCTCCCCAGAAACCACTTATCACTGGGAATACCTCAACTATTGAGGGGGAGAACCAAAATGCTTCTGATAACCCACAGCACAGGGGTTACAATGTTCAATCTCCAAGTGTAGAAAAGGAGGTTAGAACATTGGTAAGGCAGCCACTTCTACTGATTCAGCAAATGATCAGGATGAAGTTGGTAACATCCATAAGACCTACCAGAGGCAATTGCCAATGAAGGACACAGTCCTGAGGAGGAAGTCCCCAGTACCACGAACAAGGGGCACATGCGTCTACGATCTACACTCAGAGCATGTACATCCTGATTCAATCAGGAGGTCAGGTGATTCAACATAACTGATGATGACCTAGGCTTTTTCTATGATGTATTAGCCCATAATCCCATCCTTGAGACTGAGGTGAGCAGACTCAAAGAGTTGTTAGCCAAAATGTCTCAGGATCAAGTCCATCTACCAACCAACCCCACAGATGGCACCTTCCATTGAAGGTTCCCCAAACACTGAGCCTACACACGTAACTGAGCCACCAGCCAATACTTTTGGCACCACCTCTCAGGGACAGAACCCCTCTGAGCAGATGGTTGCTATCTTTCAAAACTCCTTACCTCTCATCACTCCCATCATCACTGACATAGTGCATAAAGCCATTGATGAGAGGATATCCTCAAATCTACAAACCCTCATTGATGATGCTGTTCACAAATCTCTTTCTGCCTTTCAAGCCCCTGATCCCAATGCAACCAAAAAGGGGGAGACTTCCAAGTCTAAGGCAGTGAAAGAAAAGAAAAGAAAAAGAGTTGATGATGACAAAGAACCTGCAAAAGAGAAGGAGGTGGAGAAAGAACTGATCTCAGAATAGCTGATCACATATAAAAGAAAGAAAAGTGCTGAGTCAAAAGCTGATGAAGATAAATCCTTAGAAGATCTTGTCAAAGATGCTGATGAAGCTCATAGCAGATCCATGGATAAAATTATAGATCAGCTCTTTCGACAAGGTCATGACACAGCTACACTAGACACTGAGATCAGAAGGCTGGAAATAGAAGAGATTCAAGCTAGATGGGTCGGTTATAGTGTGTTGGAAAGGGAAAGATTGGAGATAATGATCAGATTCATTGCCAAATACCTTGGAAGATCATTGATAGAGATAAAGGCCTGTCCAGAGATAGTATTTGGAGATAACCAAGAAAATCTGCTCTGCTGGAGGCTATAATAAAGGGTTGATCATCGAAGCACTGGATGAAACAGGTGCAGGGAAGAGAACTGAAATGGCAAAGCTCTCCAAAGCCAAACTCACCACCAAAATGCTAAGTCAGTCTTTCACACTCCCACTCAAACACAACCCTTATCTCTAACATCTCCCAAATCTATCCCTAAACCAAAGCCACCCACAACTCAACCCACAAAACCAATCCCTTTCCCAAAAACCACCTCAAACCTTACCAGTGATGCACCCAGAAGGAGGAGAAGGGGTTGAGGGTAGAAGAAGATGAAGAAGAGGATGATGATGATGATAGTCTGCCAATCTCTGTTGTTCTCAAACTCAAATCACCTGAGCACAGAAGTCAACAAGTGATTACTCCTGACTTGCAAATGCAGATGGTGAAGGTAAAGATTGAAGAAGCAGAACAGCAGAAACAGCACGATGAGAAGTTTCTCAAGATGGTTGATAAGGATTCCCTCAGTCCTCATCCATTCAAGAAATGAAGAAACAGGCTCTGAGGCTGTACACTCTTAGACATACCTTTCAACATCAAAAAGAAAGAGTGCGGATCTGGCCAGACCCTAGGGTAAGTTCTAGAATTCATAAGAAGAATATACCAAGTAGATATCATGGCCAAGTGAAGAAGACCTTGAATGCTGCAATTACATTGGCCATGGTAGTCTCACCCTGGGAAATCATTGAAGAATTCAAGAGAGCTCACAAATCCAAGACAACCCCTCAATCTATTCTTGAGAACAAAATGATCAAGAAGGGGTTGTTATACAAAAGACTTGAAGATCTTCAGAAGAGTGAACTCCAGTTGTTGCTTGAAGGCTCTCACCCTGATGAATTTGCTTATAGAGAGATAACAACTGTGGAGTTGAAAAATGGAAAGACAGTGAGATACCTGTCTGAGTATTATGGCCCAGAGTTCTTCTTCGAGGGAGAAGCAGAAGAACTCACCAAGGAGGAACAAGTTGTTCTCCTTGAGGCCTATGCTAGTGAGTCTTATAGACTCATTAATGGGAATTAGGTTTCATGGTTGGGATAAGACTCTGTGTCCAGTTTCCCCAAGACAGAGTTCCCTTCCATACTTAGCCAATCAAAAGATTAGAAACCTTTTCCCGCCTGTGCTTAACTGATTACCTCTGAAGCTGATCAAGAGGGTGTTTCTGCCAAGAATAAGTGGGATCATCAATAAGTTTAGAGGTTTTGGCTGCATTGGTTCAGGGGGAGTTTGTTGGACCAAAAGAACCAATGAGCCTGATCAGAAAAACCTCTAAGTCCCACAGACATTACAACTGCTGAAGAAGATCACAACAGCTGAAGACATCAGCTGATTACAAGGTCTAAAGACAAAGTCTGAAAGTAAAGAATGAAGACAAAGTCTGAAGCTATAGTTGAAGACAAAGTCTGAAAGTAAAGTACTGAAGACAAAGTCTGAAGCTACAGCTGAAACAAAGTCCGAAAGTCAAAGTCTGAAGAACAAAGTCTGAAGACAAAGACTGAAGACAAAGACTAAAGACAAAGTGATCAGTAGTTGTCACAACAGCTGAAGTAATTAACTTCAGTAGTTGTGATGGTTTCCTTTCAGTACTTGTAATTTACTTTTCAGTAGTTATAGTTTCAGTAGTTTAGTTTCATAGTTTTATGTTTCTTGTACTTAGCATTCTCTGAGATGTAATCAGTAGTTGAGAACATTCTCAGTAGTTTGCATAGTTTCAGTAGTTTGAATAATTCTGTTAGATGTCACTATCAAGTGACATCAGCAGACGTCACATATCCTATATAAGGAATGTTGACCTAATTGTAAGTGTGACATTGAGCCACCACGAAAGCATATGAATGAAATATCTCTTTGCAGAATTCTCTTTTCTATAACCATTTACTGTTACATTGAATATAAATTGTGTTCTTATGAATTGTTTATTCGTTGTTCGAATTCCGCTGCTATACTCTCTAATTAATCAAACTCAGATCACTGATCCTAACAAAGCCTGCTGAGAAGTCAACTGAAACAGCTGCAATGGCTCAAGAAGTTGACTGGAGCTTCATGGTACAGCATGTGACTCATTCTCAAACTCTCATGGTCGGAACAGATGATGCCTAGGTATATGAACATCTCTGCACTCTAGCATGTATAGCTAAAGTTAAACTCTATCAGGATTACAATATAGAAATCAGATCTGACATTGAGTCTTTAAATATCTTATAATCTGATTTTAAAAGAGCTGAATCTGACTATCAAAAGAAAATTGAGAAGTCAGAGAAAACTGTATCTCTTTTAAAACATGAACACCCAACTACAAGACTCAAATCAAAGATCTGATATCGAATTGTCTGAGGCTCAAGCCCAGCTTGTCACTGCTAAGGCTCAGGCCAGGAAGCATGCTATCTCTGAGCAAAACTTCCAAGCTATTGTTGCATCATCCTCCCACTCCAAACTCTGTTATCATAACAAAGGAGGGTTGGGAACCAATGAAGTTGCTCCACCACACTCCTATGAGTCTATTAGACAGCCTAGATGTGGTATTGAGGAGAAAGAGGTTCCAACTGCTCACCCCTCCTCACCAGAGTTGAAGGATGAGGCAACAATAGTGGTCACCACAGGAAGGAACAGGTAGATGTACCCATCTCCTCCTGTGAAGAACAAATTCTAACCACTAAGGCCAGAAGAAGCAGAGCTAAAGCTGGTAGGAGAACTGCCAAGAAGGTGGCTGAGTCCAAGTTGAAGATGACCAAAAGCAAAAGGGTGTATTTATGTCAGTTGGATTCCAAGTGTTAGGTACTTTTGATTCAGGAAAGGAGTGTAATACCAACACTTCTGTCCTGCCAAAGGATCAGAAGTTGAAGGGAAAAGTTGCTAATGAAGAAAAGAAGCCCAATAAACAGCAACCCTCACATTCCTAAAGAACTAACATTGCATGCATAATGTGTTGTTTGCGAAACCACATGGCAAAAGATTGTTTACTACAATCCTGCAAGCACACATTATGCAAATAATATTAGAAAAGAAGGAGTCAAGGAAGGTTTCACATTTGTACCTTTTCAAACGGTTCAAGTGATGAAAAAGGGAAAGCTAGTTTCAGAAGCCAGGTTGCTTTCGGAAGAAACTCTTTCTTCCGAAGGGAAAATGGCTTTGGAAGGAAAAGCTACTAAGGTTCAGAAGAACAAGAAAGTTCCCTTGAAACCTCCCCAGAAGAAGACGCTTCGGAAGAAATGGTGGTGAAGACCTCTTCTGAAAAGAAAGAAGCTTCGGAAGATGGCCATGCTGCAAAAGCTTCAATAAGCTCATCCTCCAAGATCAACTAATGGATTGGAAGATCAAGGAAGTTGTTTCAGCCCAAACCTCTTCTTCAAAGACCTCTATTGAACCCCCATGCATAACATTTGGTTCAATTATGTCACTATCATTGGAAGAACCCAAGACCAGCAAGGCTTGGGCTTCCAAACAAATCTAACCAACTCATCTTATGTGCAGGGACATCCATATGACAAGAACAACAATGTCTGGATTGTAGACAGTGGATGCTCCAGGCACATGACAGGGAACATATCTCTCCTTTGACAATGCTTCTCCAATGGGTGAAGTATCATGCTTTCTTTCCAAAGCTGATGGTGATAAGTCAACACTGTGGCATAAACGTATGTGTCATGTAAATTTTAATACAATGAATAAATTGGCTAAAAATAACTTGGTACATGGTTCCCAACCAGACCTCTCATCCTTTTAGAGTTAAGATGATCTTCTTTCAATGCCTTATCTTGAAACTCTTTGACTTGCTTCATCATATCAGAGGTCATGATTAGTTGATATGCTTTCACCCGAATTGGCTCGGGCCTCTCTTTTCGGCTAAGGGCATCAGCCACCATGTTGGCTTTGCCCGGATGGTAGTGGGTCTCACAATCATAATCCTTTATAAGTTCCAACCACTGTCTTTGCCTCATGTTCAGATCCTTTTGCTTGAAGAAGTACTTCAAGCTCTTGTGGTCAGTGAAAATGGTGCACTTTATCCCGTAAAGATAGTGCCTCCAAATCTTTAACGCGAAGACCACAACTGCTAGCTCCAGGTCGTGAGTAGGATAATTGACCTCATGAACCTTCAACTGCTAGGATGCATAAGCTATAACCTTCCCTCTTTGCATTAACACACACCCCAACCCCGAGTAGGAAGCATCAGAATAACCACCAGTTCTTCACTTCCATCGGGTAATGACAGAACGGGAGCTTGAGTCAATCTCGCTTTCAATTCTTCAAACACCTTCTCTTGAGCCTGACCCCATACAAACTTCACATCCTTCTGTGTCAACTTAGTTAGTGGAGAAGCGATCTTGGAGAAGTCTTGAATGAATCTTCTGTAGTAGCCTGCCAAACCCAAGAGGCTACGAATCTCGGATGGCGTCTTTGGAGACTTCCATTGCATCATTGCCTCCACCTTTGTCGAGTCCACCATAATCCCATCAGGATTCACCACATGACCCAAGAACTGAACCTTGTGCAACAAAAATGCACACTTGGAGAATTTGGCATACAGTTTCTCTCTTCTCAGCGTCTCTAACACTTCCCGAATATGGTCGGCATGCTCCTCTTTACTCTTGGAATAAATCAGGATATCATCGATAAACACAATCATTGATATATTCAACATCGGCTGACACACTCGATTTATCAAGTCCATGAAAGCAGCTAGCGTGTTCGTCAAACCAAATGACATAACAAGGAACTCGTAGTGACCATAACGCGTGCGAAAAGCGGTTTTAGGGATATCCTGATCCTTTGCTTTCAACTGATGGTACCCAGATCGAAGGTCTATCCTTGAAAACCAACTGGCACCTTAAAGCTGATCCATCTATTCTCGGTAAGGGGTATCGGTTCTTCACTGTCAACTTGTTCAGCTCATGGTAGTCAATACACATCCTCATACTACCATCTTTCTTCTTCACAAATAGGACTAGAGCACCCCAAGGAGAGATACTCGGTCTAATAAACCCTTATCAAGTAGCTCTTGTAACTGCTCCATTAACTCTTTCATCTCAGTCGAGGCAACCAATACGGTGCCTTGGCAAAAGGTTGGGCACCCGTGTCAGATCAATCTAGAACTCAATCTCTCTGTCAGGTGGCACTCCTGGTAGGTCTTTTGGGAACATGTCTGGAAATTCGCACACAACTGGTACATTGGACAGTTGTGGTGCTGGCGTATCCACATCCTTGACATAGGCCAAGTAGGCACTACATCCATGCCTCATGCACTTTCCCGCCACTGCCATTGAGATTACCTTCAGGATCGTCGTGACCCGATCCCCATAAATAGTTACCAAACTCCGTCAGGCGCTGTCAAACAAATTATCTTCTTGCGACACACAATGTTCGCCTCGTAGTCCGCCAACCAATCCATCCCAAGAACCATATTAAAACCACCTAAGGTCATCACGAACGGACTAACCGGAAACTTATGACCTTCTAATTCCACATCACAATCTTCTATCATCTCAGAAATCCAGGTAGACTTACCTATGGCAGTTTCTACATCAAAGGGCGCATCAACACTCCTACTACTAATAGGCAGTTTAGCACAGAAAGCAGCAGAAATAAAACTTTTACTGGCACCCGAATCAAATACATAGAAGCTAAAGTTTGGTTCACTAGAAACGTACGGACACAAATCAGGGTCCGTCCTAGCTCCTCCTGTGTCATTGTGAATGCCCTGGCACTTGCCCTTGGTCCTTCTCCCCCAGCATCTTCTTCCCTGCACCAGAACTTTCAGCCCTCAACTTCTTGCAGTTCGACTCATGTGGCCTCCCCGCCACATTAAAACACTTCCCAGCCTTACACTCCCTCGCCATATGGCCAGGTTTCCCACATTTGAAGCACACATTAAATCCCAATCTACATTCGTCGGTGTGCTCCTTCCCACACTTGCCACACCTCCTCGACCATGCACCCGATGTGACCATACGTCGGTCATCCATCCGTGCCTTCTTGTTGCTTGTTGGGGCACCACCCCGATCGACCCTTTTCCCATTCCAATTCCGATCACCACCTCCCTTCTTGCTTGCCTCAACCACCACCACCTCTCGCTCATCATACAGTCTTCCTGCCAAATCAACTGCTGACCTAAACGTGCTCGGTTTGGCAGCGATTCATGTGCCTATGAATATCGGCTAGCAAACCTTGAATTTACCTCTTAATCTTCCATGATAGAGGTGTCATCTGATCCGGCACCAGTCGTGCCATTTCATTAAACCGGGTGGTGTATGGTTCATGCTCATAGTTCCCGCCTTCAACTGCAAGAATTCCTTTCAACTTTATCCATCTCACGATGAGCACAGAACTCCTCAATCACTAGTCTCTTCAACGCTGACCACCTCATTCTTCCGATAGCCTTGCTGCCCTCAGCTTGGACAATATTGTCCCACCAGCATAGAGCTGAGTCCACGAAAGAGTGGGCGGAAAACTTCACTTTCTGGTCTTCTCGGCACTCAAATGATATTTAGAACAGCTTCTATTTCTCTCACCCACCGGTGAGCAGCAGCAACAGTGCCGTTACCATCAAAAGTAGGGGGCTTGCATTGTTGAAATGCCCCATAATTACAGCCTCGTGCCGCCTCCGGCGCAGGCTCTTCTCCTTCCTCTTCTTCTTCTTCATCAGACAAAACTGTCTCCGTCTCGAGCTGTCTCCTTTCGCCCGCAAGTCCACTCCTTTCCCTTCTCTCCCCCTCTCGAACTGCCTTTATCACTTGGTCACCATAGACGGTAGGATCGCCTGCATGACTTGATGCACTTCCTCCACAACTGCCTCCTTCACTGAGTGTTGGACCAAAAGAACCAATGAGCCAAGATCAGAAAACCTCTAAGTCCCACATGGTATCACAACAACTACTGAATGCTTCATCAGTAGTTTGACAAGTGCTGAAGACTTCAACAGCTGAAGATCAAGTGCTGAAGACTTCAACAGCTGAAGAACTAAAGTGCTGAAGTACAACAGTGAAGAACACAAGTACTGAAGCTGAACAGCTGAAGAACGCAAGTACTGAAGCTGAACAGCTGAGAACACAAATGCTGAAGCTGAAAGACCAAAGTACTGAAGTACAACAGCTGAAGAGGTTATAAGTGCTGAAGATCAACAACTAATGTACAAAGTCTGAAGACAAGACTGAAGACATCGGCTGATGATATCTACTGAAGTCATCAGCTGATGAAACATCTGAAAGTCAAAGTCTGAAGATCAAGTACTGAAGCGTCAGTAGTTTGTCACACTGCTGAAGAGTACTTCTTCAGTAGTTGTGATATCAGTAGTTTTATATTTCTAGTTTCAGTAGTTTTGTAAAACGACTGAAGAGCTTGTTCTTCAGTCGTTGTAGTTTCAGTAGTTTCTAATCAGTAGTTTTATATTCTGTACTTAACACTCTGATATGTTCTCAGTAGTTGTGAACATTTCAGTAGTTTGTTAAGATTTAGTTATTTTTGTAATAGATCTGCCAGTTGTCACTTTCCGTGATAACAGCAGTGATTGTTGCACTCTATATAAGGAGTAACAACCTATTGTAATAAGTGAATGATTTGATCAGAAATATTCCATATCTATAAACATTCCTTGAATCAGAAATATATTCTCTCACTATAACCGTATGAGCTCTTAATGCATACAAGTATCGATTTCTTGCTACAATTTGTCTAATTCCTGTCTTATTCGCTGCTTTGAACTCTAATACATCAAACTTGTGATCGCTGATCCTGACAAATGGTATCAGAGCAGGTTAATCATTGGTCGATCTAATAATTGATCATTGAAAATGCTATTCAAGATCTAATTTGATTGAATTAGCTTTGTTTTGCAAGAAACGGTTATAGAGATTGAATTTTCTGTATTTCTGGTCATTCATCCTGAGATCTTTTCTTGGTTTTCATTGAGTTTGTTGTGGTCTGTGTAAAACTTTTAAAAGCTTGAATTAATTGTTTTTGAACTGAAAATGACTACTCCCTCCAATGATCCTCACAATACTGGTTCCTCAACCAAGCCACCAATGCTGGTTAGGAATGAGTATAACATATGGCAACGACGAATGCTCCATCACCTGTCTGTTAACAGCGCAGGTTGTTGGACATCAGTGGTACATGGTCCACACAAGCCTATGGTGAATAACCCGGAAACCAATCAAATGGTTCCGAAGAGGAGGGAGCAATACTCAGATGAGGATAAGAAGTTGCTTGAAATTGATGCAAAAGCCCATGGAATTCTGGCCATGGCACTGCCCAATGAAATCTTCTGGGCTAATGCATCATGAAACTGCCATGACCTCTGGAATGCCTTGAAAGAACAATTTGGAGGAACGATGAGGTCTTGGCAAATAATAGAGAAATCCTTGCCCAACAATATGAGACATTCTCTCATAGAAAGGGTGAGACACTGACTCAACAATTTGAGCGGTTCTCTTGTTTGATCTCTGAATTAAAAATGGTCAAACTTGAGTACACAAATATTCAGATGAATAACAGATTTCTCAGATCACTGCCTGAGAGATGGGAACATATACTATTGTCCTACGCTCCAGTGCAAGTTTGGACAAACTATCTCTCACCAACTCCATGGGAAACTGCTCACGTTTGAGAGAGAGATAGAACAGAAGAGAAAAGTCTTCATCTGGAAAGCTCACTGAAGACTTTGTACCAGGCAACACTGCCTTGGTTGGTCATGAGTCAGAATATGCTTCATCTGAATGCCAGTATGATGAGCATATTAATTTCTCTTCAAACACTTCTGATTCTGCATGTGGAGTGTTGATGGTCAGTTTACTGGGTGTAATAATGACAATTTATGCTTCATTATGGATGATCTCAAGGGGATTGCTGATGACGACTTAGAAGAGATGGATATTTTGAGCCAAATGGCCTTGATAAATATCAGATCTCAGAAGTTCTACAAAAGAACTGAAGAAAATTCCCAGGACTCTCTGGCAAAACCAAAGTTGGTTTTGACAAGAGCAAGTTGAGGTGTCACAAATGCCAAAGGCTTGGACACTTTGCAAGAGAGTGTAGATCAACTGGATCTAACTCCACTGCACCCTTTGTGACTTTTCTGGCAATAGTCAACAACACAGAGGGCAACAATGTCACTTCTAGTCATCATCCTCAACAACAATCTCCGGCATATTTTGTTCCTCAGGGTCAAATGCCATATCCTACCCTTGTTATTACATGCCACAGTCAAATCAAGTTCAAGTTCCTATGGCACCACAACCTCATGCACTACCAGAACCTCAGCCATCCCAATCTCAACAACAAACTCAACTCAACAACACAGCTTCTTCACCCCAGGAGTTGTTGACTGGAGCAGTTTACCAGATGACATGTCTGGTCATGAACAACTGTTCTCAGGTGCTGGTCAACATGGTGGTGACAGTCCTTTTGGGAATCTAGCTCTTATGGCTTGGAGTCTGCTGATACTTCATTTTCTAATGCTTCTACACCTCAGGTATCACAGGTATCCTCTGAGGCAAAAGCCAAATTATGTTCTGAACATGCATAGCAGCATTTGCTTCCATTAGAGAAGCAAATGTAGCTTAATTAATAAGAACATTGAGCTAGAACAATTTTTTTCCAAAAGAAAAGCTGAGTTTGAGTCTGTGCTTAAAGATAAAAATGATGAGATTTATAAACTGAAATGCCAAATAATTGATGATAAGGCTAGAGAAGAGGTACTTCTAGAGAAGTACAAAGATCTCAAAGAAACCCTTGCAGTTACCCAGGTAGAGTGTGATAGATGGGTACAATCATGCAAAGGTTTTGAAATGCTTCTTAGTAAGCAATCTGCTTCAAATGTGAAGTTTGGCATTGGTTACAATCACACTGCTCCACCTACAGATTTTACTCCAAGAGCAGAGGTAGAATCTGATGGTGAGAGTGATAACCAATCCATCTCATCATGTGATCTACTTTCTGATACAGCACAATCAGAAGTAGAAGTCAGCATCAAGCTATCTCTCTGAACCTATCAGCTGATGTTGATGGTTCCAATGCTGACACCACATGATCAATGAGTTGATCAACTCAGGAGTAAATTCTGAAAGTCCTGAAAGGACTAGAGAGCAGGATTTAACACCTGAAGTTCAAACTCCAACTACTGTTAGTACTGAAAAGAAGATAACTATCAGTAGAAAGAGTTTGAAGGCTACTAAAGAGGAAGTCAAGAAAGCAAACAATGCTTCCAAAGCACTGAAGAGCAAGTCTCAGTTGCTTCACCCTCTTTAGTTGATGATCAACCTAAGATGAAGAAGAAACCATGTGATGTATGTGGTTTGTTCAATCATCTTACAGATGATTGTGGTACAAAAGAGGTTCCAAACTCAAACAAAAAGAAGAAATTAAAGAGAAAATGGTAAAAATGAAAAATAAGAGTTTGAGACCACATTTGTATCAGCAACATCAAATCCTGTAACCCTTAAGTCTTCAAAGAAATCAAAAAGGAAGGGGTTAAACAGGTGACAGCTGAGAGTGCTCAGAAGAAGAAGGTGCAACATAGGAACTTATCAAACTCCACTGGCAATGTGTCTGATGAGCTGAAAGCTTATCACAAAATCAGACACAGCTGGTTATGATGGTTCAACATCTGTTGGGTAGAGTTAACCAACTAGATGCTCCTATGTTGAAACCACAGAAAAGGAGGTCCAAGCCAAAGGATTCCTCTTCTTCACCATCTTCTTCCTCTCAGGCTGTTGTTCAAATAAACCTGTTAGTTTACCATCTATTGATGAGACCAGGCCCAAAACAAAAGGTTTGGGTCTCCAAAACTAATGATTGTTTATTATTGCAGGGTTCTTCAACATGCCAAAGTAGCATCTGGTATGTAGACAGGGGGGATCTATGCACATGACTGGGAACAGCTCTCTCCTTCATGACTACTCTCAAGGAAAGAAAGGATTTGTTTCTTTTGGCAATGATGCTAGGGGTTACATCATTGGAAATGGCTTTGTCTCCAATGGAGAAATCAAGTTTGATGATGTAATCATGTGGAAAATCTCAAGTACAATCTCTTGAGTGTCAGTCAAATGTGTGATAAAGGCCATGTTGCTCTTTTCACCAGTCAGAACTGTAGGATTCTGTCATCCAAAGTTCTGCATTTGATTGATAAGGTGTTGGATGATCACACTCTCCTGAAAGCCAACAGGACAGGAAGAGTGTGTGCCTTAGATCTTTCCAAGAAAATAGATCTAAGAGGCAATCCTTGCCTATTTCCAAAGCCTCTTCTCAAGAATCTAAACTGTGGCACAGAAGGCTTGGTCATGTTAATTTCAAAAACATGAATCAGCTTACCCACAATAGTTTAGTCAGAGGCTTACCAATAAAGGAGTTCCACTGTGATGAAACCTGCACTGCTTGTTTAAAAGGAAAACAGCACAAAGTCTCATTCCCTCCTATTGAAGAGCCTAAGTCCACTGCCTGCTTGCAATTACTGCATATGGATCTATTTGGTCCTGTGAGAGTAATGAGCATGGCAAAGAAGAAATACTGTCTGGTAATTGTGGATGATTACTCCAGATTTGTATGGACTTTCTTTCTACATTCAAAGGATGAGGTTGCTCAGAAGATTATTCACTTTGTGTTGTTATTGAGAAGCAGTATTCCCTTCCAGTCAAGTGTATTAGGAGTGACAATGGAACTGAATTCAGAAATCATACACTTGATGACTTCTATCTTTCAAAGGGAATCAAAAGGCAGTTTAGCATCCAAGGACTCCAGAACAAAATGGAGTAGTGGAGAGAAAGAACAGGACCCTCATTGAAGCTGCAAGGTCCATGCTGGCTGACTCTGGTTTGCCACTGACCTTTGGGCTGAAGCTGTCAACACAGCTTGCTATGTGCAAAATAGAGTTTTAGTAAATCAGAGGTTGATGAAGACTCCATATGAAGTCCTCCATCATTTGGCTCCTCTGATTTCATTTTTCAAAGCATTTGGGTGTCCCTGTTTATTCTCAACACAAAGGATCAACTCCATAAATTTGATCCTAAGGTGGATGCAGGGTATTTTGTTGGTTATTCATCTACTTGCAAGGCATACAGAGTCTTCAACTGCAGAACAAAGATGGTTGAAGAAACTCTACATGTTAAGTTCAATGAATCTCCAAAGGACAAGATTCCACAAAGCCCTGTGGAGTTATTTGATTTGGACATACTGCAATATGTTCCTTATCAAACTCCTGCTGTTGCTCCTGTCAACAGTTCACCACCTGGTGGTACTGCTGGTGCTGATGATGATGATGATTGCCGTACTCACCTCTTCAGGTTAGTGATCAACTGCCTGATTCAGCTAGACCTGATGTTCCTGTAGCTCCAGTAGCACCATCCAACAAATGCTGATGAGATCTCTTCGAATTCAACTTCCTTTGAATTACCATCCACTGATTGGTTTCAAGGAAATGATTCACCATCACCATCTGTTACTGCTGAGCCTGCTACAAACACTTGCACAGATCTCATTGTGTATCAAGATCTGAAGAATCACCCTATGTCTCAAATCATTGGTGATATCACTGCTGGAGTAGTCAACAAGAAGTCAATTGTCAAATTTCTGCTTCTATGCTCTCTTCATCAGTCAGCAAGAGCCAAAGAATTATCACATTGCTTTAAAGGACAATGGATAGGTTGATGCCATGCAGCTTGAGCTTCTTCAGTTCAAGAAACAGCAAGTGGGAACTGGTTCCTCTACCTCCAGGTAAGTGTGCAATAGGCACTAAATGGGTGTTTAGGAACAAAACTGATGAAAATGGGCTTATTGTTAAGAACAAAGCCAGACTGGTTGTTCAGGGGTTTGCACAAGAAGAAGGTATTGATTATGATGAAACTTTGCCCCTGTAGCCAGACTGGAAGCAATTCGATTGTTTTTAGCTTATGCTGCTTATCAAAACCTTAAAGTTTTTCAAATGGATGTCAAAAGTGCAATTTTGTATGGAAAAATTAAAGAAGAGGTTTATGTATGTCAACCTCCAGGCTTTGAGGACAATAAACATCCTAATTGGGTGTATAAGCTTGATAAGGCTCTTTATGGGTTAAAACAAGCTCCTAGAGCCTGGTATGAGACATTATCAAACTTTCTTCTGGAAAATAATTTCACTAGAGGCTCCATAGATAAGACTTTATTCATTAAGAAAGCTGGGCAGCATAATCTACTTGTTCAAATTATGTAGATGATATCATTTTTGCATCCTCTGATCCAAAGTTGTGTGATGCCTTTACAAAGTTGATGCAACAGAAGTTTGAAATGAGTGCCATGGGGAGTTACAGTTCTTTCTGGGGTTGCAAATCAAACAAAAGGCTGATGGAATTTTCATTCATCAGTCCAAATACACAAAAGATCTTTTGCAAAAGTTTGATTTACAAAACTGTAAGCCTTGTTCTACCCCCATGTGCAGCACCACACAACTGGATACAAATCAGAAAGGTAAAGTGGTTGATGAAACATTACAGATGTATGATTGGGTCCTTGATGTATTTAACAGCTTCTAGACCAGATATTATGTTTGCTACATGTGTTTGTGCTAGATTTCAGGCTGCACCTAAAGAGTCTCATCTGATTGCAGTCAAGAGGATCTTTAGATATCTGCAAGGCACTCCATCTCTAGGTTTATGGTATTCTACTGGACATTCTGGTAAATTAGTTGCTTTTTCTGATAGTGACTATGCAGGGTGTAAGTTGACCAGGAAATCAACTTCTGGTGGATGTCAATTCTAGGCAACTGCTTGATTTCTTGGCAGAGCAAGAAACAGACCTCAGTTGCTACATCAACTGCTGAAGCAGAGTACATTGCTGCTGCAAGTTGCACCTCTCAGGTACTCTGGCTTCAGAACCAACTTGTGGATTATGGCATTACAGAGACTAAGACTCCATGTTAATGGATGGATAGTGCTTCAGCGCTGTGTATTGTCAAAAATCCAGTCCAGCACTCTAGGACCAAACATATAGAGATCAGACATCATTTTATAAGGGATTGTTTTGAAAAAGGTCTGATTGATCCTAAGTTTGTGCCTAGTGCTGATGAGCTTGCAGACATTTTTACTAAGCCTTTGGATAGTTCAACTTTCCAAAACCTGGTGTTAAGGCTTGGTATGCTGCAGCTAGAATAAGTGACAACTACTGATGATCTTAGTAATAAGTACTGATGATCATTGGTAACCATGTCACATATAAGTACTGATGAGTTCTTTTACCCTCAGCAGTTTTTATAACTACTGAAGGCTAAATGCCTCACAAGTACTGAAGTACTTCATCTGTTCTAACTACTGATGTAGTTAAAACTACTGATGCAGTTACAACTACTGAAATCAGTAAAAACAGATAAGTACTGATGTCCTATGAAACAACTGAAATCAGCCAAAAAGGCTGATGATATGTGTTGAGGACAGTATGAAACAGCTGAAAAGCTAAGAATTGACGAAAACAGCTGATGAGAAATTTCTCTTCAGTCGTTTGTACAACTGCTGTTTCATTCTAAACAACTGAAGCAATACCATGTCTTCAGTAGTTTTCTAACTACTGATGACTAATACCAAGTCTTCAGTTGTTTACAACAGCTGATGACAAAAACACTGTCTTCAGTAGTTTCAAAACTACTGATGACAAACACCAAGTCCTCAGTTGTTTCAATCATCTGAAGTCAAAACCACGGTCTTCAGTAGTTTTCTAACTCTGATGCCTAACACCACAACTTCAGCTGTTTCAACGTCTGAAAGGATCATACCATGTCAACAGTCGTTTAAAACTACTGATGACTAACACCACATCCTTCAGTCGTTTTCTTACCTGTACCCTATAAATATCCCTGACCTAATCCTTAATGCTTCATCTCTTCAAACCTAACGTTCCTCTCCAAAACTTCTCTTTCTCAATGGCGTCCATGCAAATTAAACCGCGACACAAACTGTGTTGCCTACCTTACTAAATCGCCTGTCTGGGCTAAGTTCGATACTGCTATCGATCTTATGGTTCAGTCCCAATACAAAACGGCATTTCTTCTGAATCCCATACTACATGCCGAATCCCTCCAACAGTTTGGATGAACGTTACTATTACCACTGGGGAGAACAACACACCATCTCTCCAGTCGGTTGTCAACAACAAGAAGGGTCATCACTCCTGCAATAATCCGCCAAATTCTTCATCTGGATGATGCTATTTCTCCTGCTGGATATCCAGGGCACCACAGATCTATCCTTTGCCCAACATGGATATCAAGGCAATCTCAGTGCCTCCACTATCATGAAGAAACACTTCCATGACGCTGAACGCCTAATTTTTACATGGTGAATGTATGTTTGGCTCCTAAGACTTCGTCTTGGGATCAAATGTCGACAAAGTGGCAGCAGGTAATGTATTCTATTCTTGAGCAACAACCGCTAAACTTTTCAGAAATAATATTTTCGGAGCTCAAGGATATGGCTCAAAAACTAACTGTTAACCGTTGGATACTATATCCACGGTTCATAATGGCCATCATTACAAACCAGCTTAATGCTGAGGGACTTGTTGGCTTGGGAGTCCTGCTACGGCTGTTCTGCCGGAAGCATACTCCCGGCACAACTCTGACCAGACACTCAAATTGGCTGCCAAGCTGCGAAACCCACGCAGCTGGAACCCACAGCCACCACCTCCAATCAAAAGTCCCCACCAAACCCACCAAAAAGAAACCCAAAACGGCTACTCAGGGAATTGAGTCCCCTAAGGATGCCCCTGCAACACAAACGCAGGATATATCCACTAGTCCAAACCCCTAGTGGATACAATGACTCTTCCAGCCATAGCCGCTCAGGCTTCCTCTCAACAGGAGCCTGCAGCAACCACACAAGGGTACCTACCTATCTGGGATCTTCCTCACTTGAGGAGATTGCCATTGAAGAGCACCAACCTCCCCAGGTGCACATGCTTCTATCCCCTCACCCCATACAACCGCCCCTCACAGCCCAACTTTAATAGTTGCACAAGTTCTGACTCAACTGCACCCTCACCCCTCCCCAGAAACCACTTACTACTGGGAACACCTCTACAATTGAGGGGGAGGAACACAGTGCAATTGAGAACCCATAGCACAGGGGTTTACCACTTATATCTCCTGGTGTAGATAAGGAGGTTAGAATATCTAGTGAGACTGCCACCTCTTCTGAATCAGCACATGATCAGAATGAGGCTGGTAACATTGCTAAGACCTCACTAGAGGCAACAGCTGATGATGGACATTGTCCTGAGGCTGGAAGTCCCCAGTACCAAGCAAAAGGGCACATGCAACAACTGGTCTCACCCAGTGCATGTCAATCCTGCTCAAGCAGGAGGTCAGATGATTCAGCTTCGGCTGATGATGACCTGGGCTTTTTCTATGATGTTCTTGCCCAGAACACAATCCTTGAAGAGAAAGTCAGTAGGCTTCAAAACCTACTTGACCAACTTTCACAAGGAGAAAGACCATCTGCCTCCACCAACCCACAGATGGCACCTTCAGTTGAAGGTTCCCCAAACACTGAGCCACTCCAAACTCAACCACTGCCTCTGCTTAGGCCCTATTCTTAGGAACAGAACCCTCTGAGCAAATAGGTGCTGTACTTCAAAATTCCCTCCCTCTCATCACACGCATAATCACTGATATTGTGACTAAAGCCATTGATGAGAGGCTTTCCTCAACTTTACAACCCTTGATTGATGCTGTTGTGCAAAAGACACTTTCTGCGGTACAAACCCCTTCCTCCAATGCATCCAAAAAGGGGGAGAGTACTGCAGTGAAAGAAAAGAAGAGGAAAAGAACTGAGGAAAGAAGGAAGAGAAGCAAGCCCAAGAGGAGGAGAAAGAAAAGCAACACTGCTCACTTACAAGCGCAAGAAAAGTGCTGAGGATCAACCCACTGAAGACAATCCTTGGAAGAGTTGGTAAAAGAAGCTGACACTACACACAGCCGATCCATGGATAAAATAATTGAACAACTCTTCAGGCAAGGGTTTGATACAGCCACATTGGATAGTGAGATCAGAAGGTTGGAAGTGCAAGAGATTCAAACCGATGGGCTGGGTATGATGCTCTTGAAAAAGAGAGATTGGGATAATGATCCACTTCATTGCAAAATACTTAGGAAGATCGTTAATGGAGATTCGCGCATGGACCAGGGACATTATTCTAGCTATAGCCACCAGAATCTGTCTGTCTGAGCAATTCCACAAGGGGATTATTGTTGAAGCCCTTGATGAGGCTGGGGCTGGTAAAAGGTTGGAATGGCTAAACTTACAAGGTGAAAACTACACTACAAAGATACTGGATCAACCTTCCCTTCCACCCACTCAAACACTGCCTACCCCTCAAATCTCCAAACCAATCTCTAAGCCCAACACCAAACATCCTCTTTCTTCAAAACCAATTCCTTTACCAACCCAACCATCATCCAGTGATGCACCTAGAAGGAGGAGAAGGGTGCTGAGGATGGAAGAAGAGAGAAGAAGAAGAGGATGAAGATGATAGTCTGCCACTCTCTGCTGTTCTAAAGCTACCAAAACCCAAAAGTCAACCCATGATCACACCTGACTCTCAAAGGGAAATGGTCAGAGTCAAGATAGAAGATGAAGAACAGCAGAAACAGCATGATGAGCAACTATTGAAGATGGTTGACAAGGAATTTCCTCAGTCATCATCTATTCAAGCCATGAAAGGGCATGCTCAGAGGTTGTACACTCTCAGGCACACTTTTCAGTATCAGAAGGAGAGAGTGAGAGTATGGCCAGACCCCAGGGTGAGTTCTAGAATCCATAAAGAAACTATTCCACACAGATACAATGGCCAGGTTAGAAAACAATAGATTCTACATCATGTTGGCCATTGTAGTCACACCCTGGGAAATAATGATGAATTCAAGAAAGCTCATCAAGCAAAGATGACCCTCAAGCCTTACTAGAAAACAAGATGATTAAAAAGGGGTTGTTATAAAAAAGCTTGAAGACATCCAGAAGAATGAGCTCCAGTTACTCCTTGAAGGCACCTATCCTGATGAATTTGTCTATAGGGAGGTAACTACAGTGGAGCTGAAAAATGGCAGGACCATGAAGTACTTATCTGAGTACTATGGTCCAGAGTCTTCTTCGAAGGAGGAGTAGAAGAACTCTCTCAGGAGGAACAAGTTGTTCTCCTTGAGGCCTATGTTCGAGAGTCATACAGACTCATTATGGGAAGTAAATCTCATGAATGGGATAACAACTCTGTGTCCAGTTCCCCAAAACAGAGTTCCCATTCATACCCTGCCAAACAAATATCTGAGATTTCTTCCCAGGCCGGAGCTTACATGGGTCATCTTCTCTACTGATCAAGAAGGAAAAAGACCAATCTTTTGCCAACAATAAGTGGGATAATAAATAACTTAGAGGTTTTGGCTGCATTGGTTCAGGGGGAGTTTGTTGGACCAAAAGAACCAATGAGCCAAGATCAGAAAACCTCTAAGTCCCACATGGTATCACAAAAACTGATGAAAGCTTCATCAGCAGTTTGACAAGTGCTGAAGACTTCAACAGCTGAAGATCAAGTGCTGAAGACTTCAACAGCTGAAGAACTAAAGTGCTGAAGTACAACAGCTGAAGAACACAAGTACTAAAGCTGAACAGCTGAAGAACGCAAGTACTGAAGCTGAACAGCTGAAGAACACAAGTGCTGAAGCTGAAAGACCAAAGTACTGAAGTACAACAGCTGAAGAGTTTACAAGTGCTGAAGATCAACAACTGATGTACAAAGTCTGAAGACAAAGACTGAAGACATCAGCTGATGATATCTACTGAAGTCATCAGCTGATGAAACATCTGAAAGTCAAAGTCTGAAGATCAAGTACTGAAGCATTAGTAGTTTGTCACAACTGCTGAAGAGTACTTCTTCAGTAGTTGTGATATCAGTAGTTTTATATTTCTAGTTTCAGTAGTTTTGTAAAACGACTGAAGAGCTTGTTCTTCAGTCGTTGTAGTTTCAGTAGTTTCTAATCAGTAGTTTTATATTCTGTACTTAACACTCTGATATGTTCTCAGTAGTTGTGAACATTTCAGTAGTTTGTTAAGATTTAGTTATTTTTGTAATAGATCTGCCAGTTGTCACTTTCCGTGATAACAGCAGTGATTGTTGCACTCTATATAAGGAGTAACAACTTATTGTAATAACGTGAATGATTTGATCAGAAATATTCCATATCTATAAACATTCCTTGAATCAGAAATATATTCTCTCACTATAACCGTATCAGCTCTTAATGCATACAAGTATCGATTTCTTGCTACAATTTGTCTAATTCCTGTTCTTATTCCGCTGCTTTGAACTCTAATACATCAAACTTGTGATCGCTGATCCTGACACTGAGGCTCTCAAGTTAGCACTCTCATCTCCGCCCTCCGGATGAGGGGTTTCTAGTTCTTTGTGAACCACGTTTTCAGCTCTAGGCCTCCCTCTCGTAACCCGTGGTTCAGCACCACGACCTCCACCATGTGAGACTTTAGATGATCTACCACCAGCCATCCTCACACACACGCTGAAAGATTCAAACACCAACACAGTCATTCAAGGAAATAGCTTTGTTTATGTCAAGTATAGTAAGTCCCTAATTACATTGGCCAGTTGTGATTAGCCACTTACTTTACTCTTCATACCCCAAGCATTACCTATCCTAACTACATCAGTATCTAATTCTACCAGCAACACATAACCACATAACATTCACACGTAATACCGGTTAACATTAAGAAAATACCTGATGGCACGCAGCTACTCAAACTGGCATCCCTTCCCTTTTCTATCCCATTTTCAGTTTAAGTTTAGGTTTATTTTGAAAATTTACCCGTTTCACTTAAACTTTGGCTCGGATACCAACTTGTAAGGCCCCATTCCCGGGACGCTTACAGTTGGCCTATCATTGCTCATAAAACATATAATTACATTAACATGAAATAAAAGTTGCAGCGGAAACATTTAAAACAACATTTTCATTAACAATGCTTCTACTAAATAATACAAAATTCATTACACAATTTCATTTATTTGTATTATCATGCAAAAACATTAACAAAAGAATGCCATCCCAATGCCAAGTAGCTACCCCGCGCCATCCTCAACAATGCTCACCTACCAACTAGAAAATGCATAAAAAGTCAGCGTTGCTGAGTGAGTTCTAGTTTTACATTAAAACATACTTTTACTTTCATTAAACCGTTCATTTCTTTAACATGTGATCACACATCATACGTACACATAGATAATATCATTATTATCTTCATCATTCGTTCGTTCATTTCATACATTCGTCATTACATCTTTACTTTCATTCGGACCAATGCCATGTGCTCCACCCCACCGTATGCATAAATCCGGTACTGGGCCTGAGGTCTTTCAAAGACCCTGAACATTGTGCACGAAGCTAACTCCAGTTACCAAGGGTGAGCGGCAATGGTCCTATACATATGGTCAATCACGAGGATTGAACCCCAGTGTGCATCCTTCTGGGGTGTTTAACCCGCACACAGTTGAACTAACACCCTTTATTGGGTGTGAACCTCCATACATCTGCTTAATCTCACGGATCAAGCCCTAGTGTGCATCCTTCTGGGGTAGCTAACCCGCACACGGTTGAGCTGACACCCTTCATCAGGTGTGAACTTCCTTACGTTTGCTTGCAAGCCTTTCATACTTTCATTCGTTCATTAATACATGCATTCATCATTTCGGTCCTCTTTTCATTATCTTCCACTTTACGTTACATAATATTTTCATTCATTCAAATTCGACGTAAAGCCAAGGGAAAATAATCATACATCACAAGGAACATAAACTTAACATTCATCATCATCATGCAGGGCATCATACATACATAACAAACATCATACATCATCATCATCATGCATATACACCAATCATACATCATAACATGCCTAACATAACAACTAGGACCTCAAACAATCAACCTACATAGCCCCGGGAACCTCCGAAGTCAAAGCCTACATTTCACCCTTTTCCAAGAAGTCAGAAAACAGTCTAAAGGTTCATCCGCATTTGCTATAGTTCATCCGCATTTGCATTTTGTTCATCCGCATTTCTCATGCTTCATCTGCATCTCCCCATGCTTCATCCGCATTTCCCCACGCTTCATCCGCATTAGTCGTCCGTATTCGTTCACACTTAGACTTTCTCATCCGCATTAGCCATACTCATCCGCATTAGCCATCCGCATATCCCATACTTAAGTTAATGCTCATCCGCATTGACCTTACTCATCCGCATTAGCCATTCGCATTCCCATACTTAAGTTAATGCTCATCCGCATTGACCTTACTCATCCGCATTAGCCATCCGCATTTCCCATACTTAAGTTAATGCTCATCCATATTTACTGTTCATCCACATTTCTTCCCATTACTCATCCGCATTTACTTTCCAACACTTAGGCAGATTCTAAAACTTAACACCTGAGCCTAAAACATCAGATTACATCTCCATACACCATTCATCATGTTCTAAGCTTAAATCTTACACTCCAAGCCTTAGAAATCCCATCATACATCCACTAGCATGAACATAGTCACACATCGCATCATAACATCAACATGCACACAATCAAGCATACGGGTCCAAAACCAGTTTAATGAAAACATACATTCATGCATTTTCAACCCCAAAAATTGGTTAAAAACATATAGAAGGGGGGTTCTAGAACTCACCTTTGCAGCTCTTGAGTATGGATTTCTTCCAAACTCGTTTTCAAATTGAATTCAACTGCCTAGAACCCACTAAAAACATACCCGAATACATATAAACACACATAAGCATAAACCCGAGGACATAACCGGTTAAGAACATCATAAAAACATGAATTCTTACCTTGCATTCGCGCTATTCTTCTTCTTTCTTTTCCAACCGAGAGTTTCTCTGCTTCCTGATGCTCTCTCTCTCTCTAAAATACAAAAATTTGTGTGTAGAAAGGGTGATGGGCGGCCATGCCACCTTTATCACCAACTTTTCAAACTTTTTCCTTTTGGACACTTTTTACCCCTAGACTTGGGTTTTATTTCTTTTCCTTCTTTTCTTTCACTTTATTCTTCTTTCTTGACTTTAAAATAACCGGGTGTTACACATTGTTATTTTAACAAATATTGTGCATTATGTGATAAATGTAATTACAATATTGAGGTTTGTTTCTTCAAGAAGAACTCACCTAGGAAGGACTTTGATAATCAAGGATATGTTAATCCAAAGTTCCAAAGAAATCATTACAATGTTTTTCAAAATCTATCAAAATCACCTTCTCTAGGTTTGAGATCATTCAGAAGAATCAACTCTGATTATGATAATCATTATAATGTCAGATCACATCAGTATAATCAAGGACATTTTGTTTCATGCTCAGTGAGAATGAAAAACTTTTCTTATGTTTCAAACAATGCTTTAAAATTTGATGATGATCTTAAGAACAGATTTAGTCTTTTGAAAACAAAACAAAGAAAAGAAAATCAAACTGTTTTCCAAAGAAGATTTAAAATTCATAAATTTCAAAAGAAACCTGACATAAATAAACTCCATTTCAAGTAGTTTACCACCATGGATAAATTTGGAAATCCCAAGACCATCTCGGCTTGGGTTAATAACTCATCTTAAATGTCTTTGAATGCAGGTACGCTCACATAGACCAATAAACACATGGTATGTTGACAATGGGTGTAGCCGGCATATGACAGGCAATCAAGCCTTGCTTCAAGACTAAAACAAAAGATGGTACTCATATAGCATTTGGTGGAGATGCAGGTGGAAAAATAACCGGTGAAGGAACGGTATCTAATGGAATAATAAGTTTTGATAAAGTCAACTTCTGTAAATGGTTAAACTTTAATCTTTTAAGTGTTTCACAAATCTGTGATAAATCATATTCTTCTTTATTTGTTGACTCTTATTGTGATATTTTGAAGCCAAGATTTTAGATTAGCAAGGAGTGAGCTATTGTTAAAGTTGTTCGAGATAGAGATGTCTACAAACTAGATATGTCTTATGATCATCCTTCAACATAAACAACTTGTCCTATTGCTCATGCATCAAATGATGAAATCCAGCTTTGGCATAGATGTCTCGGTCATTCCCACTTCAAAAACATGAACAAACTAGCAGCAAGAAATCATGTAGTTGGAATTCCTTCAAAGAAGTTCGCTACATCAGACCTTTGCAAAGCATGTTTGAAGGGAAAACAACATAGAGCGTCTTATAAGACCAAACAAATAAATTCTCATTCAAAGCCTCTACAGATGTTACACATGGATCTATTTGGTCCTGTAAACGTATAGAGAATGGGAAGAAATCGTATTGTTTAGTTATCATTGATGACTATACATGATTTTATTGGGCTTTCTTTTTACGTGCAAAATCTGAAACGGGTGAATTATTAAAAGTTTTTATCACTAAAGTAGAAACTCAACTTGATTAAAAAGTAAAAATAATCAGAAGTGATAATGGAACAGAATTAAAAAATGCTAATGTTGACAGTTTCTGTGTAGGAAAAGGGATAGCTCATCAGTTCAGTGCTTCTTAAACTTCACAACAAAATAGAGTTGTAGAAAGGAAGAACCGAACATTAATTGAAGCAACTAGAGCAATGTTAGCTGATGCCATGATTCCTATCACATTCTAGGATGAAGCCATATCAACTGCATGTTTCATTCAAAATCATACTCTATTGGTGAAAGACAAACAGAAAACTTCTTTTGAGTTAATGTTTGGCAGAAAACCAAACATAGATTTTCTTAAATCTTTTGGTTGTCATGTTTTGATTCTAAATTCACATGATCAGCTAGGCAAATTTGATTCAAAATCTAATGATGGATTCTTTCTTGGATATTCATCTGCTTCTAAAGCATATGGAGTTTATAACTCTAAGACGAATGTTATCATTGAAACATTCAATATTAAATTCCTTGAAAACTCGTTTCCATCAGTTGAAAATGGTCCAGCATGGTTATTTGATTTAGATTCATTGTCAAACTCTTTTAATTCTAATCTGTTTGAATCTTCTTATGTCAATAGAAAACAAGGAGGAGATCTTTGATCCTTTAGTGATGATTCCGACTCTGATGATATGGACGATTCAAGCCCAGATTATCTATTTTTCTTATTCGTGAGAGATCCTCTGTTTACTACAGAAAATCATGAGCAACAAAGTCCTGAGCATCAACAAGTTCTTGAAAATTCTGATGTTTCTCAACGCATTCCTAATAATGGACTAGAAATTCACCAACCTGAGTCTGGAACTTCAATTGTATCCGAAGATATAGATGTTAATGATAAGCTTGATTAATTTCTCAACTCTTCAACTCAAGTTCCAAATTTCATTCCACATTCTTCAACCCTGTTGCACCAGCTCTCCGACCTAAACCAAACCAATCTGGATGTGAATGTTTAACAAGACGAGATTCAAACAACTCGTATTCACAAGAAACATCCCACCTCTCAGATTATAGGTCCTTTGAATGAAAGAACAACTAGAAGTCAATCCGAACGAGCAAATCATTGCTTGTACTCGTATTTTCTTTCTCAAATTGTCCCTAAAAATATTACTGAAAATTGAAGGACAATAGTTGGATTGAAGCGATGCAAGAGGAATGACTACAATTCCGCAAACAGGAAGTGTGGACAATGGTGGATTTGCCTGAAGGAGAGAATGCCATTGGTACAAAATGGTTGTTTATAAACAAATAAGATGATAGAGGAATAATCATTCGAAACAAAGCATGATTAGTAGCACAAGGTTACACCGAGGAGGAAGGAATAGATTATGATGAAGTGTTTGCTAAAGTTGCAAGACTAGAAGCAATTCATGTTTTCCTAGCATGTGCTTCTTATATGAAATTCAAGGTGTACCAAATGGACGTCAAAGGTGTATTTTTGTATGGACCAATAACCGATGATGTGTATGGGAAACAACCTCAAGGTTTTGAAGATGTTGAATTTACTCATCGTGTGTACAAGGTCAGTAAATCTCTATATGTTCTACATCAAGCCCCAAGAATCTGGTATGAGACATTGTCCTAGCACTTGATCCAACATGGATATACATGAGGGAATATTGATCCAACTTTATTCATAAAGAAGGATGCAACTGATCTCCTATGTGTGCAAGTGTATGTGGATGATATCATATTTAGATCATCCAGTCAAAAACTATGCTCGGAATTTGAAGAAATTATCAAATCACGATTCCAGATGAGTTCTATGGGAGAAATCAAATTCTTTCTTGGATTGAAAGTAAAACAATCGGTAGATGGCTCTTCATAAATCAAGAGAAGTTTGTTGATAAGCTGTTGAAGAAATTCAAACTGCAAGATTGTCAATCCATCAAAACTTAACTGATGTTAATACCAAGATTGATCCAGATCCAAAAGGAAAATCTATAGACCAAACATTATACGGATCTATGATTAGATCCTTGATATATTTAACTGGATCTAGACCTAACATAATGTATGCTATTTGTGTTTGTGCAAGGTATCAATCAGAGGACGAAGGAATCTCACCTTATAGCTGTCAAATGCATATTCAAATATCTCAAAGGAAAACCAGCTTTAGGGTTATGGTATCCTTATGAAGGAAACTTCGAGTTACATGGGTATACTGATAGTGATTATGGGGGATGTAGTCAGGATAGAAAATCTACCATGGGTGGTTGTCAGTTTTTGGGTCCTCGATTAGTCTCATGGCAGTGTAAGAACAGACAAACGTCTCAGTCTCAACTGCAAAATCTGAGTACATTGCTACATCAGCAAGATGTTTCCAAATCCTTTGGTTGCAAAATCAACTACTTGATTACGAGTTTATTTTCTTAAAACTCCTATTACATTGATAACACAGCTACTATGTTTATAATAGCTAATCATGTCCAACATTCTAAAACAAAACATATCGAAATTCGGTATCATTTTCTCAGAGACAACTCTGAAAAAGGTTTAATCATTTTGATTTAGATATCAACTTAAAAACAGTTAGCTGGCCTGTTTACCAAAGCTTTCTTACCGGGAAGGTTTGAGTATCTGGTTGATTCAGTTGGTCTTATTAATCATGTTGAAAACTGACTTTTCTTTATCAAAATGATAATAACCCCTCCTTTACATAAACAAATCAAAAGTTAAATCGTCAGAGTCAACTGCCTGATTTTGTATATTATGTGTGCATGTTAAATGAAAAAGAAAATAAAACATTAGAAAATTGCAAAACTAAAAGAGAAAAATATAAAATAAAATAAAATAAAATACAAAAATATAGTTTAGTTGTTCAATTCTTTAGGATTGAATCTGCCATTGCAATATGTGAGAAATGATAGTACATCAGTTTTAATCAGTTGCATACTTCACTTGCTCATAAAGTCTGACGTGATTGGCTATGATCTGCAAGCAAGGTTATGTAAATATACTGAAAAAGTAAATTCTTATAATTAGACTAGATCAGTTATGCATTTGTGTGTGTCCATCTTAGTTCTAGTGAGTGGTGTTGACTTTTCTAATTGATTGTTTGTCAAGTCACAATCTCACACGTGGTGGTGATATGAATAACCATGAGATCCATTACCGCATCAGTTCACTTCTTTGTTATGTGTCATCATAGACCTGAAGTGATGAGATATCCTCTGTTGTAAGTCATTACAGACCTGGATATTCTCACCTGATGCTTAAGATGCCAATGTGCACAATCCTTTCAAAAGTCCAAAATAGGTGTCTTATGATTCTTATGAATCATCTATATCTATTTCTTTCTTAAACGAATTCGGGGATTACCTAATAGCTTGTCCATCGTGGTTTTCTCGGAGATTATCAACTGGTTTATCCAAGATGATTCTCTCATTGACCTAAACATGAGATCTGGTTATACATATATGTTAGATTTTTAAGTTGAGTAAAAGTGCTTACTTGCATATCTTGATGAGGGTTGGACTGTCTAAGTCTAAGTGTGGATTACATAATGTCATATCTAATTCAACCTTAATAAATTCAAGAATTGAAAAAGTAAGTATACTAATTCTTTTGCCAAAGCACTCATTGTTTGTCCTTAGATTTCGTGTCTCCTTTGTTGTGGTAAACTGACCTGGAACACACTTGATCAGGATTTAATCATTGTCTATGACTATCCATAATTTTTTATTTCAGTGTTTTGACTATTAACAAATATGATCTCACTGTAGGCATTTGATTCATGTGTAGAACTTTATTCTACTTTATTTTGATTTTTGCATGATTTTCTATGTGCAGTCTTGTTGGTAATGACTGGTTTTTCTTAAATTTTCATCTTCTATAAACTTCTAAGTTTGTTAACTTAAAAGTTTAAGGGGAGTAAATATGAAAAAAGAAAATCAAAATAAATGTTTGGATGAAAAAGGATGAAGATAGATATGAAAAAGAGAAAATCAAAATAAATGTTTGGATGAAAAAGGATGAAGCCAATATGTTCAAGCAAGTGTGTGTTTGATATGATTAAATTTGAACCTAAAAAGATTTCAAATCAATTTATGTGGGAAAGTTTCTTGCAAAGAATTAAGAGTGTTTGTATTTTTTATAAAATTTAAGACTAAAATGATGGAAATTAATTTAAATATTAAAAGGTCAAAAGTTATAAATTTGGTCCAAAAAAAGTCACAATTTGGTCAAAAAGTCAAAGTTTTGGTCTAATTGTCAAAGTTTTATTCATTATTTAAAGTTTGACCAAAGTTTGAAAGTTTTACGAATAATAGTGAAATTGGTCAAAATTAGGGTATTAATGAATTTTTGTGAAAAATGTCAAGTGTTAGATGTATGGATGTCTCATGCGCCTAAACAGTGTCCATAAGTCTAAGTTTAGTCGCATGATAAATTTTCAGTTTTATGACAAGTGTTGGATGTTTTGAGTCAAACTCATGCGCCTAAATAGTGGTCATGAGTCTGAAAATTTTGATTAAGTGTTGGACGTTTTGCAAAAGCTCATGCGCCTAAACAGTACCAGATGTTTCATATTGAAAATAAACCAAGTGTAGACTCTTGAAAGATCATGCGCCTAAACAATTCTCATACGAACTGTGGGTTCATGTTTTTGTTAAAGTGTTAGGCCTTTCAGACTAGGTCATGCGCCTAAACAGTGCTCGTGCGCCTAAACAGTGCTCGTGCGCCTAAACAGTGCTCGTGCGCCTAAACATTGCTCGTGCATCTAAACAATGCTCATGTGCCTGTATAGTGCAAAGGCGCCTAAATCCTGGAACAAAATTTGACCAAGTGTAACTCATTCGTCTAGGTCTCATACGCCTGAATAGGGGTAATGCGCCTGTACAGGGAAAATGCGCCTAAACCTCAGGCGTCTCAACAATGGTCATGTGCCTACACAGTTGCAATACGTCCAAGGGTTTTTCACACTTATATAAATTTAACACTTGGATGGATTTAATTTCATTCGAATTTTTTACTCTCTTACTCTATGTTCTTACTCTTACTCACCCAACGTACATTATACTCATTGTTTACTCTGATTTTCTGATATTTTTGTTAATTTTATGGTAAAATCAGTTATTGTAAACAACTAGTTGAGTATATTTCATCAAATCATTATGTATAATCTTCACATTCAATCGGGCGTTTGAACCCTATTTAGGCGTTTGAACCCTAAGAACTTGAATAAATCTGAAATTGATGTTTGAATGTGAGTGTATGTTGATAATGGAACCTGAAATTGATAATAACACAAGATGCGACTTGTTTAACATCATCAAATCCAAATTTTATCAAAAAAGTTTCTCATAATTTGATGTTCATCAGTAAAAAATAATAATAAAATATTAAATATGAAATGAATCGACAAAATGAAAATTTTAAACCAAATTGGCTTGTTAATCATTAAAATTCAATCTGTGCTTTCGAATCAACTAGAAACAAGATTTCTTAATTGATAGTATATCTTAAAATTTGATTGAGTCATTAAACAGTAAGTGTATCAACACTTAGAAAATTTTTCAAGAATACAAATAATCAAATTCTAATGTATAAAATCTGTTAAGTAAAACTTAAAATAATGAAGGACTTATATCTTGATATATAATTGTGAAAAAAAACTCATAAGAATGATTAATTTTGTATTCAAAAACAATTGAGAACTCAAGTATGTTGAACACTTAGAATATTAATAAAATTCCTTCATACTTATTGTTGTTTTTTGTGTATTACAGATGGCTGGATTAAACTTTGAGCCAAAGCATAATGTTGTAGCTTTTCTTGATGAAGATGTTAGAGAAGCAGTTGGTTATGAAGAGATGATTAGATTCATTCTAAGGACTAAGTATGTATATGCCATGTGTGCACGCCCAGCTATCAATGTTAGACTGATAAAGAAGTTCTGGAGAACGGATGAGGTGGATGGAGATGATGAAGGGCACAAAGTACTCAGAGGTTTTGTGACAAATAATAGAATGATATAGGTCTCTGAGTAGTCAATCAAAGTTGCTCTTAGACTGGGAGAGAATGAACCACAAGATCTAGCTAAATTCACATTTGATGAATGTAGAGAGATTTTCATGCTGATGGGACATCCAGATAACTTCCCTAAGAAACAATTCTTCAGGGCAAGGGTATCTTATCATTGGAAGTTACTGTGCTACATATTCCAACATTGCATGTTCAAGAGAAGTGCCGGATGGAATTCATTCCCAGTAAACATTGCATCTCCTATCATTGCTTTAGCTACAAACAGGAGATTCAACATGGCTAAATGGATTATGAATGGATTCATTTTCAATTTAGAAAAAGGGAAAAGGAATAAGTATCTAATGTATCCAAGATTTCTTCAATTAATCATAAATAAAGAACATCCACATATGTATGTAGATGGTGAAGTAAGTGATAGACTTCAGCTTGAACATATGTCTGAGATTGTTTATAAGAGATTGGTTATCATTACTGGAGCTCCAAATGTGCCTCTTTATGAGTACATGAGGAATATTGCTAATGATGAGGTTGATATTCATCAACAACATTTTCATTTGATTGAAGGAGAACCGGTGAATCCAAATGATCTTATTGAAGATGTATTTGAAGAAGTAATAGAAGAAGATGATGATGAAGATGAGAATGAAGAAGAACAAGAAAATGATGATAGTTCACATAATAAAGTTCTCATGCGAATGTGCCTGCGAATATCCGCTAGCAAACCCTGAATATATCTTTTGATCTTCCGCGACAGAGGCATCACCTAATCCGGCACCAGACGTGCCATCTCGTTGAACTTGGTAGTGTACTGCTGATGTGTCATCGTTCCCGCCTCTAGCTGCAGGAATTCTCTCTCAACTTATCCATTTCTTTATGAGGACAGAACTCCTCGATCACCAACTTCTTCGGTTCAGACCATCTCATTCTCCCAAAAGCCCTGCTACCCTCGGCTTGGACTATATTATCCCACCAACACAGGAGCCGAGTCCACAAAAGAATGGGCAACAAAATTTACCTTCTGATCCTCCCGGCACTCACTGGTATTTAACACAACTTCCATTTCTCTCACCCATCGGTGAGCAGCAACGGTAGTGTCGTTACCATAAAAAGTAGGGGGCTTGCATTATTGAAACGCCCCATAATTACAGCCATGTGTCACCTCCTGCATGGGCTCTTCTTCCTCTCCTCGTCATTGGAGAGAACTGTTTCAGTCTCTAGTTGCTCCCGTCCTCCCAAGAACCTATTCCTCTCTTGTCTCTCCCCTTCTCGTACCGCCTTGATAACTTCAGTCACTACAGACGGTAAGATCGTCTACATGACCTGATTAACTTCTTCTACGAAAACCTCCTTTACTGAGGCTCTCAGATTGGCGCTCTCATCGCCACCCTCCGGATGAGGGGTCTCGGGTTCTTCATGAACCACCTTTTCCATTCTAGGTCTTCCTCTCTTGGTTCGCAACTAAGCACCAAGCCCAACACGACCACCACAACGAGAGGCTTTCGAAGATCTACCACTGGCCATTCACACACACACACTGAAAGATTCAAACACCAACACGGTCCTTCAAGGGAATAGCTCAGCTTATGTCAAGTATAGTAAGTCCCTAATTATAGTGGCCAGTTGTGATTAGCCACTTACTTTACTCTTCATACCCCAAGCATTACCTGTCCTGACTACATCAGTAATTAAATATACAAACAACACATAACCACATACCATGCACACAAACTACCGGTTAACATTACGAAAATACCTGATGGCACGCAGCTACTCAGACTGGCATCCCTTCCCTTTTTGTCCCACTCTCAGTTTAAGTTAACGTTTATTTTGGAAATTTACCCATTTCATTTAAACTTTGGCTCTGATACCAACTTGTAAGGCCCCGTTCCCGGGACGCTTACAGCTGGTCGATCATCGCACATAAAACATTTAATTTCATCATCTTTCATAAAAACATTGTAGCGGAAACATTTAAACAAAACATTCCTTTCATAATAAAGGCTTTTGAAAAATATACATCATTATCAGTTACAAAATACATGTTGCATTACACCACAAAAGCATTATAAAAATGGATGCCATCCAAAAGAGCTGAGTAGCCGCCCCTTGCCATCCTCAGCAACATTACCTGCCAACTGGAAACACATAAAAGTCAACGTTGCTGAGTGAGTTCTAGTTTTATAATAAAACATACTTTATCTTTCATTAAAACCGTTCCTTACTTTCTTGCGGTCATACATCATACGTACACATAGATAATATCATTATTATCTTCATTAATCATTCATACTTTCATTCTTTCATTCGTACGTTCATTACTTCCGATGACATGTACATTACCCCGAACATTATGCACGAAGCGGGTAACCGGGCCTGAGGTCTTTCATAGACCTCGAACATTGGGCACGGAGCTAATTCCAATACCTAGGGTAAGTACATTCACCACTTATCTTTTCTCTTTCATTCTGGATGAATGCTATATGCTATACCCCAAACATTATGCACGGAGCTAGTAACTAGGCCTTAGGTCTTTCATAGACCTCGAACATATTGCACGAAGCTGACTCTAGCACCTGGATCCCATACATATGGTCAATCACAAAGATCGGACCCCAGTGTGCATCCTTCTGGGGTAGCTAACCCGCACACCGTTGAGCTAACACCCTTCATTGGGTATGCACCTCCATACATTTGCTTGCAAGCCTTTCTTATATTCATTCGTTCATTAATGCATGCATTCATTCATCATGTTCCTCTTTTCATTATCTTTCACTTTACATTACATAATACTATTGTTTCATTCATTAACATTCATCGTAAAGCCACGGGAAAGATAAGCATACATCGTAACAAGGAACATCGTCATACATAATCATCAACATCATACAGGGCATCATCATACATACATAACATACATCATGCATAAACATACAACATCATACATCATCATGCCCAACATAGAGTCTATGACCTCGTAAGTCAACTTATATGAACTCCCAGGAACCTTCCACATCAAAACTTACATCTGCACTTTCCCCCGAAAGTCAGTAAATACATTACGTTTTCCTCGGGTACACCAGCCCTACTTGGGCTTACGGGCACCTTTCAGTCGCATGACCACTCATGCGACTAAACACCATGCGAATGGATAATATGCGATTGAACACCTATGCGAATGAACCAATGGGGATTAATACTTTTACGAATGGACCTAATGCAGATGGAACTAGGCGTATGGGCCTCAGTCGCATGACTCCCCATGCGATTGACCTTAGTCGCACGACTGGCATGCGTATGGGCTCCAGTCGCACGAATGGCATGCCATTCGGTCGCATAGCCCTAACTGTGCAGAACACAGCTCACTCCCGAACCCGATCTGCCATTTTCAACCTTCAAGCTCTTCCAAATCTCTTCTAAGCCTAAATCAACCATCCTAAACCTTAGGAAAACATACCACAACACCATACAAGCATACACAAGCCCGAAATCATACATCACTCGCAACATACACAAACACATACACACGAGTCAAACACGCACACTTCAAAATGATTTTCAGATGTGTTCCAGCCCTAAAATAATTCAAAAACGTATAAAAGAGGGGTCCTAGAACTCACACAAATGACCACAATGAGAAGAGCTTTGATTAGACCCGCTACACTTTGATTTTGCACGCTTGAATCCACTCGAACCAAGCTTTTTCTCCCTTTTCTCCATTTTCTTCTCCTCTCCTCTCTTGGCTGATTTTAGAAGTGTGGGGAGAGGGTGAGGTTGCCCTCTCCCTTTAAATACTTCCACTCATCCAACTTTCTCTTGTTGGCGAGTTTGGTCCCTTGACTTTGGACTTGATCTCTTTTTCTTCTTTCATCGGCTTCAAAGAAAATATCCGGGTGTTACAAACCTACAACCCAAATAAAGCACATCTCCCCCATCATCCTCATTTCAAAATGACAACGCATAACCTCCTCAAACTCCTGACATAGCATTAGATTAGTGGAGCCAAAAATAATATCATCCATGTAGACTTGCACAATAAGCATCTCACTATTTATTTCCTTCTTGAATAAAGTCATATCAATGGTGCCACGAGAAAACCCATTGCTTAGAAGATACTGTGTTAGAGTCTCATACCATATTCGAGGAGCTTGATGAAGACCATTAATGGACTTATCATGCTTGTAGACTTCGTTGGAAAAGTCGGGGTCCTCAAACCCTGGTGGTTGACACACGTATATCTCTTCATCAATGTCTCCATAGAGAAATGCACATTTGACATCCATCTGATAGACTTTGAACTACGGGAGCAAATACTTCTTTCTAGCCAATCCCCTCTTTTTGTGCAAATCCCTGAACCACCAATCGTGACTTGTTTCTAACCATAATACCACGGTCATTGGGTTGTTCTTGAACACCCATTTCGTACCTATTGGGCATTTGTTTGGTGGGAGATCAACCAGGGTCCACACCTTGAGCTTCTTGAACTGTTGTAGCTCCAATTGCATCAATTCAACCCAACAAGGATCCTGAAGAGCTGCATGAACATCCTGTGGTACGATTTGGGATATAAAACAAGAGAATAGGCATACATTAATCAAAGCATATTGACTTCACATCTGAACTCCATCAATGATGGATCCTATAATGTTATCATAGGGGTGGTCTTTATGGGTTTTGAGATCAGTGGTTAAGGGTAGGGTATTTGAAGAAGGTTTACTGATGGGTTGTTGATGGGTAGATGATAGAGAGGAAGATGGTTGGGTAGAATCAATTGGTGATGTGAATTGGACAGGTTGAGATGAGGTAGATGTGGGTGACGAATGAAGAGATGTGGAAGTAGATGGGGGTGGAATGTCAAAGGATGATGATGAAGATGCAATGTCAACAAATGTAGCATTGTTAGGTGATGAATGAGGAGCAGCTTGATGAATAGGATGAACAATGAGTAATGGATCTGGAGGTATAATGTTTGTTTGAATAGAAGAAGTGGACGCATCATCGTCGAAAACTAGAAGTCTAAATGAGTTGAAAACCTTATTCGAGTTAAAGAACCATGCAGGTTCTGATCAAACATCAGAGGAATTAGATTCCTGCCAATCAATATAGAAAGACTCTTGCATAATACGGGTTCTCTTATTATACACCCGATAAGCTTTCTGAGAGGAGAGTAACCAAGAAAATAACATTCGTCAGAAACAACACCGAATTTCGTATTTTGTGCTTGGGTATTTAGTAAAGTACACGAGCATCCGAATGACCGAAAGAAATCAATTAAAGGCTTCCTCTTATGGAACATTCATATGAACTCTTTATTTTGTCTTTGACGATCAGCACCCTGTTAAGAACATATGAAGCACAATTTACTGCCTCTACCCAGAAGATGATGGGTAAAGAGGACTCAATCAGCATAGTGCGAGTAACTTCAATGAGGGTGTGATTCTTTCTTTCAGCAATACCATTCTGCTGAGCTGTTCTCGCTGCACTAAACTGTGGTAGAATATCCTTACTAGCACAAAAGGAATCAAAGATGTGATTTCGAAATTCAGTACCATTGTCACTTCGAATAGCCATAACCTTCCTCTTGCTTATTATTTCAATAGAAAGAATCAACTTCTGTAGCTCTTCAGCATCTTCTCCTTTATGGGATAGAAATCTCACCCAAGAATACCTGGAAAAATCATCTGTAACAACAACAAGACAAAAAGATTTCTTAGCAATGGATTTAACACTGATTAGGCCAAACAAATCAGTAACTAACAACTAAAGGGGATTAGATATGCTATTTTCAAGTTTTGGTTTATGAGGTTTCTTATGTTCTTGTCCTTTGGCACAAGCTATGCATTTCTCAACAACTGAAAAGTCTTTTAAAGGTAATCCCCTAACAAGATTGTTTCTAACTAAATTATTTATATTTTTGAAATTAACGTGGCCCAATCTTTGATGCCATAAGAAAGATTCAGATGTGGAAGCTTTTGACAGAAGACAGGTGATAATGGATGTTGACTCTTTAGACCCCATGTCAAGAAGATATGTGTCATTCTTTGTCGGAGCCTGCATAAGCACCATCTCCTTTGGACTATCAATCTCGGACTTTAGAAAGAGACATTTATTGGAGTTGAACAAGACCAGAATGTCCTTATCACAAATCTGAGAGACACTCAACAGATTGAAAGCTAGCTCTGGCATATAATTGATTTTCTCCAGAGTAAGAGAGCCATTGGAAACCTCCCCTTGGCCAATATTTTTTCCTCCTTTCTTGTCTGCGACAAACGCGACATATCTTCCATTGATTATGTGATAGTTTGTCAATAAATTTTTCAGACCCGTCATGTGTCTGGAGCATCCACTATCAACATGCCATACACTATTTATCCGCTAGTCGGTCCATAACTATAGTCCTCATATACATGCTTAGTGTTCACACCTTCTAAAATCGCAGATAGGCTGTTAGTATCTATCTTGGTCAAACATTAGAAGAATGCAAAACATGCATAGGTGAATAACAGTAAGTACTAGGAGGAGGATAAACCTTAGCAGCTTCATAACCCAAACTTGTTTTAATCCTAGCCCCCCCTTTGAGATTTGCACAAATCATCATGTTTCATCCCAGATATTGTTCATTTGTCAAGCTTTGACTGAAGTTTACTTGTTTCAAACTCAGCAAGTGCAACCCTTTCAATCAAAGTGTTAATTTCAACATTTCTTTCCAAAACGATTCTTTTTAGATGATCAATTTTTTAAAGCTTCATTTAATTTAACAAAATATTTTGACTCATTTATTTTAATTTTTTCATTAATTCATTTTAAGTTCTTTTGATTATCGAGTAACGAACTATTTGCTTTATAACTCCAAATAACCTTATTTTGCAAGCTGAAGAACACATATCCTGAATTATCTCATCTAGAAGTCCCATCACCACTTTTTTGCTACCTAAGCTTTCTCACATTGACAAACTGGAGTACTCAGCTTGTTTTCCTCGACTGTGGTTGCAATATCATCTTTCTCATTGCTTTGGTATGTGGTTCGGCTTCTTGCTCTTAAAACCTTTATATCTTCCCCCTCTATCATAACCTCATCCTTCAATTTGTCATCTTTAATCTTCTTTACACATATCTCACCATCTTCAGTTTCTTCAACTTCACCTCTAAACTCTTTAAATGGATCAAGTTCTTCCTCACAGTTCACTTCTCCTTCTCTTCAACAATCTCAGCAACCAACACTTGATTAATTTCTTCTGTCGTCTCTTCTACTTTTGCACTCCAGTCAAAATTAGAAATCAAGGTTGTCTCTTTCTTCTGTTTCATTTCTTCCTTATATCCGCTGGAAGCTAATCTCGGGACTCCTGAATTGCTAAGATCAGTGACAATCGGCAATGGACATTCTCATTTGAAGTGTTCTAACTGCTTGCAATTAAAGCACCACAATTTGGATTTATCAAAGCCTAATTTGGAGTTAGAGTTTTGACCTCCAAAATTCTTTCTACCAGTTCTCTCTATAAATCTTTAGGCTCAGAGAGTCAACATCGCCATTTGCCATTGAATGTCAATCTCTTTAAGATCATTAGGATCCACTTGATACATATCCTCCATGGTCATTCCTTTTCTTTCAAATCTCCAGCCACTAATGCCTCATAACTCTGTACGAACATGCCAAATAGTGCCATCGTTTAAGATGGAATTGATGTTTCTACACTTGTTTTTGAATTAGCCTAATCTCTACCAGAATTAACACCTCCACCAGATTGATCACATGTATTTACTCCTCCTTGTCTTGATGCCTGCATTGGAGAGCTTGCAATGGAAGTAAGCAATCCAGCATTCTGAGTGAAAGCAGATAATGGCATCTTGGTCTGATTAAACTCCCTTCGTTTCTCATCTAACTCAAATGGTTTAAGCTTATTAATGATGTCCATAAGCTTGTAGTAAGTGAAACCTCTTTCTTGCTTTAACATACTCACCTGTAAACTCCATTAAGGTGGGAGAGAGTTTAAAAATCTATTCACTTGCTCACTATTGGAAAGTTTCTCATCATATTTCTTCAGCATGCTAGAAATTGTCAGAAAACAGTTTGTAAGATCATTAAGAGTCTCGTTCTTGTATCCCACAAAAGTAAACTCATTTTCAGCTTGAATACCCTTGTCTTTTACCAACTCATCATTTCCATCATAAAAATCACAGAGAGCATCAAAAGAGACTTAGCATTCTTGTGTTTAGAAAAAACGATTGTAGAAGTCTGGTGCAAGACATAGAGTTAATGCTTCGAAAGCTTTCTGATCTCTGTCAATCAACTTTAGATCTCTTTCATTGAATGTAGTTGGGTCCTTGTTTTGAGAAACTAAATCACCAATAGTAACGATTGGTATATGTGGACCAGAGATGATTGATTCCCATTGATTATGATAAGTGTAGAAGAAAAATGCTTTAAGACATCTCTTCCAATCTTCAAAATTGTCTCCGTTGGTAAGTCTCGGGGGTCTATTGGTGCCACACTTTCTAGATCAGCAATAGTGAGAGTAGTCATCTTTGACATGCTAGTTTCGTAGAAGAAAAGGCAATTTCGCTGGAGTGAGCTAGTTTCGTAGAGTGAACACTAGTTTCGCTGGTAATTTCGACAGCAGTTTCGCTAGCCAATAGCTTGAGTATGCTTAGTTTCGCCAATAGTTTCACACGAAACAAGCTTGGACTTTCATTTAGATGTAATTTCGACAATAGTTTCGCTTGGAAGTTAAACACAAGCATTGTTGAACTTTCGTTCCAAGAGTATACTTTCGCATGGATTCTCAAAACGACCACAAAGTGCAAAACACTAGTAGTTTCGCAGGATGAAGATGGTAATTTTGCTGGAAAAACTCTAATTTCGTTCGATGAATTTGAAAAACTTTTTGAACATGAAATCAATCTAAAATCACCCAAATCTCAATGAACCTCAGATCTAATGATTACCAAGGCTTTCCCAACCAATAAGAAACAAATTTCAATCAAATTCCATATCAAATACACTGAAATTTGATTCGGAATTGATGAACTTGTGATATTGAACTTCAACTATCAAAAACCTCAAACAATCAAGAGCAGAAAGGCTCTAATACCATTTTGTTGGTCCATTTCATCGAATTTCAGTAGACTTGACAGGTTGAATCATTTAATATCAACAATAACAACAAACACAATGATGAATAAGAAGAACCTAAAAGTGTTCAAGATATAACAATATTGATCCAATACAATAAAAGTAACAAAGGTCAATATATTTCTATGAGAAAACCAACTTACAATGGATACTTGCAACAAGAATAAACGATTAGGGTTTTTGCAAGGATTCCCAACAATGAACAAGATCAATACTATGTATAGTAATGATAGTTTCACTGACACTTTTGCTATCAAGGACACAGTTTCGCTCGGCTGAGACTAATAGTTTCGCTGGGTGAAACTAGTAGCTGACTATAAGCGAAACTATAGTATCTCTGGGCAACAAAACTAAACAAAACATTAAACATACAAAAGGAAAGTAACATTAATCCTATTACAATCAAATATAAACGTAATCTAATCTAAGATGAGTCCAACCTATACTAGATCTTTATTCTCAGAATCAGAGTAGTTAAGGAGTCAGCCAATGTGACCTTCAATGAACACACACCTAGTGTAAATGGTTCAGGTCCTAATTAGCTATTTGATCTTGATTTAGTTACCAACTATATTAACAAATCTCAAAAGAATATTTTAGGATCCACAGATATTTTACCAATAAATGATCTTGATCCAAGATTTTAACTGAGAAGACCTTCAAGCAACACTACTTTAACTCCAGTTGTAACTAACCCTGCAAATGGAGGACCTATCAGTACACCAATGATAAACTCAGCTGATACATTTGAAATGCCTTTAAATTCCAGCATAGAGGCACAAAATTCAAATGCAGGAGCTTCAAATGTAGGTAAAAATGGTGATGGTGACAGTGATCAAGAATTTCTAGATTGTAACACCCGGTTATTTATCTATTTTGAAGTCAACGAAGGAAGAAAAGAAATAAAGTCCAAAGTCGAGGGACCAAACTCGCCAACAAGAGAAAGTTGGGTAAGTGGGGGTATATAAAGAGAGAGGGCAGCCATTACCCTCTCCCCACACCCACATTTTCAGCCAAAGAAAGAGGAGAAGAGAGAAAGAATAGAAAAAGGGAGAAAAGTTGGTTCGGGTTGGTTCGAGTGAGCCAAAATCGTTAAGAAGCGAGTCAAATCGAAGCTCTTCTCGTTGTGGTTGTTTGTTTGAGTTCTAGGACCCCTCCTTTAAACGTTTTTGAATAATTTAGGGCTGGAACACATCTGAAAATCAGGTTTTTGAGTGTGTCTATGTTTGACTCGTTTATGTATGTGTATGTGTGTGTATGATGCATTTGACCCTGTTTGTGAGCTTGTTTGTGCTTGAATGGTGTTGTGGTATGCATCCCTAAGGTTTAGGATGATTGATTTGGGCTTAGAATGGGTTTAGATGAGCCTGGAGGTCGAAAATGGCACATTGGGTTCGGGATGAACTGCATTCTGCATCAGCTAGGGCTAGGCGACCGAATGAAGGCCATACGGCCGAATGAGGTGCGATTAGCGTCCATTCGCACGATTGAGAGTTCATTAGCATGATTGGGGCTAGTCGCATGGGGAGTCATACAACTGAGAGTCCAGTCGCATAAATGCTCATCCGCATTAGTTTCATTCGCATGAGGTCCATCTGCATTAAGTCCATTCGCATGATTGGGTATTCATTCGCATAAGTCTTCATCTGCATAAGTGTTCATCCGCATTGGTCCAATCGCATGATGTTCAATCGCATGGAGGCCATGCGACTGAAGGGTGTCCATACGCCCGAATAGGGATGTTGCACCCAAGGAGTAGTATAGTTTAACTTCTGACTTTCGGGAGAAAGTGCAGATGTAAGTTTGGATGTAAAGGTTCCTGTAAGTTCATGTAAGATGACTGTTAAGGCCTTGGAGAGCATATTGGGCATGATGATGATGATGTTGCATGATTATGCATGTTATGTATGTATGATGTTGCCCTGTATGATGCTGATGACTATGTATGTTATGTTCCTTATTATGATGTATGTTTATCTTTCCTATGGCTTTACGTTGAATGTGAATGAATGAATGAAGTATTATATAACTTAAAGAAAAGATAATGAAAGAGGAACATGAAGTAAGAATGCATGCATTAATGAACGATAAAGTAATAAAAGTCTTGCAAGCACTGTATGTCGGGACACGCCATTAAGGTGTTAGCCCAACGGTGTGAGGGTTCGCTACACCGGGAGGATGCACATCGGGGTCTTTCTTTGTGATTGACCATACGTATGAACCATTGTTGCATGCCTTAGGTACTGTAACCATTTGGTGCCGAGCACCACCGATGAAGGTCTTTTATAGGCTTAGGTCCAGTACCACAAGAATGAAGGGCATAGCATATGACAATAGTATACCTGAACTTTACCTTAGGTGCTGTGACCATTTGGTGCCGAGCACCACGATGAAGGTCTTTTATAGGCTTAGGTCCAGTACCACAAGAATGAAGGGTAATGTTCATGGTGATGATGAAAGGAAAAGATGTAATGATGAATGAACGAATGAAAGAAGGAACGATGAATGAACAGAAGTTAACGAACGATGAAGATAATAATTATTATCTATGTGTACGTATGATGTATGATCGCATGAAAGAAAAGAACGGTTTTAATGAAATAAAAGTATGTTTTATTTTATAAAACTAGAACTCACTCAGCAACGCTGACTTTGATGTGTTTCGAGTTGGTAGGTAATGATTGCTAAAGATGGCACGAGGTGGCTACTCAGCTTTTTTGGGATGGCATCCATTTATATAATGCTTTTGTGATGTAATGCAACAATGTATATTGTAACTGATTGATGATGTATTATTTGGCAAAAGTTTTTATAATGAAATGAGATGTCATTTTGAATGTTTCCGCTGCAATATTTTCATAAGGCAAATGTAATTATATGTTTTATGTGCGATGAGGATCCAACTGTAAGCGTCCCAGGAACGGGGCCTTACAAGTTGGTATCAGAGCCAAAGTTTAAGTGAAATGGGTAAATTTTCAAAATAAAACTTAACTTAAACTGAAATGGGACAGAAAGGGAATGGGATGCCAATCTGAGTAGTTGAGTGCCATCAGGTATTTTCGTAAAATTAATTGGTATTATGTGTGCATGTGATGTGTTATGTGTTGTTTGTGGATTTAAATACTGATGTAGTCAGGACAGGTAATGCTCGGGGTGTGAAGAGTAAAGTAAGTGGCTAATCACAACTGGCCACTGTAATTAGGGACTTACTATACTTGACATAAACTAAGCTATTCCCTTGAATGACCGTGTTGGTGTTTGAATCTTTCAGTGTGCGTGTGATGGCCGGTGGTAGATTTTCGAAAGCCTCTCGTGGTGGAGGTCACGGTGCTGAACCGCGACCCAAGAGAGGGAGACCCAGAATGGAAAAGGTGGTTCCTGAAGAACCAGAGACCCCTCATCCAGAGGGTGGCGACGAGAGCGCCAATCTAAGAGCCTCAGTAAAGGAGGCTGTTGTGGAAGAAGTTCATCAGGTAATGAAGACAATCTTACCATCTATGGTGACCGAAGTGATTAAGGCGGTACGGGAAGGGGAAAGAAAGGAGAGGAACGGGTCCTCGGGAGGAGGAGAGCAACCGGAGCCGAAAATGGTTCCCTCTGATGATGAGGAAGAGGAAAAAGAAGAGCCTGCGTCAGAGGCGGCACAAGGCTGTAACTACGGGGCATTTATGAGATGCAAGCCCCCAACTTTTGATAGAAATGGCACTGTTGCTGCTGTTCACCGGTGGGTGATGGAAATGGAGGGTGTTCTCGATATCAGCGAGTGTCAGGAGGACTAGAAGGTGAAGTTCGCTACCCACTCTATTGTGGACTCGGCTCTGTGCTGGTGGGATAATATAGTCCAAGCTGAGGGTAGCAGGGCCATTGGGAGAATGAGATGATCTGAACTGAAGAAGTTGGTGATTGAGGAGTTCTTTCCTCACAGAGAAATGGATAAGGTTGAGAGAGAGTTCCTGCAGCTGGAGGCGGGAATGATGACGCACCAACAGTATACCACCAAATTCAACAAGATGGCACATCTGGTGCCGGATCAGGTGACACCTCTGTCTTGAAAGATCAAGAGGTATATTCAGGGTTTGCTAGCGGATATTCACAGGCACATGATTGTCGCCCGACCGAGCACGTTTAGGTCGGCGGTGGATTTGGCTGGGAGGCTATATGATGAAAGGGCTGCGGTGGTGGTGATTCAAGGTGGCAAGAAGAGCGGTGGTGATCAAAACTGGCAGGAGAAGAGGTTTGGTCGGGGTGATGCCTCGACGGGTAATAAGAAGGCACGAGTGAAGGACCACCGTGTGGTCACATCAAGTGCGGGGTCGAAGAGGTGTGGCAAGTGTGGAAGGGAGCATAGTGAGGAGTGCAGGTTTGGGTCGAACTTGTGCTTCAAATGTGGGAAGGCGAGGCACATGGCAAAGGACTGTCGTATGGTCCAGTGCTATAACTATGGTGAAGAGGGTCACATGAGCAGGGATTGTAAGAAGCCGAGTGCTGAGAATTCCGAGGCGAAGAAGACGGGAGGTGAAGGGCTGGGGGCGAGCACCAGGGCATTCACTATGACACAGGAGGAAGCTAGGACGGACCCTGATGTCGTGTCCGCTACGTTTCTAGTGAACCAAACTTTAGCTTCTGTGTTATTTGATTCGGGTGCCGGTAAAAGTTTTATTTCTGCTGCTTTCTGTGCTAAGCTACCTGTTAGTAGTAGACGTGTTGATGCGCCCTTCGATGTAGAAACTGCCATAGGTAAGTCTACTAGGATTTTGGAGATGATAGAGAACTGTGATGTGGAACTTGAGGGTCATAAGTTTCCTGTTAGACCGTTTATGATGACCTTAGGTAGTTTCGATTTGGTTCTTGGGATGGATTGGTTGGTGGACTCCAAGGCGAACATTGTGTGACGTAAGAAGATGATTCATTTGACAGCGCCTGACGGGAGTTTGGTGACGATTTATGGGGATCGGGTCACAACGATCTCGAAGGTGATATCCATGGCGTTGGCGGGAAAGTGTATGAGGCGTGGATGTAGTGCCTACTTGGCCTATGTAAAGGATGTAGATACGCCAACACCACAACTATCCAATGTACCGGTTGTGTGTGACTTTCCGGACGTGTTCCCAGAAGATTTATCAGGAGTCCCACCGACCGAGAGATCGAATTTCAGATTGATCTTATACCAGGTGCCCAACCTGTTGCCTAAGCACCGTATCGATTAGCCCTGACAGAGATGAAGGAGTTTATGGAACAACTACATGAGTTGCTCGACAAGGGGTTTATTAGGCCGAGTATCTCCCCTTGGGGTGCCCCGGTCCTGTTTGTGAAGAAGAAAGACGACAGCATGAGGATGTGCATTAACTACCATGAGTTGAACAAGCTGACGGTGAAGAACCGATACCCCTTACCAAGAATAGACGATTTGTTCGATCAGCTTCAAGATGCCAGTTGGTTTTCAAGGATAGATCTTCGATCTGGTTACCATCAGTTGAAGGTGAAGGAGCAGGATGTCCCTAAAACAGCTTTTCGCACATGTTATGGTCACTACGAGTTTCTTGTAATGTCTTTTGGTTTGACCAATGCGCCAACTGCTTTTATGGATCTGATGAATAGGGTGTGTCAGCCGATGTTGGATAAATCAGTGATCGTGTTTATTTATGATATCCTGATTTATTCGAAGAGTGGGATTGAGCATGTCGGTCACATTTGGGAGGTTTTGGAGTCGTTAAGGAAGGAGAAGTTGTACGCTAAGTTCTCCAAGGGCGCGTTTTGGTTGCGCGAGGTTCAGTTCTTGGTTCATGTGGTGAATCCCGATGGGATTATGGTGGACTCGACAAAAGTGGAGGCAGTGATGCAATGGAAGTCCCCAAAGACGCCATCCGAGTTTCGTAGCTTTTTGGGTTTGGCGGGCTACTACAGGAGATTCATCCAAGACTTTTCTAAGATTTCTTCTCCAGTGACTAAGTTGACCAGAAGGATGTGAAGTTTGTATGGGGTCAAGCTCAAGAGAAGGCATTCGAAGAATTGAAGCAAGATTGACTCAAGCTCCTGTTTTGTCATTACCCGATGGAAGTGAAGATCTGGTGGATTATTCTGATTCTTCTTATTCGGGGTTGGGGTGTGTGTTAATGCAGAGAGGAAAGGTTATAGGTTATGCATCCCAACAGTTGAAGGTTCATGAGGTCAACTAGCCTACTCATGACTTGGAACTAGCAGCCGTGGTCTTTGCACTAAAGATTTGGAGGCACTATCTTTACGGGACGAAGTGCACCATTTTCACCGACCACAAGAGTTTAAAGTACTTCTTTGAGTATAAGGACCTGAACATGAGGCAGAGAAGGTGGTTGGAGCTCATAAAAGATTATGATTGCGAGATCCACTACCATCCGAGCAAAGCCAATGTGGTGGCGGATGCCTTTTGCTAAAAGGAGAGACCCGACACGATTCGGGTGAAAGCCTATCAGTTGATCATGACCTCAGACATGATGAAGCCAGTTAAAGAGTTTCAAGATGAGGCATTGAAAGAAGATCATCTTAACTCTAAAAGAATGAGAGGTCTGATTGGGGAATTGGGTGAAAACACACTTGGTGTTAAAACCCGATTTGAACGGGTGTGGATTCCTCGTTTTGGGGATCTACGGGTGAAGATCATGGATGAGGCTCATAAGACTCGATACTCCATTCATCCTGGTGCCACAAATATGTATCAAGACATGAAGAAGAATTATTGGTGGCCGGGTATGAAACGTGACGTAGTCGAGTATGTGAGTAAATGCCTTACTTGTCTACAGGTGAAGGCCGAGCATCAGAAGCCATATGGGAAGATTCAAACTTTGGATATACCGGAATGGAAGTGGGAGCACATCACCATGGATTTCAATACAAAGCTGTCGCGTACTCCGAAAGGGTACGATGCCATATGGGTGGTTGTTGACCGCCTGACAAAGAGTGTTCACTTTCTATCGATCCACGAGACATATTCATCAGAGAGGTTGGCTGATCTGTTCATCAAGGAAATTGTAACTCGTCATGGTGTGCCGGTGTCTATTGTATTTGATCGTGACACCCGGTTTACCTCCAAGTTCTAGAAGAAATTCCACGACGCCATGGGGACGAGGTTACATATTAGCACGGCTTATCATCCCCAAACTAATGGTCAGTCAGAAAGGACCATTCAGACGTTGGAAGACATGCATCAGGCATGTGTGATTGATTTTGGGGGAAGTTGGGATGACCACCTACCGTTAGCTGAATTCTCATACAACAACAGTTATCATGCCAGCATTGGTATGCCACCTTATGAGATGCTATATGGTAGGAGATGCAGAACGCCCGTCTGTTGGGGTGATATTGGTCAGAAAGAACTAAGGAGCGTCGAGGTGATTGAGGCTATGACTGAGAAGCTTGAGAAGATCAAAGCCTTCATGAAGGTAGCCAAAGATAGACAGAAGTCGTATGCCGATAAACGACGCAGACCAATTGAGTTCCAGGTGGGTGATCGGGTTATGTTGAAGGTCTCACCTTGGAAGGGCATCATTCATTTTCGAAAGTGGGGCAAGTTGAGCACGAGATACATAGGCCCTTTCCAAATCATTGCTCGAGTTGGAGAGGTGGCCTATAGATTGGAGTTACCAGATGAGTTAAGTGGAATTCACCCGACATTCCATGTATCTCATCTAAGAAAGTGCTTGGCAGATGAAGATATGATTGTTCCATTGGAAGATATCGAATTAGACGAACGGCTCAATTATGTGGAGCAACCAGTGGCAATCATCGATCGAAAAGAGAAAAGACTGAGAAATAAAGTGGTTCCTCTTGTGCGTGTACAGTGGAAGCACAGGAAGGGATCCGAGTCAACGTGGGAGACTGAGGAAGAAATGAGACAGCATTATCCATGTTTGTTTGAGGAATAACAGGTTTTGGGGACGAAACCTATTTAAAGGGTTGGACTTGTAACACCCGGTTATTTATCTATTTTGAAGTCGACAAAGGAAGAAAAGAAATAAAGTCCAAAGTCGAGGGACCAAACTCGCCAACGAGAGAAATTGGGTAAGTGGGGGTATATAAAAGGAGAGGGCAGCCATTACCCTCTCCCCACACCCACATTTTCAGCCAAAGAAAGAGGAGAAGAGAGAAAGACGAGATAAAGGGAGAAAAGTTGGTTCGGGTTGGTTCGATGAGCCAAAATCGTTGAGAAGCGAGTCAAATCGAAGCTCTTCTTATTGTGGTCTTTTGTGTGAGTTCTAGGACCCCTCCTTTAAACGTTTTTGAATGATTTGGGGCTCGAACACATCTGAAAATCAGGTTTTTCAGTGTGTATGTTTGACCTGTTTGTGTATGTGTATGTGTGTGTATGATGCGTTTGAGCCTTGTTTGTGAGCTTGTGTGTGCTTGAATAGTGTTGTGGTATGCATCCCTAAGGTTTAGGATGGTTGATTTGGGCTTAGATTGGGTTTAGACGAGCTTCGAGGTCGAAAATGGCAGATTGGGTTCGGGATGAACTGCATTCTGCATCAGCTACGGCTAGGAAACCGAATGAAGGCCATACGGCCGAATGAGGTGCAATTAGGGTCCATTCGCACGATTGAGAGTTCATCGCATGATTGAGGCTAGTCGCATGGGGAGTCATACGACTGAGGGTCCAAACGCATAAATGCTCATCCGCATTAGTTTCATTCGCATGAGGTCCATTTGCATTAAGTCCATTTGCACGATTCGGTGTTCATTCGCATAAGCGTTCATCCACATTGGTCCAATCGCATGATGTTCAGTCGCATGGAGGCCATGCGATTGAAGGGTGTCCATACGCCTGAATAGGGCTGTTGCACCCGAGGAGAAGTGTAGTTTAACTTCTGACTTTTGGGGGAAAGTGTAGATGTAAGTTTGGATGTAAAGGTTCTCGTAAGTTCATGTAAGATGACTGTTGAGGCCTTAGAGAGCATGTTGGGCATTATGATGATAATGTTGCATGATTATGCATGTTATGTATGTATGATGTTGCCTTGTATGATGCTGGTGACTGTGTATGTTATGTTCCTTATTATGATGTATGTTTATCTTTCTTATGGCTTTATGTTGAATGTTAATGAATTAATGAAGTATTATGTAACGTAAAGTGAAAGATAATGAAAGAGGAACATGAAGTAAGAATGCATGCATTAATGAACAATGAAGTAATGAAATTTATGCAAGCAATGTATGTTGGGACACGCCATTAAGGTGTTAGCCCAACGGTGTGCGGGTTCGCTACCCCGGGAGGATGCACATCGAGGTCTTTCTTTGTGATTGACCATACGTATGAACCATTGTTGCGTGCCTTAGGTACTGTGACCATTTGGTGCCAAGCACCACCAATGAAGGTCTTTTATAGGCTTAGGTCCAGTACCACGAGAATGAAGGGCATAGCATATGACAATGGTATACCTGAACTTTACCTTAGGTACTATGACCATTTGGTGCCAAGCACCACGGATGAAGGTCTTTTATAGACTTAGGTCCAGTACACGAGAATGAAGGGTAAAGTTCATGGGGATGACGAAAGGAAAATATGTAATGATGAACGAACGAATGAAAGAAGGAACGAATGAATGAACGGAAGTTAACGAACGATGAAGATAATAATTATTATCTATGTGTACGTATGATGTATGATCACATGAAAGAAAAGAACGGTTTCAACGAAATAAAAGTATGTTTTATTTTATAAAACTAGAACTCACTCAGCACGGTAACTTTGATGTGTTTCCAGTTGGCAGGTAATGATTGCTGAGGACGGCACGAGGTGGCTACTCAGCTCTTTTGGGATGGCATCCATTTATATAATGCTTTTGTGATGTAATGAAACAATGTATTTTGTAACTAATTGATGATGTATTATTTGGCAAAAGTTTTTATAATGAAATGAGATGTCATTTTTGAATGTTTCCGCTGCAATATTTTCATAAGGCAAATGTAATTCTATGTTTTATGTGCGATGAGGATCCAACTGTAAGCGTCTCGGGAACGGGGCCATACATAGATGCTCATAACCATACCATTGAAGACAACATCAATGATGTCACACACTCATTGGATCAATTTTCACTTGATAAGTGTGCTGATATGGTGGGAGAAATCTCAATGCCAGATCTAAGTTTCTCGAATTTGAATCTGTCCCATCAACTTGCTGTAATTCCTTAGCTAATGATCCACGAGTCTCATCCCACCTCAAACATCACTGGAGATGTTGATATAAGGGTAAAAAAGAGGACAAATCTATGATGCAAATGTTTGTAGTCACTCTTGTTTCTTATCTTAGATAGAGCCTAAAAAGATTGATGAGGCTTAGAGAAGGGTGGAAGTTAGGTTGAAGCTATGCAGGAGGAGTTGCTTCAATTCAAAAGGCAAAAGGTTTGGAAACTATGTCCTTTTCCTCATGGGAAGACTACTATAGGAACCAAATGGGTTTTAGAAACAAAAGGGATGATAGACGACTTGTCATAAAAAACAAGGACAGACTGGTTGTTCAAAGGTACACACAAGAAGAAGGAATTGACTACACAGATGTCTTTGCTCCTGTTGTAAGACTAGAAGCTGTTAGGATATTCTTAGCTTTTGCAGATCTTGATCATCCTGATTATGTCTGTAGGCTTGATAAAGCTCTCTATGGGCTGCACCAAGCACCAACAAAGAGGTATGAGACTCTATCTCAATATCTATGTAAGCATGGATACAGAAGAAGTACTATAGATGGAACTCTCTTTATCAAAGAAACATGGAATGACTTGATGCTAGTTTAAGACATCATATTTGGTTCAACTAATCCAAGCTCTGCAAAAACTTTAAGAAGTTGATGAAGGACATATTTGAAATGAGTGCCATGGGTGAACTCAATTTCTTTCTAGGAATTCAAGTGAAGCAAGTTGAAGATGGCATCTTCATAAGTCAGTCAAAGTATGTTCAATACATACTCAAGAGATTCAACATGACTGATTGTATGGTTGCTAAGACACCCATAGCAAGAAACCACGCCTTTGGGCCTGATTTTGAGGGAGAGTGTGTGGATGAACACCTTTACAAGGCTATGATTGGGTCTCTTATGTACCTCACAGCTAACAGGCCCGATATCATGTTTGCCACATGTATTTATGCAAGATATCAAACCAACCCCAAGATGTCACACCTTATCATTGTCAGAGAATTTTAAGATATCTCAAAAGTGACTCAACACTTGACCTTTGGTATCTGAAAAATTCTGACTTCAATCTGTATGCATATACAGATAGTGACTATGGTGGATGCAATATGACTGCAAAGTCTACATTAGGGGGATATCTGTTCCTTGGTGGAAGGGTAGTCTCATGGCAATGCAAGAAGCCATCATGTGTCTCTGCATCAACTGCTAAAGCTGAATACATTGCTACATCAAGGGGATGTCAGTTCCTTTGAAGACATTCCTTAGATTTTCGAAAATTTTTATCCTTTGAAAGATATCCTTTTACATTCGAAAGAAATTTAAGTCTTCAAAACAAACAACTACTTGAGAGAATTTACCTTCGGAAGAAATTTTCACAATATCTTCTGAAGGTTAACTTTTCCTCAACATACTTGTATGTTTAAAGAACAATTTTCTTCCAAAAGCAATTAACTCTCGTAAGTTTTTTTTATCAAAAATTTCAAGTGTTGATATCTTCCGAAGCAAAATTTTCAAAACTCTTTGGAATATCTTTTGAAGCCAATTTAGCTTCGAAAGCTTTTCATTAAAAAAAACTTCCAAAAAAATTACCTTCGGAAGATTTTTGACTTCCAATAAAACTAACTTTTGGGTAAGATAAAACACTTGTTCAAAGGTGGGACCAAGATTTAGATTTCAAAGTTTATTCTCTTTCATTAACTTTGTCTGAGATCCATTTCATATATATACCCAACGGTTCCCCCTCTTTTCATTCTATTCTTCCTCTGAACTTTTTGTAAACCTAAATAACCTAGAAACCGCCCTTGTTCTTCACTTCCTTCACCTCTAAGCTTTCTAAATGGCCAACCTCAACTGTAGAAATAACCTAAATTTCTCCATGCAACTTCACAAGCAACACAATCAGGTTGCTTTGTTGCACTTTGAGAAAGATCATAATTTCTCAGAGGTTTGTCAGTTTTTGGCTCTATCCAACTATTTCACCTCCCTTAACATTGATCCTATTTTTATAAGGATAATTTGCTTGAATTTTGGAAGACCTGCCAAATGGTCATCATGGATGGGAAAAGGCATTATCTGCTACAGTGCAGGGGAGAACAATCTTTATCACTCCAGCCATCATCAACATCCACCTTTCGCTGGATGATTAGGAAGGTGAATTGTTCTTTCCTAAAGAAGTTGTTAACCACTCCTTCTAGCAGATGGGCTATGAAGAAGATTTCTCTATCAATACCTTCAGGAAAGAGAAGGTCTCCTCCTAGTAGAAGTACTTACTTTATGTGGTCATCCACAAGTTGTCTAACAAACATGGGGGTTGGGACCAGATTCCTGAAAATATTTCCTTTATAGTGCATGGAATGGTTCAAGGGGTCAAGTTCTGGTATTCTCAGTTTGTTTATACAAATTTGCTTGCAAACTTGGACTCCTTAGAGTTTATATGTAGCCTGGATATGTTCAACACATTCTTAACTACAAATTGGGCTCATAGTTGAGGGAAACAGATAATATTCTTAAATTTGGACAGATGAATCCCGACATCTTTAAAATTTTGAAGAAGCCATTTTTGGCTTCTCTGGGGTAGAAACAACCCTTGTCTCCAAAATGTTAGAGCTCATTGCTCAATGTGACAACCTAGCACCACAAGCTAGTGTTGTACCCACACCTTCTACCTCTCAACCACCAAAACAGCCACACATTACCCTCACCTACCAAAGAAAATACAAACGAACCCCTGCACAAGCTATTCAGTCTGTGTAGTCCCCTATATTACTACCCACACATGAGGAAGTAGACATTGGAGCTCCTACTTCCCCTGAGGATCAAATCACTCCCATCTCTTTAAGAATTAGTATTGAGGTTCCTCATGCTCAGCCTGATAAGCTTATTAGCCCAACAGTCTTAAGCCTTCACTCTGAGTATCAACACTCAAGTCAGCATCCTTTAGGGGAAAGCTACTATCCCCAACCTTTAGATTTAAACCAACCCATTCCTAGCCTTGACTTCTATGATGATGAAGACTTAGGATTCAGTGAGTATCATGAATCTCTCTTCTCTTCCTCTACTCAAAGAGAGATCAGTGCTCCTACCTCTCCCATGTCTAGACCATATCATCCACCTATCACTGAGGTGAATCTCCCTGGACATGTTTAGGAGGTCCATATGGAAGAGACTCTCACTTTTGCAAGTGATTACATTACTAAGACCTCAAAAATGGCAACACAACCCACTAACACTTCTTTTGAAGCTGTATGTGAGCAAAGGAAAACTAGTAGCCAAGAACACGATGTTGGTGGTGAGACTAAGGACCTTGATCCAGTTATCTCATCCCCCAATGAATCTTCTGATGAAGAGGAGGGGAATCTAAGACTAAAGGTGAAAAAACTATCAAAAACATGCACCTATTTAGTCTCTAAGGTTAGTCACTTGGAATCTCAGGTGACTATCTTACAAAATAGGGTCAATGATTAGCAACTTGAGATATCCTATCTGAAGGAGAAACTAGCTGGGAAACCTTTAAGAAGAGCTTAACCAGGAACACAAGGACCTGTGGATGTGATTGACCTAACTCCTAGCTCACCTATGCAAGTGGATGATGCTACCAGAAAAGGGGAGAAAGACATTATCATAGAACTTGGGAGTTCTTCGCAGAGTATGGACACTAAGGACTCACTATCCTCACTTACAGTTGTTCATACTCAGTAACTTCCGCAAGTTCACATTGATGTGGACTCTATAGACTCTTTTTATTCAGAGTCTCTTTAAGGAAGGCATATCAAGGGTTGTGTCATCTCCACCTTAAGGAACTTCCAACTACATTATAGGGTGGAAGTATGATGCTGATAGAAGAGCCCTTATTCTTCAAAGAGTTATAGGGTAGCAAGAAGTCTTCATTTTTAGACCTTGAACTACTATGAAGGTCCTAGCCTAATCAACATGCCACTTGTCAACCCAAGCCAATCTAGACAAGCTAGCAAGTTCGCTCAAAGGATTCAAGACAGGATTACTCAAGAGTTCAGCCTCAAAAGGAGACAAAGGCAATCAGGGGATGTCATTGGTCAACTGGATGTTAAGGCAGACCTTGAGATTAGTTTTAAAGGGAAAAACCTTGATTGAAGGCCTAATGATAGAGCCTGAGAGCCCTGTCTCATCAATAACTGCTAAAGAAACCCATTCCCTTGATAAGACACCTGCTGGTGAAGGTGTATCTCAACCTCTCTCTTGCTAGAGCATGGATGCTACTACAAGCAATAAAGGCCAAAGCTCCCTCCACCCAAAGTCACAAAGGTCTATGAGTGACAAAGAGAAAAGGAAAATGATTCTTATCCTTTAAGTACATTGAGTTTGAGTATCTTAAAGGTCTATGAGTGACAAAGATAAAAAAACTAAAAGAATCAACATGATCAACTACCTGAGTGACACAAGTCTCTACCAGGCATATGCACTTATTTCCTTATCCTTTAAGTACATTGAGTTTGAGTATCTTAAGAACCTTGAACATCAAGTGCTCAAAGAACAAAAGGCAACTAAGATAAATATGAAGGAATAAGCTGCAAAGTCAAGAGCCATCATCCAAAGAAGTATGAAGAAGTATGTTGATAACAAATGATGATGAGATTCTTGAAGCTGTATGGATTCTCTAGAAGGAGACTTGATCCTATGTCTCTACCTACAATGGATGAGCATATAAGGGTGATCAAGCAAAAGATCAACATTGGAGAGATTGTTGACTTACACTTCCCACCAAGTCAAGCTCATCCTGAAGTTGAGGTTAAGCTTAAACAATTTGAGACAACACAACCTAGACCTCAAGTTGAATTTCAGCAAGCTTCAGCTTTTGATCCATAATAGTAGGGTGAACCTTTCTCTCCTTCTGAACCAGGGAGGAAGGTAAATCCAACTGAGAAAGACAAAGTTGATCAACAAGGTGCTGCAGGCCTGTCTTCTCAGTTAATAGGTTCAAAAAGAAGAAAATGATAGCTTCTAGACCAAAGTCCAAGAAAAAAAGAAGTCAGAGTCATCCACTTCTAGGCCTTAAGATGAATCAGATCATCCTAAGAATGTTCATGAAGAGGCTGCTCCACCAACTTCTATTCAAGTAGCTCATCTGGTATCAGGAAGACCCATCTTATCCTGGACTTACACTACCAATCCAGAGAGATGGCATGTAATCAGAGATCAATGTATTGAAGACGTATACACATGACAAGACATGTTCAATTACCTCTGCATGATCTATTTGAGATGAGAAGACACTATGAGAGTCTGAGTGATCCTGACCATCTTATGAAGAAAGGCTTGGTCATCATCATGATAAGCACTATTGATATTTGAAGTCTTAAAATGTTTTGGTAGAATCAGCCTAGGGGGAGTTTGTAAGGTTTTGTATAAGACTGATGCATCGAAAACATCTAATTACATCTAAAAGTCTATGACTGGGTTAGTGAGATTGAGATTCTCACTAAGGATCGAATATAATGACTGAGTCAATGATTGAATGGCGGAATCATACAATCAAGAAACATTCAATGCAGAGAAAATACTCATAAATGCTTTTGTATATATTAATAAAGGTGATTGATTACAAAGACTGCTAGGGTTTAGCAAGAAAAGTAATAATGCACCTAGAGAATACAAATATTCTGATTGTCTAAATTCTGTCACCTCATGTACGAGGTTATTTATTCTATTTATAGGCAGACAAGATGCCTTTTACAAAATGACTAAACTACCCTTGACCTATCACATCAGAATCTAGTCTAAGTCTTGATTCGCATCTTTGCTTGTTCATCTGCATTTGCAAATGCAGATGAGTTGACTTGATTAGCATTTCTTCACTTGATCATCTGCATTAGTATGTTGGTCATCTGCATTGATTAATGTGGATGAACAAATACTGTGCATGTCTGGTCATCCGCATTGGCAAATACGGATGAGCGAAATCTTGTCCATATTACTAATTGGTCTTCCGCATTTGTCAATGCGGAAGAACAAATACTTGTCCGTGTTTGTTTTATGTCTTCCGCATTGACAAATACGGAAGACCATACTTGGTTTTTTCTTATGCAGGATCTTCATCCGCATTTCTTTTTGGATTTATGGGAATCCAGCAAAGCAACCATCAACTCACCCATTGAATTGGCATGCATAATCCTTTCAAGGTCCAACAATACTCCCCCTAAGGATTATGTAGCCTATGTTTTCAATGTTTAGGTGGCGATTGAGGTTGTGATGATTCTACTGAGTCTTGTGATGGTGAAGAAGGTGCTGCATGAGCTGGATTCAGAATTGCCTTGATCATGTTGACAAAGTCTTGAGCATCTGACATTTTATCCCTGCTTAGTACATGAATCTTCATTCTGGTCATATTGTGAATGGCTTCAAGAGGTAGTTTCTTAAGTGAGATTGGTTCCCAAATAGACACCGTAGATAACCCATCCCTATGAATCAAAAGAGAACCATCTACATAAATTTCTAGCTTGACAATGTTGCCCAACTGTAGTGGTGTCTTCTTCTTCTTTCTTTTCTCCCTCTTTGCACTGATCTGATCATAAGCCATTTTTAATATTTTGATACACTTTAGAGAGAAATGTAAATATTCTTGACCCAATTTGTTTGATATCTCTCTGGAGTGCCTTGTGTATCTGTAGTGAATGTATGATTGATCTAGTAGTCTCACTTCATAGCCATTGAACAATCTGATTTCAGCTCCTTCTTTACCTCCCCACTTCCTCTCAATCACCAATTCATAGGTCTTCTCATCATAATAAACATTTGAGATTGGTGTTGAGGAATGTGTACCAGCCACCACTTTCTTTTAATGATTCAGTAAGTTTCACTCTGAGTTCTAGAAACATTACTTCTTCAGCTGGTTTTGTCTATTTCGTCTCCAGAGGGTTCTTGAAAGTTTTGTCTTTTCTCATACATATTGCTTTTAATGAATTGAAGTTATTGGTTCTCTTGAAAATTTTAAGTATACCTTCAAATTCATATCCTCTAAACATGGCATTATGGTTGATCAGCTCCAGATTAGCCAGTTCTTTCAGGTTATGAATCTCAAGTGCATTTAACAGAGCAGAGTACTCTATAAGGAATTGCACTAGACCTGAGATTCTTTTAACCATGAACTATCATACTTCCAAGAAATAATTTTCTGATTATTTTGTCTTTTGGAGTAGATACACCTCTGATCATCTCAGCAGTGGTCAATCCTTCCTGAAGTTTCAGTTGAGAGGGTTTAGCAAACCACTCTAGATATTTGTGCAGAACAGGTGCCAGATAGTCTAAATCTTTATGTGTAAGTTGCATGTCTTGTGCAGAGACTCTTTATCTTGGCTTTTGATTGAGTGCTTCTTCTTCTAACCTCTTCAACTTTTCTTTCTTTTCATCGATTAGTCTGAGTGTAGCAGCTCCCAATGAATTGGTTTTCATGTTTCCTAATTTTCTTTTAGTGAATCCTTGACTGGTTAGGTAATCCTTCATTTCCCTATCAGTCATTGCATAGGAATCAGGATGTAGAGGTTCATGAGTTTGAGATTGCTTTTTCATGATTGACAGCTTTAGCTTTTAAGCTTTGGGTGCTATTGACTTCTCATACTCTGTTTCAACCGTGGGATCCAGCAGTTTATTGACCTTTTCTTCTTCTGCTTCATGCCTTCAGAGGTCATATTGAATACTTCATCTACATCATACCCATGATTATCAAAAACATTGCCTTTATCATAAGGTCATCAGTTTGAGCCTTTAACACCATTTTGTCAACAAATTTTTCTTTAAGCATAGGACTGTCCACATCTACAGCCTTCTCAACATCATATCCTCCTTCTATTTCCCTTCTTCCAGATCTATAAATGCAGCTTGTTTCTTTAATTGAGCCTCAGCTTTTCATGCTCATCTAGGAATTCAGCTATGGCTGCCAAGCTTCTTGGATCATCCTTTTTACTCTTCTTCACATGTTCTTCTTCAATTATTGGTCTCTTCCCTTTTGCCTTTTTAGATATGTATTTCCTCTTTTTGGTATAAGTTTGAAGTGGAGGACCAGAAGAGGATTCAGCCTTTTTCATCTCCTTAGGCAATTTTTCAGCCTCAGTTTGTACTTTTTCTTGATCATCAGCCTCTATTTCTTCCTTTTCTTTTTCTTGTTCACAAAACTCTCTGATCATTTCTTTTTGTTCCTCTGATAATGACATATCAGGTACCATTTTCATGCTCAACTCTTTCTCCAAGGGAATTGGAGATTGAGGAATGACCACAATAGGTTTAGTGTTGATCCTCTGGTCAGCAACAAAATCCCAAAATTCCTCATCTATTATGAATTCTTTAGAAGTAAAGCTATCCAGAGAACTGATTAGTTCTTCCAATTTAGCTTTCTCAGTTTGAGTAGAATTTGATTGCCCAGAATAAACCATAATCTCTAGACTTGATTCTTCATTCTTTGTTTGCCTACATCTTCTTCTTTTTCAACATTTTTAGTAGAGGATTGTTTCTCATCAGTCATTACTCTTTCTTCATCCTTTTTACTTTCTTTATCCTCAGCATTTCTTTGAATCTCAATTAACATTTCAAGCTCAGAGATTCTTTTATTTTGACTTTCAATTTGACTTTGGAGATTGGAGATGATCTCTGCTTGTTCTTCAATAATATCCTCTTACTCTTCCATAGCTATAGTTTGAATGGCAAAAGTATCAACATGGCCACTTTCTTCTTCCCTAGAATGATTGAGAGCAGCTTTTAAGTTTTCAATCTCTTTCTCTTTCTTTTCAGCTTCATATCTTTCTTTTAGCTCTTTTAACTCATGCTTCTTTTCATCCAGTTCTAGAATCCTATCATCAATGATTCTAGCTCTCCTATTTTCCAGCCTTTCAATTTTGCAATAGCTCAGAAATTAACACATCATTTTCATCTGTCTATTTACATTGGATTCAGCAAAACTCTCTAAGGGAGCAGTCTCAGAAGTAACTCTTTTTATAGGCATTTGAGCATGATGATCCTCCTCATCCGAAGATGATTTAGATGCTTTAGATGTGCTTGTTGATCTCCAAACTCAAATGGAATATCATGGGTAGGCAATGATTGAGGTGGTGATTTTAGTGAGTGATGAGGTGGTGATATTGGTGAGTGATGAGGAGGAGATATTGGTGAGTGATGAGGTGGAGATATTGTTGGTGGGCTATTGGTGATGGTTGTGGTGATGGTCGTGGAGATGGTTGTGGAGATGGTTGTGGTAGAGGCACAAATAGTGATGCATAGTTATGAATTTCAGGTTCAGTATGAGGATCACCCCCTACACCATCATGGGGTGATACTGACCTTTGCCTATCAACACCATCAGCAGCTTGTTCTTCAGTGTGATCATGAGCATCTTGTTCTTCTCCTTGTTCTTCTGGATTGATCTGTTGAAGCATCCAAGGAAGAAGAGGTGAGTGAGCTCCACTGTAAAAGTTTCTAGGATCCCACTTCTTAATGTACTTGTATGATTTTGCATCATAATGAGGAATATCTAGCATTGGTCCCTCAGTAGCAAGATTTAGGAATGCTTCATTTATCAGGCACTGAATGAATCTTGAATACATCAAGAACTTGTATCTTCTTCCCTCTTGTATGTTTGAAACCAGACCATTAAATACATAAGTAGACATGTTGAATGGTCTGTTTATGCAGAGAGCACAAATTACTGATGAAGTGGTGATTGGAATATCATTCCACCCTATTTTTCTTTTGGATAAGCAGTGTTGAAAGAGGTGGATTAGAACTTCAATATAAATCAACTAATCCCTTTACAATTTGCTTAGCTTCAAATCCCCCTTCATACCCAATCTCTGCAAAGAAGGTGGTCATGTCATCCTCATCCAACTAATGGTCCATCAGCATCATCACCAAAATGCAGACTTCTTCTTACAGAGTCTTCAATTATGCTCCGAGTATGATCATTGTCAATTCTTCCAGATAAAGTTCTAACACAATCTGCTTCAATCACTTCAGCTAAATTCTAAAAAGACCTTATGAGGTTCTCATAGATGGTGGGTCTAACAGTGATAACATAAGCTACCCTTGTTGTAGAGATGAATCTAATAATATCTCTGAGTCCCTTAGCTTCTGGCATATCAGGATCTAAATAACTACTAACATTGGAGCTTGCTCCATGAAAGATTAGCCAATTAATCTACAAAGAGACATATGTGTTAGTTTTGATGAGAAAGCATGTGCATAATTGATCAGTTTGACTTTTAGTGGTCAAAGATGAACGTTTGAAGTCACTGATTCATTATTGTCATATCAAATGGTAAATTTGTTGTAGAAAAATCACATTTTCTCTATTTTTCAAGTTTAAATAAACTATTTATTAGATGTTACTTCCTTGATTCGTTGCACATTTTTGTTTTTCATCAGACTCTTTTCTTGTGATGAACACAACTATGAAGGTTTTTCATGATGGTTAAAATTCTCTTAGTTTGCATGTTCATTGATGTCTAAATGTATAACATATCTTTGAATAAATTGGATTTTGTGTGTTCTTCATTATCATTTGGTTCTTCGTTCACTTTTGGTTCAACAGTATGAAAGTTAGGTCATGAAAAAATTATGGAAATTTCACCTTTCTATCAATGCTACTATTGTTTGGAATCGATTAAAATAACAAGTTGATTTGAACACAGTGAATTCTTTGGTTGTTGATGATGAAGATGATCAAAGAAGGTTTACTGTGTTTTTGCACTCGTCTGACTATGTAGTCTCTTAGATTTGAAAAGTATTAAATGACCCTTTGAAATTCCTTTAAATAGTCAAATAATGGCTTTTACAAAATTTTACAAGTTTCAGAGCAAATGCAATTACATTTTTAAAACACTGTAGCAAATGCGGAAGGGTAAATTTTAAGTCTTTGGGTCATCCGAATTTGTTTACTCTTGTAAATACGTAAGTGAAAATTCAATAACTTTGCAGTCCGTATTTGTTTACTGTTGCAAATGCGGAAGAGTTAACTTGTGATGTTGGGCATCCGCATTTTCATACTGTAGCAAATGCGGAAGTTTTGTTACTTATGTTTTCTTCCATCTGCATTTGTGCACTGTTGCAAATGCGGAAGAACTAAGTTCATCAGCATTTGTTCATTGTACCAAATGCGGTTGACAAAACTTGTTCAGCATTGCTCACTGTAGCAAATGCAGTTGAACAACATTTGTTAGCATTTCTCACTGTAGCAAATGCAGAACATCGGACTTTGTCAGCATTTGCTCACTGTAGCAAATGCGATAGAATAAAATCCACATTTACTTCATCATTGATAGGAGATTAATCACTTAATTATTTCTGCTTGAAAATACATGATCATTAAAGATGTAAAACAAATGCGAATGTGTAAATTTCATCCGTATTGACAAATGGGGTTGAAGACTTCAAAGTTTATCCGCATTGACAAATGCGGTTGAACACTTGAAAAATATTTTATCCGCATTGACAAATGCAGTAGAACAGTTTTTTATCCGCATAAGTTTTAACACTTCAAAATTTCGTGCACTTGTAACACACTAATGCAGTAGAGTACAATCATTGTACACATTAGTTTCACTTGGAAATAAAAAGCTACCTGCATTGGTTACAAGCATGGGTTACCTTCACCTGCATTAACCAATGCACGTACCTGCATTAACTTTTGAACTTAATCATAAGTTAATGTTACTGTTTTGATTTTTCATGTTATGAAGATATGTCATTGATTGAATTTTCTTATCAAGTTGTTGACTGTTGAAGTTGTCATTCTTACTTGGATTGACTTGTATGTCAGAAGTGATACAACTTTTCCTTTGTTTGGCTGATCTTGGACTTTTCATGGTTCCAAGAATCTGCATAGGCTGAGATACTATGGTATAACTTCTACATCAACACATGCATTTTCCTTTTCTTTTGTTTTTAATGTTTTTAAGAAAGTAATTTAAGATAGTAACAATCTATAATATTTAATCAAAAATTTTAAATTACTCCCCCTAAAGTTTATATCCACATTGGATAGAAACTTTAAAGATCTAAAAACTTTTTGTCAAGTATATACATTGATAATTGATAATGAAGAGAAGTATATCTTTTGTTGGGATCATATCAATCTTACATTGCACATATGCATCATTTATGATATAATGGACATGTTTATGAACTTGATGATTGAAGGTATATTTGTCCTCTTAAACTCATACCCGGTTGATATTTTGACGCAAATGATATTTTAATGTTTTTGGTTGATTTAATTATTCAATATGTACCTCACACACACAAGCATGGAATGATCAACCATCTTTATACAATGCATGGTAGAACTTTTTCACAACTTTCTTTACCAGGTTACTTAAGTTATGAGAATCATTTTCACTAATCCTCATTGGGACTCTTTTACTTTGATCCTTTTCATGATGATCCACATTGGGATTCTTTTCACTTCACTTGGAAGGTGATCCATAATAGGATTCTTTTGTTCATTCACTTGGAATGTATTGCTTTTGTAAATTCATCCAATTTGGATGTGTTCCTCATTGGGAATCTTGTGGATCATTACATCTGCACTATGTGCTTGTTTCATCAGGTCTTTGCTCAGCAAAACAAAGATGAAACTTGATGTGGGTGAAAGAGATTCATAAAGCATCATTACCTGGTGTGTTTAGGTTACTACACACACATGCACTCACATAAGCCAATACATACCTGTACTTTGTGATGAGAGTTTCACTATTAAATAAGATTTTTAATTTATCACTGCATGTATCTTCTCTTCCAAGTTGAGCCTACCAACATTTTTGGTAAGTCATGACAGTCTTGCAATTTTTGAAATTAGGCACAGTGAATGATATAACGACTGTAATTATATCATTTCCCAATGATATTTTATTCTTCATAAAATGACTCCTTTTTGTGTTTTTCTAGTATTTTTGACTTTTTTTATGTTTTGAATTATTTTTACTCAAGGTTAATCATGCCAATTGACTGAACCAGAAATTCAAACCTACCAGGTTCAAATGCCTTAGCAAACAAATCAGCTAATTGATTTTCAGTGGGTACTTGAATCAATTTGATTAACCATTTTTCAGCACAATCTCTCAAAAAGTGATATCTAATTTCAATATGTTTTGTTTTTGAGTGCTGAACTGGATTATTAGTTATGAAAATAGTTGTAGTGTTGTCAATGTGAATTGGTGTGTGCAAGAAGTTATAACCATAATCAAGCATCTAGTTTTGAATCCAGAGAACTTGAGAGCAACAGGCTGATGCTGCAATATACTCAGCTTATGTTGTTGATACAGACACGTTTGTCTGATTCTTGCATTGCCAAGAGACTAGTCTTGGAAAAAGAAATTGACAACCGCTAGAGGTGGATTTTCTGTTAAAGTTGCATCCTCCATAATCACTGTCTGTGAAGGCATAGAGATTGAACTCTCCTTCCTTTGGATACCATAATCCAAGAGCTGGTTTGCCCTTTCAAATATCTAAATATCCTCTTGACTGCATTCACATGTGATTCTTTTGGATCAGCTTGATATCTGGCACACACACAAACACCAAACATAATGTCAGGCCTACTGGCTGTTAGATACAAAAGTGAACCGATCATATATCGATAGTGAGTCTGATCCACTAATTTGCCTTCAGGGTCAGGTCCAATCTTTACTTTAGTATCCACAGGAGTTCTGATAGACTGACAGTCAGTAAAGTGGAATTTCTTCAGCATAGTTTCCATGTATTTTGATTGATTGATGAAGATTCCATCTACTGTTTGTTGGACTTGCACCCCTAGAAAGAAAGTGAGTTCCCCCATAACACTCATTTGGAATTTTGAATGCATAAGGTCTTCAAATTCTTTGCAAAGCTGCTTGTTTGTTGAGCCAAAATTGATGTCATCCACATAAATCTAGACTAACAACATGTCTTTTCATTTTATTCTTCTGAAGAGAGTCTAATCAATCTTTCCTCTTTCATATCCATGTTCAAGAAGAAAAGATCTTAGAGCTTGGTGAAGACCATACAAAGCTTTGTCAAGTTTGTGGACTTTGTGAGGGAAATCTGGATCTTCAAAACCCAGTGGTTGACTCACATAGACCTCTTCAGCAATCTTTCCATACAAGAAGGCATACTTCACATCCATTTGATAAATAGTAAATTTCATGGATGCAGAATATGCTAGAAAGATTCTGATTTCTTCTAATTTGGCCACAGGTGCAAACACTTCGTCATAGTCAATTCCTTCTTCTTGAGTGTATCCCTGCGCCACTAATCTTGCTTTGTTTCTGATGTCGATTCCTCTATCATCAGTCTTGTTTCTATACAGCCATCTGGTACCGATAGGATATTGTCCTTCAGGAAGATCTACCGGTTTCCATACTTCTTGCTTCTTAAATTTGGAGCAATTCTTCCTGCATTGCTTCAATCAAGCTATTGTCTTGAAGAGCCTTTTTGATATTTTTGGGTATTGTTTGACAAAGAAAGCAAGAGAACAAATAGATATTTGCAATACCAGACTTGCTTCTTATCACCCTCTCATTAAGATCACCAATAATGGTTTCAACTGGATGATTCTTATGTATTCTGGTGGTTGGAATGGAGTCACCAGCTATAGTTACATCAAGATTGGAGACATTTAGTTCATTATGGTCAAAGGCATGTTCATCTTGTATTGTTGTTGAATTATGAAGGTTGTTAAACTCCGTTTCAATTCCTGCTTTAGCTTCAGCAGTTGTGATTGCTTTCATCATTTGATATTCTTTGTGTTTCGGATGAAGGAGTGGCTTGTTTTTTATTTCTGACCTTAGTTGAAAGATCATCTGAGTGTGATGGTAACAAGCTTGGACCTCGTTCAGTTGAAACACTCTGATTTTATGATGGTTGTCTGATAGGATCAGCTTGGAGAGGAACATCTTCATTCATGTATTAGCAGAGGTAGGAGGAATTAATGGAAAGTCATTTCTTCTTTCTACAGCTAAAGAAGTGTCACCTGAATGGAGATTTCCTGCATCAGACAAGTGAAATTGATCAAATGATTTTGTAAAAGAGTCAATATCAAACAGCCAGTCGGGACCATTTGTAGATGTGGGAAACAAATGTTCCTTGAATTGAACATTTGTTGATTCATCAATAATGTTTAATCTAGGATTAAACACTTTGTAAGCCTTTGAAACAGAAGAATAACCTACAAAGAATCCTTCATCAGACTTAGATGAAAACTTCCCTAGATAGTCTCAGGTGTTTAATATTAAGACAGGACTACCAAATGATTTAAGAAATCCAATGAATGGTTTTCTATGAAACAGTAGTTCATATGGAGTCATGTTGCTTTCTTTTACAATTAGAGTTCGGTTTTGTACAAAGCACGATGTGTTGACAGCCTCTGCCCAAAAGGTGATTGGCAGCTTAGCATCGGCTAGCATTGTTCTTGCTGCTTCAATCAGTGTTCTATTTCTTCTTTCAGCTACCCCATTTTGTCGAGGAGTTCTAGCTGCCCTGAATTGATGAGCAATGACTTTGGTTGTACAAAAAGAACTCATGTCTTCATTTTTGAATTCAGTTCCATTATCACTCTTGATTTTTTTGACCTTAAGATCAAGTTGATTTTCAATTTATGTGATAAAGTTTTGAATTATTTGGGATGCCTCATTTTTATGAAGTAAGAAGAACATCCATGTGAATCGTGAAAAGTCATCAATGATCACCAAACAATACTGTTTCTTTCTAATACTCATGACATGAGTTGGTCCAAACAGATCCATATGAAGTAGCTTCAATGGAGTATTTTTGTGTTCACCATCTTGGATTTATGAGAAGATTTGTGTTGTTTTCCTTTGAGGCACGCTGAATAGTGATCAAAAAAGTGAAATTCTTTTTGGAAGACCAATGACATGGTTTCCTTTGACCAATCTATCATGTTTTTAAAGTAGGTGTGCCCCAAACGTCTGTGCCAAATCTGTGACTCATCAAATGATGCTTTTGACAAAATACATGTTTCTCTTTAGGTGATGCCGAACACAGGTTTAAAACATAAGTATTATTCTTCCTCGGGGTCTTTAGGACAACCCATTCTTCAAAGATCTTAAATCTAGGTTTTAGAATGTAGCAATGAGTGTTGTAAAGTGGGTTGAATATTTCTTGTCACAGATCTGAGACACGCTTAGCAGATTGAAGTTCAGTTGTTCACAGTAGTTCACCCCTGTCAAAGCTCAGCATCCCGTTTGTCACAGATCCTTCACCGGTAATTCTACCACCTTGTGAATCTCCACCGAATGCCATCGTAGTTCCTTGTATGTGCTTGAAGTCATGAAGGAGGGAACGATCTCCAGTCATGTGTCGGGAGCATCCACTGTCCACGTACCATAAGCTGTTAGACCTATATGGATGACTCTGCAAGCATAAAAGAACTAGTTAGAATGTGGAACCCAAGCCATGGTGGTCTTGGGTTTCCCGTTCCTATCTATTATGGTGACTTCTTGGCACTTTCCTCTAAATTGTGATCTATTCAGAGGAGACATGGGAGATTGCTTATGATATCTTGTTGGAGTCTTCTCATCACCATCAGCAGAAGAGTCAGATGAGTAGTGAAACCTTTGATCTCTGTTCTTTTGAAAAAATTTAAATCGTTTTTGATTTTCAAAGATCATTTTGGGTTTTGAAAAGTCAAACTTTTGATTAATGAAATGGTTGTTTCTTTGACTTTTCCACGTTTCTTTTGTTTTACTCATGTCATTTAGTGATCTAGATGTTCTAGATTGATTGTTATGCAAATGACTCCTGACTTGAGTTTTGCCTGATGATGTTGTTGAGATGGGTCTGTTTTGGGGAATTCTTAATCCCTTTTGATTGAAGTAACAATCAGATGTATTGTGATTGTTCATATCATAAACTGAAAAATATTTGTTGAAATAACACTTTTGGTTGAGTGATTGTTCATATCACAGATAGAGTAGTATTGATTATAAAAGCACTTTTCTGTCTTGTGATTGAACATATCACAAATGTCACAATACATTTGTTTGTTGCTTGAATCATATTTTGATTTGTGTGTCTCAGCTGATTTTCTCATTTGCTGCTGAGCCACTTTCTGTTGCTTAGGGGATGAATCAAAATCAACCATTTTTGTAGTTTGCTTCACAACACTACATTTGTTTGATTTTCTGGGTTGTTTTTGTTTCTTCAACCATTTCTCACCTCTTTCTCAAACTGGTCAATGTGTTCCTTGTTGCAAATATCAAACCTAACTCCCTGTCTTAGTTTTGAAGACTGAGGGTCTGATAGAGTTTTATGTGTTGAACTCAGTGATCCTTTTTGTTTCTTTTTCAGTGAAACCTTTTCTGATTTGCTTGAATTGTTTGGAGATAAAATCTCATTATCAGAACTGCTCTCAATAATAGGTTTCGCCGACTTCACATACTTCTTTTACCTTTTAAAACAAAAGGTATGAATTTCATGAAAGGAACAATTGTTTTTACGGGGCTTGAGGGTTTCATGACACTCAGTGCCTTATCTGAGCACTCTTTGATTTTTATTGGGTGACCTAACTTGATTTTATCCTTATTTGTTTCAATATAAACATCAGGTTTGTTTTGCGGATTGGTCACTTGTTTTACTATAGATTTTGGTTCCATAGTTTTAGTTTCAATTTCCTTATTAAGTGAGACAGATTCAGGCATGACAGTGTAGTTGTCATTGTATGGTGGAGGACATGACATATACCCAATCCCCAACATGTCCTTTGGATCCTTTTGAGAATCAAGCATCTCTTGCAACTTGACTGAAGACATTTGCAACTTTTCAAGTTTCACTTCAGTCAGTGTATGTTCAGCCTTAGATTGAGCTAATTTTTCAGTAAGTAGCTCATTCTTAGCTGCAAGACTATACTTTTCACCATGTAGTTTTTCAATGTCAGAGATAAGAGATTTAATTTTGATTTCAAAGCCTTTTATCTCTCTTTTCATCATCTCTGACTTCACCTTTTCTTCTTTAATTTTATCAGCCAGTTTATGGTTATGCTCTCTACAACCTTGCAATTCAGTAATACATTTTTCACTACAAAGGTTAGATTTTACCTCAGTAAGCATTGGAGATGGACCATCATTTATGTGAGCCATAAGTGCATGATTTTGAAATTGAGGCTTGACTTCCTCTGCATACATGCTCCAGTCACATGCCTTATCTTGCTTTATCACGAGAGCATTGGCAGATGACTGACTGCTTCCATGAGCTTGGTTTGTCAGTTGAGGTGGATTTTGATATGATTGGTGTTGTTGTGGATGATGATACTGTTGCTGTTGATTGTTGGAGTGAAAGCTTGAGTTGGATTGTGATGATGACTAGCCTTGAGAATTTCTTTGAAAGTTGTTTCTCTTAGGGGCATTGCATTCTCTGGAGAAGTGGCCAGCCATGCCACAGTTGAAGCATTTCACTTTGGATTTATCATATCCAAGTTTTGTATTCTCATTAAGGCTGAGCTTTCTACCTATTCTGAAAAATTTCTTTGCTCTTATAGCAGTCATGGCCATTTTCAATTGCAGATCCATTTCTTCCACATCATCTGGATCCATTTCCTCCGGATCTTCTTGGATCAGATGAGCAGAAGTGAGTCTTCCTCTTAAGTATGCTTCAAAGCTTGCAACAAAGTCATTGTAAGTTGCCTTTTGTTCTTCTGATCTTGTGTCTTCAGGAGTGGTTGCTGGAGTAGTAGTGACTCTGGATGCTTGGGATGATGTTGATGGGTGATTGGTTGGTGGAGTTGCAATGAACCCTGTGTTGTTCAGTTGATCTCTTGATGAGATGAAATCATCCTCCTCAGTGATGAAGGCATTTTCACATAATGAGATTCTGATGAAAATTTGTAAGCCTCAATCACTCTTGGTCCACCAAGATTTCTACTTCTTTCATCAAGTTCCAATGCTTCTATTTTGGCTATCATGATATCCAAAGTAGTACTCTCGAGATCAAGAGTATTTTTCAGCATTGTTACATTCTGTTTCCAGCTTTCAGGGAGGCTGTGTAGTATTTTCTTGTTTAATTCCTTGATCTTGTAAATGACTCCCATGATTTCTAAGTCATTTACCAACTGTGCAAACCTGTGCAGTTGTTTGGATATGGACTCCCCCTTGGTGTGATGAAATGTTTCATACTGATTAACAAGCTTATCCTTGTTAATTTCTGCTACTTCACTGCTTCCTTCACACATAATTTTCAGTTCATCCCACACAGCTTTTGTAGTACCATACTTCTCCAATCTTTTCAGCACATCCATCTTGAGTGCTTGAGTTAGGACAGAGTAAGCTTTCAGATCAAACTTGATTTTCTTATAATCTTCATCATCAAGAGTTAGATCTTCAATGGGTATCCTTGCAGTTTTGTAAATTGTAGCTTGATCTGCAGACAGAGTGACAGGGATGTGTGGCCCCTTGCATATTGAGATCTAGAAATCAGGATCTACACCTGTGATGTAATTCCTAAACCTGATTTTCCACTGTTTAAACTCAGATTTGTGTTTAAGCATAGGAGGTTTAGGTGTATGACCAAGTTCTGAGAAACTGTTAGAATCCATTTTTACAGGTAGTTTTTTACTTATTTCAATTACCGATTAGATGAATTTTAAGATTGATTAGTCCAACTTGTCCAAATAGTCCAACGGATTTCAGAATCTGTTACGTTAGTGAGTTTCTTGTTGTTGGTTTCAACTAAGTTCTTAACAGAAATCGCTTGAATAGTAACTGGTATATGTGAATGTTTTGGTAAGAACTTGTTAACAAGAGTATTTTCTGTTGTTTACTAATTAGAGATGATGGAATACTCTATTAGCAACTCAATCACCAGATCAATCGAATTCTATTTAGGTCTTCGGTAGATCTGAACAAGAACCGAGGACCAAAGCTCTGATACCAATTGACTGGGTTAGTGAGATTGAGATTCTCACTAAGGATCGAATAGAATGACTGAGTTAATGATTGAATAGCGGAATCATACAATCAAGAAACATTCAATGCAGAGGAAATACTCATAAATGCTTTTGTATATATTAATAAAGGTGATTGATTACAAAGACCGCTAGGGTTTAGCAAGAAAAGTAATAATGCACCTAGAGAATACAAATATTCTGATTGTCTAAATTCTGTCACCTCATGTACGAGGTTATCTATTCTATTTATAGGCAGACAAGATGTCTTTTACAAAATGACTAAACTACCCCTGACCTATTACATCAGAATCTAGTTTAAGTCTTGATCCGCATCTTTGCTTATTCATCCGCATTTGCAAATGCGGATGAGTTGACTTGATAGCATTTCTTCACTTGATCATCCACATTAGTATGTTGGTCATCCGTAATGATTAATGAGGATGAACAAATACTGTGCATGTCTGGTCATCGCATTGGCAATGCAGATGAGCAGAATCTTGTCCGCATTACTAATTGGTCTTCCGCATTTGTTTTTGGACTTGTAGGAATCCAACAAAGCAACCATCAACTCACCCATTGAATTGGCATGCATAATCCTTTCAGGGTCCAACAGTCCATCCTGCATGCATGCATGCATAGAAGTGTTGATCAGAATGCTTCGGAAGTTTCACACTCTGCCTTAGAAAATATTCTAAGTGTGAAATCTTCAAAAGCTAAGACCAACATCTTCCGAAGCTTAAAGTGAAGTCTTATGAAACTTCAAGGACAAAGTCTTCCGAAGCTTAGAAGTGAAGACAGATTATCTTCTAAAGACTTTTGAAGACATCATTTTATCTGATGTACTTTACCATAAAGCTAGACCACCTTTCCGTTGCAACTTTATTGACTCACCAACTTTCACAAGTTGGTGAAAAGGTCCATGATTTTGGTAACTGTACATAGAGGTCTTGAATCCTTTACTTTCTACTTTATGTACTTTTATCCTTTTTGTAATATATTAGGATGTGAGCTATGACATGTCATAGTCACTAGTCAAAAGGCAATCTACCTTTTGGCTTTACATTGATTTTGTTGTTGTCTAGATCATGTATCCAATTGGCCTTCAAAGTATGGCCGGCTGTAGGATGTATTATAAGTATCTCAGGTCTTTGTAACTTAATTTCTATGCTTGTACACTTACAAAAGAACTTGAGAGAAATATACAACATCCTTGAAAACCAAACACTTGTCTTGTTTTCTGTTCTTGTTCTATCTCATATTTGCTAGTATTCTTAGTGTCAATATTGTGTTATTAGTTACCTATTTGATTTGTTAAGTGTTCTAAATTGTCTCTCCTCATTATGTGTTGTGTTGCAACTCTCTTAAACGGTCCTGCAAGTAGTTTCGGAAGAACTTGTTCTTCCGAAGCCAGTTAACCTTCGGAAGTACCTACTATGAACCAGTGGACATAAGTATGGTCTTCCTAACACTCTGCTACAATCTCTGAGATACTGCATGGTGCTTTCCCACGCCCATGTAGTTGACCATACTTTATTTCATTATTTACTTTTTATCAGTTAGTATAGTTGTCAACTTTAGTTGGTGAAAAAAGGTAAGTCATGGACATGTCATGACTACTAAATCTTAGATAAGACATTATCTAAGATATCTTAACTATAGCTTTGTAGTATTAGCTTTAGTTTTAAGTTTCTAACTGGTATCAAAGTATATCTGGCTGTAGGTGATAGTATGTATAGTTTCTTATTGTAATTATTGTAACATGCTTGTAAGAGTCTTGTAATACTTTGACTTATGAAGTAATATATACAAGTACCTTGAAAATTCTTTCCTTGTGTTCTTGTTACTTAATATATTATTATCAACCCTTTAAAGAGATTCTGTTTCATCTAAACCGTATGTGATTAAGTGAGTTTGAGAGAAAAACCAAGGCTTAAGGACACACATTAATCCTGTAATAAATAATTAATATGAAAAGACTATTATTCTTAAAAATATATAAGGTCTATAAAAGTTTTTTAAACTAATGATTGATTTAAGGGAGTTTATAAATAAATAATTTATTATTTTAAAACTAGGATGTTTTGGGGTGCAAAATGTAATACTTGAAACTTTGCTTTAATTGTTTAGGCATAAAATAATAACTTTGAAAACAATAGGGACCAGAGTGTAATTTTGTTTTAAAACCCAACCCCCACCCCCGTCGGCCCTCCTTAACTCCAGCTAAGAATCTGACGAGCTCTGATAAGCCAAAAAAACCATTATCGACTTTTAAAACCCAATTAAACCAATGAAAGTCATCTGTTTAACTGTTTAGAACCCAGAGACCCATTTCAATTGAGTTTATTCGACGTTGTTGTTGGTGTTCTCGAAACCGAAACCTCGTTTTAAAGCTTTAACTTGTTTGAACTAAAACCGATCAAATTAGGCTTATATAACGAGTGTAAATCATCAAACCAGCCTCTTAAAGCTTTCTATAACATCAATTTTACTTATAACACACACACACCCCATAATCAATCACCATCCTCATCGTCGACCTGCAACTTAGTCGAGATCGATCCTCTGCACATTCTAAGCTGAAATTGATTGAGTTTTAATCGTTATCTTCATCATTTGAAGAGTTTCTGATAATCAATTGATCTGTTAACATCATCAACATCACGAATTGATTCCCCACCAATCGTGACTTCTCCCCTCATCTATTCATCACCCATTTCGATTCAATACAAGTAATTAAACACACTCATATACTCAATTTCACTTGGGGATTAAAAACCCGAATGTTGATTTCATTAACAAATTCGTTTTGAGCTTCAATTTGACTCGAATTGAAATTAAGGTTTATAATAATTTGGGGATTTTTCATACAACTCTATTTACTTATTTACTTTAAAATAGAATTAGATTTAGACTCTAGCCCAACTGGTAAACAATCACTGTCCTTGTCCTTTTAACAGGGACTCAAGTTCAACCCTAGGCACCTTCAAATTATTTTTTTAAATTCATGTCAGCTATTTTAATTTCCAGAAAATCATTTAAATGTTATTAGATTAAAACAAAAATCATCTTAATAATTAACACTAATTCAAAATTTAATTATTATTTTTTGAAATATTTCAAAAATTGATAATTACTTTATTTTTAAGATGTCAAATGTTATAAAAATATATAATTTATTTACAAGTTTAAAATTTTATAAAAATTATTTCTAAAATCTTTATTTAGTTTCTAGAAATCTAAATCATATAATTTTTTAGTTCTTTATTTGTCAAAGGTTTAAATATTATGAAACCTTTATAAAAATTACTCAAAAGTTAAAAAAAACATTATAAATAAAACCTAAATAGTTTTAAACTATTTTGCAAGTCATTTAAATAATTAATTATCCAAATAATTATTTTTGATCAAGTTTTAAATAATTAAAATTTTAGATTAATTATTTCTTTTCATATTTTATACTCAAACATTACTTAATCAATTATTATTTAAGTAAGACTCATTATTCAGTTTTATGGAATCATAATTCTTTAATCAATTTATTCCATTTTTATGGAATCAAAATATAATTGATTACATTATTTTATTTAACCTAATTATCCAAAACCCCAAATTCCAATTGAAACTTCAAATTCCAATTGAAACCCCAAATTCCAATTGAAATCCTAAATCATATTTAGTCTTTAACCATATCATTACTTTAATCCTAAAACACCAAATCTTAGGTTCAATCGTGAATGAATCGTTGGAATAATCTTAGTTTCTTATTATTATCTAAAGTTCATCTTATATCAAGTGAGTTTCTATACCCCGTTTTTATTTTTATTTCACATATTTTGGGATGAAGCATGTTAATCGTATAAATACACACTTGTAAAATGTCTTAATCCCGTAATGCACATACAATTCATCTTATAAACTTTGTCATGGTTATTTGAGATAATGGTGAGCATTATATGATAGTTATCTTGTAAAAGCAATCATTAATTAATGCTATCCTAGCGACGCCATATATCTATGGGCTTGACAAGTCTGTTTGGTGCTAAAGCCGAGGTTATTACCGACACCTGATGACGTATTATTGTTCATCATGGGAACCAAGTATACTTAGCTAATCATATATCTTATCATGGTCATTCTTTTATCAAGGTTTGATTGTATCATTATGCTATCTATATATTATTGCATTATTTCTTAACCTATGACTTGAATTACATCTTAAAAGTTACTTTTATATGTATGTACAGATTCATGGGAACTCACCAACATCATATGTAACCGTATTTTTAACATATTTCAGGATGCTGTTTAGTGGATTTCCTCGTACTCATATAGGACTTGAACCTAGTTTAATAAAAGATTTTATTTTGTTGTTTGAATCTTTATTGCAATGTAATGAATTATTTGATTGGTATTATTCAATGAAAATGACATCTATTAATATTTCAACTTATTTAATTCCATGACCTATTAATAATCGTTTCATATTCGTCCGCCTCGATCATTCCGCCTCGATCATTCCGCCGTCGGTCGGGTGTGATAGCGGTGATGGGTGGCTAGTGGTAGGCCTGTTGGCGATAACTAATTATGAAATTAGAAATAGTATTGAAAAAAGAAGGGGTAGATGCATTTTTTTGATATGTTTAAAGGTATTGAATTTACTTATTTAATAGTCTATTTTATTTCATATAGCAAACACACATCATTTTCTTCATTCACACTTAATAATTCATCCCACTCCATCTCTACACATATAATGCTACCTTAATAATTCATTTTGATCACACTCTCGTTCTTTCTTTTTCAATTTATTAACGAGAAATGTCACGAGATAGTAACAAAGTTTAAAAAGTATTCTAATTTAACCACTCATGCATATTTTATCAAATTGGACCATTAAACGATCAAATCGAGTCATTATTAAATTTTCTTAAGTTAAGAAAGTAACAGTGGATAAGATGTGGAGGTCAGAATTTTTAATATATAAATTATATTAAAAAACATTTTAATTATGAAAAAAAATATTTAAGATTTACTTTAACGTTTCATATTAGTATCAAAAGGTAGAAAAAATATTTTTTAATTGAAACCAAAAGTATAACATTCAAAAAAAATATGAAAGACTTTTTATTTATATAAAATGTAAAAATTAAGTGACTTAGTTAAAACACTTTTAAAATTTAAGTTAGGGGTTGTTTGGCAGATTCTTAATTAGTTTTTTAATAGTTCATATGTTTGAATGGTTTAACACTTAATGGTTCAGATTGTTTGGTTCATAAGCAGATGTCTGAATAATTGAGACATTTGCCTCTGAATAGTTAAGCATTATACTAGTGTTGAATGGTTAACATGTCTAATGTTGAATGGTTAACATGTCTAATGTTAAATGGTTAAGACATTTACATTTGAATAGTTAAACGATATAATAACTATTAATTTTTCAGATGTATTAATGGTTCGGCGGTCTATTACTTAATTTTAAGACTTGCAGTAAAAGTTAATTCTTTGTGTTAAATGTAAAGAGTACCCAAGAGTCGTGTGTGGTGATATGATGGGATCCAGCCGTTGGGGTTAAAGATGTGGCGCTCATTCACGGCCAAAACCCCTCACCCCGTTGTTCGTCGATCATCATTCTCTTGGGGATCATATTCATGGGGACCGTAACCTCCACCCCAATCGCCCCTCATCTCCTGATCAAACCCTCATCACTCTCTCGCCCCCTCACCCACACCTTCAACCACAACAGCTTCTTCTTCCACCATCGCCCCCTCTCTTCTTCCTGCATTACGAGATCAAGAAAACCTGCAAACACTCCCTTGACCAACGATGCGAAAGATGAAGATGGAGCTCTCTTGGGAGGAAACAGTGGCATTGTTTCCGCTTGTTTTGTGGCTTACTCACTGGTCTCTGTGTTGTGCTCTTTAACAATGTCGTATGTTCATCTCTTTTAACATAATAGCTTCACCAAATTGTTAATGAGAGTAGACAATGACAATTTGTACTTCTAATTCTAGTTTCTACCAATCAGCTCACCACCACTAGAGATTTTCGATGATGATTGATTGATTTCGATTTTCCAAGGGAAACCTCAAATTACCCTCTCGAAAGTAGCTTTACACTTGTGTCTACTAAAGGGGGTCATTTGAGGTTTGCGTTACAGATAAATGATTTACAGCTTTATTGACTCTTATATGGGCTGGTTAAGACTTAACAGGTAACCTTAATGCTGAATTGTTAAGAGGTTAAATCTTAACGCTACCTTTTTAACTATTCGCCATTAAAAGGCTACCAATCAGCCAGTTGTCAAACTTTTCTCCATTAAGTGTTGGTTGTATTTCCATTTTAATTCTGTATGAGGTACTATTGAGCACTATGTTTTGGTGATTAGGTGCATGAAATTCGTGATCTTTGCTGGGATGGGATTCCATCTCGAGGTGCGTCATGGTTGAGAGAGTTGCCACATGAGAATGCCTGGGGGCGTGTGATCTTGATACCAACTTGTGGAGGATTGGTTGTTAGCTTGTTGAACATTTTTCGAAACACTTTGGAAGAAGGAAATTCAGCAGAATATGGCTTAAAAGCTGCTCTGAAACCAATACTCAAGGCAGTAGCTGCTGCTGTAACACTAGGAACTGGGAATTCTCTTGGTCCTGAAGGTCCAAGTGTAGAGATTGGTACATCAGTTGCTAAGGGGGTTGCTTCATTGTTTGACAGAAAGGCTCAAAGAAAACTCTCTCTTAAAGCCGCCGGGTCAGCTGCTGGAATTTCATCTGGTTAAGATATGCTTTTCTTGAATCACTAATAAATGCAATGTCTTACACTAAGTTTATCATCATGTTTACACACTGTCCGAGGGCTACATGATGTATGCCTGATCTGAATCGATTCAAATTACTCATCTTTGGGCAGTGCTTTCAGATTTTTAGTTGTAATGACTGTGATGAATGCCTTTCCCATCTTGTATAACTTTGTGTTTGCGTGTAAGACCTACAAGTTTTGAATTGGTTGATTAATATGCTTGTTTTTAGTTGTAGTAATGTTGATATAAAGCGATCCACATAGCTAGAGGGTAAGTAATGATAAACTAGCCCAATAGTAGAGATTCTCCCCTTTTCTTGCTACCATTATCTTTACCTAGGTCTAGGGGTGAAAGAAAGGGTATGCCATTGCCTGCTAATAGAGTGATAAGTGTGTTCATCCATAGAATAAAAATGAATGGAGTGTAGATGCTGCTGACTCGCCTATTTTTAGGATTGATGGTTCAGATGATGAAATATCAACTGCAGCCAGGGCTCTATAATTCTTACAATTTGGACCCAATTCATTTCGAGGGACTTGAATCGAGTTCTACTGTTGCATCATTATAGTTTTAAAACTGTTTACCGGTTTGAATAGGAGATCATGAATAAATTCTGGTTTGTTGAGAAGCAGTCTAGGCCACCCTAAATTATCTAACGAAATATATGATTAATTGTGTTATATTGTTACTTGTGGTTTTTTATCTTAAAAAAAGAAAATTGTCATATTATTAACTACTCACAGTAAAGGTGTTGTGTATTTCAGGTTTTAATGCTGCTGTTGCTGGTTGCTTTTTTGCTGTCGAGTCAGTTTTGTGGCCCTCACCTGCTGAGTCATCCTTATCACTGACAAATACGACATCAACAGTCATTCTTAGTGCTGTGATAGCCTCTGTGGTGTCAGAAATTGGTCTTGGATCTGAACCTGCATTTAGAGTTCCAGACTATGATTTCCGTTCACCAAGTGGTATCTTTTCATGTCTAAATTTCTTATGGTAACTGTTATATACTTGATAGAAGCCTGTATCCCCCAAAAGAGCGGCTTTACCAAATCTGTGAGATGATTGACAAGTTTTTAAAAGAAGCTCGCCACCACAAAGATAAATAACTACTCTCAAACCCACAAAGGATTTGATCTGTTTATGAAACTAGAGAAAACTCTCTCGGTTGAAATTCACATTCTTCCTTTCTTTTGGGTAAGCATGCATGTATTAGGCTATATTATTATTAGGGTTTAGGACTGACTACTATTAGGTTTGAGCCCACAGGCCCGGTTTAGGTTTCTAGGAGTGGTTTATTTCCTACCTCTCAACCATCGTTAAGGTTGTTGCATTCTTCAAATTTGTTGTTTATCACCTAGAGTTTTTCTTTACGTAGGAGTTGATGGGTAAATACTTGATACATTTTCTACAATCAAACTAATAAAATTTTTACTCAAACAAACACTTATGCATAGAAACCACAAGCTTTTGGTCGGCACCTTTTATGTGTGTTGAATCTATTTACTTGCTATTTTAACTCTTATAGAGGCATTTTAACCTTTTATGTGGTTGTAATATGGTTTATAAGTGGGATCTTTCATTCACATTTTGTTCCACCAAGAATGTCTCATAGAATTTCAAGACTTACGAATTTGGATGTTTTTTTGTTTCTATTCTCCTTTCAAGGTTTTTTCGAGGTTTTTTCTACTAATTAGGACATATATTTGTTGTGCAAAAAGTTTTTTGAAATTCCGGTAGAAAGGTGATAAATGTGTAGTAATATATATATATATAGGGCGCTTGACGATGCCCCTAATGGGGAACAACCATACCGCCTTGTGAAGTAAAAGGCGTTCGGCCAACTTTCGGCCAGATTCTACAAATTGCAGCCATATTCTGGTCTTTGAAGTTAAGGTAGGGAGGAATGAAGTAGAGTTACTAGAATTATGAATACAATATAATTTGTGGAGGTTATTGATAAAACACTAATCGGCTTAATTGAAACTTAAACAAGAACAAAATAATACAGTCCACTTCGAGAGGGAACGGTCTCCGAATTACAACCCATAAAACTTAATCAAAATACTCAACACTGAAACCCAAACATCACAAGCAAATATAAAGAAGAAAGATATAATTATCCCACTAAGTTCTACCCCACATCCCCTAAATTTTTTGACCACCCCCATCTCTTGTAGCAACCATCTTTTTCCCGCCATCCCAGATTGACCGGGTTTGTATCAGTTATTCTTCATTTATTGTTTAATTATAATGTTTTGATGATGAAACAGTTATACCCAATGAATTTATCAATTAAGTCTGCTTCAAAACAAGTAATAAATGATATAATAACTGAACTAATATATTAGTTATGTCTGCTGCTGTTATTTGTTTGGCAACTGCCTTTCATGTAGAAATGTTAGTATAAGCCATTCCGGGCTTGCTTATGATATAATAGAGTCTTGCTCATGCATGTGGGTTGGTAGTAAGTGAACTACCAGGGGTGCATTAATAAGTGGGTGTGAGAAGTTATCACCGCTCACCTCTCTTGATTATTTGTTTTTTTTAAATCTTGCAAGAAAACAAAAGGAAAGGAAAGAGAAATAGTATAAGTTGCATGAATTGCTTTTGCTATGTTAATTTGTATTCTAAACGTGTTTTTGTTGTTTCAGAACTTCCACTGTACCTTTTGTTGGGTATCTTTTGTGGGCTGGTTTCCTTGAGCTTATCTAGGTGCACATCATGGATGATGGTGACTACTGACAAGATTCAAAAGACGGTTGGCCTGCCAAAGGCAGTTTTCCCTGTAGTGGGTGGTTTTAGTGTTGGATTGATAGCCTTGATGTATCCTGAAGTTCTTTACTGGGGTTTTGAGAATGTGGATACCCTCCTAGAGACTCGACCATTTGCAAAAGGCCTCCATGTAGATCTCTTGTTGCAGCTAATTGCGGTCAAAGTAGTAGCAACATCCTTTTGTCGTGCATCTGGGTTAGTAGGTGGCTACTATGCTCCATCACTTTTTATTGGGGCGGCTACAGGAATGGCGTATGGAAAACTATTATCTTCAGTCATTTCTCAACTCAATCCGATCTTTCACGTGTCAGGCCTTTTGGATGTTGCATCACCACAAGCGTATGGTCTGGTAATGTATAATTTTTGTTAATTCCAAACTTTTTCAACATTGCCTTTTGATTGATGGATTATCTGTTGATCTCTGTTTTTACATGTTTGCATATTCAAGAAGCTTTAGGCATTAGTAATGCAAAGCAGTTGTCATGGCCTGCTTTTAGCTTTTGATTCTGATTCTGCATATAAATTGTAACTGCTGGTGTAGTCTAAAACAGAGATGTATTGTTCGCTAGTGCAGCAGAGATAGTCCCGAGCAGATAGTGAACTCTGATACAGACTTAACTTTGTTTGTGGCCCTGTGACCCCAACCCACTGGTCCTTAATTAGTGACACATTTAGACCTACAATACCAACTATGATTTCTTGCTTTAGATATATCTTTCATGTCGGGAAAATGATATGATAAGGATTGCATATCCGTGTAAATTAGTATAGAATCTGATTCGTGAGTTATTATGGAGTACAAGTGCGTACTCCTATCTTTAAAATCTGTCAATTAGCCAAGTGCCTACCTACTTAAACCATCCATTGAGGGCCTTGCAGGGCAATGAGCAGAGGCAGTGCCATAAGTAAAACACAATGCCATTTTGTCAGGACAAACTGATAATGAAGATTTTTTTCGCTAAAAGCTGCTGTTGAGTTTTGGGGGTATTTCCATTTGAGTCGAAATATGTTTTGTTGGAAGTTCTTGTTGTATAACATATCAGAATAGACCTATCTTATGCAAATCTAAAATAACCCAGTGTGAGAGTATCATGAGTATTAATTACTAGAGCAAAAACAAACAAACATACCCAGTAAATCCCACTCAAGAGCAGGGTCTGGGAGGGGTAGTTGATGGCGAGTCTTTCCTCTATCTTGGGAGATAGAGAGACCGCTTCCGAAGAGACCCCTGACTCAATGAGTATTAATTACTAGAGCATTGGCACTAAAGATCAGGTACTTGTAGAAGGGAATTTTGTGTAGGAACTCAAGTCTTGATCTTCTATTTCATAACTAAGGATATGCCATTTTGTAACTTCATTTATGCACCTGGCATTTTTTCATGTTGAATTAGGATGTTTCTAGTATAAGCTTTTGCCTAGATGAATATCCAAGTTTAGATATATATCTTTTGCAGGTTGGCATGGCTGCTACTCTTGCTGGGGTCTGTCAGGTGCCTCTTACTGCAGTGTTGCTTTTATTTGAGCTTACACAGGACTACCGGATAGTGTTACCTCTTCTAGGCGCCGTGGGGTTGTCTTCCTGGATCACATCATGGTCAATTAAGAGACCGAAAGAGAAACAACCTGAAACGATGTCCAATGATGTAAGCATGGTTACTTCTAGTGATCTTGATGAACTCTCACTCATGCCACATAACTTTGATAAATGCATAGCAATGAAGCTTCTTGTCTCACAAGCCATGAAAACCCAGTATGTGACTGTGCTAATGAACACCATGCTAACAGAAGCAGTGGCTCTAATGCTAGCAGAGAAGCATTCTTGTGCTATCATAGTTGATGATGACAAACGCTTTATAGGTTTACTGACCCTAGGAGACATACAAGAGCATTGCAAATTATCAAAAGAAACAAACAAAATACCTCAGGTCTCTTTCTTTCTCTCTCTCTTCCTATATCTCACCCCAAACATACACATGTGGTTGGGTGGGTTTTTGCAGGTGTATTGTTCACTATCGTATTTACTTATTTTTACTTATATTTGGTGGAAACTGACTATTAGAAAATATGGTTCTTGAAAAGGGTACTGATTTCATTAGACAAGGTGGAAATAAAGAAAATAACTATGTATAGATCAGCGGCTAAAAGAAGCGAACCTCATAACATTTGGCATTTGTACCTACATTAATTGCGATAATACACGTTGGTAACTCAAGCGATAACTGAATCTTAGAGATCAAAAGGCTACTTTGCTATATCATAGCTAATGATGATGACAACCTCCTCATGGAGTCCCACTTGAGGAATCTTTAAATGAGTGTTGCAATTTGTAAAAAAAACGGACTGAATATTATAATTGCATGAGGCAATTACAATAGAGCGGGAACCTTCAATATATTGAAGATGAACTAGAAACCCTTAGGAAACCTAACTGGGCTCGTGGGCTAAATACAAATACTCTAATAATAAAATACTAATAGTTTATTCAACACCCTCCTCAAGTTGAAGCACAAATGCTAATCATGCCTAACGTGCATCTTGAAGTGTTGCTACATACTGGAATCTGTACAGGAACTAGAATCTGGGATTGGGTTTCTTGTAAAAACAAGAATAGGAACAGCGGGAACATCAGGAAACAATAATAGTGGATTACTTGTAAAAACAAGAACAGGAACAACAAGACAGCAGGTTTCTTATAGAAACAGAAGAACAGGATAAGATGAAACAGAACCGGCAGTTTTCTTGTAAAAACAAGAACAGGTACAAGTTTCTTGTAAAAACAAAACAGGACAGGAACAATTGGTTTCTAGTGAAAATAAGAACATGAACAGGAACAATAGGTTTTTAGTATAAACGAACATGAACAGGAACAGCAGAAAACAGGATCAAGAACAGCAACAGGATATATGATAACACAATCAGGAACAGGAATCAAGAAACCCGAATGGAAACAGTTCGGTTAATTCTAGTTATGGGTGCAGCGGATGGGATGTTCATCACTTAGCCATAAAAACTGCCTTCTTACTCAGAGACTAGAATGAAGATGTGTGTGTCACAACCCAAGGGGTACTAGAAGCAGGGAAAGGAACATATGGTGTACAAGCTAGGGACGGTGTTTTATTGCTTGAAACAAGCATTGAGAGCTTGGAATACCAAGCTTATAGCACAATCAAACAGCATTGGGTTTATAAAATGCCCACATGAACATGCCGTTTACAAATGTACCAACAAAAGTGGCATTTTGATTGTGATGATCTAATCATCACTGGTTTATACCATCAAAATTTCCAGCTTTAAAGATTAAATAACGAAGTGTTTTGACATGAGTAACCTTGGATTGTTAACCTATTGCTTAGGTATCGAGGTTAATTAATATCAAAGTAGAATTTCTTTGAAGCAAACTTGTTATGCAATTTAATTTGAAGCAAACTTGTTATGCAATTTAAGTGTTGAAGCAGGCAAACATGTGGGAAGCAGGAAGCTAATCATGAAATTTCCAAAGGACCTGGGTACTCGTTTGGCAAAAGAAGGTGATGGTGAACCGGTGGTGCAGCAAAATTTAGGAGACTCGTTGCGTATTTATGATATTTGACTCACACAAGATCCAATACTAGTTATGCTATTGGTGTTGCATGTCGTTTTATGGAGTCTCCAATGATAGACCATGCAAGCCATGAAGCAAGTATTGAGATACATAAAGGGAACCATGAGCAATGGGATAAAATACAAACATAATGGAGAAGACAAGCGAGTGGGGCTATAATGATAGCTCACACGCTACCATTGATGGAAGAAGTGCAAACAAAATAGTTTTTTGTTGTGGGGGAGGACCGGTGGCTAGGAGCAGTCCTAAACAAAACACTGTTGCATTGTCTTCTTATGAAGTCCAGTTCATGGTGGCAATGACTATCGCATGTCAAGCCGTTTGGCTAAACAGGTTGATCGAAGAAATAAAGGGACAAAAGATGGAAACATTAACCTTTTCGTTGATAACAAGTCGGCTATTGAATTGATGAAAATACGGCATTTCATGGACGCAACTGAAAGCTCAAGAATTACGCATGCTGTTGATGACAGCTCATCATTGCCCCTGATATCTAGCAATTGTTGTGCAATTACTGCCGATTAAAGTTGCATCAGCAGAAACAAGGGCAACTAACGTATGATGAAGCTTCTCAATGAAACCAAAGTTTGACTCATTTCAAACTGATGGAAGCTATGTTGTTAAAGTTGCTGCAACTGTGTTTAAATAAACTCATTGCTGAAGTTGTGAATGAACAATGACATTTAAGGGGCAGTTAATGATTGATCAACATGAAGATGGTGTTGTTTCAGATGAGGCGCATATGTTTTAAGGACATGAAGTTGAAGATGAAATTATAAAATGTACCTGCTACTCAAGCACAAAGTTAGAGCTGCTGCAGCTGATCACAATAGAAATGATTCACCCTGTTGTACAATTCAATTGAACTGATGAGAAAACTCAGTGTGCTGTTGAAGCCAAGCAACTGCCACTAGCAGTAAAAAAAGTTTAGTTTTGCTACTCATCATGTTGTTGCAATTAATGCAAGATAAAAAACGATGCTGCGGAACTACTATAATGAACTGCCACTTTAGTGGACCAAACAATTAATGCTGAACTAACAAGTTGCTGAATGAACTGTAGCAACCTCTAAATATTGCAGCTGATGGGCCGCCTACCAGATTCTGCAGTCAAGAGAACCTTGGTTATTGTTGTTGTCATGTGAACGGAATGACAAGAACAAAAGCTGTTGATTTGTTAAAAAAGAAGCAACAATTGATGTGGAACAGAGTGTATGACTGATGGAGCTGATGCCCAGAAGTTATATGTGTCCTGAGTATCAAAGAAATGTTCTATTCATTAGAAGTTGGAAGAGTCTAAATTAAATCAACAAAAAAATGGGAAGCTAGAGAGATCTTGTCTATTGTTGGTTGATTGACAATTCGTATTGAACATTTTTTGGCTGCATACACATGATAGCAATAATAGCATAACACATCGAGTTGCTGTGGTTGATGGGCCAATGCAACATCAAGTAGTGCTACTGATGCAAACTATCTGCTGATATAGCAGTGGTAAAGTTCATTGCTGATGCTTCGAATCATTGCTGATGCTTCGAATCATTGCTGATGCAACGACCATTTGAAAGATGTTGGAGTAGACTAAATATGAGAAAATGCATATCAGCTGCCTTTTTCAGAGACACATCAGATCAGTAGCAACATCTGGTGCTGATGTAGCAGTTCATATTCATCAACTGATGATCAAGATCAGTTGCTGAAAGTCTATGAATTGTTGCTGCTGAAACTGATATAAAGAAAACACTGCTGAATTTTTATAATAGCAAGTGATTGGTACACAAGCAAATGGTGTTGATCAGTTGATACACAAGCAAGGACCAAGTCGTTCAATCAAAAGATCATCAACACAAGGTTGATCGCAATAACTAGGCGACAAAGAGGAGGTAAAATGGAGGAGGTATGGTGGGCCACACGCCGGTGCGTGGGACAACTGTGGTGGTGCGTGGCAGTGCGTGCTGCGTAAGTTGGTTGGCAAACATGATATTGAGGGTCACTAAAGAAGATGATATCGGAGATGTGACGCAATGGCACCCCAAGTTAATTTCGGAACAAGTACTCACAGGGTAATTGCAAAGCCAATCGGGTACTCTCGGGGTACTCGTGAACTCACGAACTTAAGATAGGCTTTGATACCATATGATAAAAGTTAAAGTAGTGGCATATAACGAAGGTTGTATGTTTGTGATGTGTATTTACATCATTAAGTTGCTTCCGTATTTATAAGGAGGGAACCATGTCTAAGCTAAACCTAAGGCCCATTGGACTACACAGGCCCTTGTCTAAGATGAGACGACTGGACGTCTATGGTATTGATCAGATAGTAGTTTGTAGAATTCTCAGGATTGCTTTCAGTGAAGTTAACAGAGTTCATTTCCATCTTTGCTGTAAAACTTTTTTTTAAACAGCAACAACTAGATTTTATAGGATAAAATCACTGCAACCTGCTCCTTGCACAACTAGAACCTACAACCATATGGTCGAGTACACTACAGTAGCACTAGGATGTCACCCCTTGGGGACACGTAACATGTTTGCTGTTAAATAATTTTGACTTTTCACCTGGTGGTGCTAATGAAATGAAATGTTTTCAGGTGTCTCAGGTACATTGTATGTGTGAGAGTGTAACACCTATGATGAACCTGCACTCTGCTGAGCTGATGTTAAATGCTCGTGCTACGAACCAACTGCCAGTTGTTTTGGAGCATCAGCCGGTTGGTATCTTAGACCGAGAATGCATTGACATAGCCTGCCGGTATGTGTTTCTCAGTCAAACCTTTTTCATGCATCAATTAAGTAAAAAATCAAACAAATTTGTCATGCTGCAGGGCTTTGGCAGCAACAGAATACCTTTCAACACTCACAAACTGACTCTACATTTTTTGTATATTTCAAATTTCTTTCATTTAAATACACTTGTAAACCAAAACTTATTGTATAACCCAACCATGTATATATCTATTAATATTAGCATATTCATAGTACAATAAACCCTTGCATAAAGTTGGAATTTTGTAAATTAGTTTATATTATTTTTTCAATGTTGTAAAAGTTGCTGTATACAAGTCTCAGAAAATTCATAATTTGTGCAGAACTCTGTCAATCACAAACTTAAAAAAAATATATAAATGACCATAAAGGATTATATAGTTTCTTACAAGGTTTTAAGAAGATATCGTGTTGAACAAATTGCAATCCCCTTCAATAGCCATTAATATAAATGAATGAAAGATTTCATATGCTTTAGCGATTGGTATGATCATACATGTTATGATGTGCACTAGAACTGACGTCTTGTAGGTTTTACGCATTACTAGTCTTTATCAGCGGTTTCCTAGCTTTACCCACTAGACTGTAGTTAAGATATTCTGAAGTACTTAAGAAAAACAAAAGATATGTTTTTAATAATCAGAGGAGTTAAAGAATAGCTCATCATAAGGTGTTACATTAATGCTAGTTTTCAAGCTGACTGAGATGATTCTCGTTTATTATCTGGTTTCATATTTACACTCAATGGTGGAGCCATCTCTTGGAAAAGATTCAAGTAGAATATGATGGTAGATTTCACTACTGAATCTGAATACAATGCAGCATCGGCCATCTAATTATGAATGATTCTTGGATGAAGAAGTTCATAGCCAATCTCAATTTGGCCTCATTTATTCAACAACAGAGGAAGTTTCATTACATACTAGATATTTTATGATAACAGAAGTGCTCTTATTCAAGCTAAAAAGCCTAGATCTTATCACATGGCCAAACACATCAGAGGAAGTTTCATTACATACTAGACATAGCGAAACAATGAGACCTTGTGATAAGAAAAATAAACATAGATTAAAACCTAATAGACTTGTTACTAAGCCGATGACTCGGGACAAGCATGATCAACATAAGGATGTGATCGGGCTTAGATTAGCTAGTGATATGTTTGGATCAGTATTTGGATGTAAGAATGTTTAATTTGTTTACTTTTAAATATATTATAATTTATTGATTTAAATACAGTTATGAATCTTATAATTGTGTTTGATTTTGATACGTTGAATTTTGTATTCTAAATTATACATAGTCAATCAGACTCATGGAAATGATTTTGAAATAAGACTATTCTGAATTTATACTTGAGGAGCAGACTTCTAAATTCACATACCTTATAATAAATGATGTTGGATGTAACTTGTCACAAACCATCTTCATTTAAAGATGTTATGATATTCGTATATTCATTTAGTATCCTTTAACCTTGTCAAGGGTTATTTATAGATCACTATCAACCGCTATCGTGTAAATGCCAATCATAATGGCTTTGGTTTGAAATAATCTAAATGCCTATCATAATGGCTTTGGTTTGAAATAATCTAAAGTGTTAGTTGTATGTATTCAATAAGGGATTTTGTACTTGCAGAACCGGTGAAGGGTGGTCACTTACAACACAACAATACAAAAGAAGAGTAACTTAACTTCATCAAACAGTGAACTGGATTAATCACAAGTAAAGACATTAAGAACACAAATAATTAAGAGACAGAACAAAAAAGCAAGATACACAAGGAGGTGGTTTTCAAGATTGCTGAGTATTGCTTTCTCAATGTTCTATTAGAAGTGTTACAAAGCATAAAAGAAAGTTACAAGAACATGAGATACTTATAATACATCCTACAGTCGGCCATACTTTGAAAGCCAACTGGATACAATTGACTAGACACAACACAAAATCAATTGTAGAGTCAAAAAGGTAGATTGCTTTTTTGACTTTGTGATTATGACATGTTATAGCTCACATCCTTATCTATTACAAAAAGGATAAAGTACATGAAGTAAAAAGTTGCAGACTCAAGACCTCAATGTACAGTTACCAAAAGTATGGACCTTTTCACCAACTCATGTAAGTTGGTGACTTTACAGAGTTGCAGCGGAAATGGGTCAAACTTTATGGAAAAGTACATCAGATAAAGCATGTTGTTAAAAGTCTTCGAAAGAAATCTGTCTTCAAGAGTTGAGTTTCGGAAGTTTTTGTCTCTGAAGCTTCGGAAGACTTCATCTTTGGCTTCGGAAGATATTGGTCTTGGCTTCGGAAGATTTCATACTTAGAATATTTATGTTGCATCTGTGAAACTTCCAAAGCATTCTTCTTCAATGTACTTGTATAGCATGCAAGAGACTTGAAGTGTTTGGGTTGCATCAGCCTTAACATGTATTCCTTACAGTACTTTTACAATATACGTAACAGTTAGAGATCGTAATATCCTCATTGATTCCAACTGGTACACCCAAACTGACAGTTTGTTTGATTGGACCATTTTGAATCTGGATAAAAAAGAATAATGATTAAGCTCCATATGAAAAATAATCTAAATATAATTAATGTCTTTTATAGAATGTATAGATAATATGATTGTCATAGCTCTATTGTCTTTATAAAGTAAAGTGTACTAGAGCGCCGCTAATGTTAAAATTTAATTGAATATCGTTCAAGTGGGAGTTTGTTGGATTATGTTGATTAATATTACACTGACAATCAAGCTATGTCCCTTAAGAACTACACTAGAACATAATGCATTATTTCTAGCTGTTCTAATTTATTTTTTTGAGGCGAGCACTTTTAAAAACCGCCCAAAATAAGTTTGAAAAATTCAACACATAACAAACCGCTCATAAGTATGTTTTTTTGCAGCAATTGCATGTTTTTGTAGCGATTGTATATAAATAAAACCTAATCATTCATAACTATTTATTTTTTGCAGTGAATTGCTTTTAAGCATCTAAAAAATATTAAGATTAATATATTTTAAGATAATCAAATTGCCACAAACAATAGCACACGTTTGGGGATTATTTTTCGGATTTATATAAAAATAATTCGATAACAACATCCACAATTTACACTCTTTATTACTATTTCGAATACTTTTATTCACTCTTTTACTATTTCTTTACCATATGAACTCTACTCTCTAATCTTCTTTTCTTTTTAGTCTCTACTCAATTCCTACTTTTCCATTATTCAAAAACTTTTGTTTAAGATCTTCAGTAAAAGGTTAGTATCTTTAAAATTGTTTTACTCAAATGTCATATATATTATTCTATTTTGTTGATTTAATACATTGAATGTTTTGTTGTTAGTGATTGGATTGATATACATATTACAATATCTTTATATTTTTCATATCAACATGTTCTAACGATCTTTAAAGGTTTGTAAAATAAAAAAGTTTCTCTCGTTTATGTATTTTTTATTCCTTAAACGAGTATAATAGTTTGCATATTGATTTTTCATTACATGCAGTATATATTATGCGTCTACGTATATATATATATAATATATATATATATATATATATATATATATATATAATATATATATATATATATTAAACATAAACATACACACATAACACATATAAGTACACATATGTAAACGCATAATATATACTGCATGTAATGAAAAATGTTGAACAGTATATATAACATTTGAGTAAAACAAATTTAAATAGTCTTCCCGTTAAAATGTATATATATATATATGAGAGTTAAGGGAAAATGTTGACAATTTTTTCTTAAATAGTCTTCCCGTTAAAATGTATATATATGATATAGAATATTCAAAAAGTGGGTTAGGATCCATTGCCTTAAGCGATCGATTAACATTATGTAAATATATACATTTCATATCATTTATTTTTTTATTTTAATTTTCAATGAATCATAAAGATTGGATGTACAAAACTAAACATACTAGCACAATACATACAAAGGGAATTCAAAGCTTTCTTATGGTTGGCAAAGCTAACCGGCTGAATAAAAAAAGTTAATTGATTTGTTGTCTTTGTACAGTTTGTAAAAATTTTAGAAGATTTATTGATGTTGAAGAAATAGAGTTTCATTCGTTGAAACATGGTTTTATGCCTAGATATGATTGTTGATGAATTCATGGAGCATCACTTACCAATCATAGCACATCGTCAATGAATGTACACAATGATAATACTAAGAGCAATGATTCATACATACATGATAATAATGACCACTTAAATGAGGTTAATGACAATCTAAATGAAAGTTTCATGATTTTGACATTGATGTTGGTGATGATAATCAAGAAAAATTACAACATTTATTTGATGATTCAGAAAAAGCATTATATCCTGATTGTAAAAAGTATTCAAAATTTAGTGTTGTGTCAAAATTATTTAACTTAAAATCAAATTATGGATGGAGTGATAAAAGTTTCACAAGTTTATTAGTGATTTTACATGACTTGCTTCCAGAAGGTAACGAGTTACTAATTTTGACATACCAAGCAAAAAAACTTATGTGTCCAATGAGATTAGAAGTTGAAAGAATACATATGTGTCCAATTGATTGTATGTTGTATAGAAACGAGTTTGAAAAGGAACATAAATGTGTTACATGCGGTGCATCGAGATATAAACGTAAAAAAGAAACCGATGAAGTTGACAATGATGTGATGAAAAATGGGCCACTAACAAAAAGGTTGTGATATTTCCCTATAATTCCAAGACTAAAACAATATTTTCAAACAAAAATGACGCACAATTGCTACTTTGGTATTCAGATGAGCGTATAAATAATGGAAAACTAAGACATGTGGTGGATTCACCACAATGGAGGACAATCGACAACATATATCCAGATTTTGGGAATGAGATTAGGAATATACGATTTGGATTTAGTTCAGATGGAATCAATATTTTTGGAAATATGAGTAGTCGTCATAGTACGTGGCCGTTCTTTTATGCATATACAATCTTCCGCATTGGTTATGCATGAAGCAAAAATACATTATGACGCGTTGTTAATTTATGGTCCAAAACAATCTAGTAATGACATAGATGTTTATCTATCTCTTTTGATTAATGACTTAAAAAGTCTATGGAATTCCTTTTAAGAGTGCAAGAAAAAATTGTACTAATTTTATGAGTATGCTTGTTAAAAAGTTTCTTAATAAAGGTTAGACTCTTTTTAATAAATATACATATCTTGATCTTGTTAACTGGGACGAGTTTGTTAAACTGAAGACAAGCAAAGAATATTTTGTACATGTGAATTTTGTTATTATTATTATTATTATTATTATTATTATTATTATTATTACATTTATCTTATTATTTATCTGTTTAAAAGGATTAATAATAGTTTTTTGATTTTTGTGAAGGTAAAAAGTAGAAAGCTAAAGCAAGTGCAAAGGCAAATAAAAATAAAGTTCGTTTAGGATGTAGCGGATATAAGGGGTTCAAGCCTAAAGTTGGACCAAGATGGGATCAACTTGAAACTGTGTATCCACATCTTAAAAATATAGGAAGTTCACGATCTAAACTTCACATAGGCGGTAGAGCAAAAAAAGCAAAGAAACTAATTTGTATGAACTTGAAGAAGACATAGAAGAAGAAATCTATAAAAAATATACATATCTTGATCTTGCTAACAGGGCGAGTTTGTTAAACTGAAGACAAGCGAAGAATTTTTGGTACGTGTGAATTTTATCGTCGTCGTCGCTGCCGTCGCCGCCGCCGCCCTCATCGCTGCCCTCGCCGCCGCCCTCATTGCCGCCCTCGTCGACGCCCTCGTCGCCGCTCTCTTCGTCGCCCTCGTCGTCATCGCCGTCGCCTTCACCATCGGCAGCGGCGTCGTCGTCATCGTTGCCGCCGTCATTATTTATCTGTTTAAAAGGATTAATAATAGCTTTTTGGTTTTCGTGTAGGTAAAAAGTAAGAAAGCTAAAGGAAGTGCAAAGGCAAATAAAAATAAAGTTTGTTTAGGACATACCGGATATAAAGGGTTCAAGCCTAAAGTTGGACCTAGGTGGGATTAACTTAAAGCTGTGTATCCACATCTTAAAAATATAGGAAGTTCATGATCTAAACTTCATATAGCTGGTAGAGCAAAAAAAACAAAGAAACTATTTGTATGAACTTGGAGAAGACATACAAGAATAAATCTATAATTTGGTAATAAATATATTTATTGTATTATATAAAATTATATATGTTATAGTTGCATATTTTAACATGTATTTTTTATAGGTTCGTATCGAGAATGAAATGAAATCCGATAGCACTGATTCTCAGGTAATGAAGATCCTCTAGTTAAAGTTTTAGGAACTAAGCACGGGGGACGTTGTGTGACAGTTTCAAATATCATAGGTAATGAAAGTTACAAAATAGTTTCTTTGTATTTTTGTATTCATATTGATGTATTTTTTGATATTAAGTTTTTATGTTCAATAAAGGTTCATGGTGGATTGTTTAAAGGTGGTAGATGAGTTACAAGAGACATACAATTAAACTTGAACCAGGTGAGATCCTTAGTACAAAGAAGGGAGGGGAACCCAAATATCCGTGTTGGTTGTGCATCTAATTGATCATGTATTGATTATCCACCAATCAAGGTAATATATTTATAGGTTTAATTATAAGGTTATATACACACAGATAAGCATCTATTTAGTAATAAAATTGTATGGTTTTGCAGAAATTGACGAGATGTGTTTTACTATATGCGCAACAAACTGGTTTGAAATTAGAGGTTGCTAAAGGATAGGTGTGGCCAACTTTAGAACGATCTTACATGGGAAACCCATAAGCGCAGGTTGTGTCAAAGTTCAAGTAGATATCATTATTGAAGGTCGTGAGAAAATACCTGTCGTTGATTTGACACGAACTGATGAGCTTAGTTTGGTTGGTGATATGCCTCATCAGTTTCTTCAATGGCCAAGAGATGCATTAACAATATAATTGTTTATATTTTTTGTTACTTTTTTATAATAATACTTAGTTTAATATTTTTTTATTATGTTATAGCTTGTGAATCAAGATGCACTATTTAAATCAACAAATGACTCAAGAAAGGCCTTGAGTCCCGATTCATCGAGTCAAAGAGGTGCCACATCACAAACTAACATAGATGACTTTACAACGAGTTCATGTTATCGACCACATGTACTTTATATTTATTTTGGTTTTGTATTTCTTACATTATAATAAATTGTTTGTATTTTAGATGGAGCCGAACGATGAGTATCAAGTTCAAATGCCTATTCAACAACACATTGATCAGAATGGGTTTATGGATATGGTAAAACATTAATGACAATTTTCTATAACATCCACACACACATAGACTTACATATAAATATATATAAAGTACTAATGTTTTAATAATCGATTCTTAGTTAGTGCAGATGCATCAACATGAACAACCCCAAAATATTTGTCAACAAGCAATGTCAACCACTCTTGCTTCCAATCCTAATCCACCTGTTATCTCTTATGTAAATTTTGCTTTCCAAAAAATAAAAAAAAAGATCTTGGGTGATAAATAATATGGCTCAAATATTATCAAGACATGTTGGTGATAGCAACTGGATTATAACTTATTCATCAGACGGAATGTATCGTGACAGGGTTGAATTTTGGATTTCATATGAGGAGCTTTTACAAAATATTCATTAACGGCTACTTTGATATCACCATTATACATTGGTTTACAATGTAAGTTATTATTAGTTTCATATGATACAACAACATTTATATACACAATTAAGTATTAACTTTATTGTGTTTATTTTACTTGATTTAAGGTATTTTTATGAGTTGGACAATTCAAACCGTGCTTTCTTTAATATGGGCAATACCACAGATCAATAATGCCTGAATAATTCTCATGGCATTCAAAAACATATATTAGATATATATGCGCTTCACCGAGACAAACAACTTTTTGTGCCGGGTAATATTTAGTTTTGATCTATACATACACATAGAAATATATATATAATTAATTATTCTATAATTTGTTTTGTAGTTTCCATTGGTTGCTAATGATTATTTCTCCTGTAAGTTTCTGTATAAGGCTGATGCATGCAAAATATACAATTACATCCAAAAGTCTATCCTGCATGTATGCACATAAGTGCTAACTAGAATGCTTCGGAAGTTTCACACTCAACCTTAGAAAATATTCTAAGTGTGAAATCTTCTAAAGCCAAGACCAACATCTTTCGAAGCTTAAAGTGAAGTCTTCCGAAGCTTCAAGGACAAATTCTTCTCAAGCCAAGAAGTGAAGACAAATTATCTTCCGAAGACCTTTGAAGACATGCTTTTATCTAATGTACTTTACCATAAAGCTGGACCACTTTTTTGCTGCAACTCTGTTGACTCACCAACTTTCACAAGTTGGTGAAAAGGTCCATCCTTTTGGAAACTGTACATTGAGTTCTTGAGTCCTTTACTTTCTACTTAATGTACTTTTATCCTTTTTGTAATATATTAGGATGTGAGCTATGGTATATCATAGTCACTAGTCAAAAGCCTTTTGACTCTACATTGATTTTGTTGTTGTCTAGATCATGTATCCGGTTGGCCTTCAAAGTATAGCCTGCAATAGGATGTATTATCAGTATCTTATGTTCTTGTAACTTATCTTTATGCTTGTACACTTGCAAAAGAACTTGAGAGAAATATACAACATCCTTAAAAACCAAAATACTTGTGTTGTTTCTGTTCTTGTTCTATCTCATATTTGCTAGTGTTCTACGTGTCTATCTAGTGTTAACAGTTCCCTATTTAATCTGTTAAGTGTTCTAAACAAACTCTCCTCACTGTGTGTTGTGTTGCAACTCCCTTAAACAGTCTTGGAATTGGTATTAGAGCATTCTAGGCTCTTGATTGTAAGATCTCACCAACTTAAGATCCCTCACAAACACAAAACACTTAACATCTCAAATGGCAGCTATCACTAAAGCTTATATGGAAACTGGAACCATGACAAAGTCCCCACTGATGACTCCCGAAGACTTTGACACTTGGTGCCAAAGAATGGAAGGTTTCATCAAGAATGGAATCTATTGTCTCAGGACCTTACATACCAAGCACCTCTTCAGCTGTTGCTGGAGATGGTATGATTTTAAAGACTGTGGTTGATTACTCTGACGAATACAGAAAGAAAGTAGAGATTGATCAGAAGGCCATGACAGTCCTTCAAACTGCTATTCCAAACTCCATATACAAAGGCTTCAAGAAGTGCAAAACAACTAAGCAGTTGTGGGATGCACTGAGGTTGATGTATGAGGGGTCAACCAAAGCCAAGGAGAACAAGAAAGATCTCCTGAAGCAACAGTTTAAGAACTTCACCTTTAAAACAGGTGAGACCATGACTCAATGATACTTCAGGTATGTTAAGATTATGGACCTTCAAGTGGATATTAGAGTAACTCTTTAGAAAATGGACATTGTAAGAAAGTTTATGGCCTCTCTTCCTAGGAAATGGACACATTACTGTGTGGTTATCAAGAGGACTAAGAACATTAAAACTCTCACCCTGACAGATTTGTATGGTATTCTTAGTGGATACCAGATGGAGATGAACATACAAGGTTCATCTAGTAACTCTAGCAATCAAATGAGCTCAGCCCTGTATGTGATTGTAAGGGATAGCATAGAACCTCAACATCATCTTATATGCTACCCTGACAACTCACAAAAGGGTCCTTTCGTCACCTTCCCGGAGACACCAAAAGCTACACTCAAGGAAGCCCATTCCAAGAGACAAGCTCTTCACATGCCTTTATGTCTTCTGATGAAAGCACAGACAACTTTCTATTCACCCTTGAAGACATGGACTATATCCATACAGATGATCTGGAGTACATGGAAATAGTCGAGTAGATGGCTCTTCTTACTCATAGAGCCAAAATATTCTACAAGAGGATAGAAAGGAAGTTTCCAAGCATTACAACTAGTGAAAAGTTTGGGCTGGATAAAAACAAAGTGAAGTGTTACAACTATAACCAAATGGTACACTTTGCAAGATAGTGCAAGGCACGGAGGAGAAATAGTGTCCAAGCACAAATCAGACCAAAGTACATTGAGAAAGCCACCCAGAATGAGAAGCCAAAGCAGCAAGCTACAATTATTATTGAAGAAGGAGGCTTTGACTGGAGCTTTTAGGTGGAAGATACATCTCCAAACCAAGCACTGATGGCTGACCATGATGAAGCAAAAGTATTGGAACATCTCTGCACACCTGAATGTATTGCTAAAGTTAATAGATACATGTCCTACAACTTAGAGATGAGATATGATCTTGAGTCTTGGAATATATTAAAATATAATTTTAAAAGAGCTAAACATGACTATAAGTTAAAGATAGAGGACTTAGAGAAACCATTCCAACTATTAAACATGAGCTCACAAATTACAAGATTCAAATCAAAGATCTCATAACTAAGTTGACTGAGTGCCAGGATGAGCTTATGATCAGCAAAGCCAGGTCAGAAAAATGTGTTCTTGAAGAAGAGACCTTTAAAAACATTATATCCTCATCTTTGCATGCAAAAGTTTATTATCAGAATAAGCAGGGACTAGGATCTAGTGAGATAACTCCTCCACACACCATCTTGCTGTAAGATCTCCCAGGTGTGGAATTTGTTGAGCTTCCTCTCATAGACCCTTTAACTGAAGAGAACGAAGAAGTGATAGTGGAGAATGCATTTGAGAAGAGTGAAGAAGAGGATTTTAAGAATGATCACTATCCTTCTGAAGAAAGTAAGAAGACTGGGATAACCAAGTCTATGAGAAAAAACTTGATTAGGAAGAGCAAGAAAAAAACAAAAAAGGCTCAAGAGATCAAGGCCACCTTCAATTCTAAATAGTGATATTTAGCAACGAGTTCAAACACACTTAGTTAGATTTACCAGTAAATTTTACGAATGATTTAATTAAAATATTTAAGTGTTAAATGTCATATGTTCGGGTTCTGGTCTAACAAAAGGACTATTATTAAATGTTCGGGCTCAGGGCTCACGAGTAAAATTAACACTAATTGTTTATAAGGATGATTAGAGATCAACCCTGATCACCTTTTTTTTCTCAACCCACCTCTCTGCTAAATAAAGGAGAGATTTATCTTCAAACTTGATCCACTCCAGAAATCATATATTTTTAGATTAAGGCCACAAGAAACCAAAGGAGGGCAGCCTTTTTTTTGCACCACAATTCCATTCTGATGCAGCAAGAGCAGCCTCGTTCTCATCTTTTGGCCATCCCGCAAACAACCGTGCACAAATCTGAGATCCCGATCACGACTTGCCATGCGCGCCACCTAGCCACGACTCTTGTGTCTCAACTCGTGTTCGTTTGTTTCTAGCGTTCAATTCGTTGAACTCTCGATGTCTCAAACGATTAATTATTAAATGCCAAGGTATATCATCATCTCATCTGTATATTATAATTATGTATTTGTATGTATTTGCATGGTTTGTATCCCAGATTCTATTCGGTTCACTTTTTCTATTTGTTCATTAAATCCGTTGCATTAACTACTATTAATCTGATTAATAATTATAAAAAAATATTTTAATAGATAAATCTAATCAAAATACCACTAAACCCAACATCCATTACATACACTAAGGAGTTGTTTGGTAGTATATTAATAAGTTTCTTAAAATGTTACCTCTAAGTTAGTCGGTGTAGAGCGTGTTTGGTTCATTTAAAAGTCATCCTTTAATAGTTCATGAATTCTCTTAGCGAGTAAGTTTGAAAAACTTGCTAAATGATTTTAAGGTTACCTCTTATTTAGTGTGGCATGTTATCGACTCAACACAAAGTTACCAAACAACCAATAATATGTCTTTATTCGTCTCTCATCTAAGAAAAAAATGTGAAAAGGGAGACGAGTGTTTTGTTATTTAAGGATGTTAGGGTTTTAGACGTAAAAAAGATTTTGTTTCCATTTTTTTTAACATTGACTAATATTGTAAACTCAATTAATGTTAACAAAAACTAGTGCTTCCTCTCAATGCGCGTTGCGTGTGTGATGAATAGGATAAATCAAGGCTCAGGACCGTAAATGGGAATCCAACCGGGCCTTGTCCCCACCACCATCTCTACCATTACAACTACATCAAGTGCAGGCAAGCCACCGCTTTCGTCGTACTAGTGAATAGAACTCAAAAGACCCGTATAAAAGGGACACCGGAGACAAAAACGTGAATATACAGCCACATCTACGGCAATCGTAGAAGGGAGACAGAATGACGGTCCTCGACGTTGCAGTCAGTACCATCACACATGTCAACAATATCTCAACTATAAACAAGCAATGGAGTCAGCATCGTCTCCACCGCCACCGCAACCCATGTTGCACTCAATCGTAGACGGGAGACAGGGCGCCCGTCCTCTACATTTTATAAACCACTATTCATATGGTTACAAATTAATGGTATGTAATGTGATGAAGAAAAATATGATTAAGTTTAGTTTGGCATTTTATTTAGGTAAGATCAAAAATAAAAGTAAGCAATTAAAATAGATATACAAACAATATGTTGATATCAAGTGGTCCTGTTGAAGTTTCAACGTTTATATAATGGTATGGATTTAAGAGTAAATATGTAGGATGTGTGTGATTTTGTCGATAAAAAGGTGAAAACGAAGACAAAATTCGTGAATATTAGTCGATGAAATGTGTAATTTTAACTTGATCAAAAGTATGATTTAGGTAATTTACACTAACTTTGGTGATGGTCATCTATAACTTAAAAGAGTTGTGAGGTGTCAATTTAAATCCTTTGGCAAGTTGCTTCATATCGTTTTATATATGTTTGTGTTAATACCTAGACTTAAATTGAAGCTGGTTGGGTCACAAACTAACATTAATAATAAGCCCAAGTTGTGGGCTATAGGCCCACAAAAACTAATGAAAAAGACTGATGATTGAAGATCACACACCAACTTTGGTGATGGTCCTCTTATATTTCCATTATTCCATATGTGAAAAACAATATAACCTTTCAACATTTTAGAATAGATATTTCAAATTAGAACGGAAATAATCAAGAACCACAAGCATTTCAGTATAACTTTATATAGGATTTCACAAACTAATGAAAAAGACTGATGACTAAAATCATTTTGCCAATGAACTAGGAAAAATGGTATTTTTCTATCTATGATAATGTTTGTCCTTATGTACAAGAATACGTCTAGAAAAGCTAGTTTATCTTATGACTTATAGAAAGAATTTTTTTCATTATAATCCCACTCGGGTCACTATTGACATCGGTATCACCAAGATTTCATCACCGAAGTGAAACTAGGCTCGAATATCCTTTGACCCGTGGCTAGTATGTGACGAGGGTCAAACTCCATTTTTCTCTTGTAAATTTGTGGCCATTTTTCTCCATAGTGATCCATCCACTCTTGTTTAGTGGTGTAATGTGGCAAATATTGTTTAATACCGATCTTTTGTTCTTCACAAAATTTTAAAATCCGACGGTTCTCATCACTCAATCGCTCTAATGTCAATGCTTCTTCACCATTTTGCAATGCAGACCTCAGCAACGCTACTAAATAAAACACATCCTCATTTGGTGTCACCACTGACGTTTCTTCATCCCACCTAACGTACATAACAAAGATTTAACACGTAACACATATATCGAATACATATAACTAGACATCTAATAATGCATAAAGCACAAGTCATCAAAGGGTCCCACATTCTAGATCTCATCCAACATGCATGGTCAAAGTACAAAGTCATGATTCCCATATGTCATGTAGATGTGCATGAAACACCATTATAATACATAACATCATATGGATACATGGATGAATAATATATGCTTACTTGTTTTTGTTCATGGGATAGATGAGGATGGGCCCACTAGTCTTATTCCCCAAAATACCCTTGAAGACTCCTTGGTCAAAGTCAGCAATTCTTGATTTGGGTACAAACAAGTTAAGCCATGGGTGTGGTACATCCCATAACCCTTTGGACCGGAGTTTTAACTCGGCCTTGTGAACCCGGTCCAAGAAATCAACATATGGGAGGTCAGTGGTGAATACTGATGCTGGTATATAGTTTAGTTTCTTTAACAAAGCTTCCACTTCCTGAATAAAATAAGCAAAACTTATTATATAAAAATAATATTTTAACACCAAATTATAGAACAGAAAAGTGAATAATAAAGCCATAAAACACTTCTTTTTATAACTTGAGTAACCTGCTTTTAGCTATATCCTGCATTATTAGCTGCTAATTATTTGGTGAGTGGATGACATCGGTTTTGTACAAACAATTCGTTATTAAAATATTACTTATGTTTGTCGTCAATCATCGTATCAAATCACATAAGATCTCCTGTGTTTTCTTGCGCCAAGTTTGTTGTTTTTTTTTCAAATCTGAAAAATAATCATTTTCTTAAATATGTTATGCAATATAATATTGTCATCATGACACTCGTTAACCATAAGATATATTATAAAATCATGTATCTAATTTTATAGTTATTTACGTAACTATTAGTTTTTTTAACATGCAATATAAAGTTCCATTTTTACATATAAAGAAATCAGAACCTCTCTATATGAGGGTCAAGATATATTTACGTATAGTAAGAAAATACCTGAATTGAATTTTTTTTAACATGCAATATAAAGTTCCATTTTTACATATAAAGAAAATCATGATCACATCTATTAAAATCAAATGTTATAAAAATTCACGCCTTTCATATTTTTCCTGGACACAAGACAAATAGACGGGTCCAGTGAATTTGATGGCCGGAGAGTCAATGGGGCCTCTTGACCCTCCTTGTTTCGCCATTGAGACTGAATACATAATTGTTTGACCATAACAAAGTCTCCACATTACTACTATATGTAGCACGAGTTATTAATTAATGCCACACAATTAATACATAACCGTAGGCGTATATTATGAGATATTATTGTTGCAGTACGTACCTGATTGATGGTATCGGGGTCCGAATGATGGTAGTAGTTCTTGGTGATTTCTAGGCAGTACAAGACGTTGCCACCGGACGAAATGGAGGAGATTTTTACAGGGTTGCTAGGGGAGAAGAAGGAGGATCTCCAGTTGTTGATTAAACCTCCATCAACGATAACAAAACCCTCGACGTAGTCAAACTTCTGCGAGTTTGGTTGATCATGGAGGGAGATGAGGTACTCTTGATCATGGGTAAAACTCGAGAAGTTTGAATATAGGACCCGTATCCATCTCACCTGTTAACATATAACACGTACACACAGTTCATTCAAATATTACAAACAACTAAAAGTGAGGTAAAATTCGGGAAATTTAAAAGTTTTGTTTTTGGAGATTTAGGTAGTGTGTATGAGCTAGAACAAGTATGAGATTAGTTACGTAAAATTACAAGACTTTTATTAGATGAATCTCGTGCGATTACTGAAGCATGCATACATGTCTACCCAAAGCTACTCCTAAATATTTTCTATTAGTTTGAATAGTTCATGAATCATAACACAAGCCTTAACTAGAAAGAAATTAAAGTACATATGATTTTTCTTTTTAATATTTTTGAAGAATTAAGTAGTCGGTATGAGCTGAAAAGCTTGAGAAAGTGATGTTATGTTTGTTATGATGAAATAAAAAAATAAGAGACACGTCAATAGCAGCGTCAACAGTTTTAATTGGCTGGAAAAACCCCAATGCTATGGACCACTAAATCACTGCTTGTTTTTCATGAAAATTATTGTCTTTGAAATCGACAAATTCACACAAGTTTTTGTTTTTGTTTATAAAATCCGACTTCAAATTATGACCAATTATATTATTTATCGTACAAATTAATTTCGGTGATTCACACCAATCAAAATTTCAATTAATAGTTGTAAAAGCAAAATAAGAAACTTTATGTTGGCGTGAAAAAAATTCTGATTCTACACCTGTATTAATAATTCTCATATATACCAGTTTAAAAATAATATATTTATAAAATCTTTTATATATTGCTAGAGAAAGACATATATACCCTTTGAGGAGAAGGTTCCAATGCAATTCGAGCTCTTGTAATGATCCCAAATTGTCCCAAACCTCCATAACCGCATGAAATAACTCTGAGTTTTGATCCTCTGAGCAAGTCACCAACTCCCCTTTTCCTGCACTTGCACATATCACACACATTATTAATAATCCTTACAAACTTAAATACCAAATATCCAAATTTACATACTTCCATCAATATTTACAAGATCTTCACTAATAAATCCAAAAACATCCCTCATAGGAATATCTTGTATCAATAATCTTAGCCCACACTCAGTTAAGATGATACACACAATAAAGATAAAAATAGAAACATTTCAGATTTTGTTGTGAGTTTTACCCTAAGAGGGTTGGGGACGGTTAAGGAACAAATAGTTAGACCAAATTGAGATAACATTTATCCTCCTAAACATAATTATAACAAAATAGAAAATATGTGGCATCGAATGGGATATTCTATTATTATCATTAAATCCTGCATTGTGCAGCTTTTATTCAAGTAGGGGTGATTAACAATAGTAGTTTAGGTGACCGTCAAAAACAATAAGTCCAAAAATATTATAAAAAATAAAAAAAGCAAACAACGCAAACTAATGAATTTGAAAATCATGCATGTAATATTGTAATGTAACGTAATATAAGATTATAAATGTACCGGTGACGACATCGACTTCATGAACATTGCTAATCTGAGGGCCATGGTTGAACGCTTGGCCACTAATCCCCGCATTAGAGATTGTACCTCCAACAGAAAGGTACAAGTAGTCAGTCCACGACTTTGGCGCCAGTCCATACCTTAACGTATACCTGAGCACATCCACCCAAAGCTCTCCGCCCCACACGTCAGCATACATCATCTCCTCCGACACCACCACCGTCGCCGTCGCCGGAGCTCCTCCGCTCATCTGAATCACCACTCCTCCGGCGACCTCCGACTGACCGTTGATCGAATGCCCGTGGCCTCGCGCCGATACCGCGAATCCGTGAGGCGATTCGTAGGCGAGTTTCACGAGGTTTTCGACGTCCGCGGCGGAGAACGGGCGGAGAACGGCGGCCGGAGAGTTGACGATCATGTTTCCGAAGTCCGACGAGGCTGATCGGAGGTCCGTACGGTTGAAACTGATCGGAATTTCGGTTCCGATGAAGAGGAGGTCATTAGGGTTTAGTGTTAGTCCGACGATCACGATTAAGCGGCAGATTGCGGTGAGCATTAGGAGTTTAGGCGCCATGGTGTTAATTACGGTTGCGTTGCGGTGGCGTTCTGGTGGTGTTACGGTGGTGGTGGTGGTGGTGAATAATAATATAGTTTTTTCTTTTATATAAAAGTTAGAGAGTGTGTGTGTGTGTGTGTGTGATTAGCGGTGTTTGCGGGGATGGAGATGTGTCGAAGAAATATGATGCAGGTTGGGTATTTATAGGACACGGGAAAAGGAAGCGAGTGTTTGGTGCACACTGGAGATACAAGTCACGTGGGAATATTTGGGTAGCACGTGACTCTTTCTGACTTGTTTTTTTAATAACTGATGATGATGATGATTATTATTATTATTATATTATTATTATTATTATTATTATTATTATTATTATTATTATTATTATTATTATTATTATATTATTATTATTATTTGTGTATAGATAGTGGTTTTACTCGTTATGTTATGATGGCTTACTTTAGCCACCAAAAGGGAGAACAAAAAACCGTGCTTTGACTCGTTTTGTTATATTTAGATTTTAGGCTAATTATTAGATGTGTTATATTTTAATTTGATTATAATATATAGTTAGCATGTGATTATGGGAGAGATCGATGAATAATGAAATGATCATTTTATGAGGGAATAAGTTAGGGAACATTAAGATTTCTAAACATAAAATGGGTAGTCTAGATTAGTCCAAGCATCTAAATCCCATAATTACAAAGTCGATAGATGTGTATGGTCAAGCTTTGAAGGTGCAATGTCTTGCTCAGAAAGTGCATTGTTATCCGTTAGTTTAACTTTTTTTAATATATATTGAGTTTGCATTTTTATAAGAATTTACTTTCATCATCCCGCTATTTGATATAAATATTCAATATTCCCCACTATTTCATCACTATCTTCATTGAAGTGATGAGGTTGGTGCTACATGAAATTTGGTTTTAGGTTTATGGAATACACGAAATAAAAAATGAAGGAGAGAAAACAAAGGACATAATTAAGGGAAAGGATTTTTACACATGTGCTTTTCCTAAGAATAAAACCAAAAAATTTAGTTTACATATTTTCTATTTCTAAAACATATATATTTATCTATTTTCTAAAATAAAAAAAGTTGTTATATAAATTTCTTACTCTTATTTTTTACTAAAGGACTTTTGAATATTGATTCCACTGTATTGTAACTACTTAAATGTGCAGCTTATTTTTTCTTATTTGAAGATATAACTTTAATTATCGGTGATTTAATTTTCAAAATAAAGTTTTAACCTTTTGTATTTAGAGATTTACTTTTGTTGTTTTTTATATAGAAGGCTCACACTTAAAAGATATATGTAATTGGTAGGTCTTATAAAAGGAAATATGTATAAAGTTTTTAGTAAAAAATAAGAGTAACATAGTAATTCAAATGTTAATTATAATCATAATGATAAAATATGTAATATATTTGTTTTAAGAATGAAAAGTATGCAATTAATTTTTTGATTTAAATGAATATGCAATTAATAAACTTAAAAGAGGAAAATATGTGAAAGCCTTGATAAGAACAATATATGATGTATTTTGTGTTCTCATGTGTTTGAAAGAACGAAAAATACATAAAACTTTTTGTCTATTTAATTAATACTTTCTCTTAAAAGTTGTATATTTTAAGAGTTAAGTTAGGAGTAAGACTATCAAAATTTTCATTTATTTTCAACTTCTTTCTAGAAAAGAAATCTTTTCCTGTTTTTTTCAGTTTCTTTTACTTTTCTCTTAAAAAATAACCAGAAATACAATGTCGAACTCTTTCCTCAACAAACTTAATCGTGGGGAAGCAGATAAATCTAACTATTCAACATTGGTGAGCAGCATGAAATCTTCAATTTACCCTACATGAGATCTAGGTTACGTACATAAGACATCAATTATGCTAATAAAATAATATCTCACAAATACTTTTCCCCTATATATATATCATGTTTCCGAACGGAACTGAAATAATATAATGTGTTCTCTCAAGTCTCGTCACATTTAGAATATCTTTAAAGATTATTGATTTGACTATAATAAATCTTTGTATAGATAAGTATCTTACCAAATATTAAACAAATAACTAAAGTCCTGAATCCAACACTTAGTCAAGATACTGCAGTTATAAAAATAAAGTTGCTATGTTTAAATTCAACTTATTATTATTTTTTCAGCCGTAACGGAAATATATATCAACAACATAAAGTTTACGTATACGTATGTTTATATGACTAAAACCAAATTACAATTATATGTTCATACTTTGCTTGAAAAGGTTTAAAATTATTGATTGCACGCAATATATGTTTGTATTTATATAAATGTGAACTTATCCTTAAGAGATATGCTTTCTAAGAGTATATTAAGAAATGAGGACCACGATTTTACATGGATGAATATATTCTCTTATTTGATTGTTGCTTTTTTATAGTTGAACTAGTAATTTACCCACGACCTGTTGTAGGTTACATAATTACATTTTTTTTTAGTTTTTAGGTTTTAGTGTTTACATACACATGCAAGAAAGTAAAAAGAAAAGGCGTTTGGATTATTATTTTAAATGTTCTTTTTCCCCCTTTTTTTTCTTTTTTAACTATAGTAAGAACCATGATTCTTTTGATTCGGACAGACGGGCTTGTTTGAATAGTAGATAAAATACATTTGAAATATTACTAAAATTTAAATGAAAACTTAAGGAAAAGAAATTTTCCTAATAATTAATTAAATATTATACTTCTTCCAAATTTGTAAAAGTTAATGTGTTACTAATCACGTTAAAGTTGATAAGTTTTATTAAAGTTATATATAAATCTCTAGAATTTGTATTAAAAAAGATGTATTAAAAAAGACTATGTAATATATCATAAATACACAATATATAAATAATCATTATTATTAAATTTACAACCTTACATTTATATAACCTACATAATACAAAGTTCTCTAACCTAATAAGTTGTATTTAAAAAATTAAGGAACATGATAAATTATACATGAATTACAAGGTTTTATAAATGTATTACTTTTTAAACCTTTTTATAAATAATGAAAACTAAATAAATGAACAAAGCTAAAGTAAATAAAAAAAGAAGAAGGTAAAGGTAAGAAATAAAAAAAATATTTCTTTTCCTTATGGGGTACTTATAAAGAAAACTCAAAAACGCCTTTGAAATAAAGTAAAAACTGAGAAAAAGGGTTTCGAAATGTAAATTTTATTTGTGACATTATAACAGTAGATAGATTGAGTATATATGCTTGATTTAGAAATCAAAAAACCTATATATAGAACTTTTTCATTTTATGATTATTAGATTTTAGGTGAATAAATATTAGCTTTAAAAACCCGTGTATTATTTGATGATAAATAGTTAAAATATAAATCTGTATAATTTTAATTGTTTATAAGTGTAGGGGGGTACTTGTTACATTTCTAGACCTCCTAAGTTTGTTTTTCTCATATCTCTCTTTTATTATATAGTTACTTAAATTAATTTCAATTGTTTATAAGATGAAATATATTTCTAATAAATTAAGAAAAGATGTTTTTTTATTATTTTATTTCTAGAAAATAATTTTTATAAAGCAAGAGTTTTTCAAAAACATCAAGCACTAAATATCTTAAAATTGATGTTTTTAAAAGTAAACTTTTTTTATAAACTAAAAATACTTAAAATTAGGAGTTATAATAAAAAACTTTTAAAATGATATTTTAATAAGATTTATTTTAAAAAATGGTTAACCTGTTTTGGAAAAAAAAAATTAAAAACTAAAGTTTAAAAATTAGTATTATTATTTTATTACTTAGTTATCACTTATAATTTTTACTCATATGTAATTTTTATCTTATTATAAAATATCATTTTATACTTCATAAACTTTCATTATAGTTAATAGAGTTAATTACCCAAATGGTCCATGTGGTTTACTTAGAATAACAGGTTTGGGTATTAAGGATTTTTTGTAACAATTAATTATGTTTTCAGTTTGTAACAAGTTAAGGTATTAACACTAACAGACGTTAACTTTTCAGTTAAATCTAAGAGGATTTTTGTCTTTTTACCTTACATGGACTATTTATGTCATTAATACATAAAAAAGATTGTTTGTGTAACTTTTTATATACATATAAATATATGAATGCGCACACGCGCGCGCGCGCGCGCACACACACACACACACACACACACTTTTCTCATGTTTAGAAACTACTTTCACCGCCATCACCATTCCCGCCGCCCCTGCCGCCTACGACCATCCCGTACCGTAGCCCCCACCGCTGGAGATCATCCCCACCGCCCCCACCGCCTACCACCAACCATGCCGCCCCTGCTTCCAGTGAACATCCCTGCCGCCCCACCGCCTATGACCATCCCCACCGCACTATCATCATTATCTCACAAGATCCCCTTCTCTCTTTCCCTTGTTATAGCATTATTGGTTGGACAACAGTGCACTAACAGAGGGGTAGGCTGATTTAGGGTGGTGCGGTGATCGCTTGTGGGTGTTTGTGATCATGTGGTGGTTTAGATCTTGATTACGGTTTAGATTTCTTCTAAACATTGTTGATTTATTGTGAGCAAAAGAACGAAAAGTTGATTTGTTGTGACCAATACTCAATTAGGGTTTAGATCTAATTAGGGGTGTTCGTGGGTGTTCGGTAGTGGTTGGTGGGTAAGAGGTAAGCTGATTTTTTGTGACCATTGCTTGAGCTAGAGGTAAGATGATGATGGTTAAATGGTGATAGATGGAGGTGATGTTAGGTGGATGATGGGTAGATAGTCAGTGATAGAGATAGATGACGGTGGTGAGGAAGATGTACAAGGTGGTGCCCGGTGGTGGTGGCCGATGCAGGAGGGCGGTGTTGGCGGGCGCTAGTGGTGGTCGACAGTGGTGGTCGCCCATGATGGTGGGAAATTAGTAAAGGTGTGATCATATATATATTATATATATATATATATATATATATATATATATATATATGTATACATGTATATGTATGTATGTATGAATATATATTAAATTACACAAACAATCTTTTATTTATATTAAATGACACAACCAGTCCCTCTATTAATACAAATAGTCCTTGTAAAGTGAAAATACAAAAACAGCCTTAGATTTTAACGAAAAAGTTAACTTCTATTAGTGTTAATATCTTAACTCATTACAAATTGAAAACACACTAACTAAACCTGTTACTTTTTTGTTTAGTACCCAAACCTGTTATTTAAGATAAACCATATGGACCATTTATGTAATTAACTATAATTAATAATTATATTTTTTAACTCGTGTAATACATGGGTTTACTAATGTTAGTATTATATAAATAGCAATCAACAACTGCAGGATCGTTGAAGGGGGTCAGTTACAACACAAACACAAAGAGGAGATTAACTAAACTTAATCAAACAGTAAACTGGATTAACCAAGGTAAGACACTAAGAACACAAGTAATATAAGAGATAGAACACAAAGAACACAAGTATATGGTTTTCAAGAATGCAGTATATCGCTTTCTCTATGCTTTATTACAAGTGTTACAAAGCATGTTTCAAAGATACAAGAACATGAGATACTTATACTACATCCTACAGCCGGCTATACTTTGAAAGCCAGCTGGATACAATTGACTAGACACAAAACAAAATCAATTGTAGAGTCAAAAGGCAGATTGCCTTTTGACTAGTGACTATGACATGCCATAGCTCACATCCTTATCTATTACAAAAAGGATAAAGTACATGAAGTAGAAAGTTACAGACTTAAGACCTCAATGTACAGTTACCAAAAGCATGGACCTTTTCACCAACTCATGTAAGTTGGTGACCTTACAGAGGTGCAGCGGAAAGGTGTCCAACTTTATAGAAAAGTACATCAGATAAAGCATGTGTTAAAAGTCTTCGGAAGAAATTTGTCTTCATAAGTTGAAGCTTCGGAAGACTTTGTCTCTGAGGCTTCGGAAGACTTCATATTTGGCTTCGGAAGATATTGGTCTTGGCTTCGGAAGATTTCACACTTAGAATATTTATGTTGCATGTGTGAAACTTCCTAAGCATTCTTCTTCATAGTACTTGTGCAGCATGCAGGATAGACATATGATGTTTAGGTTGTATCAACCTCTTCATTAATCTCTACAAACTCCCCCTAGTCTGATACTATCAAAACACTTAGTAGACTTCAGAAGTCAATAGTCCTCATTTGGATGATCACCAATCCTTTCTTCAAAAGGTGATCAGGATCCTTCACACTATCAAAGTGTCTTCTCATATCAAAGAGAGCATGTAGAGGCAACTGAAACATATCTTACCATGTGTAAATGTCTTCAGTTCCTTGATCTCTAATGACATGCCATCTTTCTGGATTTGTGGTGTATGTCCAAGACAAGATGGGTCTTCCTAATGCTAGAGGAGCTGTTTGAATTGGAGTTGATGTAGCATCCTTTGGCTTTACAACCTCAAGATGTTCTGACTCATCGTGGGGTTTAGAAGAGGTGCAGTCTTCTTCTTCTTTGGCTTTGGTTTAGAAGTCATCCTTTTTTTTCTATTTACAGGTTTTAACTGAGAAGACTGGCCTACAGTACCAGATTGATCTTCATTGTCTTTCTCAGTTGGGACTTCCTCTCTCTTAGGCTCAAAAGGAGAGGGAGGTTGACCCTGTTGTGGATCAGAAGATGAAGCTTGCTGAGTTTCAGTAGGAGGTCCAGGTTGTGTTATCTCTGGTTTTTCAACCTTAACCTCCACTTCAGGTGGGGCTTGACTTGGAGTGGAGTGTAAGTCAACGAGCTCTCCACTTTTGATCTTTTGCTTGATCACCCTAATATGCTCATCCATAATGGATAGAGACATGGGGCCAAGTCTCCTTCCGAAGAATCCATATAGCTTCAAGAAGCTCATCATCCTCTGCATATCAGCAGACTTCTTCATGCTCTTTTGAATGATAGCTCTTGATTTTGTAGATTCTTCCCTTAGCTTCTTCTTAGTTGTCTTTCTATCCTTGATTATCTCAAGTTCAAGCTGTTTTAAGTACTCAAACTCAACATAGTCATAGGACAAGGGAAGGAGTGCATCTGCCTAATAGAAGCCTGTGGCACTCAGGTAGTTAATCATCTTTATCCTCTCTTCTTCTTTGTCTACCTAAGGTTCTTGTTGAACCACATCTTCTTGTGCAAGACTTTCCTGAACTAGGGAGAGGGTAGGAATATCCTTGTACAGTCTTTTTCTTCTTCTTTCTTCTTTGACTTGTACTAGAAGCTCTGCATCTTCTGGCTCCTTCTTCTCCTTTGACCTTTCCAGGTCAACTAGTTCATTCAACTCTTCTAAGGGGAGAGAGATGACACTGTCTATGTCATAGTTCTCTGTCTGTAGGTAATTTATCCTGACTGCTCTCAACTCATCATTTTATGTATTTGGTCTAGGGGCAACCCTGATAGCAGACTCCATGAGTCTTGAAGACTCAGCAGAGGAACTTTCTCCCCTCAGCCTCTTTTTCCTCTCTCTTTTTTACCTCCTCAATCTCCTCAGATGTCATCTTTCTTTTCCCTTTGTCACTCATAGACCTTTGTGACTCAGGGTGGAGAGAGCTTTGGCCTTCATTGCTTGTTGCAGCATCTAAGCTCCGGCCAGAGAGAGGTTGAGAAGCACCTTTACCAGCAGGTGTCTCAATAGGAGTGTGGATCTCTGCAGCAGTTGATGATGATGAGACAGGGGTCTCAGGTTCTGCCACTAGGCCTTCAATCAAGGTTTCCCCTATGAAACTAATCTTAGGGTCTGCCTCAACATCCAGTTGACCGATGGCATTGCCTGATTGCCTAAGTCTCCTTCTTAAGCTGAACTCTACAGTGATCCTGTCTTGGATTCTTTGAGCCAGTCTGTCAGCTTGTCTTGATTTGCTTGGGTTGACAAGTGGCATGTTGACTAAATCCAGACCTTCATAGTAGTTCAAAGTCTGAATATTGAAGACTTCTTGCTGTCCTTGAACACTTATGATGATTAGGGCTTTCCTGATGTTGTCATACCTCCACCTAATGATGTGATTGGAAGATGGTGAAGATGACATAGCCCTTGGTATCCCATCCTCAAACAGACTCTGTATGAAGGAGTCTATGTAGTCCACATCAATGTGAACTTGAGGAGGTTGCTGAGAATGCACAATTGCAAGTGAGGATGGTGAGTCCTTAATGTCCATTATCTCTGAAGAACTCTCAGGTTCTATGGCTGTAATAACTTTCTCCTCCTTTTTGTAGCATCACCCACTTGCATAGGTGAGCTGGAACATAGGTCAATCACATCCACAGGTTCTTGTGTTCCTAGTTGAGCTCTTCTTAAGGGTCTCCCAGCTAGTTTTTCCTTAAGATATGAAATCTCAAGTTGCTGATCATTGATCCTGTTATGTAAGGTAGTTACCTGAGATTCAAGGTGACTAACCTTTGAAACTAAATAGGTGCATGTTTTAGTCAGTTTGTGCACCTTTAGTCTCAGATTCCCCTCATCTTCATCAGAAGACTCATTGGGGGATGAGATGATTGGACCAAAGTCCTCTCTCTCACCACCAGCTTCAGGTTCTTGGGTGCTGGTTTTCCTCTGCTCACTGGCAATCTCAGTTGAGATTTCAGTGGGCTGAGTTGCCATGGTTGAGGTTTTAATGATGTAATCATTTTCAGAAGTGAGAGCCTCTTCCATATGGACATCCGAACAGGTTTAGAAGTGTCCACCTCAGTTGTAGGTGACTGATGTGGGATAGATATAAGAGACTCAGGAGCATTCATATCTCTTTGAGTAGGAGTAAAGAAGAGAGACTCATTATACTCACTGAAACTAGATCTTCATCAGTATAAAATCAAGGTTGGGATATGGTTGGTTGAGATCTATAGGCTGGGGATGGTAACTGTCCCCTGAAGGTTGATCACTTGAGTGTTGAGACTCAGAGTGATGACTTAAGGCAGTTGGGCTAATGAGCTCATCAGGCTGAGCATGAGGAACCTCAGCACTGATTCTTGGAGAGATGGGAGTGGTCTGCTCCTCAGGAGAAGTGGGAGCTCCGGTGTCCACTTCTTCCTGTATGGGTGAGTATATGGAGGCCTCCACAGACTGAATAGCCTGAGCAGGGATTCGTTTAGCTTTTCTTTGGTAAGTGATGGTGATTTGAGGCTGTGTGGGTGGTTGGGAGGTAGCAGGTGTGGGCTCAACACTAGCTTGTGCTGCTAGGTTGTCACCTTGAGCAATGAGCTCTAACATTTTTGGGACTAGGGTTGTTTCTACCCCAGAGAAGCCAATAGTGGGCTTTCTTAGTATTTTAAAGATGTCGGGCTTCATCTGTCCCAATTTAAGAATGTTACCTGTTTCCTTCAACTGTGAGCCCAGTTCACAGTTAAGAATGTACTGGACATCTCTAGGAAATAGGTAATATTCTAAGGAGTCTAAATTAGCAAGTAAATTTGTATAAACAAACTGAGAATACCTGAATTTGACCCCCTGAACCATTCCATGGATTATGAAGGAGAGATCCTCAGGAATCTGGTCCCATCCACCATGCTTGTTTGAAAAGCTGTGGATGACCACATGGAGCAGGAATCTCCACTAGGATGAGACCTTCCCTTTTCTAAAGGTCTTTACAGAGAAATCTCCCTCATATCCCATCTGCTCAAAGGAATGATTGATAGCTTCCTTTGGAAGAACACCTCAGCTTTTGTGAAGTGGGTTTGGATCGATAAACATCCGAGCATGTTCTTGACGGAAGGATAAACAAACAGCACAAACCAAGAGACAAACAATAATACGAACTATAATTGAATGGTTTCATTGATAAAACCTAACGATTACAAGCTCGTTACAATATAAGAATCAAGATTCTTGGCAAGGGGAAGATCGAGCATGATCTCCCCTCTCATCCGGTAGCCCTAGGCCCTGGGCACTCTCTCTCTAAAACCCTTTAGAGAATCCCCTCCTCTCTCTACACATTGAAACTGGTATATATAGGCCTCGGACCATATTAGATGCGATGGGCCCATTCGTGCGATTGGACCATGCGTATGGTTCAATCGTACGACTGGACCATGCGTATGGTTCAATCGTACGACTGGACCATACTTATTGTTCAGTCTTACGAATGTTCAAATCGCATCTCTCAGTCGCACGACTGGTCCTTAGCATGGCTCAGTCGTACGACTGAGTCTCATTCACATATGCTCCTGCGAATGACCCAGTTTCATGTGTTTACAACATATCAGGTGTATTACATTAAGCCTAGACTATTCGACAAGCGACGGACACACTATATATGACTATATATGCTCCAACAAATTCCCCCTTGGGCGTTGCTTGCGAATAGTAGATAACACCTCTTACAATCTTCAGTCAATCTTTGCTCTGGTTGCCAATATAATCAAATGAAAACCATATTAGCCAACGTTGCCGATCCGTCAGGTTACTACCACATCCCTAAAAATGAATTTAGGAACAATAGCTTTCGGTTTACTTTGTAGAACACTATCATAGCAGCAAGATTCCCCATATGATTGAGAGTTTTCTAGAAAATGACATGAACAGTTTTCTATTGCTTCAATCTTCACACAGGCTAACCTGATTAACATCAACACCTGCAGAAATTCCCCTTCACATTCAGCATATCCAATATATATACATTGTGCTCTCTTGGCGTCTTCACACGATGTATTGGCAAAAGGTTGAAGGTTCCAATTCACAGCTGACAATATCAAACAAATCAGCATGCACGTAGATTGATCATCAGAAACTTGCTCACATCATCACTTTCTGATTGGGTCTTCAATTCTCAATACATGGATTCCCCCTAAGAATGAGAATCCCCTCTGTGCGGATAAATATAACTTGATTGGCCCATAAGTAGTCAGATGCTCCTGACTACCCCACAAAATCACATCGACTGCTGACATCTTCTCTTCTCTCTTTCGTGTTCCAATTACATTCACCTATTCTGGAAGTCCGACGAATCATGGGGTATACATCGAACTTATTTGACAAAAAAACCTCAGGGTGAATATGCTTTGCTCATCCTCAAATCTGTGCAAGAAGCTATTCCAGATTTTTTTTGGTCTGTAACAAATGCGGATGAGTCAATGCGGATGGCTCATTCGTGTGATTGAACATACGACTGGTCCAGTCGCAGGACTGAACATACGACTGGTGCAGTCGCACAAATGATCCATTCGCATGGTCCAGTCGCATGAACGGGTCTGCACGCAGATTTTCAGATCTGCAGCCGCCAGGGCTGCCCAAAACCCTAATCTGACGAATTTTACATGAACCGAGACAAAATAGACATCGTCAGATTCGAAGGGGTGATGGGAACGTGGTTTCGAGTGCAATTTTAACATAGAATCAACACACATAACAATATTTGAGCAAAACATGAAGAACACGAAGTGGGTTTAACGTCAAGATTTGAATTTTGATCTAGAAATCAAGAGCTCGGGTTGCTAGAATGATTGTTAGATCATTCCAGCAGTAACCGACTCTGATACCAATTGTGAAGTGGGTTTGGATCGATAAACATCCGAGCATGTTCTTGACAGAAGGATAAACAAACAACACAAACCAAGAGACAAACAATAATACGAACTATAATTGAATAGTTTCATTGACAAAACCTAACGATTATAAGCTCGTTACAACATAAGAATCAAGACTCTTGGCAAGGGGAAGATCGAGCATGATCTCCCCTCTCATCCGGCAGCCCTAGGCCCCGGGCACTCTCTCTCTAAAACCCTTTAGAGAATCCCTCTTCTCTCTCTACACATTGAAACTGGTATATATAGGCCTCGACCCATATTAGATGCGACTGGGCCCATTCGTGCGATTAGACCATGCGTATGGTTCAATCGTACGACTGGACCATGCGTATGGTTCAATCGTACGACTGGACCATGCGTATGGTTCAATCGTACGACTGGACCATGCGTATGGTTCAATCGTACGACTGGACCATACTTATTGTTCAGTCTTACGAATGTTCAAATCGCATCTCTCAGTCGCACGACTGGTCCATTAGCATGGCTCAGTCGTACGACTGAGTCTCATTCACATATGCTCCTGCGAATGACCCAGTTTCATGTATTTACAACATATCAGGTGTATTACATTAAGCCTAGACTATTCGACAAGCGACAGACACACTATATATGACTATATATGCTCCAACAAATTCCCCCTTGGGCGTTGCTTGCGAATAGTAGATAACACCTCTTACAATCTTCAGTCAATCTTTGCTCTGGTTGCCAATAGAATCAAACAAAAACCATATTAGCCAACGTTGCCGATCCGTCAGGTTACTACCACATTCCTGAAAATGAATTTAGGCACAACAGCTTTCGTTTACATTATAGAACACCATCATAGCAGCAAGATTCCCCATATGACTGAGATTTTTCCAGATAATGACATGAACAATTTTCCATTCCTTCAATCTTCACACAAGCTAACCTGATTAACATCAACACCTGCAGAAGTTCCCCTTCTCATTCAGCATATCCCAATATATAGACATTTTGCTCTCTTGGCGTCTTCACACGATGTATTGGGCAAAAGGTTGAAGGTTCCAATCCACAACTGACAATATCAAACAAATCAGCATGCACGTAGATTCATCATCAGAAACTTACTCACATCATCACTTCTGATTGCGTCTTCAATTCTCAATACATGGATTCCCCCTTAGAATGAGAATCCCCTCTGTACGGATAAATATAACTTGATTGGCCCATAAGTAGTCAGATGCTCCTGACTACCTCATAAAATCAGCATCGACTGCTGATATCTTCTCTTCTCTCTTTCGTGTTCCAATTACATTGACCTATTCTGGAAGTCCAACGAATCATGGGGCATACATCGAACTTATTTGACAAAAAACCTCAGGGTGAATATGCTTTGCTCATCCTCAAATCTGTGCAAGAAGCTGTTCCAGATTTTTTTTTGGTCTGGAACAAATGCGGATGAGTCAATGCGGATGGCTCATTCATGTGATTGAACATATGACTGGTCCAGTCGCACGACTGAACATACGACTAGTCCAGTCGCACAAATGATCCATTCGCATGGTCCAGTCGCATGAACGGGTCTGCACGCAGATTTTCAGATCTGCAGCCGCCAGGGCTACCCAAAACCCTAATCTGACAAATTTTACATGAACCGAGACAAAATAGACATCATCAGATTCGAAGGGGTGATGGGAATGTGGTTTCGAGTGCAATTTTAACATAGAATCAACACACGTAACAATATCTGAGCAAAACATGAAGAACATGAAGTGGGTTTAACGTTAAGATTTTAATTTTGATCCAGAAATCAAGAGCTCGGGTTGCTAGAATGATTGTTAGATCATTCCAGCAGTAACCGACTCTGATACCAATTGTGAAGTGGGTTTGGATCGATAAACATCCGAGCATGTTCTTGACAGAAGGATAAACAAACATCACAAACCAAGAGACAAACAATAATACAAACTATAATTGAATGGTTTCATTGGTAAAACCTAACGATACAAGCTCGTTATAACATAAGAATCAAGAATCTTGGCAAGGGAAGATCGAGCATGATCTCCCCTCTCATCCGGCAGCCCTAGGCCCCTGACACTCTCTCTCTAAAACCCTTTAGAGAATCCCCCTCCTCTCTCTACACATTGAAACTGGTATATATAGGCCTCGGCCTATATTAGATGCGACTGGGCCCATTCGTGCGATTGGACCATGCGTATGGTTCAATCGTACGACTGGACCATGCGTATGGTTCAATCGTACGACTGGACCATACTTATGGTTCAGTCTTACGAATGTTTCAATCGCATCTCTCAGTCGCAAGACTGGTCCATTAGCATGGCTCAGTCGTACGACTGAGTCTCATTCGCATATGCTCCTGCGAATGACCTAGTTTTATGTGTTTACAACATATCAGGTGTATTACATTAAGCCTAGACTATTCGACAAGTGACGGACACACTATATATGACTATATATGCTCCAATAGCTTCTTCATCATCCAGCTGAAGATGCCTATTGATGATAGCCGGAGTGATGAAGATTGTTCTCCCCTGCACTGTGGCAGACAGTGCCTTCTCCCCATCCATAATGACCTCTTGGCAGGTCTTCCAGAAATCAAGCAGCTGATCCTCATAGAGAGGAGGATCAATGGTTAGGGAGGTGAAGTAGTTTGATAAAGCTAAGAAACAACAAAGCTTTGAGAAATGAGGATCTTTCTCAGAGCTTAACAGAGCAACCTGATTGTGTTGCCTGTGTAGCTGCATGGTAAAGTTGGGATCATTTCTGTGAGCAAGGTTGGCCATTGTGAGGTAGCTTAAAGATGAAGAAAGAAGGAAGAAAGAAATTTCAAAGAGAAATTTGGGTTTTTAGGTTTGGAGGAAGAACAGATGATAGAAAGAGGGGGAAACCGTTGGGTTTATATGTGAGAGGGATTTCAGATAAAGTTTAATAAAAGAGGATAAACTTTGAAATTCGGATGTCGGTCCCACCTCTGAAAAAGTAGTTTACTTTTGCTCAAAAAGTATTTTCTTGGAAGTCAAAAAGCTTCCGAAGGTTTATTATCTTCGGAAGTTTTAATTAAAAAGCTTCCGAAGCTAAAATAACTTCGGAAGAATTTCCTGAGAGTTTTGAGAATTTTGCTTCGGAAGAGAAATTGAAACTTGAATGCTTTGTATATAAAACAACAAAGCTTCCGAGAGTTAATTTTGCTTCGTAAGTAAATGGTTCTTGAAAATAAGTAATTGTCTAATACAAGTATTTAAGCTTTGGAAGATAGATCTGAGAACTCTTCCGAAGGTAAAATTTTCAGACAATTATTTATTTTGAAGGCATGATTTGCTTCCGAAGTTAAAAGCATAACTTCCGAAGTATCAGAAATTTCAAAAATCTAAGGAAGTCTTCAAAAAGAAATTTTCATCCAAAGAAAACATGAGCTTATGAAAGTGATGAACTAGACAACTTAGGACACACATATTTTAAGAAATAATAAGAATTAGTTTTAAGAAAAACCTACTCAAAGTTAATCATCCCAATATAAGATATTTAAATCTCTGTTCATCAAAAGCCTTTGTAAACAGATCAACATATTGTTCATCTGTGTGAACTTTGACTAGTTTAATTAATGCTTTTTCATAGTTATCTCTTATTAAATGATACCTGATATTGATGTACTTTGTCCTTGAGTGCTGTCTCTATGATTGAGATAGCACTACTGTTGTCTATATGAATGGGAGTCTCCTTGAAGTTTAACCCATAGTCCAGCATCCGATTTTGAATCCAAAGCACTTGAGCATAGCAGCTTGCAGCAGCAATGTATTCAGCTTTAGCAGTTGATGCAGAGAAACAGGATTGTTTCTTGCATTGCCATGAGACAACCCTTCCACCAAGGAATTGACATCCCCTAGATGTAGACTTTGCAGTCATGTTGCAACCACCATAATCATTATCTGTATAAGCATACAGATTGAAGTTAGGATTCTTAGGGTACCCTAAACCAAGTGTTGATGCACCTTTGAGGTATCTTAAAATCCTCTTGACAGTGATGAGGTGAGACATCTTAGGGTTAGCTTGATATCTTGCACAAATGCATGTAGCAAACATGATATCAGGCCTGCTAGCAATAAGATACATAAGAGACCCAATCATAGCCCTCTATATGTGCTCATCTACACACTCCCCCTCAAGATCAGGTCCAAGGGAGTGGTTTCTAGCTATGGGTGTCTTAGCAATCTTACAATCAGTCATGTTGAATCTCTTGAGTATGTCTTGATCATACTTTGACTGACTTATGAAGATGCCATCTTCAACTTGCTTCACTTGAATTCCCAGAAAGAAATTGAGTTCCCCCATGGCACTCATTTCAAATCTGTCTTTCATCAGCTTCTCAAAGTCTTTACAGAGCTTTGGATTAGTTGAACCAAAGATGATGTCATCCACATACACTTGAACTAGCAGTATGTCATTTCCCTGTCTTTGATGAAGAGAGTTCCATCTATAGTACCTCTCCTGTATCCATGTTTACAAAGATACTCAGATAGTGTCTCATACCATTTCCAGGGTGCCTGATGCAGCCCATAGAGAGCTTTGTCAAGCTTGCAGACATAATCAGGATGATCAGGGTCTACAAAACCAGGTGGCTACTTGACATATACCTCTTCATCAATCACTCCATACAAAAAAGAATACTTCATATCAAGCTGAAAGACCTTGAAGTTCTTGGATGCAGCAAATGCCAGGAATATCCTAACAGCTTCTAATCTTGTTACTGGAGCAAAGACATCAGTGTAGTCAATCCCTTCTTGTTGTGTGTATCCTTGAACAACCAATCTAGCTTTATTCTTGATGATGATGCCTCTATCATCTTTCTTGTTCCTAAAAACCCATTTGGTTCCAATGGTAGTCTTCCCACAAGGAAGAGGACAAAGGTTCCAAACTTTCCGCCTTTTGAATTAAAGCAGCTCTTGTTTCATAGCTTCAACTCAACTTCCATCCTTTAGAGCCTCACCAACTTTCTTTTGCTCTATCTGGGATAGGAAACAAGAGTGAAGACAAACATTTGCTTCATGGGTTTGTCGTCTTGTCCTTACCCCTGTGACAACATCTCCAATGATGTTTGTGGTGGGGTGAGACTTGTGGATCCTAAGCTGAGGGATCACAGCAAGTTGCTGAGAGAGATCTAAATTAGAGAAATTTAGATCTGGCATAGATGTTTCTTCCACCACATCAGCACACTTTTCAAGAGAGACTTGATCCAAGCAGTGTGTGACATCATTGATGTTCTCATCTATGGTGTGGTTAGTGGCATCAAGAAATTCTTGGTCACTGTCATCACCACCATTGTTGTCTTCCACAATTGAAGTGTTATTATCTGGTTGTGGAGCCTCTGAGCTGGAATTTGAAGGCACCCAGATGTATCAGCTGAGTTTGTCATTGTAGTGTTAATAGAAACCTCATTAGCAGAAGTAGTTCCAATTGGAGCTGAAGATGTATGACTTGTAGGTCTTCTTAGCTCAAATCTTGGATCAGGATCACCTGTATTTAAATTTTCTGCAGATCCTAAAACATTCTCACAAGATTTGTTAAAACAGCTGGTAACTAAGTCAAGATCAAATAACCAATCCAGACCAGAACCAGCAACACAGATGTGTGTTTATTGAAAGTCACGTTGGCTGACTCCTCAACAACTTTAGTTCTGAGATTGTATACTATATATGCCTTAGCTTGTGAAGAGTATCCAATAAAGTGTCCATCATCTGATTTCTCAGCAAACTTGGCAATTTGATCTTTGGTATTCAAGATGGTGCAAGGACAACCAAATGACGTGAGAAAACCAATGAAAGGTTTCCTCTTGTGGCAAAGTTCATAAGGAGTCTTGCCATGAGTCTTAACTAATAAAACTCTATTATGCACATAGCATGCAGTGTTGACTGGCTTTGCCCAGAAGGTGATGGGCAGCTTAGAGTCAGACAACATGGTTCTTGCAGCTTCAATCAGTGTCCTGTTTCTCCTCTTAGCAACACCATTTTGTTGAGGAGTCCTGGGAGCACTGTATTGTCTTGTAATACCCTTTTCATCATAACATGTATCAAGGAGTTGGTTCTTAATTCAGTTCCTTGATCACATCTTATGACCTTGACCTTGTGATCAGATTGATTATCAATCTTTAAGATTAAATTCTTCAGAATCTCAAGAGTCTCATCCTTAGTTCTAAGAAAGAAAACCCAGGTGAATCTTGTAAAGTCATCTGTGATCACTAAACAGTAAGAGGTCCTTCCTAAACTCATTACACTGGTGGGGTCAAAGAGATCCATTTGTAACAAGTGTAGGGGTGTAGTGATGGAGTTCTTTTCCTTAGGCTTGTGAGATACCTTATGTTGTTTCCCTTTCAGGCATGCAACACAATGGTCATCACTTGTAAACTATTTCTTTGGTATTCCAGTTACCAAATCATTTTTAATTAATCTATTCATGTTCTTAAAGTTTACATGGCACATTCTTTTATGCCATAAGAAAGACTCATCACTATTAGCTTTAGACAAAAAGCATAAAACTTCTCTAGAGGGAGATGTTTCTTGCAAATCCATCTTGTACATGTTCCCTTTCCTGGGGGCTCTAAGCAGAATATGCTCACGAGGAATTACCACACCAGGCTTGAGAACAATGCACTCATACTCAGTAAAGAGCATGTTATGACTCTGATCACAAAATTGAGATACACTCAGAAGATTATACCCAAACTCTTTGACAAAGTTTACCTTATCAATGCTGAGCTTACCATTTGTGACCTTGCCCCTTCCAGAAATGTAACCACCTTTATCTCCTCCAAATGCAACTGGTCCTCCATCAATTCTTTCAAAGTTCTAGAGTAGTGACCTATTACCTGTCATGTGCCTGGAACAGCCACTATCAATGATCCCGACATTTTTGTTTGTTTTCAGCTGTCCCTACACAAAGAAAATGATTAGTTACACTTAGAAACCCAAGCTTTGCTTGTCTTGGGCTCATTAACAGAAGGTAATTCAACAATAATAGATCCTATGGTTGTACTAAGAGGATCTTGAGTTATTGTTGATGGAGAATTCTCAGTCACTTGGTCTTTCTTAGACTTCCACACTACCTTTGGAGTCTTGGACTTAACCTTCAAAACTTCGGAAGCTTTTGGAACTTCGGAAGTTTAGATGACTGAACCTTCAGAAGATTCTGCAGACACTGCAGCAGACTTCAGTGCTTCGGAAGAACTCCTTTCTTCCGAGACCAACTTTTCTTCCGAGGGTAATTTTCCACTTCCCTTCTTCTTAGACTTGGAGCTTCCAAAGGAAATAGGTTTTCCTTCCGAAGCTTGAATCTTCTTAGAACTCTTTGAAGTCTTTGTACTGGTCATATGGACAGTACCTTTAGGATTGTATGGACAATCCTTAGCAATGTGAGAGGTACTTTCACACATGACACACATCAATTTCTTTTTCACAAGAGTCTTTTGCTGGGAACAAGACTTCCTTTGGTCACATCCCTTCTCCACCTTCATCTTTGCAGATGCTGAGACAGTTTCTTTGGACTGGGAACTGTTCTTGGAGTTTGATGGTCTAGGTTGTGCAGCAGTGGTACACAGCAGATCAGTCTTCTTCTTGTTACTGAGATGAGTTGAACAAGAACCAGAAGTCTTAGCAGAAGAGTTTTGGTTGTGTTTTCAGTCCTTACCATTTTAAACCCTGTAGAGATGAAAACTTGTTTCTGCTTAGAGTCAAAAGTAGCCTTGATCTCTTGAGCCTTTGTTGCCTTTCTTTTGTTCTTTCTCATAGACTTGGTCATCACAGTCTTCTTCTTCTCCTCAGAAGGATAGTTGCTCTTCTTAGAATCTTCCTCTTCACTCTTTTCAGAGGAATTCCTCACCATCTCTTCTTCATCCTCTTCACTTATAGGATCTATGAGAGGAAGCTCATCTTCACAAGTTCCACACCTAGGAGATCTTACAGACAAGATTGTGTGTGGAGGAGCTATCTCATTTGATCCCAATCCCTGCCTGTTTTGATAGCACACTTTGTTGTGCAGGGATGAGGATATCATGTTTTTGAAGGTCTTTTCTTCAAGAACACTCTTTTCTGCCCTGGCTTTGCTGATCACAATCTCAGCCTAGCACTTAGTTAACTTGGTTATGAGATCTTTGATTTGAGTCCTAAAATCTGTGTTTTCATGTTTTAGAACTGAAATGGTTTTCTCAAGGTCCTCTATCTTCAGTTTATAATCATTTTCATACTTTCTAAAATCAGATTTTAAAATGTTTAAGGACTCAAGGTCAGATCTCATCTCCAGGTTATAGGACCTATATCTATTAACTTTAGTAATGCATTTAGGAGTACAGAGATGTTCCAATACCTTGGCTTCATCATGATCTGCCATCAATGCTTGGTTAGGAGAAGCATCTTCCACCTGAAAGCTCCAGTCAAAGCCTTCTTCTTCAACAGCAACAACAACCTGCTGCTTTGACTTCTCATTCTGGAGAGCTTTGTTAGTGTAGTTTGGTCTAGACTGTGTTTGGTCACCATTTGTTTTAGGTGCCTTACACTCTTTGGAAAAGTGGCCCATCAAGTTGCAGTTGTGACGCTTGACTTTGCCTTTGTCCAGGCCAAACTTTTCACTGGTTGCATTGCTTGTAAACTTCCTTCCAGTCCTCTTGTAAAACTTCTTGGCTCCGTGAGTGAGAAGAGCCATCTGCTGGACTATTTCCATGTATTCCAGATCATCTGGATGAATACAAACCAGATCTTCAAGAGTGAAAAGAGAGTTGCCACAACTTTCATCAGAAGACATAAAAGCTTGAGAAGAGCTTGTCTCTTGGAATGGGCTTCCTTGAGTGTAGTTCTCTCTTGGTGTCTCTGGGAAGGTGATGAAAGGACCCTTCAGTGAGTTGTCAGGGTAGCATATGAGATGATGTTTGGGTTCTATGCTGTCTCTTTCAACCATATGTAGGGCTGAACTCATTTGATTGTTGGAGTTGCCAGATGAACCTTGCATGTTCATCTCCATTTGGTAGCCATTGAGAATCCCATATAACTTTGTTAGAGTAAGAGTTTTGAGATTTTCAGTTCTCTTGATCACCACATAGTAGTGTGTCCATTTCCTAGGAAGTGAGGACATAAACGTCCTTACAATGTCTCTGTTCTCAAGAGAGACTCCTCCATCCACTAGGATATCCACAATCTTAACATACCTGAACTACTGCTGAGTCATGGTTTCACCTGTTTTGAAGGTGAAGTTTTCAAACTGCTGCTTCAAAAGATCCTTCTTGTTCTCCTTGGCTTCAGAGGAACCCTCATACATCAGTTTCAGTGCATCCCACAGCTGCTTGGCTGTTTTGCACTTCTTGAAACCTCTATACACAGAGTTTGGAAGGGTAGTTTGAAGGGCTGTCGTGGCTTTTCTATCAATCTCTACTCTCTTCCTATCTTCATCAGAGTAATTAGCCACATCTTTGGGGATCATACCAGCACCAGTAGCAGAAGGGTGCTAGGTATGAAAGGTCCATTCTCAATAGACTCCCACATTCTTGAATCAAGAGACCTGATGAAACCTTCCATTCTTAAACACTAGGTGTCAAACTCATCAAGAGTGATCAGTGGGGACTTGTTCATGGTTCTAATTTCCATATTAGTTCTTGGAAATGGCTGCCATTTGAAAAGTTTAGTATTTGTGTGTGTGAGGGATCTTAAGATGGTGAGATCTTATATCAAGAGTCTGAAAAGCTTTGATACCAAATGCAGGATCGTTGAAGGGGGTCAGTTACAACACAAACACAAAGAGGAGATTAACTAAACTTAATCAAATAGTAAACTGATTAACCAAGGTAAGACACTAAGAACACAAGTAAAGTAAGAGACAGAACACAAAAAACACAAGTATATGGTTTTCAAGAATGCAGTATATTGCTTTCTCTATGCTCTATTACAAGTGTTACAAAGCATGATTCAAAGATACAAGAACATGAGATACTTATACTACATCCTACAGCTGGCTATACTTTGAAAGCCAGCTAGATACAATTGACTAAACACAAAACAAAATCAATTGTAGAGTCAAAAGACAGATTGCCTTTTGACTAGTGACTATGACATGCCATAGCTCACATCCTTATCTATTACAAAAAGGATAAAGTACATGAAATAGAAAGTTATAGACTCATGACCTCAATGTACAGTTACCAAAAGCATGGACCTTTTCACCAACTCATGTAAGTTGGTGATCTTACAGAGGTGCACGTAAAGGTGTCCAACTTTATAGAAAAGTACATAAGATAAAGCATGTGTTAAAAGTCTTCGGAAGAAATTTGTCTTCATAAGTTGAAGCTCTGAAAGACTTTGTCTCTAAGGCTTCGGAAGACTTCATATTTGGCTTCGGAAGATATTGGTCTTGGCTTCGGAAGATATTGGTCTTGGCTTCGGAAGATTTCACACTTAAAATATTTCTGTTGCATGTGTGAAACTTCCTAAGCATTCTTTTTCATAGTACTTGTGTAGCATGCAGGATAGACATATGATATTTAGGTTGCATCAACCTCTTCATTAATCTCTGCAAAAACTAATTAATTTTATTTCAACCCATTATGTAATACATTTATTTTTATTTATGTTTTTATGTTATTTTAATAATTAACTTTCCACCTTCTGTGTAATACACGAGTAACTAAAGCTAGTTATATATAAATCAGTTTTAAAAAAATATCTTTCTACTCTAATAAAAAGTATCTTGAGATGACACATGTCAACACGACAATCATATCTATTTATAAATAAATAATTTTTTATAAAATAATAATTTTGATAAAGCAAAAAATTCTTAAAAAATTCGAATATTTTAAAATTGGTATCTTTAAAAAGTTAAATTTTTAAAACCAAAAATGATTAAATTTGGCATTTATAATAATGAAATTTTTAAAAATAATATTTTTATATGATTGTTTTTAAATAAAATATTATTTTCTGAAAAAATTAATTTAAAAAAAAAGTGATATCATTGTTTTTTTACTTATTATAATCATTTCTCATATGTAATTTCAGTTATATCATATCTTAAAATATCATTTTATAATTAATAAATTTTATTATATTAATATTTTATTTATTCAGTCAGTGTAATAGACGGGTTTACTAAAGCTTATGATATATATAATATTAAATTATTTATTTGAAAAAATTCAAAATGACATGTTAGTTGTAAACGTATAAATAAATTACTATATTAATTACTAACGTATAACTTCTAATAAAACATTTTTTCTTTTGCCACTTGTCATTCTCTTAACTTATGTTTTTACCAATGTTGTTGAGACCGGATCGGACCGGCTGGTCCGATTGGTTCGACCGCGAATCGGTGGCTTGTCTGGTCCGGTGTGGTGTGGTTCGTTTTGAAGTGGTTGAACCGGTCGGTTTGTCCTGAACCGTTGGTCGGATCGGAAACCGGACCGGTTTTCGTTTTTTTAATTTTAATGGGTAAAAACGGGGTGTTAAACTATAAATTAGTACGTCGGATATACAAAAATAGTTAAGTTTTATATATAACTATAAAATATATATATATAATCATATATAATTACTTATATTTAATTACATATATAAATATAATTAAAATATAGTTAAATCCGGTCCAACCGGTTCGACCACCAAACCAGTAAAGCGTCCGGTTCGATGTCCGATCATACTCATAAAAATGACAATGTACAGTGAAAGAACGTCAATTAGTCTTTAATATCAATGATGTTCAATAAATAAGAATAATGTCGGTTAGTAAGTTATATAACATTTGATCCTTCACATCTTGACACTAATATATATTTCGTTTATTTTATTGTAAAAAATATCTATTTCGATATAAAATTTGTGTTTTATCTTCCTATAAACCACTTGATTATTCAAGGGTTAAAGTCCTAAAAAGCAAATTGCTTACAGATCCCCGTTAGTAAGCAATTATGGTTCGCTTGATTGTTGGAGGATCCCTGGACCCTTCAAATCCTATTTTCGTTCCACCCTTAACAATATGTTTGAGACTAACTTGCTCTTTCTATAATTTTAAAAGTTTAGAGGCGGCAATAAAATTTTTGTGAAGCGCTTGAGATTTTCACGTATATGTATCACTAGAAATATTTGAAAATTCTCATGCTTTCATTCCAAATCATTAGATATATATAAAAATAAATGTTTGTTCATCCAAAAACGACATTTAAAAACCTGATCATATAGAGGTTTATCACAAAAATCATCATTCATTTACTACTCGTTGACAAGATGACGATCATATTTGACTCATTTTCATTTCATGCTAAGACGTGGAAGATGACTAACATATGTCATGAACTCCGATGTGAGAACAACTACACTTCTTATTGCCTCGTCAATCTCATACGAATTTAAAGACATATCATTTTCACTAGTTGATGACGATGAATAACTTTTCATTTTTCTAAGCATTTTAAAAGAAAATTTAGAATGATTTTTTGTAAATTTAAAAAACACGCGTTGAGTTTGGGTGTAGTTTCATAGAGAATAAATACTGTAAGGATTCCAACAAATCTGATGCAGTCAAAATATTCAAAGCATCCAAAGTCTTTCTATATGCATGCATTGAAGTACTGAAGTAGAAATGTTTCAGAAGTTTTACACCTCACACCAGAAATACTCTATGTGTAAAATCTTCCGAAGCCAAGACCTATATCTTTCGAATCCAAGACCAATATCTTCCGAAGCCAGATATGAAGTCTTCCGAAGCTTCAAAGACAAAGTCTTCCGAAGTCAATTTTATGAAGACAGATTTCTTCCAAAAACTTTTATGTACATGCTATTATCTAATGTACTTTTCCATAAAGCTGGAGCACCTTTCCGCTGCAACTCTATTTGACTCACCAACTTTCACAAGTTGGTGAAAAGATCCATACTTTTGGAATACTGTACATTGAGGTATTGAGTCTAAACTTTCTACTTTATGTACTTTATCCTTTTTGTAATATATTAGTATGTGAGCTATGACATGTCATAGTCACTAGTCAAAAGACAATCCGCCTTTTGAGTCTACATTTGATTTTGTTGTCTAGTCTTATGTATCCAGCTAGCTTTCAAAGTATAGCCGATTGTAGGATGTAGTATATGTATCTTAAGTACTTGTAAATTTCTACAGATGCTTTGTAACACTTTGTAATAGAACTTGAGAAGCAATATAATGCAATCTTGAAAATCAAATACTTGTATTGTTATCTTGTTTTGTCTCTTTTTTATATGTGTTCTTAGCATATCTCATAATAGTTAAACCAGTTCCCTATTTGATATGTTAATTGTTTTAAAGAACTCTTCTCACGTGTGTTGTTGTGTTGTAAAAGTGTATCATCCCTTCTAATGGTCATGCATTTGGTATCAGATCCTGTAAAGCTCTTGATATAAGATCTCACCATCTTAAGATCCCTCACACACACAAAACACTTAACAACTCAAATGGCAGCTATCACCAAGACTGATATAGAAACTGGAACTATGACAAAGTTTTCACTGATTACTCCTGAAGATTTTAATACTTGGTTTCAAATAATGGAAGGCTTTATTAGGTCTCAAGACTCTAGGGTGTGGGACTCTGTTGTTGAAGGACCTTACATACCAATCACCTCATTTGCTACTGGTGGTGGTATGATTCCAAAGGTTGTGGTTAATTTCTCTGATGAAGACAGGAAAATAATAAAGATTGATCAAAAAGCCATGAAAAGCCTTCAAACTGCTCTTCCAAACTCTATCTATAGAGGCTTCAAGGAGTGCAAGAATGCAAAGCAACTATGGGAAGCACTGAAGCTTATGTATGAGGGCTCAATTGAAGCCAATGAGAACAAAAAAGATCTCCTGAAGCAGCAGTTTGAAAACTTCACCTTTGAAGTAGGTGAGACCATGACTCAACAATACTTCAGGTATGTTGAGATTATGGATACTCTAATGGATGTTGGAGTAACTCTTGAGAACAGGGACATTGTAAGTAAGTTTATGTCCTCTCTTCCTAGACAATGGACACACTATTATGTTTTTATAAAAAGGACTAAGAACCTTAAGAATTTTACTCTAACTAAGTCGTATGGTATTTTCAATGGCTACCAGATGGAGATGAACATGCAAAACACATCTAGTAACTCTAGCAATCAAATGAGTTAAGCCCTTCATATGACTGAAAGGGATAGCATAGAACGTCAACATCATCTCATATGCTACCCTGACAACTCACAAAAGGGTCCATTCATCACCTTCCCAAAGACTCCAAGAGAAAGCTACACTCAAGAAAGTCCCTTCCAAGAGAAAAGTTCTTCTCATGCTTTTGTCTCTGTTGATGAATCCACAGGCAACTTTCTCTTCACTCTTGAAGACCTAGACTGTATCCATCCAGATGATCTAGAATATATGGAGATAGTTTAGCAGATGCCTCTTCTTACTCACAGAGCCAAGAAGTTCTACAAGAGGACAGGGAGGAAGTTTCCTAGCAATGCAGCCAGTGAAAAGTTTGGGTTGGACAAAAGAAAGGTAATGTGTTACAACTATAACCAAATAGGATACTTTGCTTGAGAGTGCAAGGCACCAAGAGCAAATGGTTGCCAGACTCAGGCCAAACCAAACTACACCAAGAGAGCTCCCCAGAATGAGAAGCCAAAGCATCAAACTGTAATTGTTGTTGAAGAAGAAAGCTTTGACTAGAGCTTTCAGGTTGAAGATGCATCTCCAAATCAAGCACTCATGGCTGACCATGATGAAGCTAAGGTATTGGAACATCTTTGCACTCCTGAATGTATTGCTAAAGTTAATATATACAAGTCCTACAACTTAGAGATGAGATCTGATCTTGAGCCCTTAAATATCTTAAATCTTATTTGATAAAGGCTGAAAATGATTATAAGTTAAAGATAGATGACTTAGAGAAAACCATTTCAGTTCTTAAACATGACCACACCAATTATAGGACTCAGATCAAGGATCTCATAACTAAGTTGACTGAATGCCAGGCTGAACTTATGATCAGCAAAGCTAGGGCAAAAAAATGTGTTCTTGAAGAAGAAACCTTCAAGAACATGATATCCTCTTCCTTGCATGCAAAAGTGTGTTATCAGATTAAACAGGTTCTAGGATCTTATGAGATAGCTCCTCCACACACAATCTTGTCTATAAGATCTCCTAGGTGTGGAACTTGTGAAGATGTGCTTCCTCTCATAGACCCTTTGACTGAAGAGGATGAAGAGGATAACGAGGAGATGATAAAGAATGGCTCTGAGAGGAGTGAAGAAGAGCATTCTAAGAAGGGTCATCATCCCCTTAAGGAGAATAAAGCTTTCGGGATGTCCAAGTTCAAGAGGAAGAACTTGATCAGAAGAAGCAAGAGAAAGGCAAAGAAGGCTCAATAGATCAAGACCACTTTTAGCTTAACATAGGAACAAATCTTTGTCTCCGCAAATTTGAAGTGGTTAAAGCTGAGGACATAAACTTGAACTCCAACAATAAACGTTCTAGTTCATGTCTAAGTCATCCCATCATCATGAAGAAGGCTGATAAGTTGTGCATCACTGCTGTACAACATGAACCATCAAGCTCCAAAGGTAGTTCTAACCTCACAAGAATTGCCACATCATCTGAGAAGATGAAGATGGAGAGTGAAAGTGATCAAGTTCAACCTTGTTCACAAAAGAAGACTCCAAGAAGGAAGAAAATGGTCGGTGTTATGTGTGGGAGTACCTCTCATCTTGCTAAAGATTGTATCTATACTCCAAAGAGTACTCTCCACATCACAAAGAAAGAAGCTTCTAAGAGTTTGGAGAAGAAGAAGAAAGCTTCGGAAGGAAAATATCTTTCCTTCAGAAGCTCTAAAATAAAGAATAAGACAAGTGGAAACTTGCCTTCGGAAGAAAATTTTGTCTCGGAAGAAAGGAATGCTTTCGAAGTACTAAAGCCTGCTGCAGTGAAAGCAAGATCTTCGAAGGTCCAGTCATCAAAACTTTCAAAGTTAACAAAACTTCTGAAATATTGAAGGTCAAGTCTAAGCTTCCAAAGGTGGTGGGAACGCAAAGAAAGACCAAGTGACTAAAAGTTATTCATCAACTTCAGCCAATGATTCATCTAGCATGACTATAGGATCAATTACTGTTGTATTGTCTTTAACTTCTTATGATGAGCCTAAGACCAATGAGGCTTGGGTTTCCAAATCTAACTAACCATCTCTTTTGTGCAGGAACAACTCAAGACAAACAAAAATGTATGGATAATTGACAATGGTTGTTCTAGGCACATGACAAACAATTATCACTACTCAAAAGTTTGATAGAATTGATAGAGGACCAGTTGCTTTTGGAGGAGATGCTAGAGGTTACATTACAGGAAGGGGTAAGGTCACAAATGGTAAGCTCAGTATTGAAAAGGTAAATTTTGTCAAGGAGCTTGGGTAGAATCTTCTGAGTGTATCTCATTTTGTGGTCAGAGTCATAACATGCTCTTTACTGAGTACGAGTGCTTTGTTCTCAAGCTCGGGGTGGTCATTCCTCATGAGCATATCTTGAGCCCCCAGGAGAGGGAACATGTACAAGATGGATTTGCAAGAAATATCTCCCTCAAGAGAAGTTTTATGCTTTCTACCTAATACAAATAGTGATGAGTCTTTCCTCTGGCATAAAAGAATATGCCATGTAAACTTTAAAAACATGAATAAACTTATTAAGAATGATTTGGTAACTGGAATGCCAAAGAAAGAGTTTACAAGTGATGACGATTGTGTGGCATGCCTTAAAGGGAAGCAACACAAGGTATCTCACAAGTTAAAGGAAAGAAACTCCATCACTACACCCCTAACACTTGTTACATATGGATCTCTTTGGCCCTACCAGTGTAATAAGTCTAGGAAGGACCTCTTACTGTTTAGTGGTAACAGATGACTTTACAAGATTCACATGGGTCTTCTTCCTTAGATCTAAAGATGAGACTCCTAAGATTTTAAATAATTTCATCTTAAAGATTGAGAATCAATGTGATCACAAGGTCAAAAACATAAGATGTGATCAAGGAACTGAATTCAAGAACAAATCCTTGATACATTTTGTGATGAAAAAGGTATTACAAGACAATATAGTGCTCCCAGAATTCCTCAGCAAAATGGTGTTGTTGAGAGGAGAAACAACACACTTATTAAAGCTGCAAGAACTATGCTGTCTGACTTTAAACTTTCATACGATGGAAATTTCAAAATTATAAAATCAAACCCGAACTCACTTTAAACTTTCATACGATGAAAATTTTAATATTTAAAATTTTTATTATTTATTTTATTGAATCAAACGCGTTAAATGTGCAATTTAAGCAGTATTGAAAATGTTTTATTCATTTTATCATTTAAACAAAGAATAATAATTTATTTATTTTATAAATATATTTTTTCATAAAAATATAAATCTTTATTTATCATTTTACAATAAATAACTAAATGAAAAAGACTTATTAAAACTTATAAAAGTTATAAAATAAATTTTAATAAACTTATAAAGTTACAAGTCTTATAAAAGTTATAAAGATTTTATAAGAAAATAAATTGTAATTATTCTTTTATCTATTTTTTATTTAATCTTATATTATTTCAAAATCGTAACCCCCTTTTAAAAGACTTGTAAATCACCATTAACACCATTCATAACCTCCTCCTAACCTCAAATATAAAAGCAAGGCTTAGGCCTCATTTTTTATTGCTCAGTCTCTAAAAATCTCACTATGATATGTTTCTTTCATCCATTGGTTATGATCAATTTGAAGAATTTTATTTTACAAGAAATTTCAAGAATTCTTAATACTAAAGTAATCTTTTATTGCTTTTATATTATACATTTTAATCATTCTAACATCCATTATTCTCATGACTTTATGTTCTTACTATTGTTCTTTCTTCTACCAAGTCTCTTTTTATTTTAATCATTATCATTTGATCACTAACATTTTAATAATCACTAACATTATAACAATCACTAACATTCCTAAATCAAGCTAACAACACACTAACATAAACAAAGAATCCCGTTTGCATATGGACGGCTATGCCGCCGCATTCGGTTATTCCACAAGATTATTGTTTTAAATGATGGCTATGCCAAAGTCTTAGAATATTTTTATAACTCAAATGAAGACTAATATACCATATATTGATATAATAAAATGTTCTAACCCATTTCATGCTTTAATGATTTTAAAAGTGCACATAAGTGCCTTATTACAATTCTGGCAGAATATAATCTTATTTTAACCGACCATAACTTGATCATAACAAAATAAATTTGAGTAAAATCAAACTCCAATGTTAAGGTCTTTGAATTATCGTTTCAACGACAGTTTATACATCTTCAAACCCAATTAGACGACTCAACAATAGCCTTCACAAGATAAGTGCGCATTTCAGCACCTTCTATCTTGTGTTGCTTGTTTGACCTATTTAAAAATCTTTTCGTAAAATTGTTTCTGAATGAAAGTTGTCCGAGAGACTTTAATCTAATCAAGTATAAATTTTTAAAATTTTATGAAACCGTTTTCTATTTTTAAAACCTGTTCAAACACATACTAAACATTTTGTCCAAAATCTAAAATTGATGCAATAATCCTTTTTCAATCTACCTTTCAATTTTAATATTCTTTAAATGTCCTAATTTCTTGTAATAAATTCCAACCTCAAGTTATTGTTCTTTTTATCATTTAGGACATCACCTTTGACTCTTGACATTCAAGTTTTCTTATGTACTCTACAACCACCACTATACTTGTGAGTTTTCCATGTGAGTATTTCTATACCCCTTTTTCATATTTTCACACTTTGGGGTGAAACATGTTATCTTATAATCGTTGCACTTGTAAAAAGTTTGATTCTTGTAAACTTATGGCAATTCACTTGTATGTTGTGGTTAGTTGATCTCTGTAGCTACCATGTAATGTCGATTATATGTACAATCATTAACTATTGCTAGCCTGGTGACGTCATAGATCTATGGACCTGACAAGCCTACTTGGTTGATCCAAGTACACTTAGCTAATCATATATAGTTGTAAACGTTTGAGACATGTAAAACTATCAAAGTTTGATTGTGCATTATGCCTTACATCCCTAGTTACTTTGTTCACTAATCTATGACATGAATTGCCATCTTTTATATATTTATGTATTGAAAATTATGGAAATCTCACCAACATTATTGTTGACCCTTTATTTTTAACTTGTTTCAGGTTAATACTTGAGGTTTTTCTTCGTGCTCATATAAGACTTGGACCTAGTTTAACTAAATATGTTATTTCTTTGTTTGAAGCTTTTGTATTGTATGAACTTATTGTCTTGTAATGTTCAATGATTAATGATATTAATATTATTTCAACTTAATTAGTTCCATGTGCTATGAAAAATCATTTCACATTCGTCCGCCCCGATGATTCCGCCGTCGGTTGGGGTGTGACATTCTAGGCCGAGGCAGTCAACACTGCCTGCTATGTGCAAAACAGAGTTTTAGTGGTTAAGACTTATAGTAAGACTCCTTATAAACTTTGGCATAAGAGGAAACCTTTCATGGTTTTCTCAGGTCATTGGATGTCCTTGCACCATTTTAAATACCAAGATCAAATTGCCAAGTTTGCTGAGAAATCAGATGATGGACACTTCATTGGATACTCTTCCTAAGCTAAGCCTTATAGAGTATACAATCTCAGAACTAGAGTAGTTGAAGAGTCAGCCAATGTGACTTTCAATGAGTACACTCCTAGTGTGAAAGGTTCTGGTTCTGATTGGCTGTTTGATCTTGATTTAGTTACCAACTGCTTTAACAAATCCTGTGAGCATATTTCAGGATCTACAGACATACTACCTACAGGTGATCCTGATCCAAGATTTGATCTAAGAAGACCTTCAGGCTACACATCTTCAGCTCTAGTGGTAACAAATCCTGTAAATGAGGCTTCTACCAGCACATCAATGACAAATCCTGCTGATGGCTTTGGAGTGCCTTCAAATTCCAGCTTAGAGGTACACAACTCAAAGAAAGGAGCTTCAAATGTTGGAAAGCATGGTGCTGGTGACAGTGATCAGAAATTTCTTGATGCTAAAAACCACTCCATTGATGAAAACATTAATGATGTCACATGCTCATTGGATCAAGTTAATCTTGATATCTGTGCTGATGTGGAGAGTGAATCCTCATCACCAGATCAAAATTTCTCTAATTTAGATCTGTCCAAGCAACTTGCTGTGATTCCTCAGCTAAGGATCCATAAGTCTCACCCTTCCACAAACATCATTGGAGATGTTGATACAGGGGTAAGAACAAAAGAACAAACCCATAATGCAAATGTTTGTGTTCACTCTTGTTCTTTGTCCCAGATGGAGCCAAAGAAAATTGATAAGGCTCTAAAGGATGGAAGTTGGGTTGAAGCTATGCAAGAGGAGCTACTTCAATTCAAATGGCAAAAGGTTTGGAACCTATGTCCTCTTCCTCATGGGAAGACTACTATAGGAACCAAATGGGTGTTTAGAAATAAGAATGATGATAGAGGACTTGTCATCACGAACACGGCTAGACTAGTTGTTCAAGGATATACTCAAGAAGAAGGAGTTTACTACACAGATGTCTTTCCTCCTGTAGCAAGACTTGAAGCTGTTAGGATATTCCTAGCTTTTGCTACATCCAAGAACTTCAAGGTCTACTAACTTGATGTCAAGTGTGCTTTTCTTTATGGGGTGATTGATGAAGAGGTGTATGTCAAACAACCACTTGGGTTTGCAGATCTTGATCATCCTGTTTATGTCTGGAAGCTTGATAAGGCGCTTTATAGGTTGCACCAAGCACCAAGGAAGTGGTATGAGACCCTATCACAGTATCCCTATCAGCATGGCTACAAGAGAGGTACTATTGATGGAACTCTCTTTATCAAAGGAATAGAAGGTGACATTAAGCTAGTTCAAGTATATATGGATGATATTATCTTTGGGTCAACTAATTCAAAGCATTGCAAAGACTTTGAAAAGCTGATGAAAGACAAGTTTGAAATGAGTGCCATAGGGGAACTCAATTTTTTTCTAGAATTCAAGCGACGCAAGTTGAAAATGGCATCTTCATAAGTCAGTTTAAGTATGTTCCAGACATACTTCAAAGGTTCAACATGACTAATTGTAAGGTTACTAAGACACCCATAGCCAGAAACTGCTCCCTTGGACCTAATCTTGAGGGGGAGTGTGTTGATGAACATCTCTTCAGGGGAATGATTAGTCTCTTATGTACCTCATAGCTAGCAGGCCTGATATCATGTTTGCTACATGCATTTGTGCAAGATATCAAGCCAACCCTAAGATGTCACACCTAATCACTGTCAAAAGAATTCTAAGATATCTCAAAGGTTCTCCATCACTTTGCCTTTGGTATCCAAAGAATTTTGACTTTAATTTGTATGCCTATATAGATAGTGACTATGGTGGCTGCAACATGAATGCAAAAGTCTACATCCGGAGGGTGTCAATTTCTTAGTGGAAGGATAGTTTCCTGGCAATGTAAGAAACAATCCTGCGTATCTACATCAACTGCTGACGCTGAATACATTGTTGCTACAAGCTGTGTGCTCAAGTACTTTGGATTCAAAATCAGATGCTGGACTATGGATTCAACTTCAAGGAGACTCCCATCCACATAGACAACAATAGTGTTATCTCAATCACAAAAAATCCTGTACAACACTCAAGGACAAAGCACATCAATATTAGGTATCATTTGATTAGAGATAACTTTGAAAAAGGATTAATCAAACTAGTCACGGTTAACACAAATGAACAATATGCAGATCTGTTCACCAAAGCTTTTGATGAACAGAGATTCAAATATCTTGTATAAGCTATTGGGATGATTAACTTTGAGTAGCTTTTCTTAAAAACTTAATCATATTATTTCTAAAACCTATGTCTCCTAAGTTGTCTATTTTATCATCTTTATAAGCCCCATGCTCTCTTTGGAAGTAAAATCTTTTTAAAAGTTATTCCTTAAATTTTGAAAATTTTGATCCTTCGGAAGATTTAAAATTACATTCGAAAGAAACTTGACTTTGAAAACAAATATCTACTTAAGTAGTTTTACCTTCGGAAGATATTTCAAAAATTTATTGCGAACAAATTTTCTTGTTGATGATGGCCAGAGGGATAAAGATTGTCCTCCCCTGCACTATGGCAGACAGTGCCTTCTCCCCATTCATAATGACCTCATGGTAGATCTTCCAAAATTTAAACAAATGATCCCCATACAGTGTAGGATCAATAGCAGACAGTGCATTCACCCCTACACTATGGCAGATAGTTTCTCAGAAATTTCTTGCGAACAAATTTCTTGCGAAGAAATTTAAGCTTAAAATCAACTTAAACATTTGTATATTTTATAAGAACAAATTTTCTTTCGAAAGCAATTTCTTTTCGGAAGTTTTAATTCTTCATAGAATAAAAACTTTGAGTTCTAATATTCTTCCAAAGCAAAATTCTCAAAAATCTTTGAAATATCTTGCGAAGTCAATTTGCCTTCGGAAGCTTTTCTTCAAGAACTTCCGAAGCAAAATAACCTTTAGAAGATTTCTCGACTTTTAAGAAAACTACTTTTTGGGCAAAAGAAAACTACTTTTTCAGAGGTGGGACCGACTTTCGGATTTCAAAGTTTATCCTCTTTTATTAACTTTGTCTCCGATCGTTTTCACATATAAAACCAACGGTTCCCCCCTCTTTCACTATCTTTCTTACTTGCACTATTTCTCTGACTTAAATTCTCCCAAACAGCCGTTTTTCTTCATCTTCCTTCACATAAAAGCTTCTCAAAATGCCCAATCTAAATCTCAGAAACAACCATGATTTCTCCATGCAACTTCACAGGCAACACAACTAGGTTGCTCTGTTGAACTCTGAGAAAGATGATAGTTTCTCAGAGATTTGCCGTTTTCTAGCTCTATCAAACTATTTAACCTCCCTTACCATTGATCCTACTCTGTATGAGGATCATTTGCTTGAATTTTGGAAGACCTGCCATGAGGTCATTATGGATGGGGAGAAGGCACTATCTGCCATAGTGCAGGGGAGGACAATCTTTATCCCTCCGGCCATCATCAACAATCATATTGAGCTGGATGATGAAGAAGGTAAGGTGTCCTTCCCAAAGAAGCTATTAATCATTACTTTAAGCAGATGGGCTATGAGGGAGATTTCTTTGTAAAGACCTTCAGGAAAGGGAAGATCTCATCTCAGTGGAAATACTTACTTCTTGTGGTTATCCACAACTTGTCCAACAAGCATGGAGGGTGGGATCAGATTTCTGAAGATCTCTCCTTCATAGTGCATGGAATGGTTCAGGGGATCAAGTTCAGGTACTCTCAGTTTGTTTACACAAATTTACTTGCTAACTTGGACTCCTTAGAGTATTACATGTTTCCTAGATATGTTCAATACATTCTCAATTATGAACTGGGCTCACAGTTGAGGGAAACAGGTAATATTCTTAAATTAAGATAGATGAAGCCCGACATCTTTAAAATTTGAAGAAGCCAACTATTGGCTTCTCAGGGGTAGAAACAGTCTTTGTCCCCAAAATGTTAGAGCTCATTGCTCAGGATGACAACCTAGCAACACAAGCTAGTGTTGAACCCACACCTTTTACTTCCCACCTTCTACTTCCCAACCACCTACAAGACCCAAAATCACCAACACTTACCAAAGAAAATCCAAAGGAACCCTTGCTTAAGCTATTGAGTTTGTGTAGGCTCCCATACACTCACCCATACAGAAGTAAGTGGATACTAGAGCTCCCACTTCTCCTGAGGAGCAAACCACTCCCATCTCTGCTAGGATCAATGCTGAGGTTCCTCATACTCAGCCTAATGAGCTCACAAGCCAAACTGCCTTAAGCCTTCACTCTGAGTCTCAACACTCAAGTGAACGACCTTTAAGGGCAGTTACCATCCCTAGCCTCTAGACTTAAATCACCCAATCCCAAACTTTGACTTCTAGACTGATAATGATTTAGTTTTCAATGAGTACCATGCACCTCTCTACTCCTCCCCTGCTTGAAGAGAGATGAGTGCTCCTAAGTCACCTATGTCTAGCCCACATCAGTCACCCATTACTAAGGTGGATACTTTTGAACTTATTTAGGATATCCATATGGAAGAGGCTCTCATTACAGCAAGTGATTACATCATTAAGACCTCAACCATGGTAACTCAGCCCATTGACACTTCAACTAAAGTTGTCATTGACGGAGGAAAACCAATAGCCAAGAATGTCATGCTGGTGGTGAGAGAGAAGACTTTGGTCCAATTCTCTCATCCCCCTTATGACTCTTTTGATGAAGATGAGGGGAATCTGTGGCTAAAGGTGCAAAAACTATCAAAAACATGCACCTATTTAGTCTTCAAGGTTAGTCATCTTGAATCTCAGGTGACTACCTTGCACAATAGGGTCAATGATTAGCAACTTGAGATATCTTATCTTAAGGAAAATATAGCCGAGAGACCTTTAAAAGAGCTCAACCAGGAGGACAAGAACCTATGAATGTGGTTGATCTGATCTCTAACTCACCTATGCAAGCGGGTGATGCTATCAAAAAGGGGGGAGAAGGTCATCATAGACACAGAACCCGGGAGTTCTTCACATAGCTTGGATAGTGAGGACTCACCATTCTTGCTTGCAACTATCCATACTCAGCAACTTCCTCAAGTTCACATTGATGTGGACTTAATAGACTCTTACATTCAAAGTCTTTTTGGAAGGCATACCAAGGCCTGTATCATCTCCACCTCAAGGAACTTCCAACTACATCATAGGGTGGATGTATGATGCAAACAGAAGAGCCTTTATTCTTCAAAGAGTTCAAAGGCAGCAAGAAGTTTTCAAATTTCAGACCTTGTACTACTATGAAGGTCTTGACCTAATCAACATGCCACTTGTAAACCCAAGCCAATCTAGACAAGCTGACAGGTTGGCATAAAGGATTCAAGATAGAATTATTAAAGAGTTTTGTCTTAGAAGGAGATAAAGGCAATTAGGTAATACTATTGGTCAACTGGATATTGAGGCAGACCCTTAGATTAGCTTCGAAGGGGAAACCTTGCCTGAAGGCCCAATGGTAGAGCCCTTCACTCCCTGTTTTCTTCGCCCCAGAGCCCTCCACCCTCGGCTTCTTACAATCCTTACTTATGTGACCCTCTACACCACAGTTAAAGCACCGGACTGTACGACAGTCCCTTGCCATGTGCCCGCCTTCCCATATTTAAAGCAAAAGTTCGACCCAAACCTACATTCCCCACTATGCTCTCTCCCACACCTACCACACTTCTTCGTACCCACACCCGACGCGACCACAAGGCAGTCATCCACCCTTGCCTTCTTGTTACCCATCAAGGAACCACCTCGACCAAACCTCTTCCCATTCCCGTTTCTATCACCTCCACCCTTCTGACTACCTTCATCCACCACCACTAAAGCCCTTTCGTCCACCTCTAGTTGCAAGAACTCACTTTCGACCTTGTCCATTTCCCGGTGAGGACAAAACTCCTCAATCACCAAATTTTTCAGCTCCGACTATCTCATCCTCCCAATTGCCCTGCTACCCTCGGCTTGGACTATATTGTCCCAACAGCATAGAGCCGAGTCCATAAAAGAATGGGCAACAAACTTTACCTTTTGGTCCTCCCGGCACTCACTGATGTTCAATACAGCTTCCATTTCTCTCACCCACCGGTGAGCAGCAGTAGCAGTGCTGTTTCCATCAAAAGTAGGGGGCTTGCATCGTTGAAATGCCCCATAGTTACAGCCTCGTACCGCCTCCGGTACAGGCTCCTCTTCTTCCTCTTCAACATCAGACATAACTGTTTCGGGCTCTGCTTGCTCCCATCCTTCTGAGGACTGTTTCTCTCTTTCCTTTCCCCTTCCCGTACTGCCTTGATAACTTCCGTCACTACAGACGGTAAGATCGTCTGCATGACCTGATGAACTTCTTCAACAACAGTCTCTTTCACTGAGTCTCTTAAATTGGCACTCTCGTCGCCACCCTCCGGATGAGGGGTCTCTGGTTCTTCAAGAACCACCTTTTCCATTTTGGGTCTTCCTCTCTTAGGTCGCGACGCAGCACCAAGCCCATCACGATCACCTCCACGAGAGGCTTTTGAAGATCTACCACCGGCGATTCACACACACACTGAAAGATTCAAACACCAACACGGTAATTCAAGGGAACAACTCAGTTTATGTCAAGTATAGTAAGTCCCTAATTACAGTGGCCAATTGTGATTAGCTACTTACTTTACTCTTCACATCTTGAGCATTACCTATCCTGATTACATCAGTATTTAAATCCACAAACAACACATAGCACATAACATGCGCACATAATACCGGTTAACTTATGAAAATACCAGATGGCACGTAGCTACTCAGATTGGCATCTCTTCTCTATCCGTCCATTCTCAGTTTAAGTTTAGGTTTATTTTGAAAATTTACCCATTTCACTTAAACTTTGGCTCTGATACCAACTTGTGAGGCCCCATTCCAGGGACGCTTACAGCTGGTAAATCATTGCACATAAAACATACATTTTCATTTATCTTACATAAATATTGCAGCGAAAACATTCAAAAATGACATCTCATTTCATCATAAAAACTTTTGCAAAATATTACATCTTTAATCAATTACAAAATACATTGTTGCATTACATCACAAAAGCATTATATAAATGGATGCCATTCCAAAAGAGCTGAGTAGCTGCCCGGTGCCATCCTCAACAATCATTATCTGCCAACTAGAAACACATCAAAGTCAGCGTTGCTAAGTGAGTTCTTGTTTTATAATAAAACATACTTTTTCTTTCTCTAGGACCATTCATTACATTCATGCGTTCATACAACATACGTACACATAGATAATATTATTATTATCTTCATTATTTGTTCTTACATTCATTACATCTTTTCCTTTCATCAAAACCATGAACTTTACCCTTCATGCTCATGGTACTGGGTCTAAGCCTATCATAGACCTTCATTCACGGTGCCCATCATCTCTGGCCACAATACCTAAGATAAAGTTCAGGTATAACATTGTCATGTGCTATGCCCTTCATGCTCATGGTACTGGACCTAAGCCTATCATAGACCTTCATTCATGGTGCCCAGCACCTATGGTCACAGTACCTAAGGCAAGCAACAATGGTTCCATACAAATGGTCAATCACAAAAAAAGACCCCAATGTGCATCTTCCCGGGGTAGCGAACCCGCACACCGTTGGGCTAACACTTTTAATGGCGTGTCATGAGATACAAGGCTTGCAAGACTTTCTTTACTTTCATCATTCATTAATGCATGCATTATTACTTCATGTTTCTTTTTCCTTATCTTTCGCTTTACGTTACATACTACTTTCATTTCATTAACATAACATGTAAACAACAGGAAAGATAAACATACATCATAATAAGGAGCATATCATACACAGTCATCAGCATCATACAGGGCAACATCATACATACATAACATGCATAATCATGCAACATCATCATCATCATGCCCAACATGCTCTCTAAGGCCTCAACAGTCATCTTACATGAACTTACAGGAATCTTTACGTCAAAACTTACATCTGCACTTTCTCCCGAAAGTCAAAAGTTAAACTACACTTTTCCTGGGGTGCAACAGCCCTATTCGGGCATATGGACACCCTTCAGTCACATGGCCTCCATGAGACTGAACATCATGCGAATGGACCAATACGGATGAACAGCCAATCGTGCGAATAAAACTAGTGCGGGTGGACTCCATGCGGATGAGTCCCATGCGAATGGACCGAATGCGGATGAAACTAATGCGGATGAGCATTTATGCGATTAGGCTCTCAGTTGTGCGAATGAACCCTCAATCGCACCTCAGTCGGCCGTATGGCCTCCATGGGTCGCCTAGCCCTAGCTTGTGCAGAATGCAGTTCATCCCGAACCCAATCTGTCATTTTCGACCTCCAAGCTCATCTAAACCCATTATAAGCCCAAATCAACCATCCTAAACCTTAGGATGCATACCTCAACACCATTAAAGCACACACAAGCTCAAAAGCAAGACCCAAACGAAGCATACACATACCCACACATACACAACGGGTCAACACATACACACTTAAAAACTGATTTTCAGATGTGTTCCAGCCCTAAATCATTTAAAAACATGTAAAAGAGGGGTCCTAGAACTCACACAAACGACCATAATGAGAAGAGCTTCGATTTGACCCGATTCTCAGTGATTTTGCTCACTCGAACCAACCCGAACCAACTTTTCTCCTCCTTTCTCTTCTTTCTCTCTTCTCCTCTTTTGTTTGCTGAAAATGTAAGTGTGGGGAGAGGGTAATGGTTGCCCTCTCCCTTCAAATATCACCACATACCCAACTTCTCTCATTGGCGAGTTTGGTCCCTCGACTTTGGATTTTATTTCTTTTTCTTCCTTCGTCGGCTTCAAAATAAATAAATAACCAGGTGTTACAAGTCCACCCCCCTTAAATAGATTTTTTCCTTGAAACCTATTATTCCTCGAACAAACGTGGGTAATGCTGTCTCATTTCTTCCTCAGTCTCCCACGTTGACTCGGATCCCTTCCTATGCTTCCCCGGTACACGCACAAGAGGAACCACTTTATTTCTCAACCTCTTCTCTTTTCTATCGATGATTGCCACTAGTTGCTCCACATAATTGAGCTGTACGTCTACTTCGATATCCTCTAGTGGAACAATCATGTCTTCATCCACCAAGCACTTTCTCAGATGAGATACATGGAATGTCGGGTGAATTCCACTTAACTCATCTGGTAACCCCAGTTTATAGGCCACCTCTCCTACTCGAGCAATGATTTGAAAAGGGCCTATGTACCTTGGGCTCAACTTGCCCCGCTTTCGGAAACAAATGATACCCTTCTAGGGTGAGACCTTCAACATACCCGGTCACCCACCTAGAACTCAATCGGTCTGCGTCGTCCATCAGCATACGACTTCTACCTATCTTTGGCTGCCTTCATGAAGCCTTGAACTTTTCAAGCTTCTCAGTCGTAGCCTCGATTACCTCGACGCTCCCTAGTTCTTTCTGACCAATATCACCCCAACAGACGGGTGTTCTGCATCTCCTACCATATAACATCTCATAGGGTGGCATACTAATACTAGCATGATAACTGTTGTTGTATGAGAATTCAGCTAACGATAAGTGGTCATCCCAACTTCCTCCGAAATCAATCACATATGCCCGAAGCATGTCCTCCAATGTCTGAATGGTCCTTTCTGACTGACCATCAGTCTGGGGATGGTAAGCCGTACTGATGTGTAACCTCGTCCCCATCGTATCGTGGAACTTCTTCCAAAATTGGATGTAAAGCGGTGTCTCGATCAGACACAATAGACACCGGCACACCATGACGAGTTACAATTTCCTTGATAAACAGATCAGCCAACCTCTCAGATGAATATGTCTCGCGGATTGGTAGGAAGTGAACACTCTTCGTCAAGCGGTCAACAATCACCCATATAGCATCATACCCCTTCGGAGTACGTGGCAGCTTCGTAATAAAATCCATGGTGATGTGTTCCCACTTCCATTCCGGTATATCCAAAGGCTGGATCTTCCCATACGGCTTTTGATGCTCGCCTTAACCTGTAGACAAGTAAGGCATTTACTCACATACTCCACTATGTCACGTTTCATACCGGGCCACTAATAATCCTTCTTCATGTCTTGATACATCTTTGTGGCACCTGGATGAATGGAGTATCGACTCTTGTGATTTGAGCTGCTTCTTAACGATTTTGCTCACTCGAACCAACCCGAACCACTTTTCTCTCTTTTTCTCTTCTTTCTCTCTTCTCTTCTTTTGTTTGCTGAAAATGTAAGTGTGGGGAGAGGGTAATGGCTGCTCTCTCCCTTCAAATATCACCACATACCCAATTTTCTCTCGTTGGCGAGTTTGGTCCCTCGACTTTGGACTTTATTTCTTTTTTTTCCTTCGTCGGCTTCTAAATAAATAAATAACCGGGTGTTACACAACTTGAGCTTGAAGTACTCAAAGAACATAAGGAAACAAAAAGAAAATTAAGTGAAGTTGCTACAAAGTCAACTTGAACATAAGTACTCAAATACACAATACAAACATGCCGGACCAATACTAGCAACAACTAGCTCCTTGGAAATTGTCAAATATTGGCGTTTTATGGTAATGCCTTAGCCTATAACGTCGCCTTAACACCGAAATGGGTGGTGGCATAGGGCGTTAACGTGCATCATTAATGGAGTGAAACTTCCACTAAAGACGGTCTAATACAATACAATATTAATTTTGTAAATAAATAACATACACAGAACTTTATTTGTCTTTTTGTTTATTTTTATAACGATTTATCATTAATACTTAAATGATAAGGATAAATCTTTGTTCATTATTACTAGCTCTAATAGTCTTTTAGCCTAGTCATATATGATGTTTATTTCTATTAAAATGGTTAATTTGAATTTAAGTCGCACAAAGCATGCAATAGGTTTATTTTAGTAGTAGATAATAAGTTTTGTGTGTAATTAGTTCATAAAAAATAGTAAAAACCGAATATAATGATGACATAGGTATGTTATTTTAGTTTTACATAATAAAGTATTATTTATATTTAAAAGATTTATCTTTGTGTTTTCACATGAAACGAAGAAAGCATGCAAAATGCAACAAGCATTTTTTATACAGAGATATATATATTCTATAATTAAGTATTACAATTATGCATTTTTTATTATGCATAATATATAAAAATTGTTAAACCTTTTGTATTTTTCACTTTAATTTCATTATAGTCTTTGAAAGTAAATTTGGAGTATAGTTCTTACACTGATGTAAGTATTACGTTATCATAGAGTGGCCTCACACTAATGTATTTTCCATGTTTACACTATTGTAATTATCCTAATATGGACCTGCATATGTTGCCCTAGTTTCATTAGTGGCTACCATAATGGGACAAGATGATAACATCAATGGTTATAGTAATGTTGCATGATGGTTACACTAATGTAACGTTTGGTTGCATTAATAAAACACAAGCATAATATGGGCAGGTCTAGACAAAAGGATAACACTAAATGTAAGCATGGTGTTTACATCAATGTAAGGGCACACCACAACAACATAACTGTTACTTACATAGTGTAAGAACGTAAGAATCCAACCTGGAAGTTTTTTCGTGAGACTATATTTAAATTAAAGAGAAATATAAGACAAGTTTAATGATAAAATTTAAATAAAAAATAATTAACATAAATTTTTTTATAAAGGTATGAAAAAATTAGGGGGCCTTTTATTTAAATAAAAGTAAAATAACTAATTACTCCTCTAAATAATTTTCACCAATCATTTTCCTTAGATTGAATTTGGACTACTAATTTCAATTAGAAAAATTAAGCAACACATGGGGTAATGGGTTCTACAATTTTAAAGAGTTTTGTTTGATCCAATTCATGTGTGTATGAATTAAGATCGTTTCTTAAGCCTTTATTATTAGGATAATTTGCGTTAACCTATTAAGAACAACTAAAATCATTAATTTTTTTGTTAAAGTAATATTAGTACACATATACAACATTATGTTTCAATTTATACTTGTGTAAATTCACAAATTTAAAAAAGTAAAGACAATTGTAAGTTACACACTTACACTTTTCGTAATAGAGTTGTGAATTTACACATACACACAAAAGAACATAATATTATATATGTATGATATTATTATTTTAATAAAAAAGATATTTGATTGATCTTGATAGGTTAATACAAGTTATCACAATAACAGAGGGTTAACAAAAAAACCCTTATACACACACATATAGTCACAACTTGATGCGTATATAAATGCTACATATGTATATAGTTATGCATCATTAGAGGATAGTTTGATACAAACCATGCTTAATCTAAAAACCATAAGAACAAATTTGGTGTGTTGATTAATTAGATGACAGGCTATGATCACTGCCAACTTATTAGCTGTGTAAAAAGTTAATCAGTAATTATGCTAGTGAGAATAATGGAATGTTACTATTTTGAATCTTATATCAAATAAAATTCCACTAACCTTTTAAGACTAAATAAGTTTTGTATACTTATTATTATTTTAAGAAAATTATACCATAGAAATAATTATTTTTTAATCTTTAATATGGATATAATATTGCTATTTTTAATTTACTAATTGACGCTAAAAAAGTTACATGATACTATGTGTACTCAATGCTATTATATGATATGCTACTTTACAAAGTGTTATGTTTGCATAGTGCTACTTATACAATGTGTTATTTTATAAAGTGCTAATTACATGCTGACACTAAGTGTGTAATTTTATATGGTGTTATTTACACAATGCTATTATCGAGTGCTACTTATACGTCGTGCTACTTTTGATAGTGCTATCTATAACACAATGTTATTGTTTTATTTCATCAATTTTTCATTAAGTTAAATGATTTCATATACAATATAACACAATGCTATTTTTTGTTACATAAAACATTTGTAATAATGATGTTTGTTATTAGAAAAATTAAAATATAAATAATTGTATCATGCTATCATGTAAGTTACATTGATCAATGTCCATGTCCAAATGAGAAGATAAATGAACATTATAAATATTATATCCATACATTTTTTTATTTGCAAATATAGATGGAACATAATATAATTTTTATCAAATTAATTAAGTATCGGAAAAAGATAAAATCAATATTAATTGGTAGCATATTAATAGTAACTTACATTACAAATTACTATATGGTTGGACTCTAAACGAATCGATGAACACGAAAATCAGCATGTTCATGTTTGTTAATGTAATTTAATTGAATACATACTCAAACACATGTTCATTTATCAAGAAAATAAATTTAAAAATAAGCATTTTCTTTAAAAATATTAATAACATGAATTTAAATTCAAAATTTCATATATTATTTTAATTTCAGTTCAAAATTTTCGCTAGATATTTCAATTTTATCTAAAATAATAATTTTTTATAGTGAAACTGAAATAAAATATGAAACTTTTGGGGGTAAATTAATTTTTTTAATGTTTTGAAGTAAACACTTTAGTCAAATTTTGAATGGCAAAATTGAAATAAACTATTCAAAATATTCACTTTTCAATTTTGAGTAACAAAAAAACTTATTGTTGTGTTTTTGTTCATTTTTGAGTGGTTTTCCATAAATATGTGAGAACAAAAAATATTATTTAATAGTGATTGAAAATATTGTCAGATATTTATATTTATTGTAGTTCAGATTTCACGTAACAATACAATCTTTATTTTCGTCTTTTATATATCTATTAGACGATTTATCACACCCAATTTATAGAGCAATCATGTTACTTGGTCACATGGACATAGCTACAAATATATTATTTGTTTGTTTTGTAAAATATTTAGTTTTCAGTTTTGGCGTAAAAAATCTTATTGTTTCATTTTTAACTATTTATGAATCGTTTTCAATAAAACAGGTAAGAACAAAAGTATTATTTACTAACGAATGAAAAATGTAATAAAATATATATATATACATATATTAATTCAGATTCACATAACAACACAGTTTATATTTTCGTCTTTTACAAAATTCTCAAACCATTTACCATCAATACTTTTCTTTTAACATCAACGAATACTATAAGCTCGTTCACATGGGTAAATGCATTGATGAAATGCCAACCACACGCGCGGACACATACAAGGTTGGTGGCTTAGTCCGCTCATCATTACATGGGAAACTCACCATCCAAAAACTTATTGTAGTAAACCCCTAACTCACCTAAAACATATTGCGACAAGTGAGACTCGAATACATGCCGTCCATTTTTAAAAAAAAAGTCATAGAATGTCTTCTTACACACGAATTGATCTGGGTACTCATGGCGATTTACCATCAAAACTAAAACTAGAAACAAATATTTATTTATTAATAACTTAGAATAATATAAAATTAACAAATTAGATTTTAATAATTTAAACTATTATCTATTGGCTAATAATAATTAACACTACTAATTTGCCCAATAATAATACTAAGTTTTATTTTTGTTATCAAGGGCAACTCAACATATCTTACATTGATTTACACTTTATTTGCAAGTGTTTTTTTCATTTGTATGTTTTCCTATTTCATTCACTAATCATCATCATGAACATTATCAAATGAAAAATTAAGTGTAATTAATAAATGATTATGCTAGGACTGATATTAGTAACAAAACAAAAATTAAGATTATTATTGACTAAATTGATGATACATATTATTATAGTTTAACAAGTTATAATTTGAATTATTAAAATCTAATTTACATAAAAATTTTGTTTTAATTTATGGTTTTACATTACTGAGAAACTTTATTTTCGTCTTTTACTTACTATTCAGCTGCTTTACCCTAAAATACTACAAACAGTAAGAACCAGAAGTTATTATTTATTACTTTATTAGTGACTTAATATATGATAGAATATTTTGTTTTCCTTTTGGGTTTTACGTAAACAATACAATCTCATTTTTGTCTTTTAATCATTTTCGAAAGGTTTACCATATATTAGGTCAGAATAAAATACTATTTTTCCATAATTATTGAAAATTGTATAATATACTTGTTTTCCTCTCAGATTTTACGTAACAATAGAATCTCTACATTCGTCTTTTATTTATTTTTCAAGCGGGTTACCATCAACACTAAAACCAGAAACAGAAACTTATTTTATTAGTAATCGAAGATTAAAGATAATACAAAATATTTTTCAAGATAAGTTATGCATATACTCATCTACTTATGCTGCTAAATGTATCAATACTAATGTATCTTATGTTAGAATTTGTAGATTGTTCTTTAAAAAAATAGTATTTGTCTGTTATCACTAAGCTACAAACACAAGTGACAATTAAGATTTTATATATCAAAACGATCTTTATTTGGTCTCTATTTAATTTTTGACTGCTTTGTAACAAATTAAAACATGTGGGGATTGTTGGTGTGAAGATTGAATGAGATGTCAAAATCTTAAATTCTTAAATGTTTTCAAGAGAAATGGGTTTAGTCTATGTTGGTGGAGTAAATTTTTATTTGGTTTAAATGTATAAACCTTCAAGATTTATTAAATTCTTATGTTGTGTTTTATTTTAGCACCTACCCGCGCGCAGGGAGGGTGCAGAAAACGGGTTTATGGGTTAGAAATTTCTTAAACCAATTTGTCGCCCGTGCGACATGCGGGCAGGAATGCAGTTCTGAAAACCCAGGCTCGCGAAAGTTACTAAATAATATATCACTATTTTTAGTAAACTCGTGTACAAGGGTTAAATAAAAAATATTAAATAAAATGAAAATTTATTAATTATAAATCGATATTATAAAGTAAGATTTGATTGAAATCCTTCTTAAAATAAGAAAATAAATTTTTTATTTCAAAACAAACGTTTTAAAAAGATCATACTTAAAAACTTTCTTATTATAACTCTTAATTATAATTATTTTTTGTTAAAAAACTTACTTTTCAAAAACAACAATTATAAAATATTTGTATTTACAAAAAGGTTTGAATGTAATGACCTAGCCTTTATGGATTACAATATCAAGTAAAAAGAAAAAAAACTTAAATTATACAAGAAATACAAGGAAGCGAGAACTCCAAGATAATGGATAATATTGTCATTGCGCGAAGACTTAAAGTTGTTGCGCGAGAACATCTGGATAGTATATATAGATGTTTTTCCTTTGTATTTCATTATGTGTGATCATTTTGTAAAAGTGCTATGAGGGTGAGAGAGCAAAGAATGGTGTGATAGGCCACCTGAGGGGAGCTTACCTCGGGTGGATCGAGCTTAAACGATGTAAACTCCTTTGGTATTGTTGTCGTTTGATTAATAATATTCGATTGAGTTTGTTAATATTCGTTGAGATCACACACGCACACATCCATCTTAATGTGATTATCATGTGCAACACAATGTGGAATCCATTGAGATGAGGATGGGAAAACTTTTCATGCGAGAACTTTCATGCGAAAACTCTCATGTGAAAACTTTCATGCGAAAACTTTCCATGTGAGAACTTTCTATGTGAGAACTTTCAATGGGAGAACTTTTCATGTGAAAACTTTTCATGTGAAACTTTCCATGTAAGAACTTTCATGTGAGAACTTTTTCATGATAAAATTTTTCATGAGAACATTTTTCATGAAAAGTTTCATGCAAAATCTTCAAAGCAGTAACCGTTATTTGCAGAAAATTTTCTCATGCAAAAACTTCACTCTGTTACTTATACAAGGGGTTTTTGTGATGTTTGATCAAGTTCAAGATTCTATATCTACAACATTTGATTTGAGTCGTTCGTGAATTAAAACTTGACAATATGGGCTTATCTTATCTTACTGATGGGACAATGATCGAACGGATTGATTAAATGAAGATTCAAGATAGTTTGGTATTTTTGCTTTGAAAATATGGGCTTATTATATCTTACTCAAGGGGAATAATACTTTAGATGATCTTGTTCGTCGTCACAGAATCTTGTCATCAGATTGAAGAATCGGGTTCTTCGGGAATCTTAAAATAGAAGTTGGATCCCTTTGTCATATGCCTAATACGTCTTAAGTTGTAAGTAATCAAGATAGAACAGTTTAATCTTGATTCAGACGTGATATCCTTTATGAAGCTATACATTTGGAGGAGGTTAAAGCTGGGGGGAAAACTGAAGTGACAGATACCCGGTTATAGGATAATTCCTGAAAATGAGTGACTGAAATCAAACATAGCTTGATATCATAATCCATAGGGGGAAATCGTAAGAACCTAGCCTTGTGGATTGCAATATCAAGTGAAAAGCAAAAACTCAAGTTATGCAAGAAATATAAGGAAGCAAGAACTCCAAGTTGATGGATAATATTGTCATCGTGCGAAGACTTAAAGTTGCTGCGCGAGAACTTGATGTTCTCACGCGAGAACTTGATGTTCTCATGCGAGAACATCTGGATAGTATATATAGAGTTTTTCCTTTGTATTTCATTATGTGTGTTTATTTTGTAAAATTGCTGAGGGGAGGTCACCTCATGTAACACCCGGTTATTTATCTATTTTGAGGTCGACGAAGAAAGAAAAGAAATAAAGTCCAAAGTCGATGGACCAAACTCGCCAACGAGGGAAAGTGGAAATGTGGTGATATGTGTAGGGAGAGGGCAGCCATACTCTCCCCATATACTCACACTTCAGCCAAGAAAAAGAGAGGAGAAGAGAGAAATGAAGAAAAGAGGAAGAAGTGTGGTTAGGGTTGGTTCGAGTGGCCAAAATCGTTGAGAAGCGAGTCAAATCGAAGCTCTACTCGTTGTGGTCGCTTGTGTGAGTTGAAGGACCCTTCCTTTAAACGTTTTTGAATGATTTGGGGCTGGAAAACATTTGAAAATTGGGTTTTTTATGGGTGCATGTTTGACCTGTTTGTGTATGTGTATGTGTGTGTATGATTCGTTTGAGCCTTGTTTGTGAGCTTGTGTGTGCTTGAATGGTGTTGTGGTATGCATCCCTAAGGTTTAGGATGGTCGATTTGGGCTTAGAATGGGTTTAGATGAGCTTGGAGGTCGAAAATGGCAGATTGTGTTCGGGATGAACAACATTCTGTATCAGCTAGGGCTAGGCGATCAACTGGGGGCCATACGACCGAATGAGGAGCGATTGGGGTCCATTCGCACGAATGGGAGTTCATTCGCATAACTGGGGCCAGTCGCATGGGGAGTCATGCGACTGAGGGTCCAGTCGCATAAATGCTCATCCGCATTAGTTCCATTGGCATGAGGTCCATCCGCATTGGTTCATTCACATGATGCTCAGTCGCATGGAGGCCATGCGACTAAAGGGTGTCCATACACCTAAATAGGGCTGTTGCACCCGAGTAGAAGTGTAGTTTAACTTCTGACTTTCGGGGGAAACTGCAGATGTATGTTTTGACGTAAAGGTTCCCGTAAGAGCATGTAAGATGACGATTGAGGCCTTAGAGAGCATGTTGGGCATGATGATGATGTTACATGATTATGCATGTTATGTATGTATGATGTTGCCCTGTATGATGTTGATGCATGTGTATGATATTTACCTTGTTATGATGTATGTTTATCTTTCCTGTGGCTTTACGTGTTATGTTAATGAATGAACCGAAAGTATTATGTCACGTAAAGCGAAAGATAATGAAAGAGGAACATGACGAATGAATGCATGCATTAATGAACGAATGAATGTTAGAAGGCTTGCAAGGAAATGTATGGAGGTGCATACCCGATGAAGGTGTTACCTCACGGTGTGTGGGTTAGCTACCCCGAAGGATGCACACTGGGGTCCAATCTTAGTGATTGACTATAGGAATGGGATCCTTGCCGCTAGCCCTAGGTGCTAGAGTCAGCTTAGTGCACAATGTTCGAGGTCTATGAAAGACCTCAGGCTCAGTTATCCGCTTCGTGTACAATGTTCGGGGTATAGCATATGGCATTGATCCGGAACGGAAGAGAAAAGATAAATGGTGAATGTACTTGCCCTAGGTACTGGAGTCAGCTCCGTGCCCAATGTTTGAGGTCTATGAAATACCTCAGGCCTAGTTATCCGCTTCGTGCATAATGTTCGGGGTAATATACATGTCACTAGAAGTAATGAATGAACGAATGAAAGTAAGAATGTATGAAAGAATGAAAGTTAACGTATAGATGATGAAGATAATAATGATGTTATCTGTATATGTATGATGTAGGATCGCATGAACGTAAAGTATGGTTTTTAACAAGAGATAAGTATGTTTTATTTATAAAACTAGAACTCACTTAGCAACGCTGATTTTGATGTGTTTCCAGTTGGCAGGTAATAGTTGCTGAGGATGACACAATGCGGCTACTTAGCTCTTTTGGATGGCATCCATGTTTATAATACTTTTGTGATGTAATGCAACTGGGGTTTTGTAATTGAATTATGATGTATTATTTTGCAAAAGTTTCTATAATGTAACGAGATGTCATTTTTTGAATGTCTCCACTGTGATATTTATGTAAAAGAAAAGTAATTATATGTTTTATGTGCGATGAGGATCCAGCTGTAAGCGTCCCGGGAACAGGGCCTTACAAGTTGGTATCATAGCCAAAGTTTAAGTGAAATGGGTAAAATTTTAAAATAAACCTTAACTTAAACTGAGAATGGGACGGAAAGGAAATGGGATGCCAATCTGAGTAGCTACGTGCAATCAGGTATTTCCGTAAACTTAACCGTTTTATGTGTGCATGTGAGGTGGTTATGTGTTGTTTGTGGATTTAAATACTGATGTAGTGAGGACAGGTAATACTCGGGGTGTGAAGAGTAAAGTAAATGGTTAATCACAACTGGCCACTGTAATTAGGGACTTACTATACTTGACATAAACTGAGCTGTTCCCTTGAATGACCGTGTTGGTGTTTGAATCTTTCAGTGTGCGTGTGATGGCCGGTGGTAGATCTTCGAATGCTTCACGTGGTGGGGTCACGGTGCTGAACCGCGACCCAAGAGAGGGAGACCTAGAGTTTAAAAGGTGGTTCCCGAAGAACTAGAGACCCCTCATCCGTAGGGTGGCGACGAGAGCGCCAATCTGAGAGCCTCAGTGAAGGAGGCTGTTATTGAAGAAGTTCATCAAGTCATGCAAACGATCTTACTGTAACATCTTGTATTTTTACGTTAATTAAAAGTTAACGTCGTTTATTCTTGTAAGGGCCAAAGTTGTCAATTATGAAACTTATGGTTTGCTTATACTTATTAGTTGTATGCCTTTAAATCTTCAAATTGAAAGTTAATAGTTTAATTATAAAATTGAACATAATTGTAATAAGTAATAATAATAATAATAATGATAATAATAAGAATAAGAATAATAATAATAAGAACAATAAAGGTGATATGAAATGAAAGTTATTAAACTTTTAAGCCTTAAACTTAATTAAGTACAAGGGTTGTTTTGCTATTTTAAAAACTTAAAAACTAAAGTTTAAACATGAAATAACAAAAGAACAAACCATAGGGACCAAAGGTGTAATTTAACAAAAGCAACCCCCCACCTCTTCCTTTATACCCGTTTTTCCGGTCGCCGCCGGCCAAGCCCGGCGCGGTGCCGGCGAGCCCAATTTCCTCACGAAACCACCCGTTTTTGATACCAAATCATTCCAAACGCTTCGTGAACATGATTCGAACGTTATGATGAGCCTTAAACGCCTTTAAATCGTAGTTATCAACCTCTATGAAACGAGTAACCGTTGTTCTAAAACATAAAACCGTTCGACAATTAAACACTAATAAAGATCCATTAATTGAACTTACACGATCGTCTAACTATACCTAAATCATTACCAATCTTAATTACACCTGAAACAAACACGAACATCATCTTCAATTCCCTCCACTAGCCATGACTTGCAACAAGTAGAACACCACTCTACGAGTCTCCAATCTTGTAATTGATTGAGGGCTTTGATTCGTGGGTGTCTGAAAAAGCTTCACATGAAATTAATTGAATTATCATTAAAGAATGCCATCGTTCGCTCATTGTTCGGCCACTGGTTGTTCTTCGAAGTGAGTATCTCCAATCGATCATCAAACGGTAATTATTCACATGTACATGATCGTTTAACCATGGGGAGCAAAAGCCCCATCGTTAATTTGATTAACAACAACAAATGGATGATCAATTTGGTTCTAATCATTCTAGGGTTCTAAATATTTTGGGGTTCTGTTTATATGACCTTTTAAGAAATTAAAACCAACTGATACCAAGTCCACGACCTTGGTTCACTGGTTAAGACGCTTGCCCTACATACATGAGGTCCCAGGTTCGAACCCGGGCACCATCATCTAATTCTTTTAGGGGTTTTAGCCCAAAATAAATTTTAGAAAAATTATAATAATACACTATTTCATTTAAAAACTTCAAAATATTTTTAAAATCACTTAACTAATTTTCTGGAAATTTATTTCTTATAATATTTGATTAATTATTTTAAACAAATGATATAATTAGTTTACTTTGTTATAAAATAGATTTTAAATATTGTTTAACTTATTAAATCATTATTTGTTCAAATAATATATTTAAATTATTTCTTATAAGTTAAACTTAAAATATTGTTTTAATTTACTAAATAGTTATTTGCTCAATAATATATTTAAATTTATATTGAATATCGTTATAACTCACTAAATCATTATTTGTTCAAATAACAAGTATACATTATTGTTTAAAATGAGATTTATTTTAAAAGTTATTTAAACTATATTTAGACTTTGTTACAATGGTTTCTTTATTTCTTAGTATTAAAATGATTAAATAGTATATTAACTCAAAACATAATCAAAATTTACCATGTTAGTTGGATCTAGTTATTAACATCCCAAATTCCATTTAAAACCCTAGTTCTCGTTAAAATGTTAAACTTATTATAATTAAACTTTAACCTTGTAAATATATATATAATTTTAGATGCCTTGTGAAGAGCTACATTGGATCACTGCTTATTAATTTCTTAGTTAATCGTCATTCTATACTTATTTGATCATGTGAGTATTTCTATACCCCTTTTTTATATTTTTACACTTTGGGGTGAAACATGTTACTTTATAAACTTTGCACTTGTAAACATGTTTGATTCTTGTAAACTTATGGCATTTCACCTATATGTTGTGGTTAGTTGAACTTTGTGGCTACCATGTAATGTCGAATATATATACAATCATTAACTATTGCTAGCCTAGCGAAGTCATAGATCTATGGGCTAGACAAGCCTTCTTGGTTGATCCAAGTACACTTAGCTAATCGTATATACTTTAAAATGTTTAAGACTTGTAAAACTTTGTCGAGGTTTGATTGTGCATTTTGTCTTACATCCCTAGTTTACTTTGTTCTCTAACTTACAACATGAATTGCCATCTTTTATATACTTATGTATTGCAAACTATGGAAATCTCACCAACATTATTGTTGACCTTTTATTTTTAACATGTTTTAGGAAATACTCAAGCTTGATCGCCACTTTTGAAGTTGTTCACACCTAGGAATGGACCTAGTTAATTAAATGAATGAGCTTGTTATATTCTTCTTATGCCTTCTTTATTTGAGACTTATGTTTGTAATGTACCTTTGAAACTTATGAATAATATTTGGATTTAATAATAGCGTTATGTGGCTGTGAACGATCTTAACTCTCACTCCTCGACGTTTCTGCCGTCAAGGTTGGGGTGTGACAGATTGGTAACAGAGCCTATAACTATAGGGATTTAGGTTATTAGAAATGGTGACCTAGACTATAGTTTATGCATGAACCTTATAGAATAATAGTATTATCCTTGTAAAATATATTGTTTTTGCATGCTACATAATGCTATGCCATACTTATGTGCAACTTGATGCCTTAGCATAGGTTTGCCATGTAATTGTTTAAACTTTGTTACTTGCCTCCCTAAACTTACCTTTGACACTTTGACTCTCCCCGAACATGAAACCTCTTAATCTTATTTTCGACGACACGTGGAATCTTACGCTTATGCCTATGACTTGGATCTTTAGACGTTATGTCTAATCTATATAAATCTCATCAAGGTTTTGATTTCATGAACCTAAGAGATTTGTGTGACACATAGACACTTGTATTCTAGATTTCCTGGCAAAAGGCCCTCGGGCTAAGGCAAGCATATCGCATAAATCCTACGGGACTAGTTATGCTTACTGGGGATTTCTGGGATGAGTGATAAACTATGGTCAACATACACAAGTTTCTAAGGAAAATGGGTCAATTTACCTTGACGTGTCAACGTTTCCAAATGGTACTGCGTTACCAAATGGAACCATCCGGTTTATATTGAAACTCTAATATCTTCTCGTTCCTATCTTATAGAATGTTCCCGTTAATATTGAACTCGTTATACTCCTCAATTCCTACATTTAAACAACGTTATACGTTGTGCGCCTTATGTAACTATCTTCATACCATGACCAACGTGTACATGGATCTTAATATATCCAAAGATATTGGTCGTCTAAACCGAATGTTTATTTTTAAACTTAAAATTTTTACTTAGGGTTTTCAAATGTCCTTAAAGTGTGTCCCATAACTGAAATCATGCAATGCCGAAAGGTGGAATACCTGCGTCCCAGGATACCTTGTCTAGGCAAGGTATACACATAAATTTGATTCGACCGTTGGATCCGTTTATCTGACCTGGAACTCATGAGATGGGGGTTTGCTTATAGGTACGCGTGTCTACCGTAAAGTTGTGGTTGACGTAGCACTTTTATAAATCAACGCAATTCCCTTTTATTTTGAACAAAACGTTTACATCTCATTATTGTGTTGAATCATTTCCATCATTGATCTTGTTTTCCTGACTTAAATCATTCAAGAATTGAGAACCTAACACAATTAACTCCATTATCCCGAGCTTTAACCTAAATCCTAGCAAGCATGATTTTCTTTTCCTGTTAATGTTCCATTTATGTAATTTGAAGTTTCTGAATTTCTAGCTGATATTCTCTTCGTTTGCTAAGTCGAGCTTTATAAAAACTTCAAACCATTTCGCATCGTAGGCAATCCAAGAGTCCGCAAGTCAACTTATGACTAAAGATACTTGTATCCCCTAAATGATTCTATCTCATCAAAACAGGGGTGATTCCCTACTTTGGTGATGACTTTCCATTCACTATTACTGTTCTTATGAAATCTCATCGTCAAGACAGAAGTGAACCTCATACCTTGATGTTGATTTCCTTCTTTTTGTTTTTATGAATTCGTATTTTAAAAATGGAATTACCTCCTTAAAATAGGAGTAAAATTTCGTATCTTGATGATGGTTTTCAAATTTTCAAGTTGGAGGCGAAAATGATGACACACCAAGAGTACACCACAAAGTTCAATGAAATGGCACGTCTGGTGCTAGATCAAGTGACGCCTCTTCCATGGAAGATTAAAAGGTACATCTAGGGTTGCCAACGGACATTCGCAGGCACATGATCACCGCCCGACCGAGCACGTTTAGGTCAGCTATGGATTTAGCAGGGAGATTGTATGATGAGAGGACTATGGTAGTGGTGGCTGAAGGTAGTCGGAAGGGTGGAGGTGATAGAAACTGGAATGGGAAGAGGTTTGGTTAGGGTGGTGCCTCGACGAGTAGCAAGAAGGCACGGTGGACGACTGCTGTGTAGCCACACCGGGTATGGGATCGAAAAAGTGTGGCAAGTGTGGGAAGGAGCACGGTGGCGAGTGTAGATGGGGGTTGAATGTTTGTTTCAAATGTGGGAAGCCTGGTCATATGGCTAGAGATTACAGGGGTGTAAGGTGTTTCAACTGTGGAGAAAGTGGTCATATGGGTAAAGATTGTAAGAAGCCAAGGGCTGAGGGTTCCTGGGCAAAGAAGACGGGGAGTGAAGGACCAACGGCGAGCGCCAGGGCATTCACTATGACACAGGAGGAAGCTAGGACGGACCGTGATGTTGTGTCCGGTACGTTTCTAGTAAACCAAACATTAGCTTTGGTGTTATTTGATTCTGGTGCCAGTAAAAGTTTTATTTATGCTGCTATCTATGCTAAGCTGTCTGTTAGTAGTAGACGTGTCGACGCGCCCTTCGATGTAAAAACTGCCATAGGTAAGTCTACCAGGATTTCTGATATGATAGAGGGTTGTGACGTGGAACTAGAAGGTCATAAATTTCCAGTTAGACCCTTCGTGATGACCTTAGGTGGTTTCGATTTGGTTTTTGGGATGGATTGGTTAGCAGAATTCAAGGCGAACATTATGTGTCGCAAGAAGATGATTTTTCTGACAGCGCCTGACGGGACTTCGGTAACTGTCTATGGAGATCGGGTCACGACGATCCCGAAAGTGATCTCAATGGTGGTGGCGGGAAAGTGTATGAGGCGTGGATGTAGCGCCTATTTGGCCTATGTAAAGGATGTGGATACGCCAACACCACAACTGTTTGATGTACCGATTGTGTGTGATTTCCCAAACGTGTTCCCGGAAGACTTATCAGAAGTGCCACCTGACAGAGAGATTGAGTTTCAAATTGATCTGATACCGGGTGCCTAGCCTGTTGCCAATGCACCGTATCGGTTGGCTCCGACGGAGATGAAGGAGTTGATGGAGCTGTTGCAAGAGCTGCTTGATGAGGGGTTCATCAGACCGAGTATCTCTCCTTGGGGTGCTCCAGTCTTGTTTGTGAAGAAGAAAGACGATAGTATAAGAATGTGTATTGACTACCGTGAGCTAAACAAGTTGACGGTCAAGAACCGATACCCCGTACCGAGAATTGATGACTTGTTTGATCAGCTTCAAGGTGCCAGTTGGTTTTCAAGGATAGACCTTCGATCTGGTTACCATCAGTTGAAGGTGAAAGAACAGGATGTTCTAAAACAGCTTTCCGCACGCGCGATGGTCACTACCAGTTCTTGTCATGTATTTTGGTTTGACCAATGCGCCAGCTGCTTTTATGGATCTGATGAATCGGGTGTGTCGGCCGATATTGGATAAATCAGTGATTGTGTTTATTGATGACATCCTGATTTATTCAAAAAGTGAGATTGAGCATGCCGGTCACATTCGGGAGGTTCTAGAGACATTAAGGAGGGAGAAGTTGTATGCAAAATTATCTAAGTGCGCGTTCTGGTTGCGCGAAGTTCAGTTCTTGTGTCATGTGATAAATCCCGACGGGATTATGGTGGACCCGGCTAAGGTGGAGGCAGTGATGCAATGGAAGTCTCCAAAGACGCCATCCAATATTTGTAGCTTCTTGGGTTTGGCAGGCTATTATAGAAGGTTTATCCAAGACTTCTCTAAGATTGCTTCTCCACTGACCAAGTTGACTCGGAAGGACATGAAATTTGTATGGGGTCAAGCTCAAATGAAGGTGTTTGAAGAATTGAAGGCGAGATTGACTCAAGCTCCTATTCTGTCATTACCCGATGGAAGTGAAGAACTGGTGGTTTATTCTGATGCTTCCTATTTGGGGTTGGGGTGTGTGTTAATGCAAAGTGGGAAGGTTATAGCTTATGCATCCCAGTAGTTAAAGGTTCATGAGGTCAATTATCCTACTCATGACTTGGAGCTAGCAGCCGTGGTCTTTGCACTAAAGATTTGGAGGCACTATCTGTACAGAACGAAGTGCACCATCTTCACCGACCACACGAGCTTAAAGTACTTCTTTGAGAAGAAGGACCTGAATATGAGGTGGAGACGATGGTTGGAGCTTATAAAGGACTATGATTGTGAGATCCATTACCATCCGAGCAAAGCCAACGTGGTAGTTGATGCCCTTAGCCGAAAGGAGATGCCCGAACTGATTCGGGTGAAAGCATATCAGCTAATTGACTCAAGCTCCTATTTTGTCATTACCCGATGGAAGTGAAGACCTGGTGTTTTATTCTGATGCTTCCTATTCAGGGTTGGGTGTGTGCTAATGCAAAAAGGGAAGGTTATAGCTTATGCATCCCGACAGTTGAAGGTTCATGAGGTCAATTATCCTACTCATGACTTGGAGCTAGCAGCCGTGGCCTTTGCATTAAAGATTTGGAGGCACTATCTGTACGGAACGAAGTGCACCATCTTCACCGACCACAAGAGCTTAAAGTACTTCTTTGAGCAGAAGGACCTGAATATGAGGCAGAGACGATGGTTGGAGCTTATAAAGGACTATGATTGTGAGATCCATTACCATCCGGGCAAAGCCAACGTGGTAGTTGATGCCCTTAGCCGAAAGGAGAGGCCCGAACTGATTCGGGTGAAAGCATATCAGCTGATCATGACCTCTGATGTGATGAAGCAAGTCAAAGAGTTTCAAGATGAGGCACTGAAAGAAGATCATCTTAACTCTAAGAGGATGAGAGGTCTGGTCGCGGAATTGGGTGAAAACACGCTTGGTGTTAGAACTCGATTCGGGAGAATGTGGATTCCTCGTTTTGGGGATCTACAGGTGAAGATTTTAGATGAAGCTCACAAGACTCGATACTCCATTCATCCAGGTGCCACAAAGATGTATCAAGACATGAAAAAAGATTATTGGTGGCCGGGTATGAAGCGTGATGTGGTGGAGTATGTGAGTAAGTGCCTTACTTGCTTGCAGGTGAAGGCCGAGCATCAAAAGCCATATGGGAAAATCCAACCTTTGGATATAACGGAATGGAAGTGGGAGCACATCACCATGGATTTCATTAAGAAGTTGCCACGTACTCCGAAGGGGTATGATGCCATATGGGTTATTGTTGACTGTTTGACGAAGAGTGCTCACTTCCTACCGATCCGCGAAACATATTCATTGAGAGGTTAGATGATATGTTTATCAAGGAAATTGTAACTCGTCATGGTGTGCTGGTGTCTATCCTGTCTGATCGTGACACCCGGTTGACCTCCAAATTCTAGAAGAAATTCCACGACACCATGGGGACGAGGTTACATATTAGCAGGGTTTCTCATCCCCAAACTGATGGTCAGTCTGAGAGGACCATTTAGACATTGGAGGACATGCTTCGGGCATGTGTGATTGATTATGGGGGAAGTTGGGATGACCACTTACCGTTAGCTGTATTCTCATACAACAACAGCTATCATGCCAGCATTGGCATGCCACCATATGAGATGCTATACAGTAGGAGATGCAAAACACCCGTATGTTGGGGTAATATTGGTCAGAAGGAGTTAGGGAGCTTCGAGGTGATCGAGGCTACGACTGAGAAGCTTGAAAAGATCAAGGCCTTCATGAAGGCAGCCAAAGATAGACAGAAGTCATATGCTGATAAACGATGCAGACCGATTGAATTCCAGGTGGGTGACCGGGTTATGTTGAAGGTCTCACCTTGGAAGGGTATTATCCGATTCAGGAAGCAGGGCAAGTTAAGCCCAAGATATATAGGCCCTTTCCAAATCATCGCTCGAGTAGGAGAGATGGCCTATAGACTGGAGTTACCGGATGAGTTAAGTGGAATTCACCCAACATTCCATGTATTTCATCTGAGAAAGTGCTTGGCAGATGAAGATATGATTGTTCCACTGGAGGATATCGAAGTAGATGAACGGCTCAATTATGTGGAGCAACCAGTGGCAATCATCGATCGATAAAAGAAAAGACTGAGAAATAAAGTGGTTCCTCTTGTGCGTGTACAATGGAAGCATAGGAAGGGATCCAAGTCAACGTGATGAGACAACATTATCCACACTTGTTCAAGGAATAACAGGTTTCGGAGACGAAACCTATTTAAGGGGGGTTGACTTGTAACACCTGGTTATTTATCTATTTTGAGGTCGACGAAGAAAGAAAATAAATAAAGTCCAAAGTCAAGGGACCAAACTCGCTAACGAGGGAAAGTGGAAATGTGGTGATATGTGTAGGGAGAGGGCAGCCATACTCTCCCCCACACACTCACACTTCAGCCAAGAAAATAAAAGGAGAAGATAGAAAGGAAGAAAAGAGGAAGAAGTGTGGTTCGGGTTGGTTCGAGTAGCCAAAATCGTTGAGAAGTGAGTCAAATCGAAGCTCTACTCATTGTAGTCGCTTGTGTGAGTTGAAGGACCCTTCTTTTAAACCTTTTTGAATGATTTGGGACTGGAAAACATCTGAAAATCAGGTTTTTTGTGGGTGCATGTTTGACCTGTTTGTGTATGTTTATGCGTGTGTATGATGCGTTTGAGCCTTGTTTGTGAGCTTGTGTGTGCTTGAATGGTGTTGTGGTATGCATCCCTAAGGTTTAGGATGGTCGATTTGGGCTTAGAATGGGTTTAGATGAGCTTGGAGGTCGAAAATGGCAGATTGTATTCGGGATGAACAGCATTGTGCATCAGCTAGGGCTAGGCGATCGACTGGGGGCCATACGGTCGAATGAGGAGCGATTGGGGTCCATTCGCACGAATGGGAGTTCATTCGCATGATTGGGGCCAGTCGCATGGGGAGTCATGCGACTGAGGGTCCAGTCGCATAAATGCTCATCCGCATTAGTTCCATTGGCATTAGTTCATTCGCATGATGCTCAGTCGCATGGAGGCCATGCGACTGAAGGGTGTCCATACGCCCGAATAGGGTTGTTACACCCGAGGAGAAGTGTAGTTTAACTTCTGACTTTCGGGAGAAAGTGCAGATGTAAGTTTTGACATAAAGGTTCCCGTAAGAGCTTAGTGCACAATGTTCGAGGTCTATGAAAGACCTCAGGCTCATTTACCCGCTTCGTGTACAATGTTCGGGGTATAGCATATGGCACTGATCCGGAACAGAAGAGAAAATATAAATGGTGAATGTACTTGCCCTAGGTACTAGAGTCAGCTCTGTGCCCAATGTTCGAGGTCTATGAAAGACCTCAGGCCTAGTTACCCGTTTCGTGCATAATGTTCGGGGTAATGTACATGTCACTGGAAGTAATGAATGAACGAATGAAAGTAAGAATGTATGAAAGAATGAAAGTTAACGTATAGATGATGAAAATAATAATGATGTTATCTGTATATGTATTATGTATGATCGCATGAACGTAAAGTATGGTTTTTAACAAGAGATATGTATGTTTTATTTATAAAACTAGAACTCACTCAACAACGTTGACTTTGATGTGTTTCCAGTTGGCAGGTAGTAGTCGCTGAGGATGGCACGAAGCTGCTACTCAGCTCTTTTGGGATGACATCCATGTTCATAATACTTTTGTGATGTAATGCAACAAGGGTTTTGTAATTGAATTATGATATATTATTTTGCAAACGTTTTATAATGTAACGAGATGTCATTTTTGAATGCTTCCGCTGCGATATTTGTGTAAAAAAAAGTAAATATATGTTTTATGTGCGATGAGAATCCAGCTGTAAGCGTCCCGGGAACGGGGCCTTACACCTCAGGTGGATCGAGCTTAACGACATAAACTTCTTTGGTATTTTAATCGTTTGATTAATAATATTCGATTGAGGTAGTTTAATGTTCGTTGATGTCACACACACACATCCGTCTTAATTTGATTATCAAGGACAACAAAATATGGAATCGATCGAGTTGAGGGCTGTACATTAATGTTCTAATTTTTTTTATTTTATGAAAAATTATTTCCTTTGATATATCATTAGTAAGAAGATATATTTTTTACTTTATTAAAAACTATTTTAATCTGAATAAATTAAATAATATTATTAGTAATTAATATGATGATTAAATAAAAAAAGAAACAAGAAAAAAATAATGATGATAAATATGTTGTTGACATGTGTCTCTCTTAGATAGTTTTTTATTAGAGTAGGGAGATTAGAAGTGAAACCATACGTTACGTGAGTTCTCAAGTAATCTTTTAATATGTAAATAAACAAACTAAAAACATAGTCTATTTTACCAAACAAAAAGCTGTACAAAAGAAAATCTTAAATTTATCATGAACAATGTCAACATCATGTTTATTAATACTCACATCACGGAAAAAATTACACTTTAAAATGTTAGAAATGTAGATAAAAATAAGGAAAAAGAAAAATAAAAGAAAAAAAAGCAAAAAGAAAAAAAACAAAGTCAAACCAAAAATTGTATATAACATTATCTTACATATTTACAAAAAGGAAAAAAATATTTAGGGTGTAAGTGATAACTTTATTAAACTTCAGGGTTATAGTATTAGTTGTTAGAAAATATTAAAATTCTTAACTAAAGTTCAAAGTTACATTGTATGTTTATTTAATACCAACCAAAACCTAATATGTGGCCAAATCATAATTGTTTTTTAATATAGATCGAACTTGTTGTCACTGTGGTTATTGGTGGTGGTGATGCTGTTGGTGGAGTCGTTGGTGCTTATGTTGTTGTTGGTGTTGTTGTTGTTGATGTTATTGTTGTTGTTGTTGGCGGTGGTGTTGTTGTTGGCGGTGGTGTTGGTGTTGGTATTGGTGTTTGCAGGATCGGGTTTGTCACTTAAACACAAGGATTTCTCTCAAACTTACTTATAAAAACACTCAAATCAGATGAAGTAAAGTCTTTCACAAGAGTTGATAATAATATAATAAGTAGTAAATGAACACACAGAAATAAATTTTCAAGGCCCTTGTATATATTACTTCTCAACTCAAGATGTTACAAGACTCTTACAAGCATGATACATGAGTTACAATGAGAGACTATATATACTAGATCCTACAGCCAGATGTACTTTGATACTAGCTGGAATCCTAAGACTAAAGCATATACTATAATGTTAAAGTTAAGGTATCTTAGATAAAGTATTATCTAAGATATGATAGTCATGACATGTCCATGACTTACCTTTTGTCACCAACTAAATATGGCAACTGTACTAACATAAAAAGGTAAACAGTGGATTAAAGTATGGTCAACTACATGGCTTTTGAGAAAACGCCATGCAGTATCTCAGAGATTTGCAGCGGAGTGTCAGGGAGACCATACTTATGTCCACTGGATAATAGCAGTGTTTTCCGAAAGTAAGTTGGCTTCGGAAGAACAAGTTCTTTCGAACCCACTTATACTTCGGAAGAGGCTTCTATACTTCCGAGCTTGAGAACTTCTGTACTTCGGAAGTTGACTTCAGATCTTTCTTTCTAAGTCTTGAACTTTGGAAGTAGGTTCTTTGTCTTCGGAAGTTGGAACTTTTCCTTCTGAAGTAAGTTTTACACTGTCTTCGGAAGAGCTCCTTTTTCCTTTGAAAGTTCCACACTTAGCTTCAGAAGTCCTTTATTTGTTGTACCAAAATCTTCTAAGTGACTTGGTTTTGGTTGCACCAGCCTTTCTAGATTGGTGATCGTGTTGCTGTTGTTGTAGTGTTGTTGTTGCTACTATTGTTGTTTATTACTAATCAAATTATTTTCATTATAATATTTTGTATTGTTATTACATTATTTATAATTATTACCAGTGGAATTCTCCCACATAGTGCAACGAGAATTTTATATATGCACAAAATAGTTGGGAGTCTTCATTGGTGTAAGGATTTGATGAAAAAAATTATTGTGCTTTTTGTCACACCCCTATAAGGCATTGTTTCCGGGCAGCCTCACAATTGAAATCGAAAACATAACCGTAATTCTTTAACAAAAGTTTGATTTCACTAGGCAGTGAAAACACAAAATTCAGTCAACATACAAGTCATGTTCAACTAACTATTACATCACAAGAAATCATTGTTCAAACATTCATAACATAGATAATAATTGAAATAGGATGCCAATTTTTAATTTGGTAGCCCATTCATGCCCATTCCTCATCAACCCAGCTAAGCTTGAATTTACCTAACATGCATACTAAAAGTCGGTATTATTGAGTGAGTTCTAGTTTAAATTCTCGAATAATAAGTCATAAGTCCACTAAAAACTTTGAAGAATGATCACAGTGAAAAACTTTATTCACTAACATAACATATTATAGAGCATTTATAGCTTTGGAAAGGTAACGTTCATATATAGTGAAAACTATCATGGGTATCATACAGTGATCATGCCATGCAATTAAGCAAGGCTATGAAATGCTAGCATAACTGTAAGGATTCCTTAAGTCTGATGCAACCCAAAACATCCAAAGTGTCTCAACAACATGCACTAAGTACTGAAGTGAAGAATGCTTCGGAAGTTTTACACAATACATTAGAAAACATTCTAAGTGTAAAATCTTCCGAAGTCAAGACCAATATCTTCCGAAGCCAAACATGAAGTCTTCCGAAGCTTCAAGAGACAAAGTCTTCCAAAGCTTCACCCTATGAAGATAGATTTCTTCCGAAGACTTTTAGTACACATGCTTTATCTGATGTACTGTTCCATAAAGCACCTTTTCCGCTGCGTCTCTGATAAGTCACCAACTTACAAGAGTTGGTGAAAAGGTCCATGCTTTTGGTAACTGTACATTGAGGTCTTGAGTCTGAAACTTCCACTTTATGTACTTTATCCTTTTTGTAATGTATAAGGATGTGAGCTATGGCATGTCATAGTCACAAGGTCAAAAGGCAGATATGCCTTTTGATTCTACAATTGATTTTGTTAGTGTCTAGTCAATTGTATCCAGCTGACTTTCATAGTATAGCCGGCTGTAGGTTGTAGTATAAGTATTTCAAGTTTCTTGTATCTTTAATATACTTTGTAACACTTGTAAAAGAACTTGAGAAAGCAATATACTGCATCCTTGAAAACCATATTCTCCTGTTCTGTCTCTTGCTTTACTTGTGTTCTTTGTATCACTTTTGGTTAACCCAGTTTACTGTTTGATTAGAGTTTAGATAATCTCCTCATTGTGTTGTTGTGTTGTAATTGTGTTCAAACCCTTAAACGATCCTGCAATAACACTAACTATTATGAATCCTAGCTAGAAGCAAGCATATGATTGTTAGCATGAAGTAGACCAGTGAATGCAAGCACAGAACAAGCCTATGAAGCTAGCACAACGCATGCTAGTGAATGCGAGCACAAAGCAATCCTGTGATTTTTAGCACAAAGTAGACCAATGAATGCAAGCAGGAAGGAAGCCTATGATTGTTAGCGTAAAGCAAGCCAGTGAATGCAAGCCTATGATTGTTAGCACAAAACAGTCTAGTGAATGCAAGCATAACCTATGCTTGTTAGCATAAGGTAGACCGATGAATGCAAACACGAAGCAAACCTATGATTATTAGCATATGAAAACTGGTGAATGCAATATGGCATCGTTTTTAACACTTTATCTTTTGATTAATGACAATATACATAACTAAACAAGAATTCTTTTAGGCTTGGACAATAATTGAACATAGAAAAATATTCCAAGAAAAGTATTTGTAGACGATAGTTATCCAATGTAGATGACCACATATCAATGTGGATTACTCTTGACCAATGAGGATGAGCTGTGGTCTATATTAGCTAAGTACTAGATCAATGCGGGTGGATTAGCTTAATACAAATAGTTTACATCAATGCGGATGATTTGGTTCAACGCGGATGAACTTTTGAGTTAGATAAGTATTGAGTCAATAAGAGTGATAGTGAAGGGGATAGTAGTGTATAATGTCAACAGTGAATACAAATCATAATGCACTATTCTTCATTTAACATACTTCGACTAACTAAGAGGTCAATACAAATGAAGAAGAAAATGCATGTGATAATGTTACGGGTGAAGATTTGCCCTTCCACATTAACTACACTTTAGACTGTGAAGTAGTCAATGTGGATGGGAAGGTCAATACTGGTAATAGTATTAGTAGGAATATGTTTTCTATTAGGTTGTGATGGAAATCATGTAGAGTCATACCGTTCTTTCTTTGAAAATAATAATATTATTAACATATAGTCTAGGGTTCTTACATAGACTTTGAATAATTTAATAATATTGATAAAGCATGAACCCTAGAAATTAAAGATGATAACTTTAAAACTTAAAATATTAGATGTACAAGTAAAAATACATTTAAGCATGCACATCATCCCTAAAATTAGTAAAAAACATAAAATTAAGGATCTAAAACTCACCTTCTTATATAGAACTCGCAAGAACCCTACCAAAGAATACGGATCAAGATCTACATGTACACATATGAAGGTCTCAAGTTTATCTATCAAAATGGTATATAAACACCCAATAAGCATATATTTAACCTAGATGTATTTCTTGAATTCTTTGACTTTGTTTAGCTCCATGAATCACAAACTTTCTCTATCTACCAACTTAGCTCACAAGAAGGCTTACATGGGTGGTCACCCCTTCCTTTTATAAGGGTTTTTAGAATGTTGAACTTACATTTGTCCATATTTAGTCCCTTTATTAACTATAAACATCACCGGTCATTTATTTCCTTTATTTCCTCACGAATTGTTCAATGTTATTATGTTACAACCGTAATCCATAATCTATACTGAATTAAAAAATTAATAGTGTTTACAAAATATAAGCTACCAATGCATTAGCATCCAACATAGGCATTATTACAAACCATTGCGACCAAGCAAATTCAACCAATTCTAAGCCTACATGGCGTATCCAAAATCCTACATCGAAACATATTAGGTCAAAATGACCTAGCTAATGCATTCTGACACTTGCAACACCCAATACTCGAGTTAAAAACATCAACAATAACGTCATTGGTGAATCGTAAACAATGATTCCATTCTCAACATTAACGTGAGTAAGTGTGTGTATAAACATATACTTTTCACACTAATTCTCACCGATAACAATAAAAATTCGAAGTTAGTGTATGATATCATATATGCCACTCTAGATTCTCAAAGTAAGGCATATGGGAATTGGTGATAGTTAACTACCAAAACCACAGTACACCAGATTCCAAACACATTCTCAACATCAATATAACATATTGAAGATTCTTTAAAGTGAGGTCTTCCTACCTAGATCGGATGTTGTTAAGCGCATGTAACATCCTGCATTATCCTGTTAATTAAAAGTTAGCATCGTATATTTTTGTAAGGACCATTGTTGTCAATTATGAAATTATGGAATAATCATGCCTATTTCCTTATTTGTCTTTAATTCTTTTTAATAACTAATAATGAAAACTTTAATAATAATAGTAATAATGCTAGTAACTATAATAATAATGCTAATAATAATATAACACAAGGTTATTTTCTTTGAAGCCAAAGCAAGAAGAAAAAGAAAGAAAAGGAAAGAAAAGGGGAAAATGCATTTTACCCCAAGTTAAGGGGTAAAATATGCCAAAAGGACAAAACTTTTGGAAGAGTGGGTGTAAAGAAGGCATGACAGCCCACTCCCACTCCCATACTTGTGTCTAATCGGTTTTGGGAGGAGAAAAAGGGGAAAAGGGCAGAACTTTCGGATCTTGAAGAAACAAGGAGAAGGAGTCAATTTCTAGTGGGTTTTTATGGTGAAGCTTAAAGCAAACGGGTTTGTGGGAAGCTCTACCCGAATAGGCTGCTAAGGTGAGTTCTAGGACCCATAATTTACATGTTTTTGACTGATTTTGGGGCTTGAACGCATATGAAACTATTTTTGTTGTGTGCGTGTGTACCCGTATGTATGTGTGTGTGCGATCAGGTGGAGTTTGAGTTTGGGTATGTGATGTTTGAAGGTTGATGCTACTGGGTTTCTAAGGCTTAGGATGGATGGGTTAAGCTTAGAATAGGTTAGAGAGGGTTGGGGATTGGAATCTGCTATTCAGGTTTGAATGAGATTACATTCTACACCCATTTAGGGCTCATGCGATTGAAGGTCATGCAACTGGAGGTCATGTGACCGAAGATGATACGACTGGAGGCCATATGGCGGAAAGTCTTGCGATTGAAGGTCATGCTCCCAAAAGTCATGCGACTAAAGGTCATGTGCCTAGAAGTCAAACGACTAAAGGTCATGTGCCTGGAAGTCATGCGACTGAAGGTTATGAGCCTGGAAGTCATGAGACTGAAGGTCTTGCGCCTGAAAGTCATGCGACTGAAGGTCATGCGCCTGAAAGTCATGCGACTGAAGGTCATGCGCCTGGAAGTCATGCGCCTAGAAGTCATGCGACTGAGAGTCCATATGCCCCATAGTGTCTATACACCCATGGTGTCCATGCGTCTGGAAGCTCTCCATACGCCTAAGTGTTCATACGCCCAAATAGGGCTCATGCGCCTGAAAGGAATTAGAATGTTATCCGCTTTGCTGGGGAAAAGTGATATATAGGCTTTGACTGAGGATGTTCCCGGGATTAAGTAAGTTGACTTTTGAGGTCATAGATGATATGATGGGTGATGTATGATTGATGCATGATGGTATGTATGATGTATGTTATGTATGCATGATGTGTGTTGTATGGTGATGTTGTATGTTCCTTATTTGGTATGATTATTTTCCTGTGGCTTTACGTTGAGTGTTAATGAATGAAATGATAAAGTATTATGTAACGTAAAGTGGAAGATAATGAAAAGAGGAACGTTATGAAAGAATGCATGCATTAATGAATGAATGAAAGTAAGAAAGGCTTGTAATCATATTTATGGAGGTTCACACCCAATGAAGGTGTTAGCTGAACTGTGTGTATGTATGATGCACGATCACGTACGATTGTAAAGAAAGGTTTTTAATGAAAGATAAAGTATGTTTTATTATAAATCTAGAACTCACTCAGCAACACTGACTTTTATGTGTTTTCAGTTAGCAGGTAATGGTTGCTGGGGATGGCATGGGGCGGCTACTCGCTCATTTTGAATGGCATTCTTTTGAATAATGTTTTTGCATTATAATGCGAACAAATGATATTTTGTAATGAATGTTGTATTATTTTACAAAAGCATTTATTTTAATGAAATGAAATGTTTGTTTTAGTGATTCCACTGCAACGCTTTATTGAGGTTAATGAATTTATATGTTTTAAGTGCAATGACGGACCAGATGTAAGCGTCCCGGGAACAGGGCCTTACAAGTTGGTATCAACCAATGTTTAAGCAAAATGGGTAAATTTTCAAAATAACCTTAACTTAAACTGAAAATGGGACGAAAGGGAAGGGATGCCAGTTTGAGTAGCTGCGTGCCATCAGGTATTTTCTTAATGTTAATCGGTATTATGTGTGCATGTTATGTGGTTTATGTGTTGTTTGTAGATTTAGATACTGATGTAGTCAGGATAGGTAATACTTGGGGTATGAAGAGTAAAGTAAGTGGCTAATCACAACTGGACACTGTAATTAGGACGTACTATACTTGACATAAACTAAGTTGTTCCCTTAAATGACTGTGTGGTGTTTGAATCTTTCAGTGTGTGTGTATGGTCGGTGGTAGATCATCTAAAGCTTCGCGGGGTGGAGGTCGTGGTGGGCGTGGTGCTGAACCGCGGCCCAAAAGAGGAAGGCCTAGAGTCGAAAAGGTGGTTCAAGAAGAATCCGAGACCCCTCATCCATAGGGCGGAGACGAGAGTGCTAATTTGAGAGCCTCGGTAAAGGAGGCTGTTGTGGAAGAATTTCATCAGGTCATGCAGACGATCTTACCGTCTGTGGTGACCAAAGTGATTAAGGAGGTAAGAGAAGGATAAATAAATGGGAGGAATAGGTCCTCGGGAGGACGAGAGCGACCGGAGACTAAGACGGTTCTTTCTGTTGATGAGGAGGAAGAAGAAGAGCCTGCGCCGGAGGCGGTACGAGGCTGCAACTATGGGGCATTTCAAAGATGCAAGCTCCCTACTTTTGATGGTAATGGCACTACTGCTGCTGCTCATCGCCAGATGAGAGAAATAGAGGCGGTACTTGATATCAGCGAGTGCCGAGAAGACTAGAAGGTGAAGTTTGCTGCTCACTCGTTTGTGGACTCGGCTCTGTGTTAGTGGGACAATATTGTCAAAGCCGAGGGTAGTCGGTAAGTCGGAGCATGAAATGGGTAGAGCTGAAAAGGCTAGTAATTGAGGAGTTTTGTCCTCACACGGAAATGGATAAGGTGGAAAGGGAATTCATGCAGCTGGAGGCGGGAACAATGACTCCTTAGCAATATACCACCAAGTTCAATGAGATGGCACGGTTGGTGCCGGACCAAGTGACGCCTACGTCATGAAAGATTAAGAGGTATATTCAGGGCTTGCCAAAGGATATTCGCAGGCACATGATCACTGCCCGACCGAGCACATTTACGTCAGCAGTTGACTTGGCAGGAGGTTGTACGACGAGCGAGAGATGGTGGTGGCTGAGCTGAGCAAGAAGGGTGGTGGTGACTAGAATTAGAATGGGAAGATGTTTGGTAGGGGTGGTGCCCAGGTGGATGACCGACGTGTGGTCACATCCGGTGCGAGATCGAAGACGTGTGGCAAGTGTGGGAAGGAGCACATCGGCGAATGTAGGTTGGGATCGAACGTGTGCTTCAAGTGTGGGAGGCCTGGTCATATAGCAAGGGAATGCAAGGCAGGGAGATGTTTTAGCTGTGGCAGGGAGGGCCACATGAGTAAGGATTGCAAGAAGCCAAGGGTTGAAGGTTCGGGGGCAAAGAAGGCTGGAGGAGAAGGACAGAGGGCGAGCGCCAGAGCGTTTACGATGACGCAGGAAAAGGCTAGGACGGACCCTGATGTTGGGTCAGGTACGTTTCTAGTAAACCAAACTTTAGCCTATGTGTTATTTGATTCTAGTGCTAGTAAAAGTTTTATTTCTCCTACTTTCTGTGCTAAACTGTCTGTTAGTAGTAGGAGTGTAGATGCGCCCTTTGATGTAGAAACTGCCAGAGGTAAGTCTACCAGGATTTCTGAGATGATAGAAGGATGTGACGTAGAACTAGAAGGTCACAAGTTTCCTATTAGACCATTCGTGATGACCTTAGGCCGGTTTGACGTAGTCCTAGGATGGATTGGTTGGCGGATTTTGAGGCGAATATTATGTGTTGCTAAAAGATGATTCGTTTGACATCGCCTGATGGGAGTTTGGTGACGGTTTATGGTGATCGAGTCACTATGATCCCAAAAGTGATTTTGATGGAAGTGGCAGGAAAGTGCATGAGGCATGGATGTAGTGCCTACTTGACTTATGTAAAAGATGTGGATACATCAACGTCACAATTGTCTGTTGTACTGGTTGTGTGTGACTTTCCAAATGTATTTCCCGAGACTTACTAGGAGTGCCACCTGACCGTGAGATCGAGTTTTAGATTGATTTGATACCACGTGCTCAGCCTGTTGCTAAGGCACCGTATCGGCTGGCTTGGACTGAGATGAAAGAGTTGATGGAGCAATTGCAAGAGTTGCTTGATAAGGGGTTCATTCGACCAAGTATCTCTCCTTAGGGTGCTCCAGTCTTATTCGTGAAGAAGAAAGATGGTAGTATGATGATGTGTATAGACTACCGTGAGCTGAATAGCTGACAGTGAAGAACCGATACCCGTTACCAAGAATTGATGATTTGTTTGATCACTTCAAGGTTCCGGTTGGTTCTCGAGAATAGATCTTTGATCTGGTTACCATCAGTTAAAGGTGAAAGAGCAGGATATCCCTAAGACAATTTTTCGCACGCGCTATGGACACTATGAGTTTCTCGTTATGTCTTTTGGTTTAACCAATGCGCCAGCTGATTTTATGGACTTGATGAATCGAGTGTGTCGGCTGATGTTAGATAAATCAGTGATTGTGTTTATTGATTATATCCTGATTTATTCAAAGAGCGAGAATAATCATGCCGGTCATATTTGAGAGGTGTTGGAGACGTTGAGAAGGGAGAAGTTGTACGCTAAATTCTCCAAGTGTGCATTCTGGCTATGCGAGGTTTAGTTCTTGGGTCACGTGGTGAATCCTGAGGGGATTATGGTGGACCCGCAAAGGCGGAGGCGGTGATGCAATGGAAGCCTCTAAAGACGCCATCCAAGATTCGTAGTTTCTTGGGTTTGGCGGGCTATTACCGAAGGTTTATTCAACACTTCTCTAAGATCGCTTCTCCATTAACCAAGTTGACCCGTAAGGATGTAAAGTTTGTGTGAGGTCAAGCTCAAGAGAAGGCATTTGAGGAGCTAAAGGCGAGATTGACTCAAGCTCCTGTTTTGTCGTTACCTGATGGAACTGAAGATCTGGTGGTTTATTCTGATCCTTCCTACTTGGGGTTGGGATGTGAGTTAATGTAGAGAGGAAGGATTATAGCCTATGCATCCCAACAGTTGAAGGTTCATGAGGTTAACTACCCTACTCATGACTTGGAGCTAGTAGCTGTGGTCTTCGCATTGAAGATTTGGAAGTACTACTTGTATGGGACGAGGTGCACCATATTCACCAACCACAAGAGCTTGAAGTATTTCTTCGAGCAGAAAGATTTGAACATGAGGCAGAGGAGATGTTGGAGCTCATAAGGACTATGATTGTGAGATCCATTACCATCCGGGCAAAGCCAACGTGGTGGCAGATGCCCTTAGCCGAAAGGAGAGACCCAGCTGATTCGGGTAAAAGCGTAGCGTTGATCATGACCTCTGATGTAATGAAGCAATTCAAAGAGTTTCAAGATGAGGCGTTGAAAGAAGATCATCTTAACTCCAAAAGAATGAGAGTTCTGGTTGCGGAATGGGTGAAAATACACTTAGCGTTAGAACCCGATTCGGACGGATGTGGATTCCTCGTTTTGGGCATCTATGTGTGAAGATTATGGATGAAGCTTATAAGACTCGATACTATATTCATCCCGGTGCTACAAAGATTATCAAGACATGAAGAAAGATTATTGGTGACCAGGTATGAAGTGTGATGTGGTGGAGTATGTGAGTAAATGCCTTACTTGTTTACAAGTGAAGGCTGAACATCAAAAGCCGTATGGAAAGATTCAACCTGTGGATATACCAGAGTGGAAGTGGGAGCACATCACCATGGATTTTATTACAAAGCTGCCACGTACTGCGAAAAGTTATGATGCCATATGGGTGATAGTTGACCGTTTAACGAAGAGTTCTCACTTCCAACCGATTCGCGAGACTTATTCATCTGAGAGGTTAGCGGATCTATTCATTAAAGAGATTGTAACTCGTCATGGTGTGCCCGTGTCTATTGTGTCTGATCGTGACACCAGGTTTACATCTAAATTTTGGAAGATTCCACGACGCAATGGGGACGAGGTTACATATTAGCACGGCTTGTCATCCTCAGACGGATGGTTAGTCGGAAAGGACCATTCAGACACTGGAGGATATGCCTCGGGCATGTGTCATAGATTTTGGAGGAAGTTGGGATGACCACTTACCGTTAGCTGAGTTCTCATATAACAACAGTTATCATGTCAGTATTGGTATGCCTCCTTATGAGATGCTATATGGTAGGAGATGCAGAACACCCGTGTGTTGGGGTGATATTGGCCAAAAAGAATTAGGGAGCGTCGAGGTGGTTGAAGCTACGACTGAGAAGCTGGGAAGGATCAAGGCCTTCATGAAGCAGCCAAAGATAGGTAAACTCGTATGCTATAAACGACACAGACCGATTGAGTTCCAGGTGGTAATAGAGTTATGTTGAAAGTATCACCTTGGAAAGGTATCATTCGTTTCAGAAAGCGGGGCTAGTTGAGCCCATGGTACATAGGGCCTTTCTGAATCATTGCTCGAGTAGGAGAGGTGGCCTATAGACTAGAGTTACGAGAGGAGTTAAGTGGAATTCATCCGACATTCCATGTATCTCATTTAAGGAAATGTTTGGCAGACGAGGACATGGCAGTCCCACTAGAAGATATCGAGGTAGCCGAACGGCTCAATTATGTGGAGCAACCAGTGGCGATCGTTGACCGTAAAGAGAAGAGGTTAAGAATAAAGTGGTTCCTCTTGTGCGTGTACAGTTGAAGCACAGAAAGGGATCTGAGTCTACGTGGGAGTCTGAATAAGAGATGAAACACATTACCCATGTTTGTTTGAGGAATAACAGGTTTTGGGGACGAAACCTATATAAGGGGTGGACTAGTAACACCCGGTTATTTTCTTTGAAGCCAAGCAAGAAGAAAAAGAAGGAAAAAGGAAAGAAAAAGGGGAAAATGCATTTTACCCCAAGTTAAGGGGTAAAATATGCCAAAAGGACAAAACTTTTGGAAGAGTGGGTGTAAAGAAGGCATGACAGCCCACTCCCACTCCCATACTTGTGTCTAATCGGTTTTGGGAGGAGAAAAGGGGAAAAGGGCAGAACTTTCGGATCTTGAAGAAACAAGGAGAAGGAGTCAATTTCTAGTGGGTTTTTATGGTGAAGCTTAAAGCAAACGGGTTTGTGGGAAGCTCTACCCGAATAGGCTGCTAAGGTGAGTTCTAGGACCCATAATTTACATGTTTTTGACTGATTTTGGGGCTTGAACGCATATGAAACTATTTTTGTTGTGTGCGTGTGTACCCGTATGTATGTGTGTGTGCGATCAGGTGGAGTTTGAGTTTGGGTATGTGATGTTTGAAGGTTGATGCTACTGGGTTTCTAAGGCTTAGGATGGATGGGTTAAGCTTAGAATAGGTTAGAGAGGGTTGGGGATTGGAATCTGCTATTCAGGTTTGAATGAGATTACATTCTACACCCATTTAGGGCTCATGCGATTGAAGGTCATGCAACTGGAGGTCATGTGACCGAAGATGATACGACTGGAGGCCATATGGCGGAAAGTCTTGCGATTGAAGGTCATGCTCCCAAAAGTCATGCGACTAAAGGTCATGTGCCTAGAAGTCAAACGACTAAAGGTCATGTGCCTGGAAGTCATGCGACTGAAGGTTATGAGCCTGGAAGTCATGAGACTGAAGGTCTTGCGCCTGAAAGTCATGCGACTGAAGGTCATGCGCCTGAAAGTCATGCGACTGAAGGTCATGCGCCTGGAAGTCATGCGCCTAGAAGTCATGCGACTGAGAGTCCATATGCCCCATAGTGTCTATACACCCATGGTGTCCATGCGTCTGGAAGCTCTCCATACGCCTAAGTGTTCATACGCCCAAATAGGGCTCATGCGCCTGAAAGGAATTAGAATGTTATCCGCTTTGCTGGGGAAAAGTGATATATAGGCTTTGACTGAGGATGTTCCCGGGGATAAGTAAGTTGACTTTTGAGGTCATAGATGATATGATGGGTGATGTATGATTGATGCATGATGGTATGTATGATGTATGTTATGTATGCATGATGTGTGTTGTATGGTGATGTTGTATGTTCCTTATTTGGTATGATTATTTTCCTGTGGCTTTACGTTGAGTGTTAATGAATGAAATGATAAAGTATTATGTAACGTAAAGTGGAAGATAATGAAAAGAGGAACGTTATGAAAGAATGCATGCATTAATGAATGAATGAAAGTAAGAAAGGCTTGTAATCATATTTATGGAGGTTCACACCCAATGAAGGGTGTTAGCTGAACTGTGTGTATGTATGATGCACGATCACGTACGATTGTAAAGAAAGGTTTTTAATGAAAGATAAAGTATGTTTTATTATAAATCTAGAACTCACTCAGCAACACTGACTTTTATGTGTTTTCAGTTAGCAGGTAATGGTTGCTGGGGATGGCATGGGGCGGCTACTCGGCTCATTTTGAATGGCATTCTTTTGAATAATGTTTTTGCATTATAATGCGAACAAATGATATTTTGTAATGAATGTTGTATTATTTTACAAAAGCATTTATTTTAATGAAATGAAATGTTTGTTTTAGTGATTCCACTGCAACGCTTTATTGAGGTTAATGAATTTATATGTTTTAAGTGCAATGACGGACCAGATGTAAGCGTCCCGGGAACAGGGCCTTACAAGTTGGTATCAAACCAATGTTTAAGCAAAATGGGTAAATTTTCAAAATAAACCTTAACTTAAACTGAAAATGGGACGGAAAGGGAAGGGATGCCAGTTGAGTAGCTGCGTGCCATCAGGTATTTTCTTAATGTTAATCGGTATTATGTGTGCATGTTATGTGGTTTATGTGTTGTTTGTAGATTTAGATACTGATGTAGTCAGGATAGGTAATACTTGGGGTATGAAGAGTAAAGTAAGTGGCTAATCACAACTGGACACTGTAATTAGGACGTACTATACTTGACATAACTAAGTTGTTCCCTTAAATGACTGTGTGGTGTTTGAATCTTTCAGTGTGTGTGTATGGTCGGTGGTAGATCATCTAAAGCTTCGCGGGGTGGAGGTCGTGGTGGGGTGGTGCTGAACCGCGGCCCAAAAGAGGAAGGCCTAGAGTCGAAAAGGTGGTTCAAGAAGAATCCGAGACCCCTCATCCATAGGGCGGAGACGAGAGTGCTAATTTGAGAGCCTCGGTAAAGGAGGCTGTTGTGGAAGAATTTCATCAGGTCATGCAGACGATCTTACCGTCTGTGGTGACCAAAGTGATTAAGGAGGTAAGAGAAGGATAAATAAATGGGAGGAATAGGTCCTCGGGAGGACGAGAGCGACCGGAGACTAAGACGGTTCTTTCTGTTGATGAGGAGGAAGAAGAAGAGCCTGCGCCGGAGGCGGTACGAGGCTGCAACTATGGGGCATTTCAAAGATGCAAGCTCCCTACTTTTGATGGTAATGGCACTACTGCTGCTGCTCATCGCCAGATGAGAGAAATAGAGGCGGTACTTGATATCAGCGAGTGCCGAGAAGACTAGAAGGTGAAGTTTGCTGCTCACTCGTTTGTGGACTCGGCTCTGTGTTAGTGGGACAATATTGTCAAAGCCGAGGGTAGTCGGGTAAGTCGGAGCATGAAATGGGTAGAGCTGAAAAGGCTAGTAATTGAGGAGTTTTGTCCTCACACGGAAATGGATAAGGTGGAAAGGGAATTCATGCAGCTGGAGGCGGGAACAATGACTCCTTAGCAATATACCACCAAGTTCAATGAGATGGCACGGTTGGTGCCGGACCAAGTGACGCCTACGTCATGAAAGATTAAGAGGTATATTCAGGGCTTGCCAAAGGATATTCGCAGGCACATGATCACTGCCCGACCGAGCACATTTACGTCAGCAGTTGACTTGGCAGGGAGGTTGTACGACGAGCGAGAGATGGTGGTGGCTGAGCTGAGCAAGAAGGGTGGTGGTGACTAGAATTAGAATGGGAAGATGTTTGGTAGGGGTGGTGCCCAGGTGGATGACCGACGTGTGGTCACATCCGGTGCGAGATCGAAGACGTGTGGCAAGTGTGGGAAGGAGCACATCGGCGAATGTAGGTTGGGATCGAACGTGTGCTTCAAGTGTGGGAGGCCTGGTCATATAGCAAGGGAATGCAAGGCAGGGAGATGTTTTAGCTGTGGCAGGGAGGGCCACATGAGTAAGGATTGCAAGAAGCCAAGGGTTGAAGGTTCGGGGGCAAAGAAGGCTGGAGGAGAAGGACAGAGGGCGAGCGCCAGAGCGTTTACGATGACGCAGGAAAAGGCTAGGACGGACCCTGATGTTGGGTCAGGTACGTTTCTAGTAAACCAAACTTTAGCCTATGTGTTATTTGATTCTAGTGCTAGTAAAAGTTTTATTTCTCCTACTTTCTGTGCTAAATGTCTGTTAGTAGTAGGAGTGTAGATGCGCCCTTTGATGTAGAAACTGCCAGAGGTAAGTCTACCAGGATTTCTGAGATGATAGAAGGATGTGACGTAGAACTAGAAGGTCACAAGTTTCCTATTAGACCATTCGTGATGACCTTAGGCCGGTTTGACGTAGTCCTAGGGATGGATTGGTTGGCGGATTTTGAGGCGAATATTATGTGTTGCTAAAAGATGATTCGTTTGACATCGCCTGATGGGAGTTTGGTGACGGTTTATGGTGATCGAGTCACTATGATCCCAAAAGTGATTTTGATGGAAGTGGCAGAAAGTGCATGAGGCATGGATGTAGTGCCTACTTGACTTATGTAAAAGATGTGGATACATCAACGTCACAATGTCTGTTGTACTGGTTGTGTGTGACTTTCCAAATGTATTTCCCGAAGACTTACTAGGAGTGCCACCTGACCGTGAGATCGAGTTTTAGATTGATTTGATACCACGTGCTCAGCCTGTTGCTAAGGCACCGTATCGGCTGGCTTGGACTGAGATGAAAGAGTTGATGGAGCAATTGCAAGAGTTGCTTGATAAGGGGTTCATTCGACCAAGTATCTCTCCTTAGGGTGCTCCAGTCTTATTCGTGAAGAAGAAAGATGGTAGTATGATGATGTGTATAGACTACCGTGAGCTGAATAAGCTGACAGTGAAGAACCGATACCGTTACCAAGAATTGATGATTTGTTTGATCAGCTTCAAGGTTCCGGTTGGTTCTCGAGAATAGATCTTTGATCTGGTTACCATCAGTTAAAGGTGAAAGAGCAGGATATCCCTAAGACAATTTTTCGCACGCGCTATGGACACTATGAGTTTCTCGTTATGTCTTTTGGTTTAACCAATGCGCCAGCTGATTTTATGGACTTGATGAATCGAGTGTGTCGGCTGATGTTAGATAAATCAGTGATTGTGTTTATTGATTATATCCTGATTTATTCAAAGAGCGAGAATAATCATGCCGGTCATATTTGAGAGGTGTTGGAGACGTGAGAAGGGAGAAGTTGTACGCTAAATTCTCCAAGTGTGCATTCTGGCTATGCGAGGTTTAGTTCTTGGGTCACGTGGTGAATCCTGAGGGGATTATGGTGGACCCGGCAAAGGCGGAGGCGGTGATGCAATGGAAGCCTCTAAAGACGCCATCCAAGATTCGTAGTTTCTTGGGTTTGGCGGGCTATTACCGAAGGTTTATTCAACACTTCTCTAAGATCGCTTCTCCATTAACCAAGTTGACCGTAAGGATGTAAAGTTTGTGTGAGGTCAAGCTCAAGAGAAGGCATTTGAGGAGCTAAAGGCGAGATTGACTCAAGCTCCTGTTTTGTCGTTACCTGATGGAACTGAAGATCTGGTGGTTTATTCTGATCCTTCCTACTTGGGGTTGGGATGTGAGTTAATGTAGAGAGGAAGGATTATAGCCTATGCATCCCAACAGTTGAAGGTTCATGAGGTTAACTACCCTACTCATGACTTGGAGCTAGTAGCTGTGGTCTTCGCATTGAAGATTTGGAAGTACTACTTGTATGGGACGAGGTGCACCATATTCACCAACCACAAGAGCTTGAAGTATTTCTTCGAGCAGAAAGATTTGAACATGAGGCAGAGGAGATGTTGGAGCTCATAAAGGACTATGATTGTGAGATCCATTACCATCCGGGCAAAGCCAACGTGGTGGCAGATGCCTTAGCCGAAAGGAGAGACCCAGCTGATTCGGGTAAAAGCGTAGCGGTTGATCATGACTCTGATGTAATGAAGCAATTCAAAGAGTTTCAAGATGAGGCGTTGAAAGAAGATCATCTTAACTCCAAAAGAATGAGAGTTCTGGTTGCGGAATTGGGTGAAAATACACTTAGCGTTAGAACCCGATTCGGACGGATGTGGATTCCTCGTTTTGGGCATCTATGTGTGAAGATTATGGATGAAGCTTATAAGACTCGATACTATATTCATCCCGGTGCTACAAAGATGTATCAAGACATGAAGAAAGATTATTGGTGACCAGGTATGAAGTGTGATGTGGTGGAGTATGTGAGTAAATGCCTTACTTGTTTACAAGTGAAGGCTGAACATCAAAAGCCGTATGGAAAGATTCAACCTGTGGATATACCAGAGTGGAAGTGGGAGCACATCACCATGGATTTTATTACAAAGCTGCCACGTACTGCGAAAAGTTATGATGCCATATGGGTGATAGTTGACCGTTTAACGAAGAGTTCTCACTTCCAACCGATTCGCGAGACTTATTCATCTGAGAGGTTAGCGGATCTATTCATTAAAGAGATTGTAACTCGTCATGGTGTGCCCGTGTCTATTGTGTCTGATCGTGACACCAGGTTTACATCTAAATTTTGGAAGAATTCCACGACGCAATGGGGACGAGGTTACATATTAGCACGGCTTGTCATCCTCAGACGGATGGTTAGTCGGAAAGGACCATTCAGACACTGGAGGATATGCCTCGGGCATGTGTCATAGATTTTGGAGGAAGTTGGGATGACCACTTACCGTTAGCTGAGTTCTCATATAACAACAGTTATCATGTCAGTATTGGTATGCCTCCTTATGAGATGCTATATGGTAGGAGATGCAGAACACCCGTGTGTTGGGGTGATATTGGCCAAAAAGAATTAGGGAGCGTCGAGGTGGTTGAAGCTACGACTGAGAAGCTGGGAAGGATCAAGGCCTTCATGAAGCAGCCAAAGATAGGTAAAACTCGTATGCTAATAAACGACACAGACCGATTGAGTTCCAGGTGGGTAATAGAGTTATGTTGAAAGTATCACCTTGGAAAGGTATCATTCGGTTCAGAAAGCGGGGCTAGTTGAGCCCATGGTACATAGGGCCTTTCTGAATCATTGCTCGAGTAGGAGAGGTGGCCTATAGACTAGAGTTACGAGAGGAGTTAAGTGGAATTCATCCGACATTCCATGTATCTCATTTAAGGAAATGTTTGGCAGACGAGGACATGGCAGTCCCACTAGAAGATATCGAGGTAGCCGAACGGCTCAATTATGTGGAGCAACCAGTGGCGATCGTTGACCGTAAAGAGAAGAGGTTAAGAAATAAAGTGGTTCTCTTGTGCGTGTACAGTTGAAGCACAGAAAGGGATCTGAGTCTACGTGGGAGTCTGAATAAGAGATGAAACAACATTACCATGTTTGTTTGAGGAATAACAGGTTTTGGGGACGAAACCTATATAAGGGGTGGACTAGTAACACCCGGTATTTTCTTTGAAGCCAAAGCAAGAAGAAAAAGAAGGAAAAAGGAAAGAAAAGGGGGAAAATGCATTTTACCCCAAGTTAAGGGGTAAAATATGCCAAAAGGACAAAACTTTTGGAAGAGTGGGTGTAAAGAAGGCGTGGCAGCCCACTCTCTCTCCCATACTTGTCTCCAATCGGTTGTGGGAGGAGAAAAGGGGAAGGGCAGAACTTTCGAATCTTGAAGAGACAAGGAGAAGGAGTCGATTTCTAGTGGGTTTTTGTGGTGAAGCTTGAAGCAAACGGGTTTGTGGGAAGCTCTACCCGAAGAGGCTGCTAAGGTGAGTTCTAGGACCCCTATTTTACATGTTTTTGACTGATTTTGGGGCTGGAACGCATATGGAACTATTTTAGTTGTGTGGATGTGTACGCATATGTATGTGTGTGTGTGATCGGGTGGAGTTTGAGTTTGGGTATGTGATGTTTGAAGGTTTACGCTACTGGGTTTCTAACGCTTAGGATGGATGGTTTAAGCTTAGAACATGTTATATAGGGTTGGGGATTAGAATTTGTTGTTCAGGTTCGAATGAGACAGCATTCTACACCTAGTTAGGGCTCATGCGACTAAAGGTCTTGCGACTGGAGGTCATGCGACCAAAGATGATGCGACTGGAGGCCATATGGCCGAAAGTCATGCAATACGGCCGAAAGTCATGCAACTGAAGGTCATGCACCCAAAAGTTATGCGACTGAAGGTCATGCACCCGAAAGTCAAGCGACTGAAGGTCATGCGCTTGAAAGTCATGCGACTGAAGGTTATGCGCCTGGAAGTCATGCGACTGAAGGTCATGCACCTGAAAGTCAAGCGATTGAAGGTCATGCGCCTGAAAGTCATATGACTGAAGGTCATGCGCCTGGAAGTCATGTGACTGAGTGTCCATACGTCCCATAGTGTCATGCGACTGAGGTCATGCGTCTGGAAGCTCTCCATACGCCTCAGTGTTCATACGCCCAAATAGGGCTCATGTGCCTGAAAGGACTTAGAATGTTTTCTGCTATTCTGGGGAAAAGTGATATGTAGGCTTTGGCTGAGGATGTTCCCGGGATTAAGTAAGTTGACTTTTAAGGTCATAGATGATGTGATGGGTGATGTATGATTGATGCATGATGGTATGTATGATGTATGTTATGTATGTTATGTATGTATGATGTGCCTTGTATGGTGTTATTGTATGTTCATGTTTATGTTCCTTATTTGGTATGATTAATTTCTTGTGGCTTTACGTTGAATATTAATGAATGAAATGATAAAGTATTATGTAACGTAAAGTGGAAAATAATGAAAAGAGGAATGTAATGAAAGAATGCATGCATTAATGAATGAATAAAAGTAAGAAAGGCTTGCAAGTATATGTATGGAGGTTCACACCCAATGAAGGGTGTTAGTTCAACTGTGTGGGTTAACTACCCCAGAAGGATGCACACTGGAAGGCTTTCAAGCATATGTATGGAGGTTCACACCCAATGAAGGGTGTTAGCTCAACTGTGTGCGGGTTAACTACCCTGGAAGGATGCACACTGGAAGGCTTGCAAGCAATGTATGGAGGTTTACACCAATGAAGGGTGTTAGCTCAACTATGTGCGGGTTAGCTACCTCGAAAGGATGCACAATAGGGTCTAATCCTTGTGATTGACCATATGTATGGGATTCTTGCCGCTTACCCTAGGTACTGGAGTCAGCTTCGAGCATTATGTTTGGGGTCTATGAAAGACCTCAGGCCCAGTACCTGCTTTATGCATGACTATGGGGTGAGCACATGGCATTGGTCCGAATCAAAGTTTAGATTTAATGATGTATGATCAGAACGAACGAATGAATAATGCAGATAATAATGATATTATCTATGTGTATATATGATGCATGATCACGTACGATTGTAAAGAACGGTTTTAAATGAAACATAAAGTATATTTTATTATAAAACTAAAACTCACTCATCAACGCGACTTTTATGTGTTTTCAGTTGGCAGGTAATGGTTGCTGGGGATAGCCCGAGGCGGCCACTCGGCTCAATTGAATGGCATTCTTTTGTATAATGTTTTTGTATTATAATACAAACAAACGATATTTTGTAATGAATGTTGTATTATTTTGCAATTGCGTTTATTTTAATGAAATGAATTTTGTTTTAATGATTACGATGCAATGCTTTATTGAGATTATAAATAATAATAATAATATAATAATAATAATAATAGTAATAATAATAATAATAATAGTAATAATAATAGTAATAATAATAGTAATAATAATAATAATAATGGTAATAATAATAGTAATAATAATAATAGTAATAATAATAGTAGTAATAATAATAATAGTAATAATAATAGTAGTAATAATAGTAGTAATATAGTAGTAATAATAGTAGTAATAATAATAATAATATAATAATAATAATAATAATAAATAATAATAAATAATAATAATAATAATAATAATAATAATAATGCTAATACTACTACTACTACTATACTAATAATAATAATAATACTAGTAATAATAACTAAGATAACAGTAATAATGATATAATAATAATAATAGTATTCTTACAAATAATAATAATTTGTAAAAATTATTAAACTTGCAAATGTTTAAAACTTAAATTGATTAAGTTAAGGGGCTTTGTTTGTCATTTTATAAACTTAAAAAGAAGTTTTATGCATAAAATAATAACAAACTAAAGTACAAGAGCCAAATGTATAACTTTTAAAATTACAACCCAACCCCCCTTCCCCCACTTTAATCCCCGGTGGACTCCGGCCATCTCTCCGACCGAAGTCCGGCGAAGTTGAAACCCACAAAACCCTTCAAATCGTTCCCAACCGCTTCAGGAAGAAGAATCGAACCTATTACTGCACTTTAATTCGATTTTAAGGATCGTTATGAGCATTCAAACACGAAGCCGGTTGAGAATATAATACTAATTATAATCTAATTAAACTAACATAAACAATAATCTGGCTATCATTAATCGAATACAACCTCCAATTTCACCTGAAACAAACACAACCTCGAATTCAATCATCATATTTATCGCGAACCTGCACCTCTATCAAAATCCACCTTTCAATCAATCTAACCTGAAATTAGTAGAGGGCTTTGAGTCGTGAACATTTTCTAAAGCTTCACATGAAGTTAATTTGAATATTGTCAACATTTGCTCATCAATTGAACTTATGTTGGTCGCGGCTTGTTCGTCGTCTGTCTCACCATCAATTCGACTTCAACCAGGTAATTAAACCCATACACATACTCGATTTGACATAGGGAACAAAAGCCCCATGATTATAATCATCAACAAACTCGAATCAATCTTCATTTAGATCTACACGAAGTTAGGGTTTGGGTGATTTGGGGGAAATTCTGAATCTATATTTTTAACAACTTAAAACCAGAGTAAACCACGGCCACGGCCCTGGTTCACTGGTTAAGTCACTTTCATATCCAACATGAGGTCCCGGGTTCGAACCCGGGCCCTCTAATGTATTTTATTAAAGGTTTTTGGCCTTAATTAATTTATAAAGATTTTTAATAAATATAAAAATAATTTTTATAAACTGCAAATATTTTTAAAAGACACCAAATATTTTTTTTCATTTTTTCTAAATTAAATAGTTAAATATCTTTTTGATAAAATAATTCAAAAGTTACTATTGGGTTATTTTTAAAAATGGAAAAGAATTTTGAACAATAAATTTATAAATTATTCTTGGTCCAAACATTTATTTAAAATCATTATTGTTTAAATCATATTTACTTCAATTTCTTTTACTTAATTTTATATTTATAAGTGGTTTAATTTAATTTTTCTTTAAAAACATAAATGGTATATTACTTTATTTTATTATTAGATGCACTTACAAGAATACCCAATACCAAATTGAACCTTAGTCCTTAATTAACTCGTTAAACTTATTATTTAGACATTAAATCTTGTGAATATATATATATATATATATATATATATATATATATATATATATATATATATATATATATATATATATACTTGGATGCCTTGTGAAGGATTACGTTGGTACGGCGTTTATTATTCTTAATAATAATCATTTATATACTTATTGATCATATGAGTTTTATTGCCCCTTTTTTATATTATTTCACACTATTTTGGGGTGAAACATGTTAAACTTATTAACTTACACTTGTAAACGTTTTATACTGGTAATGCACTTGCAATTCATACTTATATTTTGTCATGGTTATTTGTGTTATTGTAAGTTTTATATGAGATACATTATATGTTAACAATTATTAACTATTGCTAACCTGATGACATCATAGATTTATGGGTCTGACAAGACTATTTGGTGCTAAAGCCAATGTATTGCTAGCTCCTGATATGGACTTTTTCATCATAGGAACCAAATACACTTAGCTAATCGTTATAAACTTTTAATCTTAATCTTGGTTAAGGTTTGATTGTAGCTATATGTGTTCTGTAATCTTGCATACTCATAACCTATGACATAAATTGCTACTTGTAACCTTTTGATATATGTATGTATATTAAACCTTGGAAACTCACCAACTTTCATAGTTGACCTTTATTTTTAACATGTTTCAGGAAATGCCCAAGCTTGAAGTTATTATTTGAAGTTTGCATAAATCTAGGATTTGGACCTAGGATAAAGAATAAAATGACTTGGATTATTTTGTCTTATGTTTCGTTTATTTCATATTTAAAACTTATGTTTGAAATTGCTTTTGAAAACTTATGATAATGATATTCTTTTATTTAAAGATAGTGTTATATGGCTGTGAACAATCTTAACCCTCACATCTCGACGATTCCGCCTTTAAGGTTGGGGTGTGACAACACACATATGATCAGAGTTAACTTGGGTGTCATACCGTTTAGACAACCCATAAACTTACCTTAATTGTTATTTTTGACTAACATGACCAAGGTCCAAACGCACGTAAATTATGATACCTTTAACAATAAAAACATATTTTACCGTTCGATACCCATAAGACAATACATCATGTAATTAATTTAATAGCTCGTGGAATTAAGTGAAAAAGGGGTGATTAAACTCACTTCTAGTGTTGGCCTATGATAATCTAACTTCCACAATCACAACGTAACCAATATCATCCTAAGAGCTCAAATAATCAAAACGCAGTCCTAATTAGCAACAAATAATATCTTAGATCAAAATATACCATTGAACTAGAGTTCACAGACCAGTTCAAGCTTGAAATCAGACCCAAAGCATTCTTATGATAGATCCGCCCACCATAGTGTAGGTTTTCATTTAATTTCCAAATCGTGTCTTGTGGATACCAATGGCTAGTTTAATCTTGCCAAAAATCCTAGTTTTACCCATATCCATAAGCAAATCAAAAGATCAAAGTATAGGTTCTTATCAACATAATCTACGAAAGGAAAATATGGTAACATTCATCACCATGTTCACCTACGAATGATCTATCATAGCAAAAATAATATTTCGTATCTAGATCTTCGACTAACAACTCTTAGTTTCAAAATTCACTAAAAATGAGCTTACCTTAAGATATCCGAGCACGCCATGTTATTTCCTAGCAAGAAGGTGGCAAGAAGCTAAAAAATGGGCATAATCACTTTAACTAGCACCCTAAAATGTAATAGTTTTATTGACAGGGAGAAAGAAAGAAAGAAAGTGTAAGGAGAGCGTTTGTAGCGAGGGAGAACCAAGACGGGTACAAATGGGGCTTAAATCTGGGATTTTGGGGCTTTACATATGGTTTCCAGTCGCGCATGTCCTTAGCGAACCAGTACCAATTCCCTAACAATCCGTTACGACCCTTCAAGGGGAATTATCACATTTTTAAAACAAAAGTTCGTACCTTCGGATCAAATATTCACCATGGCCATGATGTTCAAGCATTATAGTCCGCTATGGACACATTTTTCAAATCCTTCTCGTCAAGCCACACCATTTTCATATATTATCGGTTCTGTAATAATTTTTCTTGTTCAGGATATGATGAATAAAATTTTAGGGTCAATTTCACGCGGTTATTACCTTTGTTTTGCTTCTACTTTCCGAAATGTTTTGTCACAGCTCCGGTTCTCAGATACTTAGACAATTCTTAAATGTTACTATCTTTCGGTCGGTAACATTGGTTAAATAATATTTTTATATTCTATTGTAAAACACAATGAGATAATAACATCAAATTATATAATATATACAAAACAATGAGAAAAATAAAAAGAAATCATGTAAAACATAAAACAAATAATGAATGATTATACTTATTAACGAAAAATATTTGACACAATGATTTGATATATGATACAATAATCTGATGTATTTGATGTAATAATCAAAATATCTACACCTTTAAAACAATAGAAAACATGTCCAGCCTAGAAACTTTCTTAATATTTTTAGATTAAATAAATAAATATTAAATTGAGATTTACATCTCATTTATCCGGTTACTTCTAATTTTAACATCGGTAACAATCTCGTTGTTAGATGATAATTGAACCCGTAATCATTTATTATTAACGAAAGAAAGCTTGATAAAGTAATGTGATAATCAGTGGGGTGCAATCTGGCAATTATAGTTTTGATAGTTTGGTGAAGAAAGAAATCAAAGACAGATAATTATGAGTTTGGTCCCCCGTGTTTAATCATTGTTTTATATTATAAATTAATTAAAGGTAGGCCTAGATTTGATTAATTGCACGATTTCATATAGTGTAAGTGTTGACATACAGGACCCCTTTTTTTGGCATAACACATTAGGGTTTGTTTTATAATATGCACTTATGTCATCTTGTAATTTTTCTTGAAATTTATAATCAATTATCATCCTTCAATATGAGATTAAGAATAATTTTACCTTCAACTTATGTAATATAAATACTAAATATTAATACACACATTATATTAGAAGTAGAGAATTATGATAATCTCATAATTAGTTTAACGCCGTGTTATATAATGAGGGAGAGAAAGAGAGTTCTTTTTACGGTTATATAACTTTCTTATTGATCAAGGTTAAAAAAATTTGTAAACGTGTGATAAAACTATCTTATATAACTTTCTTTGAAATTTATAATCAACTTATCATCTTCTATGTGATATGTAACATTGAAAATGTTTATTTATGAAATTAATTATAGTAAATGTATTTTATTTGGCATGTATTCTACAAAGTGTCAAAATTACATAGGTGAAATGTACATTTTTATGTTATTACAAATATGTCTCGTTGATATGGTATAAATTCAAGTGTGTTAGCGTCTTAGATTACTTAAGACCAAAGAAAATCTAAATAAATATTAATACAATTCTTTTGATGTGGTGTGTGTTTATTCAAGACTATTATAGTTTTTAACACTTATAAGCAACTTCAAATCTATATAGTTAATAAAAAATTGCACGAGAAGTGGTCATCATTGCATGACCTAGGAACAACAACACGATTAGCAGTAACTATGATCTATAGATGGTGAAAAGTAAAGCGGGGTTACAACTCACATAAGTCAATCATCGTAGTTAACTTATATTACTCATGGAGTCTTGTTGAAGGTAACTTAAAAATAGTTACCAACCATTTTAACAATCAATTGACATACTTTTTCACAAAGTATTGTGTCGTTCCAACGAAACATGTTAATGGTTCCCTAACTATAAAAAAAGAATCCTTTGGTCTATTTTGTTTGAAGTTTTTCAAAACAAAACATTTCATGGTTCTTCTTGTTTATCTTTAAATTATCCAAATGAGATTTGAAGACTTCCACTAAGATACTTCCATGTCAAAGTAAACATACATGATTTAGGTAGATATCTACGTGCATTCCAAACTACAAAACCTACAAAGAGTTGCTCAATTCATAATAAACCAATTGAATAAGATTAAAATGTTAGAAAACGATTCAATTTAAATTATGCATAGCTTTAAATGGTTGCGAGATATTGGTCCATAAGATACAGATGAAACGTCTTATCAAGTCAAACACTTTGACAACCAACCAAAGTAGGTATACTAGACTCTCAAACCCATCATTCCCTTGTTTGGAGACACTTGATTTTAACTTATTTTTCTTTGGTTTCTTCTTTATTTGATTTCATATTTAATTGTAAAACATATAATTCATACATTTACTCACTTGTCTAATAAAGTTTTATTCTCACAGTTTTAAATTTTAAGACTTTAAATTCATCAATGAAAGTACCTTCGTTTTATTTATTTTTATCATAAAGAGATAAAGAGTGTTTCAATTTTATGTGAGTTTAACTTCAATACCACAATATTTGTAAAAAAAACTTATTATCTAATTTTGTTGGAGACTCATATCATGACCAAAGAGAATGAATGGAAACACATCATCTTAAGTTGTTAGATGTAATTTTCTTCAATAAGATACGTCTGAACACTAGAAATCACATCATTTCATACCTAGAATATATCCATATTTCTAACCTCTTGATTGCGATGTCATACAAGTTAAATAAGTTGTTTACCCAATAAAGCTATGTCAAAATAGGCTTCAAAAGACGAAAGTCTTGATTTTGTCATTAGACAATGACTACACACATTGCTACTTGCTAGTTACAAAAATTGGGGATATTATACTTGCAAGGATTTCTAAAAGAAGATGCTATACACCCTTTTACTTGTCACACATCTCTTCCCAATGTTCTCTAGTTGGATTTTATACAAGTTCTAATTATCGTAAATCTTTAAAACGTATTGATTTTATGTATATAAAGTACAACCATTTAAAGCATAACAAACTAAATGTCACATAAAACAATCTAAAATCAACACAATAACACTAAATGCTACATTATACAATACATAATCAACAAAACATGAGACTTGAGCACTTAAAAAGTATAAAAAATAAAAGCTTAATTAAATTTTTTTCTGAAAAGTACAAAGTTGTATAGATTAAAAAAAATTTTAACAGAACGATTTGATCATAGTTTAAACACTCAAATAACAAAGTGACAAATAAAAGTTATTTTAATTACAACTAAGTCCTTAGTTTGCGAGCTAATAAATACAAAAGTAAATTAAAATAAAATAAAATTAAAAACTAAAACTTAACAATTAAAAAAAATGAGAATTTATACATATAAATTTGTAAGTTGTAACCATTTAGAAAAGTGAGACTGACGCATCTGCCAGTGAATCGTATGTTGTCATCAACCACATATTCCACATTCCACATCAGTCGGAATTGTCTGCTCATGACCATTAATTGGTCAAAGTCTTTGCAAACATTTATTAAATAAAAACAAAACAATTCAAGAAAATATTTGTTCAAATCAAGTGCTATTCACACTCTAACCATATGTAGCTTCAAATCCCCGTAGAAATCTACATCGCAAAACAAATGATATTTATTATATGTGATAATCACAAGATTATGAGTGCATGCGCGTATATATATAATGTAATAAATATAAAAAACAAAGTAAAATTAGTTTAAAAGTGTATGAGGTGATATAATTTATTATGAATACTAATAGTAGTTAAGATGGTAAATAAAGGTGACATGTGTACACATATAGTACGAGTTAGGAGGGTGGGAGTGTCTTTTTGAAATGAGAAACCCAACTTTTATTAAACTTTCTTTGGTTTGGTAAATTTTGTTTTTATCCATCTATTTTTTTTCATATTTGGCTTCTCAAGGTTTGATAAAAGTTGTTATTTTCATTTAAAAATGTCAGCTCTATTGTTTTAAAATGTTAAATATATTCATTGTTAAAAGGATATTTATGTAAGTTTTAGTATAATCCTAATTTATATTTATGTGTTGCTGATACATTTTTTTCACTAAATTCATGTTTTTGGATGAAAATAATAACTTTTTAGACTTTGGGGAATATATGCAGAAAAAAACTTTGAATGAAAATGACAAGTATAATCAAAACTTAACGAGCAAAACAAAATTCACTCTTTGTTTAATTTACTAAAAATAATAGTTGAATTCTTAGCAGGTGAGAGGAACACCATCATTTTCACCATTTCAACACCTTGTTAACTTCTTTTCTTTGTAACAAAAAGTTTTTAACAGAACCTAATCCAACCTAATATTATACTTGTTAGAATTTGAATCCATACCACTTTTATAGAGAGCAAACAACCATACCACTGGATCATAATCTGTCAACTTTTATTAAGTTTTCTATTTTTCAAACTCAAACAAGATTTTAGTAGTTTATTATTATTTTTAAGAATATTATACTATAAAACTGAGAAATTTGTATTCTTAAATTCTAATACAACACTGCTATATATATTAAAAAATATTTTAAAAAATGATTGATGTGTTTTGGGTAGAATGTGTAGACTTATTTATATACATAGCACAATATTTATATACGTAGTGTAAGGTGTGATATATACATATATACGATACATAATACATAGGTCTAGGGTAACTAAATTATATGTGGACACATATTGCATATACTTATTGTACACATGGAAATACAAACTCATACTATTGGAAATCATCTATTCACGTCTGTATTCTTGCATATTTCTCTCCATATATTTTGCTTCCATATTTTAGGAAGTTTATTATTGGTTGATTTATTCCTTTCTTTAGTTTTCTCTATATATGTATGTTGCATGTCCTTGGTTTAATACAAGAAATACGAAAGTTCTTGATTACCAATTCCTTTATGGTATCAAAGCGATACCGATCTCAACCATAACAAAACACAGCCGGTAATTTCAATGGCTGGAGAAGAAACCTCAAAGACCAAAATCGACGAGAAGGTTATTGATCATACATCTCCCTTTTAACTACATGCTTCTGAAGTGGTTTTATAGGAAGATCAAATATACATTTTAAACGACCAAGATTTGAAGTGGTTTTATAGGAAGATCAATTTTTCTATAACAAAATATGTTATGTAAATGTTCTAAAATAAAATTTTACAAGAAGATCAATTGAACTAATTCAGGGCGACCCCAGCCAGGGGTGTTGCCCCTTGCACCCCACTTGGGGTTGCTGCCCCTAGGACCCTGCTGTCAGGGGCTGCCGCCCCCGAACCCACGTTGTCCTGCGGAGGGTTGGTTATGCTCTATGATGACTTGTACTTTTTGTGCATGTGTATGTGTTGTGAATGGATGATGCATGATGTTTGTGATGATATATGATAGGGTATGTGATGTTTATGAGATGCTGTGTATGAATGTGTTATGCTGATCTTACGTTCTATTATGTATTATTCCGTGACTTACGTGTTATGAGTATGAAATGAACGAAAAGTAGGTATGTGATGTTTATGAGATGTTGTGTATGAATGTGTTATGCTGATCTTACGTTCCTATTATGTATTATTCCGTGACTTACGTGTTATGAGTATGAAATGAACGAAAAATATTATGTAACATAAAGCGGAAGCTAATGATAATGATAAGTGGAATGTAAAGTAAGAATGAATGCATGCATTAATAAACGAATGAATGTAAGAAAGTCTTGCATGCAATGTATGGAGGTTCAAACCCTATGAAGGGTGTTAGCTCAACTATGTGCGGGTTAGCTACCCTGGAAGGATGCACACTGGGGTCTAATCCTTGTGATTGACCATACGTATAGGACCCTTACCGCTTGCCCTAGGTACTGGAGTCAGCTAACAAATTCGTGCACAATGTTTGGGGTATAGCACATGTCATTGGTCCAGAATGAATTGAATGATAATGATGAGCGTACTTACCCCAGGCCTTTGGGTCAGCTTCGTGCACAATGTTCGGGGTACAGTATGTGTCATTGGAAGTTAAAGAATGTACAAAAGATAAGTAAGGAAGATTATGAATGATAACAATGACGTACGATGATGAATGAATGGAAGTTAATGAATTTATGATGATAAACGATAATAATGCTATTATCTATGTTTATGTATGATGTATGATCATGTATGATGGTAAAGAAAGGTTTTAAACAAATATAAAGTAGATTTGGTTTTAAAACTAAGAACTTACACATCAATGCTGACTCTTATGCATTTTCTAGTTTGCCGGTAATGGTTGCTGAGGATGGCACGGGCGGCTACTTGGCTATTTTGGACGACATCCATTTATGTTGCGATAATGTTTTTGCATTGTAATGCGAACAAACAATATTTTGTAATGAATGTTGTATTATTTTGCAAAAGCGATTATTTATATAAAAAGAAATGGTTTAAACTAATTCCGCTATGATGTTTTAGAAATTGAAATGTATATTTTATGCTTTACGTGCGATGATTGTCCAACTATGAGCGTCCTAGGAACGGGGCCTTACAAGTTGGTATCAGAGCCAAAGTTTATGTGAAACGAGTAAATTTTCAAAAGAAAGCTAAACTTAAACTGAAAATGGGATGAAAGGAAAGGGATGCCAGTCCGAGTAGCTGCGTGTCATCAGGTATTTTCTTTAATGTTAACCAACATTATATGCATATGTTATGTGGTTTATATGCTTTTAGTAGATTTAGATACTAATTTAGTCAGGATAGAAAATGCTTGGGGTATGAAAAGTAAAGTAAGTGGCTAAGCACAACTGGCCACTATAATTAGGGACTTACTATACTTGACATAAACTGAGCTATTCCCTTGAATGGCCGTGTTAGTGTTTGAATCTTATAGTGGTTTAGAGGATGGCCGGTGGTAGATCGTTAAAGGCTTCGTGTGGTGGAGGTCGTGGTGGACGTGGTGCTGAAAAGGTGGCTCATGAAGGCCTAGGGCTAAAAAGGGGCTCATGAAGAGCCTACGACGCCTTATCCAGAGGGTGGTGACAAGAGTGCTAATCTTAGAGCCTCGGTCAAGGAGGTGTTGTTGAGGAGGTTCATCAGGTCATGCAGACGATCTTACCATTTATGGTGACCAAAGTGATTAAGGCTGTACAAAAGTGAACCACGGGTCACGAGAGGAAGGCCTAGGGCTAAAAAGGTGGCTCATGAAGAGCCTGCGACCCCTCATCCAGAGGGTGGTGACGAGAGTGCTAATCTTAGGGCCTCGGTCAAGGAGGTTGTTGTAGAGGAGGTTCATCGGGTCATGCAGACGATCTTACCATCTGTGGTGACCAAAGTGATTAAGGTTGTACGAAAAGGAGAAAGGAAGGAGAGAGGAACCGATCCTCAGGAGAAAGAGGGCAACTGGAGACTGAGATGGTCGTCTCTACTAATGAGGAGAGGAAGAAGAAGCTTGTGCCCGAGGCAGCACGATGCTATAACTATGGGGCATATATGAGATGCAAGCCTCTGACTTTTGATGGAAATGGCACTGCTGTTGTGCTCACCAGTGGGTGAGAGAGATGAAGTCATTCTAGATATCAGCGAGTGTCGGGAGGATCAGAAGGTGAAGTTCGCCGCCCACTCCTTGGGAACTCGGCCTTATGTTGGTGGAATAATATTGTCCAAGCTGAGGGTAGCAGGGCTATCAGGAGGATGAGGTGGGCAGAGTTAAAGAAGTTGGTGATTGAGGAATTTTGTCCTTATAGGGAGTTGGATAAGGTTGAGAGAGATCCTGTAGCTAGAGGCGGGAACCATGACATATCAACAATACACCACGAAATTCAATGAAATCGCATGGCTAGTGCTGGATCAGGTGACGCCCTTGTCGCGGAAGATCAAGATGTACATCCAAGGATTGCCAGCAGACATCCGTAGACATATGATAGCTGCCCAGTCGAGCACGTTTAGGTTGGTGGTTGATCTGCCAGGGAGGTTGTATGATGAAAGGGAAGTGGTGATGGTTGAGGTGAGTGAGAAAGGTGGTGGAGACATAAATTGGAACGGGAAGAGATTTGGACGGGGTGGTGCCCCTGTAAACAACAAGAGTGCACTAGTGGATTCCTGACGTGTGGTCACATCCGGTGCAGGGATAAAGAGGTGTGGCAAATATGGAAAGGATCACACCAGAGAGTGTAGGTGGGAACTGAATGTGTGCTTTAAGTATGGGAAGCCTAGCCACATGGCAAGAGAGTGCAACGTGGCGAGGTGTTTTAACTATGGTGGGGAGGGCCATATGAGCAGGGACTATAAGAAGCCGAGGGCTTAAAGTTCTGGGGTAGTGAAGAAGGCTAGAGGTGAGGGTAGAAAGCGAGCGCCAGAGCCTTTATGATTACCCAGGAGGAGGCTAGGATGGACCCCGATGTGGTGTCAGGTACGTTTCTAGTAAACCAAACTCTTGCATATGTGTTATTTGATTTTGGTGCTAGTAGGAGTTATTTCTGCGGCCTTTTGTGCAAAGTTGCCCATTAGGAATAGAAGTATTGATGAGCCCTTTGATCTAGAAACTACCATAGGTAAGTCTACCAGGATTTCTGAGATGATAGAAGGCTGTGACATTGAATTAGAAGGGCACAAGTTTCATGTTAGACTGTTCGTGATGACCTTAGGCGGTTTTGATCTAGTCCTAGGAATGGATTGGTTGGCGGACTACGAGGCGAACATTTTGTGTCGCAAGAAGATGGTCAGACTGACAACACCTGAAGGGAGTTCGGTGACGATTTACGGTGATCGAGTTGCGACTATCCCCAAGGTGATTTCGATGGCAGTGGCGGGAAAGTGCATGAGGCGTGGATGTAGTGCCTACTTGGCCTACGTGAAGGATGTGGATACGCCAACACCATAACTGTTTGATGTACCGGTTGTGTGTGACTTTCCTGTTGATACATCATGTACCTAGTTTATGTTCTTAATGTAAAAGTCTTTCATTTCTTACACATATGATATGATTTTGATATGATATGATATGATTTTAATGTTTATTTGTTTTTGAATATTTCATATTATTAATGTATTTGGTATAATTCATATGTATGAGCATCTTATATGGGTTTCAGGTTGTTGTACATAGTTCTAGGTCAATAATGATGAGAAATGTGTTCAACCTAGTCGGGTGATTATTCATGCTAATGGACCATACATATGGACCATACGCATGAATGAATCATGCTTATGAACTAGTCGCACGACTAAACCAGGAGACCGGATCAGTCGTATGACTGAGACATAAGATTGATTCAATCCCACGACTGAATCTTTAGTCGTGCGTATGAATCAACCGCATGAGTCAGTCGCACGACTGAACCATGCAAATGGTTCAGTCGTACGAATGAAAATTACAAACCTATAAATACCACATAATTCATGGAAAAATGGAGACTTCAAATATTCACATACCCTAGCCGTCCAGAGCATCTTAAACAGCCTATCCAACTTCATGTTTGTTCCTGATTGATTTCTAATCAATTATTAATGTTTGTTTCATCGTTAGATCGATTAGGTTGTCTTTCTCACTAATTGGATCGCCAATTAAATAGGATTCCGCACTATTTGATCTGGTCTCCAGTAGAATCTATTAGTACTCCATACGAAAACGATCCTAACATTTCCGGACGTGTTTCCAGTAGATTTACCAGGTGTGCCACCAGACCGTGAGATTGACTTTCAAATTGACTTGATACAAGGTGCCCAACCTGTTGCTAAGGCACCATATCGGTTGGCTCTAACCAAGATGAAGGAATTGATGGAGCAACTGCAGGAGTTGCTTGATAAGGGGTTCATTAGACCGAGTGTCTCTCCTTGGGGTGCTCCGGTCTTATTCATGAAAAAGAAGGACGGTAGTATGAGGATGTGTATTGACTATCCCGAGCTGAACAAGTTGACGGTGAAGAATCAATATCCATTACCGAGGATAGATGACCTGTTTGATTAACTCCAAGGTGCCAGTTGGTTTTCGTGGATAGACCTTCGATCTGGCTACCATCAGCTCAAGGTTAAGGAGTAGGATATTCCTAAAATAGCTTTTTCGCACACGATATGGACACTACGAGTTTCTCGTTATGTCTTTTGGTTTGACCAACGCGCCAGCTGCTTTTATAAACTTGATGAATTGAATGTGTCGGGTGATGTTGGATAAATCAATGATTGTGTTTAACGATGATATCTTGATTTATTCGAAGGGTGAGGAGGTGCATGCCGGTCATATTCGAGAGGTGTTGGAGACATTGAGAAGGGAGAAGTTGTATGCCAAGTTCTCCAAGTGCGCATTCTTGCTACATGAGGTTCAGTTCTTGGGTCACATGGTGAACCCCGAGGGGATTATGGTTGACCCGACAAAGGTGGAGGCAGTGATGCAATAGAAGTCACCAAAGACGCCATCCGAGATTCGTAGTTTCTTGGGTTTGGTAGGTTATTACAGAAGATTAATTCAAGACTTCTCTAAGATAGCTTCGCCATTGACTAAGTTGACCCATAACGATGTAAAGTTCGTGCAGGATCGGAGTTTGTCACTTAAACACAATGTTTTTCTCTCAAACTCACCTAGAATCACACTCGGGTATGATAAGAATCAATAAGAGTTGATCACAATATAGAAAGTAACTAAGAACACAGAAAGATAATTTTCAAGATACTTTTATATATTGATTCTCAACTCAAAATACAAAGACTCTTACAAGCAAAAGATGATCTCTATCTCTTGGTTACAATGAGTTTCAAAGAGAACCTATATATAATACTATCTATAGCCGGATACACTTTGATACCGGCTGGGATCCTTTAGCTAAAGCCTATACTACAAGACTATAGTTTAAGTTATCTCGGATAAAGTCTTATCTGAGATTTGGTAGTCGGGACATGTCCCTGACTTACCATTTGTCACCAACTAAAGTTGGTAACATGTACTATCATGAAAAGGTAAACAGTGGAATAAAGTATGGTCAACAACATGACTCTTTGAGAAGAAGCCATGTTGTATCAGAATTCTGCAGCGGAGTGTCAGAGACCATACTTATGTCCACTGGTTATAGCAGTGTCTTCTGAAGGTTAAATGGCTTTGGAAGAGGCTGCTTCTTCCAAGACTTGGAGACTTCTTCTTTTCATCATACTTCGGAAGTGGTCTTCACTTTATTCTTCTAAGTCTTGAACTTCGGATGTATGCATTTGTCTTCGGAATTAAAGTTCTATCTTCAGAAGTTGGACTTTCCCTTTGTCTTCGGAAGAACTCTACAACCTTTGGAAGTTCCGTGATAAGCTTCGGAAGCCTTTGCATGCAGCACCAAAATAACTTAAGTGATATAGTTTTGGTTGCATTAGCCTTCTTCTTAATCCAACAAACTCCCCCTAGGCTGATGCTACCAAAACTTCACTTTTCTCGACTTCTCAAAGCTTTCAGCACCAAGGAGAGCAAGTATTTGTCTGTCTCCTTGTTCTTCCTTGATGTGGTGCTGAGAAGCTTGTATAGATCCTTGGTAGATAGGAAATCTAGTTTGTCACCTTGGATAACATGTACCCTTTGTTGTTGCCCTCTGAAAAGAGTTAGTTGATGGGAACTGTAATCATATTCCCATCAAATTATAGGTTCCAATTCAGGACTTCCACCATCTGTAGAAAGGCAGCACCTTTGGTGGGAGATCTTTCCTTGTCTTCCTATTTTCTCAACTTCAACTCTTCTTCAATCTTTGCCTTTGCAGTCAACTCAGCTAAATGAAGACTGCTGAGATGATTTCTGACGAGTGCAGCAGTTTTAGAGTTGGAGGGGTTGAGAATAGCTTCTCTGCTACCTCAGCAATGTCGAATCTGCTGGAGTGTAACAGAGAGGTTGCATTGAGTCTGTTGATTTCACCATTCTCTCTTTCTACAACAAAGTTGTGAGAAGGTTCATTGAACCTCCACTGGATTATCTTCCTTCTAGGCATAAGAGGCTGACTAGGAATCTTGTCCTCTTTTCTTGTATCTAGCAGAGTCCCCAGTTTCCTTCTGAGCTTCTTTCCTTCCTTATTTAAAGAGTCTAAATTGAGGCCCAAAAGTCTTGCAGCCTGGTCTAGAGTTCCTCTAGGCAAATCAAGGAATCTGTCTCTTGTGAGGGAACTTGAAGATCCGTCTACATAGGTGATGTTAACAGAGTCTTCTACACAAGAGACTTCGCTCAAAGTAGTGCATTGGTGAGCTTCGTCTTGATTGCCTTAAACTCCTCAAGGAGAGATGTTGAGAAGGCTGAAGGGATGGTTTGGATGGTAATAGGGCAGGTTTAGGTTTAGAGGTTCTGGCTAGTGTTTTGGGTTGGATAATGGGAAGTTTAGGTGGTTGAGGAGAAGGAGAAGGTATGGGTAGTGATGTGGGTTCAGGGATGAAAGGTTCAGGTTTAATGGTGAATGGTGAGGGTGAAGGTTCATGTTGTGGTTGGGTAGAAGAAGTGAAGGTCATCCCTTTTACCCTTCTATACCTCTCTTTCCTTTTTCCCATCCGGATGTCTGCCTTAATTTCACTGACAATCCGTTGGAGTTTGATAGGATCTCTGCATCTAGTTTGATCGATTCAAATGATTTCAGCAGCGGAATAGAGTACCAACTAGCACAATTCGAGCAAGAATACCAAAGATATAGCAATGAACAGAATTAGTTATAGAGAGAGAAAGTTTCTGCAAAAGGAATATTTCATTCAATCACACTCTTTGGCATGACTTTCGCAAAATTACAATTTAGGTCATTCTTTCTTATATAAGGAAAGATGACGTAGGCTGATGTCACTTGATAGTGACATCTAACCGTTATTTAACAAACTACCGAAACACTACAACTACTGAAGATGTCAAGCAGCTGACATCTTCTTACAAGAAGCTAAGTGTTTACTTATTACAAAACTATTGATAAGAAACTACTGAAACTACAACGACTGAAGAACAAGCTCTTCAGTCATTTTACAAAACTACTGAAAGTAAAAACATAAAACTACTGATAAACACAACTACTGAAGAAGTACTCTTCAGCTGTTGTGACAAACTACTGAAACTTCAGCACTTGGTCTTCAGACTTGAACTTCAGACGTTTCATCAGCTGATGACTTCAGTAGATGTCATCAGCTGATGTCTTCAGTCTTTGTCTTCAGACTTTGTACATCAGTTGTTGATCTTCAGCACTTGTGGACTCTTCAGCTGTTGAACTTCAGTACTTTGGTCTTCAGCTTCAGCACTTGTATTCTTCAGCTGTTAACCTTTAGTACTTTGGTCTTCAACTTCAGCACTTGTATTCTTCAGCTGTTAACCTTCAGTACTTTGGTCTTCAGCTTTAGCACTTGTGTTCTTCAGCTGTTGAGCTTCAGCACTTTAGTCTTCAGCTGTTGAAGTCTTCAGTACTTGATCTTCAGCTGTTGAAGTCTTCAGCACTTGTCGAACTACTGATGAAGCCTTCAGCAGTTGTTGTGATATCATGTGGGACTTAGAGTTTTCTGATCTTGGCTCATTGGTTCTTTTGGTCCAACAACTCCCCCTGAACCAATGCAGCCAAAACCTCTAATTGATTTATTTTCCCACTTATTGTTGGCAGAATGGTTGGTCCTTTTCCTTCTTGATCAGTTCAGAAGATGACCCATATAAGCCCTGGCCTGGGAATGAGTCTCTGATGATTTGGTTGGCAATGTATGGATGGGAGCTCTGTATTGGGGAATTGGACACTGAGTTGTTCCCCTATCCATGAGACTCACTTCCCAACTATGAGCTTGTAGGATTCCCTGGTGTAGGCCTCCAAAATACAATTTGTTCCTCCATGGTGAGCTCCTCTGCCTCACCATCGAAGAACCTTCTGGCCCATAGTACTCAGACAGGAATTTGACATGTTTTCCATTTTTGAGTACCACTGTTGTAACCTGTCTGTAAGCAAATTCATCAGGATGATGACCTTCTAACAGCAGTGGTAACTCATCCTTTCTGATCTCATTCAGCCTCTTATACACCAGCCCCTTTTTGATCATTCTGTTCTCCAGCATCTTTCGTGGGGGCATGTTTGAGGTGTAGGCCTTTTTGAAATCTTCCAGGATTTCCCAGGGTGAGACTACAAGGGCTAAGGAGATCACTTCATCTACAATCTTTTTCACTTGCCCATTGTATCTCTGAGGGATATTTTTCTTTTGTATTCTATGAGCCACCCTGGGATCAGGCCAAATTCTTACTCTTTCTTTCACATACTGAAAAGTATGTCTAAGAGTATAATCCTCTGAGCTTGTTTTTTCATATTAATAATGGAGAAGTGGCTGCATATGCTTTATCTACTCTCCTCAATAACTCTTCATCGTGCAATCTGTGTTGTTCTTCTTCTTCTTCCAATTTCACTTTGATTTCATCTCTTTGTTGCTCAGGATTTATTGCAAGAGAGAGATCTTTGGCCTTTTGATCTGCTGTGTTCAGCATCAGCCTCTTTAACCATTTCATTCAAGTTTTCTCTTTTTTTCAGCACTTTCTTTTTCTTATATGTGACATGAAAGTCCTTTTGACTTTCATGTACTTTCTCCTTTTCACTCCCTTCTCATTCTCATTCTCCTTCTCTTTCTCGGTCTCATACACACAGTCCTTCTCTATTTCCACTTCTTTGTCCTTCTCTTTCTCTTTCTCCTTCTCCATCCTCTTTCTTTTAGCTTTCACTGCTGGAATCTGCCCCTTTTTGGGTGCATTGGTTTTAAGGGTTTGATCAGCAGAAAGCTTTTGGCTCAGTACATCCTCCACCATAGGTTGTAAGACAGAAGAAAGTCTCTCATCAACAGTTTTAATGACAAGTTCAGTTATCTGCGGTGTGATGAGAGATAGGGGATTTTGAGGGATAGCATCCGTTTGCTCAGGGGGTTTTGGTCCTGAGAAATGGTGCCAGAAACAGAGGCAGGTGGCTGAGATTCTTTGAGTGGCTGTGTGTTTAAGTGACCTTCAGAGGAAGGTGCCATCTGTTGGGTTGATGTGGTGGCAGATGGTCTTTCTCCCTGAGAGAGTTGGTCAAGCAGTTTTTGCAGCCTACTGACTTCCTCCTCTAGGATTATGTTCTGGGCAAGAACATCATAAAAGAAGCCCAGGTCATCATCAGCAGATGCTGAATCACCTGACCTCCTGCTTGTAGCAGGATGTACATGCACTGGGTGTAGACCAGATGTAGCATGTGCCCCTTTGTCTTGGAACTGGGGACTTCCAGCCTCAGGACTTTGTCCTTCATCAGCTGTTTCCTCTTGTGAGGTCTTAGTTATGTTACCAACCTCAGTCTGATCATATGCTGATTCAGAAGAGGTGGCAGCCTCACCAGATGTTCTGATTTCCATATCCACACCAGGAGATAGAACATTTAAACCCCGGTGCTGTGGGTTGTCAGAAGCATGTGTATCCTCTTCCTCAATTGTTGTTGTTCTCCCCTTTGTTGGTGGTTGTAGGGGAGGAGGAGAGGCATGCAGCTGAGTCAGCACATTAGGAATTATAATGGTTGGACTTTGGGGGGCATTTGCATGGGGAGAGGGGATAGAAGCTGATTGCATCCGGGGAGATGGATGCTCTTCAATGATAACCTCCTCAAGTGAGAGAGGTCTCAGTAATGTGGTTTCCCCTGAAGTGGTTGCAACAGGATCCTTTTGAGAGGATACATGTGCGGCCGTTGCTGGTTGAGTCTTTAACACTACTGGAGGGTTTGAACCAGTAGGTTTATCCTGTTTGGGTGGTACAAGCATCATCAGGGGACTCATCTCCCTAATTAGCTTGTTTGGGTTTGGATTTTGGCTTGGTGGGGACTTTGGATCTGGCAGTTGAAGTTGTGGGTTCCCTTTGCTTGGGTTTGAGCAAACGGGCAGCTTCTTTGAGAGATTGGTCGGAGTTATGCCTGGAGTATACCTCAGCTAGAACAGCTGGTGCAGGGACTCCAAGGCCAACAAGGCCATCAGTTTGTAATTCATTTAAAATTATGGCCATCAGAAACTGGGATATAATAGCCATCTGTTTCCCACAGGTTTCTGTGCCAGATCTTTGATTTCTAGAAACACAATTTGTGAAAAATTTAAAGGTTGGTGTTCTAGAATTGATATAATACCTGTTGCCACCGGGAAGACATTTGATCCCATGAGGATGTCTTCGAGGCTAAGCAAACATTCACCATATGAAATATCAGTCTTTCAGCATCAGGGAAGTTCTTCTTCAGTATGGTAGCAGCTTGAAGATTTCCGTCGTACCCATTGTTGATGAAGGACATATCAGTTGTGCCCTTCGGGTACTCAGTCACAGCAGTAGCATCTTGTAAATTTAGCACTCGACGAATGCTATCAGGTGTAACCTCTACTTGTTTTTGGTTGACCAATGACCGAACAAAATTTGGCCGGAAGGCACATCAGTGTGAACGTAGACATTGGACCATAACTGACTTAGTGACTCTGGGTAGATGGTCGAGTTTAAGAGCAGAGCAGTACTATACTGAGAATCAGCCTTAGGTCTATGGCGTGATCAAACTTTGTCCAGAAGGCCGATTTCGTGAGGTAGGCGACACAATTATGTCTGGGTTTTAGATTCATGGTTGCCATTTTTGAGAGTATGAAGGTCAGAAGAACGGCTAATGGAACGTTTGAGAAGAAGACAGGTATTTATAGGGTTGGATAGAAAAGGCTGAAAGAAAACTACTGAAGGTTTTGGTGTGGTCATCAGCTGTTTGAAACTACTGATGACGTGGTATTACCCTCAGAGGTTTAAAACGACTGACAGTGGTGGTGTTGTCATCAGGTGTTATAAAATAACTGAAGACTTGGTTTTGACCTTCAGACGTTGAAACAGCTGAAGTCTTGGTGTTAACCATTAGTATTTATGAAACTATTGAAGGTCGTGGTTTTGACTTCATATGATGTAAACAACTGAGGACTTGGTGTTTGTCATCAGTAGTTGTGAAACTACTAAAGACAGTGGTTTTGCCATCAGTTGTTGTAAACAACTGAAGACTTGGTATTAGTTATCAGTAGTTGTGAAACTACTGAAGACTGTGGTCTTGCTTCAGTTGTTTTAGAAACAGCAGTTGTAGAAACAACTGAAGATAAATTACTCATCAGCTGTTTTCGTCAATTCTTAGCTTTTCAGTTGTTTCATACTGTCCTCAACACTTACTCATCAGACTTTTCATCTACTTTTCAGGTGTTTCATAGGACGTCAGTACTTATCTGTTTTTACTGATTTCAGTAGTTGTAACTACGTCATAGTTTTAGTACAGATAAAGTACTTCAGTACTTGTGAGGCATTTAGCCTTCAGTAGTTATAAAAACTACTGAGGGTAAAAGAACTCATCAGTACTTATATGTGACATGGTTACCAATGATCATCAGTACTTTTACTGAGATCATCAGTAGTTGTCACTTATTCCAGCTGCAGCATACCAAGCCTTAACACCAGGTTGTGGAAGTTGAACTATCCAAAGGCTTAGTAAAAATGTCTGCAAGCTCATCAGCACTAGGCACAAACATAGGATTAATTAGACCCTTTTCAAAACAATCTCTTATAAAATGATGTCTAATTTCTATATGTTTGGTCCTAGAGTGCTGGACTGGATTTTTGACAGCAAAGAGCTGAAGCACTATCCATTAATAACGGAGTCTTAGTCTCTGTAATGCCATAATCCAAAAGTTGATTCTGAAGCCAGAGTACTTAGGATGTACAACTTGCAGCAGCAATGTACTCGGCTTCAGTATGGATGTAGCAACAGATGTTTGTTTCTTACTCTGCCAAGAAATCAAACAGTTGCCTAGGAATTGACATCCACCAGAAGTTGATTTCCTGGTTAACTTACACCCTGCATAGTCACTATCAGAGAAAGCAACTATTTGCAAGAGTGCCCAGTGGAATACCATAAACCTAGAGATTGTGTACCTTGCAAATCTAAAGATCCTCTTGACTGCAATCAGATGAGACTCTTTAGGTGCAGCTTGAAATCTAGCACAACACATGTAGCAAACATAATATCTGGTCTAGAAGCTGTTAAATACATCAAGGACCCAATCATACATCTGTAAAGTGTTTCATCAACAGCTTTACCTTTCTGATCAATATCCAATTGTGTGGTGTTGCACATGGGAGTAGAACAGGGCTTACAGTTTTGTAAATCAAACTTATTTAAAAGATCTTTTGTATATTAGACTGATGAATGAAAATCCATCAGCTTTTTGTTTTTTGCAAGCCTAGAAAGAACTGTAATTCTCCCATTGCACTCATTTCAAACTTCCTTTGCATTAATTTTGTAAAATCATCACACAACTGGGGATCAAGGATGCAAATATAATATCATCAACATAAATTTGAACAAGTAGCTTATGCTGATCCACATTCTTAATAAATAAGGTTTTATCTATGGAGCCTCTAGTGAAATTATTTTGCAGAAGAAAGTTAGATAATGTCTCATACCACTCTAGGAGCTGTTTTAACCCATAAAGAGCCTTATCAAGCTTGTATACCCATTCTGGGTGTTTATTATCCTCAAAACCTGGTGGTTGACACACATAAACTTCTTCTTTTATTTTACCATATAAAATGCACTTTTAACATCCATTTGAAAAACTTTAAGATTGTGGAGTGCAGCATAGGCTAAGAACAATCTAATTGCCTTCAGTCTGGCTACAGGGGCAAAGGTTTCATCATAATCAATACCTTCTTCTTGTGCAAACCCCTGAACAACCAGTCTGGCCTTGTTCTTAACAATAAGCCCATTTTCATTTGTTTTATTCCTAAACACCCATTTAGTGCCTATTGCACACTTACCTGGGGGAAGAGGAACAAGCTCCCACACTTGCTGCTTTTTGAACTGAAGAAGCTCAAGCTGCATTGCTTCAACCCATCCATTGTCTCTAAGTGCAACATGATAATTCTTTGGCTCTAGCTAACTGATGAAGAGAGCATAGAAGTAGAAATTGGACAATTGACTTCTGGTTGAAACTCCAGCATTGATATCACCAATGATTTGAGACATTGGGTGATTCTTCAGCTCTTGATAAACAATGAGATCAGTGCAAGTGTTTGTAGAACCTTCAGCAACAACAGATGTTGATGTAGACTCTTGAAACCATGTAGATGGTGGCAACTCAAATGAAGTTGAAGATGCAGAAATCTCATCAGCACTTGTTTTGGATGAAGCTACTAAAGCTACAGGAGCATCAGGTTTAGAGGACACAGGCAGTTGGTCACTAAACCTGAAGAGGTGAGTACTGCTATCATCATCATCATCACACCAGCAGTACCATCAGGTGGTGAACTGTTGACAGGAGCAACAACAGGAGTTTGATAAGGAACATATTGCAGTATGTCCAAATCAATAGCTCCACAGGGCTTTGTGGAATCTTGTCCTTTAGAGATTCATTAAACTTAACATGTAGAGTCTCTTCAACCATCTTTGTTCTGCAGTTGAAGACTCTGTATGCTTTGCAAGTTGATGAATAACCAACAAAGTACCCTGCATCCACCTTAGGATCAAATTTTTGGAGTTGATCTCGTGTGTTGAGAATAAAACAAGGACACCCAAAAGCTCTGAAGAATGAAATTAGAGGGGCCAAATGATGAAGACTTCATATGAGTCTTCATCAACCTCTGATTTACTAGAACTCTATTATGTACATAGCAAGCTGTATTGACAGCTTCAGCCCAAAAAGTCATTGGCAGTCCAGAATCAGCCACATGGACCTTGCAGCTTCAATAAGGGTCCTGTTCTTTCTCTCCACTACTCCATTTTGTTCAGGAGTTTTTGGAATGCTAAACTGCCTCTTGATTCCTTTGAGAGGTAGAACTCATCAAGTGTATTGTTTCTGAATTCTGTTCCATTATCACTTCTAATACACTTGACTGAGAGGGAATACTGCTTCTCAACATACAACACAAAGTTGATAATCTTCTGAGCTGCCTCATCCTTTGAATGCAAGAAGAAAGTCCATACAAATTTGAGTAATCATCCACAATTACCAGACAGTATTTCTTCTTAGCCATACTCATCACTCTCACAGGACCAAGAGATCCATGTGAAGAAGCTGTAAGCAGGCAGTGGACTTAGGTTCTTCTATGGAGGGAAATGAGGCTTTGTGCTGTTTTCCTTTTAAACAAGCGTGCAGTTATCTTCACATTTGAACTCCTTCATAGGCAGTCCCCTTACTAAACCATGGTTTATCAGCTGATTTATGTTTTTGAGATTAACATGACCCAGCCTTCTATGCCATAGAGTAGATTCTTGAGGGGAAGCCTTGGAAAATAGGCAAGGATGGCCTTTGAGATCTATTTTCTTGGAAAGATCTAAGGCATACACTCTTCCTGTCTTGTTGGCCTTCAGGAGAGTGTATTCATCCAACACCTTATCAATCAAACATAGAACTTTGGATGACAGAATCTGACAGTTCTGACTGGTGAAAAGAGCAACATGGCCTTTGTCACATATTTGACTGACACTCAAGAGGTTGTACTTGAGATTTTCCACATGGTTAACATCATCTTCTACCTTCTTCGGTTCCATCTGAGATAGAAAGCATGAGTACAAGCAGACATTCCCATGATGAGTCTGTCCTTTTGTTTTCACACCCTCAGAGACATTCCCTATGATGTTCTTAGTTGGATGAGTGTTGTGAATCTTAAGACGAGGAATCACTTCCGTTGCAGAGATAGATCCAGGTTAGACATATTCTGCTCAGGAACTGGAACACTCTGTCTAGCTGCTGTTTCAAAGTCATTCAATGAGGACTGATTGAATGAATGAGAAACATCATCAATAGGTGGCTGTGAAGTAGTATTAACAGTTGCCTGTTCCTTCAAAATACCACTTCCTTCTGCCTCGTGCTGTGGTGGATCACCTGATGAGTTTTGAGGCTCAGTAGGTGACTCACTTGTTGAGGCTTCACTATTCCTTGATATAGTTAAACTATCGGATCTGTGAATAGTGGAAGCTTGATGTATTGCAGCACTTGGAGAATTTGGTCTAGGCCTGGGAAGCTCAAACAGTTGATCATTAGCAGCAGCATCAACATCATTTTGAGCACCTATTACAACTGAAACATTCTCACAAGAGGGTTTAGAATAGTTTGGAAACAATTCTAAATCAAAGATGTGATCAGGTCCATTCCCCCTAACACAAGGAGTGTGTTCATTAACAACTATATGGATGACTTCTCAAATTGTTGATTCTTGATCTTGTATACTCTATAATCTTTGGAGCTAGAAGAGTATCCAACAAGATAGCATCATCTGACTTATCAGCAAATTTTCCTAAATTGTCCTTTGTGTTAAGTATGGTACACATGCTGCCAAAGGACCTTAGAAAGCCAATGAACGGTGGCCTCTTGTTCCATAGCTCATAAGGGGTTTTTCTATGGGGCTTAACTACACGAACTCTGTTTTGCACATAGCATGCAGTGCTGACTGCCTCTGCCCAGAATGTGAGAGCTAGCTTTGGACAGCTAACATAGTTCGAGCAGCCTCAATAAGTGTCCTATTCCTCCTCTCAGCAACACTGTTTTGTTGAGGAGTTCTAGGAGCACTATATTGTCTGGAAATCCCTTTTGAGTTACAGAATGAGTCAAGAACAAAGTTCTTAAACTCAGTCCCTTGATCACATCTAATTATTATAACCTTGTGATCAATTTGATTTTCTATTTTAAGAATAAAAGATTTTAATATTTCAGCAGTTTCATCTTTAGTTCTTAAAAAGAATACCCATGTGAATCTTGTAAAATAATCAACTATCACAAGGCAATATGATTTCCTTCCAATGCTCATTATACTGGTGGGACCAAAAAGATCCATGTGCAATAAGTGCAATGGAGTAGTGATAGAGTTAACACATTTGGATTTATGAGATGTCCTATGTTGTTTCCCTTTCAGGAAAGCAACACAGTTATCTTTGCAGAAAAACTCCTTTTTAGGCAAACCATGTACCAAGTTATTTTTAGCCAATTTATTCATTGTCTTAAAATTTACATGACACATACATTTATGCCATAATGTTGACTCATCACTATCAGCTTTGGAAAGAAAGCATGATACTTCACCCATTGGGGAAGCATTGTTCATATCAAGCTTGTACATATCCCCTTTCCTGGGAGATCTAAGAAGCACCAATTACGGAGGAATTATCATCCCTGGTTTGAGGATAATGCACTCATGTTCTGTGAAAAGCATTTGGCGCTTTTGATCACAAAATTGAGAAACACTTAACAAATTGTGTTCAAGCTGTTTGACAAAGTTAACTTTGTCAATAGTTAACTTTCCATTGGGTATACTCCCTCTGCCAGAAATATATCCTCCGGCCTCACCTCCAAACTGGACAGGACCTCCATCATAGTTTTGAAACTGTTGAAGTAGAGATCTGTTCCCTGTCATGTGCCTGGATCATCCACTATCTACAATCCATACATTGTTTTTCTTGTCAAATGGATGTTCCTACACATAAGATGAGATTTTAGTTTTTTTTGGAAACCCAAGCCTTGCTAGTCTTGGGTTCTTCTAAGGATAATGACATGAGTGAACCAAATGATATGCATCGGGTTCAACAGAGGTCTTTGAAGAAGAGGTTTGGGCTGCAGCATCTTCCTTGATCTTCCAGTCCACCTTTGGCTGATCTTGGAGGATGAGCTTGTTGATGCTTTTGCAGCATGGTCTTCTTCTGAAGCTTCTTTCTTTTCGGAAGAGGTCCTCACCACCTTTTCTTCTGAAGCAGTCTTCTTCTGGGTTGGTTTCAAGGGAGCTTTCTTGTTCTTCTGAACCTTAGTAGCTTTTGCTTCCGAAGCCATTTTCCCCTCGGAAGAAGGAGTTTCTTCTGAAAGCAACTTGGCTTTGGAAACTAGCTTTCCCTTCTTCAACACTTGAACCGTATGGAAGGGTCCAAATGTGAAACCTTCCCTGACTCCTTCTTTTCTAACATTATTTGCATAATGTGTGCTTGCAGGATTGTAGTAACAATCTTTTGCCATGTGATTTTGCAGGCCACACATGATGCATGCAATGTTAGTCTTTTGGAAAGTGAGGGTTGCTATTTCTTGGTTTTCTTTTCTTCGTCAACAACTTTTCCCTTTATCTTCTGATCCTTTGGTAGGACAGGAATGCTGGTATTATATTCCTTTCCTGAATCAGAATCCAGCTGAGAAGAATACACCCTTCTGCTTGGGGTCAATTTTCAGTTTGGATTCAGCCACTTTCTTAGCAGTTTTCCTAACAGCTTTAGCTCTACTTCTTATGGCTTTAGTGGTTAGGATTTGATCATCATAGGAGGTGATGGGTACATCTACCTGTTCCTTCCCTGTGGTGGCTACTATTGGTGCCTCATCCTTCATTCTGGAAAGAAAGGGTCAGCAGTTGGAACCTCTTGCTCTTCAGTACCACATCTAGGCTGTCTAATAGACTCATAGGAATGTGGTGGAGCAATTTCATTGGTTCCTAACCTCTTTTGTTCTGATAACAGAGTTTGGAATGAGAGGATGATGCAAGAATAGCTTGGAAGTTCTACTCAGAGATAGCATGCTTCCTGGCCTAAGCCTCAGTAGTGACAAGCTGGGCTTGAGCCTCAGACAATTTGGATATCAGATCCTTGATTTCAGTCTTGTAGTTGGTGTGTTCATGTTTCAAAAGAGATACAGTTTTCTCTAACTCATCAATTTTCTTTTGATAGTTAGATTCAGCTCTTTTAAAATCAGATTTTAAAATATTTAAAGACTCAATATCAGATCTGATTTCCATATTATTGTCCTGATAGAGTTTAATTTGAGCTATACAGGCTGGAGTGTAGAGATGTTCATATACCTGGGCATCATCTGTTCCGGCCATGAGAGCTTGAGCAGGAGTCACATCCTGTACCATAAAGCTCCAGTCAACTTCTTGAGCCATTGCGGTTGTTTCAGTTGACTTCTCAGTGGGCTTTGAGGTTGAGGGATGTGTGGAGGCCTGTGGGGTTCCCGGATTGGTCTTGGGAGCCTTGCATTCCCTTGCAAAGTGACCTAGTTGGTTACAGTTGTAACACTTTGCCTTGGTCTTGTCAAACCCGAACTTGCTGGTGGTTGGGTTTTGAGGGAAATGCCTTCCAGTTCTCTTAAAGAACTTCTTTTCTCTGTAAGTTAAGAGATCCATCTGCTGGACAATGTCCACATACTCTACATCATCTGGGCTAAAACACTCAAGATCATCAAAGCAGTATTGAAAATCTCCTGAGTGTCCACCTCCTAAAACAAAGGCACAACTTTCCTGGAAGGGATTGTGTTGAGCCTATTGAGACCTTGGAGTCTCAGGATAAGTGTTGTAAGGACCAGAAGAGCAGGATGGCTATTGATATCAGGTAATACTGAGGTTGTGGGGTAAATGAACCTTCAATAACCATTAAAGCGTTGCTAGCAAGAAGACTCATGGGTCTGCTTGTTTGGTGGCCCTTCTTACTCTCCATCTCTAGACGATATCCATCAAGGATGCCGTAGAGCTCAGTCATGGAAGGAGTGGTCAATTTTTCTGTTCTCTTGATAGAGACACAGTAGAATGTCCACTCATTTGGAAGAGCACTCATGAACTTTCTGGTGAGATCTCTAAGTTCAGGAATGATCTTCATAGACTGAAGGGAAGAGATAAGATCCATGTACCTGAAGTACTACTGGCCGAGAGTCTCTCCAGCAATATGAGTGAAGTTCTCGAACTACTGCTTTAGTGAGTCCTTCTTTGAGTCGTTGGAGTTGGAGTACATCTGGGCAAGTGCATCAAACAAATTTTTGACAGTTTTGCAATGCTTCGAACCCTACCATGATAGAGTTCGGTATTGCAGTCATGAGAACTGTTGATGTCTATCTTCTTCCTATCTTCATCAGAATAGTCCTCGACAGCTTTCTCTATCATGGCACCGTTTCCACCAAGTGAAGCCACCTTTGGCTTGTATGGTCCATTGACAATGGAGTTCCACATTTTGCTGTCTTGGTATCTAATGAAGCCTTCCATTCTTCTACTCCAAGACCTGAAGTTTTTAGGAGTAATGATGGGAGCTTTTTTCACTGTTCCCATCTCTACCTCGGATTTGTTAAGGGCCATTAGAGTGAGCTGTTGGTAGGGAGGAGTGAAAAACAAGTTGATTTGGATGGTTAGATCATGCAATCAAGAGCCTGAGATGCTCTGATACCAATTACAGGATCGGAGTTTGTCACTTACACACAATGTTTTTCTCTCAAACTCACCTAGAATCACACTCGGGTATGATAAGAATCAATAAGAGTTGATCACAATATAGAAAGTAACTAAGAACACAGAAAGACAATTTTCAAGATACTTTTATATATTGATTCTCAACTCAAAATACAAATACTCTTACAAGCAGAAGATGATCTCTATCTCTTGGTTACAATGAGTTTCACAGAGAACCTATATATAATACTATCTACAGCCGGATCTACTTTGATACCAGCTAGGATCCTTTAGCTAAAGCCTATACTACAAGACTATAGTTTAGGTTATCTCGGATAAAGTCTTATCTGAGATTTGGTAGTCAGGACATGTCCCTGACTTACCTTTTGTCACCAACTAAAGTTGATAGCATGTACTATCATGAAAAGGTAAACAGTGGAATAAAGTATGGTCAACAACATGACTCTTTAAGAAGAAGCCATGTTGTATCAGAAGTCTGCAGCGGAGTGTCAGAGACCATACTTATGTTCACTGGTTATAGAAGTGTCTTTCGAAGGTTAAATGGCTTTGGAAGAGGCTGCTTCTTCCAAGACTTGGAGACTTCTTCTTTTCATCATACTTCGGAAGTGGTCTTCACTTTGATACAACAGTTCGTATGGGTCAAGCTCAAGAGAAGGCGTTTGAGGAGTTCAAGGCAAGGTTGACTCAAGCTCCTGTCTTGTCGTTACCCGATAGAAGTGAAGACTTGGTGGTTTATTTAGATGTTTTTTACTCGGGATTGGGTTGCGTATTGATGCCGCGAGGAAAGGTTATTGCTTACTCATCCCGACAATTGAAAGTTCATGAGGTTAATTACCCTACTCATGACTTGGAGCTTGCAGCTGTGATCTTCGTGCTAAAGATTTGGAAGCACTACCTATACGGGATGAAGTGCATAATCTTCACGGACAACAAGAGCTTGAAGTACTTCTTCGAGCAAAAAGACTTGAAGATGAGGCCGAGGAAATGGTTGGAACTCATAGAGTATTATGATTGCAAGACCCATTACAATCCGGGCAAGGCCAATGTGGTGGCAGATGCCCTTAGCCGAAAGGAGAGACCCGACCTGATTTGGGTGAAGGATTACTAGTTGATTATGACCTCTGATGTGATGAAGCAGATCAAGAAGTTTCAAGATAAGGCATTGAAGGAAGATCATCTTAACTCCAAAAGGATGAGAGGTCTAGTCATGGAGCTAGGTGAAAACACTCTCACTGTTAAAACCCAATTCAGATAAATATGGATTCCTCACTACAGGGATTTACGTGGGAGGATTATGGACGAAGCTCCAAAGACTCAATACTCCATTCATGCCGATGCTACAAAGATGTATCAAGATATGAAGAAAGATTATTGGTGGCTGGGTATGAGCGTGACGTAGTGGAGTATGTAAGTGCCTTACTTGCTTGTAAGTGAACGCGGATCATCAGAAGCCCTAGCGGAAGATCCAACCTTTGGACATACCTGAGTGGAAGTGGGAGGATATCACCATGGACTTTATTATGAAGTTGTTGCATACCGTGAAAGGGTATGATGCCATATTGGTAGTAGTTGATCGTTTGACGAAGAGTGCTCACTAGCTACCGATTCGCGAGACGTATTCTTTCGAATGATTAGCGGATCTATTCATCAAGTAGATTGTAAGTCGCCATGGTGCACCGTTTCTATTGTGTCTAATCGTGACACCCGGTTTACATCCAAGTTCTGGAAGAGATTTCACGATGCTATGGTGATGAGGTTACATATCAATCATCCCTAGACAGATGGTCTGTCAGAAAGAACCATTTAGATACTAGAAGATATGCTTCGGGCATGCGTCATTGACTTTGGAGGAAGTTGGGATGACCACTTACCGTTAGCCGAATTTTGATATAACAATAGCTACCATGCCAGCATTGGCATGCCTTCTTATGAGATGCTATACGGTAGGAGATGTAAAACACCCGCTTGTTGGGGTGATATTAGTGATAAAGAGTTAGGGAGCTTCAAGGTGGCCAAGGCTACAACTGAGAAGCTGGAAAGGATCAAGGCCTTTATGAAGGCAGCTAAAGATAGGCAAAAGTTGTATGCTGATAAACGACATAGACCGATTGAGTTCCAAGTGGGTGACAAGGTTATATTAAAGGTCTCACCTTGGAAGGGCACCATTCGGTTTAGGAAGCGGGGCAAGTTGAGCCCAAGATACATAGGGCCTTTCCGAATTATTGCTCGAGTAGGAGAGGTGGCCTATAGGTTAGAGTTGCCCAGTGAGTTAAGTGGAATTCATCTGACTTTCCATGTATCTCACTTAAGAAAGTGCTTAGCCGAGGAGGATATGGTGGTGCCACTGGAAGACATTAAAGTGGATGAAAGGCTCAATTATGTTGAGCAACCAGTGGCGATCGTCGATCGCAAGGAGAAGAGGCTAAGAAATAAAGTGGTTCCACTTGTGTGAGTACAGTGGAAGCATAGAAAGGGATCTGAGTCTACGTGAGAAACCGAAGAAGAGATGAGACAACATTACCCACATCTATTCGAGGAATAACATGTTTCGAGGATGAAACCTAAATAAGGGGGTGGACTTGTAACGCCTGAAATAAAGTTGAAACGGGCCAATTAATAATAATAGGATTAGCCGGGACTATCTAATGAAAATAACTGCGTAATGGAGTATGGACCGAGTAGAACTCGAGGGATATACGTCTGGCGAGTTAAAGGTCCCGAGAACGCATAGTATATATAACGGATCAGCTTAAGCAACTCTCATTTGCAACTCAACACCCCAAATTCTAGAGAGAGAATGTGTGTGTAGTGAGATAAAGTGGAGAGAATTGAAGATTCAAGGCTCGGTTGATCACGAGATTGAAGATCAGTGTTCATGGGCATCCAAACAACAAGAAAACACCAAGAATCCAAGTAAGAAACATAACTTCATCATTCCTTTTGATGTAAACTCGGATTCTAGGGCTTGGGGTTTTTGAAAGTTGCAAAGATTTGCCCATAACTCACATTTTTTTAAGAAAGATGTAAAAAGCTTAGATGTAGTTTATTGTGTGATAAACCAAGGTTTTGGATGTAAAAGATTGAAGTTTTGGGTCAAAAATGGGTTGGTTCGTAAATTTCAGCCCGTTCTGCGAAATTAAGGATTCATCCAGTGAAATTACGTAGTCGTCCAGCGAAACTATGAAGACTTCCAGCAAAACTAGTTTTGCAGGTAGTTTCGCAGATATGGTTATCCAACAAAAGTTGGATGAAACTGGGGGCGAAAATACCAGCGAAACTATTGATCTGGAGGCAAAATTAACATCGATATTAGGCATAAATTAACTCCTTTAAGTGTTAACTTATCTGCAGTTTGTGTAGTGCAACCCTCATTTTGAAATCTTGATTGAGAAGCTACTCATCGAGTTTAGATGTGTTTTAGATCCCCTATTTAAAGGTTTTGAACTAGTTTGGGGTTGTAAATGCATACCAAAATACATTTTAAAGAACCAAGATTTTAAGAGGCTTTATAGGAAGATCATTTTTTCTATAACAAAATGTGCTATGTAAATGTTCTAAAATAAAATTTACAGGAAGATCAATTGAACTAGTTCAACGTGACCCCAGGCAGGGGCGTTGCCCCTCGAACCCCACTAGGGGCTGTTGCCCCTAGGACCCCGCTGTCATGGCCTGCCGCCTCCAAACCCCCGCTGTACCGCGGAGGGTTGGTTATGATCTATGATGACTTGTACTTGTTTTGCATGTGTATGTGTTTGTGAAGGATGATGGATGATGTTTGTGATGATATGTGATGGGGTATGTGATATTTATGTGATGCTATGTATGAATGTGTTATGCTGATCTTACGTTCCTATTATGTATTATCCTGTGACTTACGTGTTATGAGTATGAAATGAATGAAAGTATTATGTAACATAAAGCGGAAGCTAATGATAATAATAAATGGAACGTAAAGTAAGAATGAATGCATGCATTAATGAACGAACGAATGTAAGAAAGTCTTGCATGCGATGTTAAAGAATGTATGAAAGATAAGTAAGGAAGATTATGAATGAAATTGAATGATAACATTGATGTACGATGATGAATGAACGGAAGTTAATGAACGAATGATGACAAATGATAATAATACTATTATTTATATGTATGTATAATGTATGATGGTAAAGAAAGGTTTTAAACGAATTTAAAGTAGATTTTATTTTAAAATTAGAACTCACTCAGCAACAATGACTTTTATGCATTTTCCAGTTGGCAGTTAATGGTTGCTGAAGATGGCACGGGCGGCTAGTTGGCTCATTTTGGACGACATCCATTTCATGTTTCGATAATGTTTTTGCATTTTAATGCAATCAAATGATATTTTGTAATGAATGTTGTATTATTTTGCAAAAGCGATTATTTATATGAAATGAAATAGTTTAAACTAATTCCGCTGCGATGTTTTACAAATTGAAATGTATATTTTATGCTTTACGTGCGATGATTGTCCAATTGTGAGTGTCCCGGGAACGGGACCTTACATATTAAGACACAAGTCTTAGCAATGAAACCGACCCCAAATCTTAATACTGTGTATCATTTAGTAGTGGATGATGAACAACAACGCTCCATCAACATAACTAAAATAACTACCCAAGATGCTTTAGCTTTTCAACCTTCGTACATGGGAAGACGTGAAGGAAACAAGAACCAACAAGAGAAAGGATCACAAAAGATAAAAAAGAATTCACCAAGTAACAAGAACGAACATTGTACTTTTTGTGGGAAGGATAGACATGTGCAAGACGAGTGTTTCAAGAGGATTAGATACCTCCGGGAAAGGGAAATAATGAAAAAGAAAAACCCAAGCCAAAGGCTGCTATGGTCGAGATCGAACCATTTGGCGCATCGCCCATTCTGGCCTTGATGGAGAAACAACATAAGAGCTTTGTAAAGTTATTTGGTGGAAACGAAATCCAACAGCCTACTACAATCATGGCAAATAGAGAAGAATCAAGTATAGCAAACATGTCAGGTAGACATGTGTTGATACATATGTACCTAGATTCGGATCTTAATGTAATATGTCTTGAATGTCTTACGCTTATGTAATGCTTGGGTACTTAATGAAATGAGAATGTTTGGTTGTGACTTATAATGTTTAATATTTCATTAATGAGTTGTGTAACGTATATTGACTAGATTATATAGGTTTGTGATTGTTTGAATTGATATACATAATGTTATAATAATGAATACATTCAAACTTGGTTAAGTGAAGTTCTCATGCGTCCGACTGGACCATGTGCACCACCAATGGTCATGCGTCTGAATGGCCATGCGGCTGAGTGTCCATGCGCCTAAATAGTCCATACGCCTGAACAATTTCATGCCACTGACTCAGTTGCATGACTGAACACTCAGTCGTGCGAATGGATCAACCGCATGGCTCAATTGCACGAATGAACCATGCAAATGGTCCAGTCGCACGAATGAGTAACCCTAACCTATAAATACCACCTAATTCGTGGAAAACATAAGCATTATACACACTTTGACTCCAGACGTACCCTAGCCGTCCAGAAACCTCTAAGATCATACTCCAAGTTCATAGATCGCATTAGATTGATTCCTAATCAATTCTTAACATTAGATTCAATCACAAAATTGTTTCTACGTGCGTTCTCACTGATTGGATCGCCAATCAAATAGGATTCCGCACTATTTGGTTCGGTATACACGTTAATCAGTTAATACATCGTCTAGTACATGATCCCTAACAACATGATAAAGATATAGATTGGATGTTGATTCAAGTGCGACCGAGCATATCACGTGTCATGAAAACGCACTTGAGAATTTGACTGTTGACACCTTTGAAAAGCTGGTTACCATTCCAATGGCGAAGCTATTCCTGTAAAGGAAAAGGCGACTTTGTGTTCAAGAATGGACTGAAATTTGGAGGAGTCCTTTGTGTGCCTAATTTTACATGCAATTTATTATTTGTTCATAAGTTAACTAAAGAATACCATTGTGCCGGGACATTTTTTCCGGATTTCTTAGTTTTACAAGCCTTGAGGACGGGGAGCTCGATTGGATCGGGGAGCTGTCATGAAGGTCTATATCGAATGGGGTGAATACGTGAAGAAATGAGGGAAATGATGGTGACAATTGAAGCATGGTATAAAAGACTTGGGCATCCTTCAAACGTAAATTTAACTCATATTAACTTTCTCAAAGGTGTTTCTTTAAGTTTTAAAGACAAAGTTTGTGATTCTTGTAATAAAGCGAAACTTACTCGTCCACCATTTCCAGTTAGTTTTATTAAAACAAGTGAATGCTTTGAGTTGATCCATTGTGACAGTTGGGGGAAGTATAGGAGATCGTCACTCACGGGGGCTGGTTATTTCCTCACCATATTCGATGACTATAGTAGAGCTGTGTGGATTTATTTGCTCAAATATAAGTATGAAGCTTGTACCCATTTAAATGATTTTTGTAGAAGGGTCAAAACTCAATTTGGAAAACATGTTAAAAGAATTAGATGTGATAATGGTGGTGAGTTCATATCTAATAACATGCAACAATTTTATAGTGAGGAAGGTATTATGTTAGAAACAACTTATCCACACACTCCTCAACAAAACAGGTTCGTGGAACGAAAACAAAGGAATATTTTAGAGATTTCTAGAGCTTTATGGTTTGAAGCTGGCCTTCCCACCATTTTTTGGGGAGAGTGTGTGTTAACTGCCACTTACATAGTAAACCGGTTACCATCTAAATCCGTGAGTAACAAAACCCCGTATGAAATTTTATTTGGCCGAGTTCCTGAATATGATCACAAGCGGGTGTTTGGTTTCTTGGCCTACTTATGAACACCTAAGCAAATGGGTATAGATTTGAACAAAAGGGAAAGGAAGGTGCGTTTTTGGGTTATCCTTACGGAAAACGATGATAAAAAAATTATGATCTCGAGCAAATGAGAGTTTTAGTGACGAGGGATGTAAGATTTGCAGAAGATACATTTCCAATCTCTAAAATTGACCCAACTACACTAAGCCCAGAACCAATTTTTTCAAAAATACAAATCCTATCATCCAATGCCATGAATGCCCTTATGCAACTAAAAACATGGGGACAGGGGGAGTTAATAAACCTTTGAATGAGACAAATAATGTTGTTGAAATAAATCCTACTACCCTTGACACCCCACGTTATCATGGTAAGGAGGGTAGTAACCCAAGCATGCAAAACATGCAAAATATTGAAGATGAAATGGTTCAACTTGGCAACTGGACTGCAGAAGAGCCTACGACCCAAGTTGAAACACAAGAAGGAAGGAAAAGAAGGAATAGAACCATACCTAAATATCTTCGCGATTATGACATGAGGCTCCCCCCTTCGATTAAAAAAAACGCAGCCTGAATCCAATCAAGGTTCCTCCACTATACACCATTTATCTCATTTTGTGTCATATACAATTTTTTCTAACACTCATAAGGTTTTATTTTCGGCCATCAAAAGTCATGATAAGCCTAAAACATTTCAACAAGAAGCTTGCAAGGAAGAGTGGAAAGAAACTATGAAGAAAGCAATCGAAGCTCTTGAGCAAAATAAGACATGGACCCTCGAAACTTTACCGAAAGGAAAAAAGCCATCGATTCCAATGGGTGTATAAGATCAAGTTCAAACCAAATAGAGACGTCGAGAGGTACAAGGCGAGGCTTGTGGCAAAGGGCTTCACACAGTTGGAAGGTGTCGATTATCATGCTACTTTTGCACTGGTGGCTATGTTAGTAACTGTAAGAACTCTTCTCGCAATTGCAGATAAACGAGGGTGGAAAATTAAGCAACTTGGCGTTAATAATGCATTTTACATGAACATCTAGAAGAGGAAGTTTATATGAAGATACCTCAAGGCTTTGCTAACAAAGACGAAACAAGAGTTTGCAAGCTCCAAAAGTCCATTTATGGTCTAAAACAAGCTTCTTGAAATTGGTATCGCAAATTCACCAACTTTCTAACCTTACTTGGATACAAGCAGTCGAAGGCAGACCACTCTTTATTTCTTTACAAGGATGGTAGCACATTTGTGGGAATTCTCATATATGTAGATGAAGTAATCATTATGGGTAATGATGAGACATGGATGGAAGAAACAAAGCTTCGCCTCAACAACGAGTTTAGTATTAAGGATCTTGGCACTTTAAAGTATTTTCTAGGCATTGAAGTTGCAAAAACATCGGAAGGCTTGGTACTTAGACAACAAAATATACTCTAGACACTTTTGAAGATAGCGATATATTGGGGTGTTGGCCCAGTTCATTTCCCATGGACCCCAATTGAAACTCGACATATGTGAAGAAGAAGAAAAGGTAGATGGACTATAATATCAATGTCTCATGGATATCACCTACTCCGTGAACATTCTTAGTCAATTTGTTAGAGATCCTAGAAAACCTCACATGGATGCCGCGATTTGAAACCTTCGTTACTTAAAAGCTACTGTTGGGCAAGGAATACTTTTGCCAAAATAAGGCGGGGTAAATCTAGTGGCTAATAGTGATTCGGATTGGCTCGGATGTCCGTTTAATAGAAGGTCAAGAATGGGGTACTTATTGTTGTCAGGTTTTGCACCAATTTCTTGGAAATCAAAGAAACAGTCAGTTGTATCACGCCACTCTACCGAAGCTAAATACCATGCCATGGGTACATGTGTCAGTGAAATATTGTGGGTTTGATGGTTGCTAACTGAATTACAAACTCCTCAAGGGAACCCTACACAATTATTTTGTGATAATCAAGCCGCACGTGACATAACAAAAATCTTGTTTTTCATGAGCGAACAAAACATGTTGAAATGGATTGTTATTTTGTTCGTGAATGTGTGGAAGAGAAAATGATTATTCCAATGGCTGTCAGTTCCAAGTGCTAAGTCGTTAATCTGTTGACCAAGCTGTCACACCCCAACCTTAACTTTGGAATCATTGAGATATGAGCGTTAAGATTGTTCATAGCCACATAACGCTACCATTTAATAAAATATTATTATCATAAGTTTTGAAATGCAAATTACAGTCATAAGTCTCAAACAAGAAATAAACATAACAAGAGATAAATATTCCAAGACAATTTATTCATTTATCTAGGTCCAAATCCTAGGTGTGAGCACACTTCAAGAGATGATATCAAACTTGAGCATTTCCTGAAATATGTTAAAAATAAAAAGTCAACCATGAATATAGGCGAGTTTTTATGGGTTAAGTATACATATTACATCAAAAGATTTACAAGTAGCAATTCATGTCAATAGTTTAAATCATGCAAGTTTATAGAACAATTATATATCTACAATCAAACCTTAACCAAGAATAAGATTACAAGTTTATAATGATTAACTAAGTGTACTTGAGTTCCCATGATGAACAGGCACACCTCATTAGGAGCCGACAATACATCGGCTTTAAACCATTTAATAATGTAATAAAGAAATATACCATTTACGTCTTTTAATATGGAGAAAATGAAATTTAAACTATTTATAAAAACTAATAAAGTTTAAATACAAAATTTGAACAAACATTTGAAATAAACATGATTTAAACGATGATAATTTTAAAGGTAATGTTTGGATCAATAATAAGTTATTAATTATTATTTAAAACCCATTTTAATAGAAATAAACCAATAACAACCTTTGTTAAAATATTTTATTAAGAATATATTTAATTATTTAGATTTAGAAAATTACCGAAAATTATTTGGTGTCTTTAAAAATATTTAAAGTTTACAAAATCCATTTTTTATATTTATTATAAATTTTTTATAATTAATTTAAGGTTGAAAACCTTTAAAAAATGTGTGAGGGTGCTCAGGTTCGAACCTGAGACTTCATGGTGGTGATGTGAGGAACCAGTGAACTAAGGGTCGTGGCCGTGCTAAGACTCGACCTTAATTCTTAAAAACACAAACAGGTAGAAATCCCCAAATCCAAATAAACCCTAGAATGTTTTGATCCAAATTGAATATCAATTCGAGTCTGTAAGTGTTAATATTCATAGGGCTTTTGTTCCCCATGTAAATATGAGTGATTAAATGTGTTCAATTACCCGTTTGATTTGAGATGATGTTAAGAATACATGAAGAACAAGGCATGACCGAAGGTGCACGATTGATGTGTAATTTCCAATGATAATCCAATTAAACACGCGGGTAGCTTTGAATGATGAATTAGACTAAAAGCCCCTTATCAATTCTAGGTCTTGATGTCCAGATGATGGTGTTCGAGTATGTTGCAGGACACGACGAAGTTCTTGATTGAATCACTTTGTTTGTGTGTTTTCAGGTGCAATTGAGAGTTATGAACATTTAGGATTAGTTAGATGATTGTTTAGGTTCGTTTAGTTAGATTATTATTAAGATTTAATGCTTAAAATTCTATGGGATTGAAGGTGTTTTGATTATGTATTTGATTAGCCTAGTTATCGATGATTAACTGTGATTAATGAGTGCATTCAAGTTCGAGGCATGTTCCAGAAGGTTTTGGGACGGTTTTTGGATCAAGAATCGATTAATTAAGGTGTTTTTGGGGTGGTCAGAGCTCGGTTGGAAATACGGGTTTTAGATTGAGTGCGGGGGCTTGGGTTGTAACTTTTAAGGTTACACATTTGACCCTTGTAGTTTAGTTTGTTATTATTTTATGCACAAACTTCATTTTAAAGTTTATAAAATGACAACAAACCCCATAACTTAATTAATTTAAGTTTTCAAATATTTTTAAGTTTAATAATTTTTACAAGTTATTATTATTAGTAACATAATATTATCATTATTATTATTACTATTTTTTAGTTATTGTTATTGTTATTATAATTTACTATTATTATTATTACTATTATTATTACTATTACTATTATTATTATTGTTATTATTATTATATTATAATTACTATTTGTCATAATTATTATTATTGTTCAATTTAATAGTTTGATTATTAACTTTCATATATTAAATATTAATAAAAATAAGAAATAAACATAAAAATCCATAAGTTTCATAATGACAACAATGGTCCTTACAAGAATTAACGACATTAACTTTTAATTAGCGGAAAATACGAGATGTTACAATATTCCCAACTTATAAGAATTTCGTCCCGAAATTAAGAATGAAACTATACGAATATATATGGGTACTTTTTCTTCATATGCTCTTCACGCTCCTAAGTAAACTCAGCTCCACGCTTATTCTCCCAACGAATGTTGATAATTGGGGTAGTTGTGGTTTTAGTCTTCTTCATAACACCATCCGTGACTTCAATGTGTTTCTCGACAAGGTGTAATGACACGTCGATCTGGATGTCGTCCAAGAGGACATGCAGACTTTCGTCAGCCAAACACTTCCTTAAATTTGTGAGATGAAAAACAGGATGAACTCCACTAAGGTCGGAAGGTAATTTCATTTGTAAGCCACTTTCCTGATCCTTTTCAGAATCTTGAAAGCTCCTACAATTCTTGGAGCTAGTTTACCTTTTTTACAAAGCGAACAACGCCCTTCCATGGTGAGACCTAAGAAGAACCATATCTCCAACTTGGAATTCCAATGGCTTGCGTCGCTTATCGGCATAGCTCTTTTGTCGACATCTTGCCACTTCAAGGTTCTTGCGAATTATGAAGACTTGTTGGTCGTTTCTTGTATAAGTTCAGGACCAGTGATGAAGCTTTCACCAATGTCGGTCCAGTGATCAGAGAATGACATTTTCGACCATAAAGCGCTTAGAAAGGTGCCATCTTGATACTCGAGTGGTAATTATTATTATACGAAAAATTTGCGAGCGGTAAATGCGTATCCTAGTCACCACCAAAATCAAGGACACAAAGATGTAGCAAATCCTCCAAGGTTTGCATGGTTCGTTCGGTTTGACCGTCCGTTTGAGGATGGTAAGCCATGCTTAGATCTAGTTGAGTACCCAAGAGTTCTTGCATAGACGACCAAAAATGCGAAGTGAAACGAGCGTCTCGATCGGATATGATATGCAAAGGTACCCCATGACGGCTCACAATTTCATCAATGTATATACGAGCCAACCTTGATGTTTTGTAAGTGTCATGTATGGGTATGAAATGTGCCGACTTGGTTAATCGGTCAACGTTAACCAATATGCTATCATGACAACGAGAGGTACGGGATAATTTGGTTATGAAGTCCATGGATAAATGTTCCCATTTCCAAATAGGAATCTCGAGTTGTTCAAGTAATCCACTTGGATGTTGATGTTCGGCTTTAACCTTCGTACATGCAAGACACTTAGCTATATAAGTCGTTACGTCTTTCTTCATTCCAGGCCACCAATATTGACCACGCTGGTCGATATACATCTTATCGGAACCAGGATGAATAGAATAACGAGTTTGATGAGCTTCGTTCATGATAAAGGTACGAATATTATCATGATTCAGAACCTAAATTCGATTCGTGAAATACATCAACCATTGGGTTTCGTTTCTAATTGAGCTAGGAGATTATGCTCCAATTCCTCTCCCATCCTTCTTTCTTGTTGAATTGCTTGTTGAGCCTGTAAAATACTAGTTTCGATGTCACTTTCAATCCTCAAATTTTGTAGCAGCATAGTAGTCTCGTTGACATCTAAACGGATCTTAGTATCAAATTCTTGAAATGAGATCATCTTGTTATGAATCTTTTGTCCTCGGTCGCAAATTTCTTGAAATGAGACCATCTTGTTATGAATCTTTTGACTTAGTGCATCGGCTACGACATTTTCCTTTCCAGGGTGGTAACGAATGTCACAGTCATAATCACTGATCAACTCGATTCGATAATGTTGTCTCATATTGAGATCTTTCTGATTAAAAATGTGTTAAAGGATTTGTGATCGGTGTAGACTATACATTGCGTACCATAAAGGTAATGCCTCCAAATCTTTAAGGCATACACCAACACCAAGTTCAACATTGTGTGTCGTGTAATTCACCTCATAGACCTTCAATTTTCTCGATGCATATGCCATGACCTTTCCTTGTTGCATGAGAACACAAATAAGGACTTGCTTAGATGCATTACAATACACGGTGAAATCGTCGTTTCCATCGGGTAGGGTCAAGATAGGAGCATTACACAACTTGTGTTTTAGTGCTTCAAAGGCTTCCTCTTGCTCAGACCCCCACTCGAATGGTTTATTCTTTTGAGTCAAAGAAGTAAGCGGCTTCGTGATTCTAGAAAAAATGGCAATGAATCGCCGGTAATAACCAGCAAGACCAAGGAAAGAACGAACGTCAGTTAAAGTTGTAGGAACACACAATTTTTCACAGCTTCCACCTTTGTAGGGTCAATGTGAATTCCTTGGCTATTCACGACGTGTCCTAGAAATTGAACTTCCTCAAGCCAAAATTCGCATTTCGAGAACTTCACATACAATTGTTCTTTCTTCAACAGCTCAAGAACTTGTCACAAGTGAAGTTCATGAGCAATATTGGACTTGGAATAGATAAGTATGTTGTCAATGAAGACGATCACAAACTTGTCTAGATAAGGCTTGCATACTCGATTCACGAGATCCCTAAAGACACATGAGCATTTGTTAAACCAAAAAGCATAGCCATGAACTCATAATGCCCATATCGAGTATGGAATACAGTCTTTGGGATATCATCGCCATGGACACATAATTGATGATAACCAAAACGTAAGTCAATCTTCGAGAAAATGGAAGCTCCTTGAAGTTGGTCAAAAAGGTCATCAATACGAGGAAGAGGGTGGCGGTTCTTGATGGTAAGTTTGTTAAGCTCACGATAATCAATGTACATATGAAATGATCCATCTTGCTTCTTCACGAACAAAACAGGTGCACCCCAAGACGAAGAGCTAGGACGGATAAAACCCTTGTCGGACAACTCTTGAAGTTGACTAGCTAGCTCTTGCATTTCAGATGGTGCAAGTTGATATGATGACATAGCCATGGGATTTGCTCCCAGAATCAAATCGATTTTAAACATGGGAGGTAAACCACTAAGGTCATTGGGAAACACTTTAGGAAAATCTCGTACAATCGGGACATCCTTAAGATTTTTCCCTTTGACTTTCGTGTTGACCACGTAGGCTAAGAAAGCCATATAGTTCTTGCTTAGGCATTTTTGGGCTTGAGTGTGCGACATGAGTTTGAGCCCTTTGGAGGATTTTTCACCAAAAAGTTTCAATGTATCCCAGAAGGAAAAGAAATACAAATGCATTTCTCGAAGCAAATAATCTTGACATGATGCTTGGCTAACCAATCCATGCCAATGATAACGTCAAAGCTTCCAAGTTTCATAGGAATAAAGTCGATAAAGAAATCATGTGCATCGAGGCTCAAAATACAATCACGAATAATGAAATCAACAGTGATAGGTTCTCCATCGGCGACTTCAACGGTGCGAGGTCTTTCTAGTTTCGTATGTGGCTTAGCAAGAATGGACTCAAACTCTAACGAGATAAAACATTTATCGGCTCCAGAATCAAATAAAACGTAGGCATAAGAATTATTAGTAAGGAACATACCTGTTCAGTTTTAATGATATTTAACGATACATGTAAAGAATAAAAAAGACTTAGATCATAAAAGTGGTTGGTTACCATTCCATCTGGGTCCTCAAACGTGTGATTCTCTATAGTGAGGTTGGGCTTTGGAATCTCGTCTTCGGCTTTATTGAAGTTAGGGCGCGGCCTATTGAGTTAAGGTTAGGTTTGATATACCATTCACCGCATCATTGTTTGCTTGTGCTTGGTTTGCATTGATACTGAAAGCCCGTCCTTGGGCTCGTGGAACGTTATCCGCAAGACGAGGGAATTGTGGGCGAAAGTGACCAGGTTCCCCATGTAACACCCGGTTATTTATTTTGAAGCTGACGAAAGAGGAAAAAGAAATAAATTCCAAAGTCAAGGGACGAAACTCCCCCACGAGAGAAACTTGGGTGAATTGAAGTATTTGAAGGGAGAGGGCAGCCCTTACCCTCTCCCCACACCTAAAATTCTACAACATAGAGAGAAAGAAGAGAGAAAAGGGAGAAAAGAGAGAAAAAGGTTGGTTCGGGTGGATTCAAGAGTGCAAAATCGTCATGTGGTGGGTCCAATCGAAGCTCTACTTCTCGGTGTTGATTGTGTGAGTTCTAGGACCCCTCTATTAGACGTTTTTGGTCGATTTTAGGGTTGGAACACATCTGAAAACCCATTTTTGTATGTGTGTGTGTGTTTGACCCATTTGTATGTGTTTGCGTGTGATGTGTTTGGAGTTTGTTTCCGGGCTCGTGCGTGCTTGAATGGTGTCGTGGTATGCATTACTAATGTTAGGATGGTTGATTTGGGCTTAGAATGGGTTTGGATGAGCTTGGAGGTTGAAAATGGCAGATTGGGTTTGGGAGTGAGTTGTATTCTACACAGTTAGGGCTATGCGACCGAATGGCATGCCAGTCGTGTAACCGAAGTCCACACGCATGCCAGTCGGGCGATTGAGGATCAATTGCATGTGAGTCATGCGGCTGGAGCCCTATACGCATGTCATTCATGCGACTGAGGGTCATTCGCATGGGGAGTCATGCGACTGAGAGCCCATTCGCATAAGTACTCATCCGGATTAGTTTCACCCACACAAGGTGTTCATTCGCATTAGTTCCATTCGCGTGGGACTCATCCGCATTGAGTCCATCCACATTAGGTGCATTCGCATGGGTGTCCATCCGTATTAGGTCCATTCACATGGGTAATCATCCACATTGGTCCATTCATATGATGTTCAGTCGCCTCAAGGCCATGCGATTGAAAGGCGCCCATACGCCCAAGTAGGGCTGGTGTACCTGAGGAATACGTAGTTTGTTTACTGACTTTCGGGGGAAAGTGCAGATGTAAGTTTTGATATAGAATGTTCCCGGGAGTTCATATAAGTTGACTTTTGAGGTCATAAATGCTATGTTGGGCATGATTATGTATGAATTTTATGATTATGCATGATGTATGTTATGTATATATGATGCCATGTATGATGTTGATGACTGTGTATGTCGATGTTCCTTATTATGCTATATGATTATCTTTCCTGTGGCTTTACGTTGAATGTTAATAAATGAAATGAAAGTATTATGTAACGTAAAGTGAAAGATAATGAAAAGAGGAACATGATTAATGAATGCATGCATTAACGAATGAATGAATGTAAGAAAGGCTTGCCAGCAAATGTATGGAGGTGCACACCCAATGAAGGGTGTTAGCTCAACGGTGTGCGGGTTAGCTACCCCGGAAGGATGCACACTGGGGTCCAATCTTTGTGATTGACCATATGTATGGGATCCTTGCCGCTTCCCTAGGTGCTGGAGTCAGCTTCATGCATAATGTTCGAGGTCCATGAAAGACCTTAGGCCCAGTTACCAACTTCATGCACAATGTTCGGGGTATAGCATATGGCATTGATCTGAAATAAAAGAGAAAAGGTAAGTGGTGAATGTACTTACCCTAGGTACTGGAGTCAGCTCCGTGCCCAATGTTCGAGGTCTATGAAAGACCTCAGGCCAAGTTACCCGCTTCGTGCATAATGTTCGGGGTAATGTACATGTCATCGAAAGTAATGAACGTACGAATGAAAGAATGAAAATATGAACAATTAATGAAAATAATAATGATATTATCTATGTGTACGTATGACGTATGATCACATGAAAGTAAAGAACAGTTTTAACAAAAGAAAAGTATGTTTTATTATATAACTAGAACTCACTCAGCAATGCTGACTTTAATATGTTTCCAGTTGGCAGGTAATGTTGCTGAGGATGGCACGGGACGGCTACTCAGCTCTTTTGGATGAAATTCTTTTGATTACAAATGCTTTTGCAAGTTAATCAATCGTTCATTTCAAAACATTGTTCGTTCGCATTACAATGATATGAAAAGTTATTTTTATGTTTCTGTTGTGATGTTATATCAAAGTTATATGTTTTATGTGCAATGATTTACCATCTGTAAGCGTCCTGGGAACGAGGCCTTACAAGTTGGTATTAGAGCCAAAGTTTAAGTGAAATGGGTAAAATTTCAAAATAAACCATAACTTAAACTGAGAATGGGACGAAAAGGGAAGGGATGGCAGTCTGAGTAGCTGCGTGCCATCAAGTAATTTGTTAATGTTAACCGATATTATGTGCTCATGTTGTATGGTTTATGTGTTGTTTGTAGATTTAGATACTGATGTAGTAAGGATAGGTAATGATTGGGGTATGAAGAGTAAAGTAAGTGGCTAATCACAACTGGTGACTTTAATTAGGGACTTACTATACTTGACATTAACTGAGTTGTTCCCTTGAATGACCGTGTTGGTGTTTGAATCTTTCAGTGTGCGTGTGAATGGCCAGTGGTAGATCTTCGAAAGCCTCTCGTGGTGGTGGTCGTGATGGGCTTGGTGCTGAGCCGTGACCCAAGAGAGGAAGACCCAGAGTTGAAAAGGTGGTCCACGAAGAACCAAAGACCCCTCATCCTGAGGGTGATGATTAGAGTGCAAACTTAAGGGACTTGGTGAAAGAGGTAGTGGCTGAAGAGGTGCATCAGGTCATGCAGACAATCTTACCGTCTGTAGTGACCGAACTGATTAAGGCTGTACGGGAAGGAGAGAGACAAGAGAGGAATAGGTCCTCGGGAGGAGGAGAGCAACCGGAACCTAAAACGGTTCTCTCTAATGATAAGGAGGAAGAAGAAGAGCCGTGTAGGAGGTGACATGATGTTGTAATTATGGGGTGTTTCAATGATGCAAGCCTCCTACTTTTGATGGTAATGACACTGCTACTGTTGCTCACGGTGGGTGAGAGAAATGGAGGTTGTCTTGAATATCAACGAGTGCCGAGAGGATCAAAAGGTAAAGTTTGCTACCCATTCTTTCATGGACTCAGCTATATGTTGGTGAGACAATATTGTCCAAGCTGAGGGTAGTCGGGCTATTGGGAGAATGAGATGGTCCGAGCTGAAGAAGTTGGTGATCGAGGAGTTCTGTCCTCATAGAGAAATGGATAAAGTTGAGAGAGAGTTCCTACAACTGGAGGCAAGAACCATGACACACCAGCAGTAGACCACGAAGTTCTACGAAATGGCACGTCTGGTGCCGGATCAAGTGACGCCCTTGTCATAAAAGATCAAAAGATACATTCATGATTTGCAAGGAGATATTTGCAGGCACATGATCGGAACTGGCAGGGAGATTGTATGATGAGAGGGTGGTAGTGGTGGTAGTGGTGGTGGTTGAAGGTAGCAAGAAGGGTGGTGGTTGACTTGGCAGGGAGATTGTATAATGAGAGGGCGGTAGTGGTGGTGGCTGAAGGTAGCAAGAAGGTTGGTGGTGATCGGAACTGGAATGACAAGAGGTTTGGTCTGGGTGATGCCTCGACGGGTAACAAGAAGGCACGGGTGGATGATCGTTGTGTAGTCACACCGGGTACGGCATCGAAGAAGTGTGGGAAAAAGCATAGTGGTGAGTGTAGGTGGGGGTTGAACGTCTGTTTCAAGTGTGCGAAGCCTGGTCATATAGCTAGAGACTGCAGGGGTACAAAGTGTTTTAACTGTGGGGAAAGTGGTCATATGAGTAAAGACTGTAAGAAGCCGAGGGCTAAGGGTTCTAGGGTTAAGAAGATGGGAAGTGAATGACGAGGGTGAGTGCCAGGGCATTCACTATGACACGGGAGGAAGCTAGGACAGACCCTGGCGTTGTATCCGGTACGTTTCTAGTGAACCAAACTTTAGCTTATGTGTTATTTGATTCGGGTCCAGAAAAAGTTTTATTTTTGCTGCTTTCTCTGCTAAGCTGCCTGTTAGTAGTAGACGTGTTGATGCGCCCTTTGATGTAGAAACTGCCATAGGAAAGTCCACCAGGATTTCCAAGATGATAGAGGATTGTGATATGGAACTTGAGGGACATAAGTTTCCTGTTAGACCGTTCGTGATGACCTTAGGTGGTTTCAATTTGATTCTTTGGATGGATTGGTTAGCGGACTTCAAGGCGAACATTGTGTGTCGCAAAAAGATGATTTGTCTGACAGCGCCTGAAGGGATTTCGGTAACTGTTTATGGGGATTGGGTCACGACGATCCCGAAAGTAATCTCAATGGCGGTGGCGGGAAAGTGTATGAGGCGTCGATGTAGCGCCTACTTGGCTTATGTAAAGGATGTGGATACACCAACACCACAACTATCCAATGTACCGGTTGTGTGTGACTTTCCGGACGTGTTCCTAGAAGATTTACCAGGAGTGCCACCTGATACAGAGATCGAGTTTCAGATTGATCTGATATCGGGTGCCCAACCTGTTGCCAAGGCACCGTATCGGTTGGCTCCAACGGAAATGAAAGAGTTGATGAAGCAGTTGCAAGAGCTGCTTGATAAAGGGTTCATTAGACCGAGTATCTCTCCTTGGGGTGCTCCGGTCCTGTTTGTGAAGAAGAAAGATGGTAGTATGAGGATGTGCATTGACTGCCGCAAGCTGAACAAGTTGACGGTGAAGAACCTATACCCCTTTCCGAGGATAGATGATTTGTTCAATTAGCTTCAAGGTGCCAGTTTGTTTTCAAGGATAGACATTTGATTGGGCTACCATTAGCTGAAGGTGAAAGAATAGGATGTCCCTAAAACAGCTTTTTGCACGCGTTATGGTCATTACGAGTTTCTCATCATGTCTTTTGGTTTGACCAACGCGCCAGCTGCTTTTATGGATCTTATGAATCAAGTATGTCGGCCAATGTTGGATAAATTATTGATTGTGTTTATTGATGATATCCTGATTTATTCGAAGAGCGAGATTGAGCATGCTGGTCATATTCGGGAGATTTTGGAGACGTTGAGAAAGGAGAAGTTGTACGCTAAGTTCTCCAAGTGTGCATTCTGGTTGCACAAGGTTTAATTCTCGGGTCATGTGGTGAATCCTAATGGGATTATGGTGGACCCGGCAAAGGTGGAGGCGGTGATGCAATGGAAGTCTCCAAAGACGACGTCCGGGATTCGTATTTCTTGGGTTTGGTGGGCTATTATAGAAGATTCATCCAAGAATTTTCTAAGATTGCTTGTCCACTAAGTAAATTGACCCGAAAGAATGTGAAGTTTGTATGGGGTCAGGCCCAAGAGAAGGCGTTTGAGGAATTGAAAGCAAGATTGACTCAATCTCCTGTTCTATCATTACCCGATGCGAGTGAAGATTTGGTGGTTTATTCAGATGCTTCCTATTCGGGGTTGGGATGTGTGCTAATACAGAGGGGGAAGGTTATAGCCTATGCATCCCAACAGTTGAAGGTTCATGAGGTCAATTATCCTACTCATGACTTGGAGCTAGCAGTCGTGGTCTTTGCACTAAAGATTTGGAGGCACTATCTTTACGGGACGAAGTGCACCATTTTCACTGACCACAAGAGCTTGAAGTATTTCTTTGAGCAAAAGGACCTGAACATGAGACAAGACGATGGTTGGAGCCCATAAAAGATTATGACTGGGAGATCCATTACCATTCGGGCAAAGCCAACGTGGTGGCGGATGCCCTTAGTCGGAAAGAGAGACCTGAATTGATTCAGGTGAAAGCGTATCAGCTAATCATGACCTCTAACGTGATGAAACAAGTTAAAGAGTTTCAAGATGAGGCATTGAAGGAGGATCATCTTAACTCGGAAAGAATGAGAGGTCTGGTTACGGAATTGGGTGAAAACACACTTGGTGTTAAAACCCGATTTGGACGGGTGTGGATTCCTTGTTTTGGGGATCTACGCATGAGGATCATGGATGAGGCTCCCAAGACTTGATACTCCACTCATCTAGGTGCCACAAAAATGTATCAAGACATGGAAGAAAGATTATTGGTGGTTGGGTATGAAACGTGACGTAGTGGAGTATGTGAGTAAATGCCTTACTTGTGTACAGATAAAGGCCAGGCATCAAAAGCCGTATGGGAAGATCCAACCCTTGGATATACCAGAATGGAAGTGGGATCACATCACCATAGATTTTATTACGAAGTTGTCATGTACTTCGAAAGGGTATGATGTTATATGGGTGATTGTTGACTGCTTGACGAAAAGTGCTCACTTCCTACCGATCCACGAAACATATTCATCCAAGAGGTTGGCTGATCTATTCATCAAGGAAATTGTAACTCGTCATGGTGTACCGATGTCTATTGTGTCGGATCGTGACACTCGGTTTAAATCCAACTTTTGGAAGAAATTCAACGATGCTATGTGGACGAGGTTACACATTAGCACGTCTTACCATCCCCAGACTGATGTTCAGTCAGAGAGGACCACTCAGACATTGGAGAACATGCTTCGGGCATGTGTTATCGATTTTGGGAGAAGTTGGGATGACCACTTACCGTTAGCTGAATTCTCATACAACAACAGTTATCATGTCAGTATTGGTATGCCACCTTATGAGATGTTATACAGTAGGAGATGCAGAACACCCGTCTGTTGCGGTGATATTGGTCAAAAAGAAATAGGGAGTGTCGAGGTGATCAAGGCTACGACTGAGAAGCTTGAAAAGATCAAGGCCTTCATGAAGGCAACCAAAGATAGACAGAAGTCGTATGCTGATATACGACGCAGACCGATTGAGTTCCAGGTGGATGACCAGGTTATGTTGAAGGTCTCACCTTGGAAGGGCATTATCCGATTCAGGAAGCAGGGCAAGTGAGCCCAAGGTATATAGGGTCTTTCCGAATCATTGCTTGAGTAGGAGAGTTGGCCTATAGACTGGAGTTACCAGATGAGTTAAGTGGAATTCACCCGACATTCCATGTATCTCATCTGAGAAAGTGCTTGGCAGATGAAGGTATGATTGTTCCACTGGAGGATATAGAAGTAGACAAACGGCTCAATTATATGGAGCAACCAGTGGCGATCATCGATTGAAAAGAGAACAGGCTGAGAAATAAAGTGGTTTCTCTTGTGCGTGTACAGTGGAAGCACATGAAGGGATCCGAGTCTACGTGGGAGACGGAAGAAAAAATGAGGTAGCATTACCCACGTTTGTTCAAGAAATAACAGGTTTCGGGGACGAAACCTATTTAAGGGGGGTGGACTTGTAACACCCGGTTATTTATTTTGAAGCCGACGAAAGAGGAAAAAGAAATAAAGTCTGAAGTCGAGGGACCAAACTCGCCAACAAGAGAAAGTTGGGTGAATTGAAGTATTTGAAGGGAGAGTCCAGCCCTTACCCTCTCCCCACACCCAAAATTCTGCAACATAGAGAGAAAGAAGAGAGAAAAGGGAGAAAATATAGAAAAGGTTGGTTCGGGTGGATTCAAGAGTGCAAAATCATCGTGTAGCGGGTCAAATCGAAGCTCTACTTCTCGGTGTTGATTGTGTGAGTTCTAGGACCCCTCTTTTAGACGTTTTTGGTCGATTTTGAGGCTAGAACACCTCTGAAAACTCATTTTTGTATGTGTGTGTGTTCGACCCATTTGTATGTGTTTGCGTGTGATGCGTTTGGAGTTTGTTTCCGGGCTTGTGCGTGCTTGAATGGTGTTGTGGTATGCATTCCTAAGGTTTAGGATGGTTGATTTGGGCTTAGAATGGGTTTGGATGAGCTTGGAGGTCGAAAATGGCAGATTGGGTTCAGAAGTGAGTTGTATTCTGCACAGTTATATGGCATGTCAGTCGTGCGACTGAAGTCCACACGCATGTCAGTCGTGCGATTAAGGATCAATCGCATGTGAGTCGTGCGACTGGAGCCCATACACCTGCCAGTCGTGCGACTGATGGTCAATCGCATGTGAGTCGTGCGACTGGAGCCCATAAGCCTGCCAATCGTGCGACTGATGGTCATTCGCATGGGGAGTCATGCGATTAGGAGCCCATTCGCATAAGTGTTCATCCGCATTTCTTCCACCTGCACAAGGTGTTCATTCGCATTAGTTCTATTCGCATTAGTTCTATTCGCATGGGACTCATCCGCATTGAGTCCATCCGCATTAGGTCCATTCGCATGGGTGTCCATCCGTATTAGGTCCATTCGCATGGGTGTTCATCCGTATTGGTCCATTCGCATTATGTTTAGTCGCCTGAAGGCCATGCGACTGAAAGGTGCCCATACGCCCAAGTAGGGTTGGTGTACCTGAGGAAAACGTAATTTATTTACTGACTTTCGGGGGAAAGTGCAGATGTAAGTTTTGATGTGGAAGGTTCCCGGGAGTTCATATAAGTTGACTTTTGAGGTCATAGACACTATGTTGGGCATGATGATGTATGATGTTGTATGATTATGCATGATGTATGTTATGTATGTATGATGATGCCCTATATGATGTTGATGACTATGTATGTTGATGTTTCATATATGATGTATACTTATCTTTCACGTGGCTTTACATTGAATGTTAATAAATGAAATAAAAGTATTATGTAACGTAAAGTGAAAGATAATGAAAATAGGAACATGATGAATGAATGCATGCATTAACAAACGAATGAATGTAAGAAAGGCTTGCAAGCAAATGTATGGAGGTGCACACCCAATGAAGGGTGTTAGCTCAACGGTGTGCGGGTTAGCTACCCCGGAAGGATGCACACTGGGGTCCAATATTTGTGATTGACCATATGTATGGGATCCTTGCCGCTTGACCTAGGTGCTGGAGTCAGCTTCGTGCATAATGTTCGAGGTCTATGAAAGACCTCAGGCCCAGTTACTAGCATCGTGCACAATGTTCGGGGTATAGCATATGGCATTGATCCGGAATAAAAGAGAAAAGATAAATGGTGAATGTACTTTCCCTAGGTACTGGAGTCAGCTTCGTGCCCAGTGTTCGAGGTCTCTGAAAGACCTCAGGCCCAGTTACCCGTTTCGTGCATAATGTTCAGGGTAATGTACATGTCATTGAAAGTAATGACCGTACGAATGAAAGAATGAAAGTATGAACAATTAATGAAGATAATAATGATATTATCTACGTGTATGTATGATGTATGATTGCATGAAAGTAAAGAACGGTTTTAACGAAAGAAAAGTTTGTTTTATTATAAAAGTAGAACTCACTCAGCAACACTAATTTTTATGTGTTTTCAGTTGGCAGGTAATGTTGCCCAGGATGGCACGGGGCGGCTACTCAGCTCTTTTGATTGGCATTCTTTTGATTAATTTTTTTGCATTGTAATGCGAACGAACGATGTTTTTGAAATGAACGATTGTATTAATTTGCAAAAGCATTTGTAATGATATGAAAAGTTATTTTTATGTTTCCGCTCTGATGTTTTATCAAAGTTATATGTTTTATGTACAATGATTTACCAGCTGTAAGCGTCCCGGGAACGGGGCCTTACAGCCCATAATTGTAGCAAACACGATTAGCAACCATTGCAACATTGTTTGGTGCACGGTGACATAGCCACCAAGTGTCCATACTTACTGCACAAGGTACATATGCGGCACGAAGCGTTCCTCAGATGATGGTACCTATAGACATTGCACATGGGTAGAGGACCAACATAGGCCCTAGCTACAGGTACTTATGCTACAGGTGCTTGTGTGACAGGTACAAGTTGTCTTTGAGGTGATTTGGGTGTAACCACAGCAAAGTGTAAGGTCCCGTTCCCGGGACACTTACAGCTGCTAAGTCATTGCACATAAACATACATTTTCATTTCTCTTACATATATATTGCAGCGGAAACATTCAAAAAATGACATTTATTTCATTATAAAAACTTTTGCAAAATAATACATGGTTAATCAGTTACAAAATACATTGTTGCATTACATCACAAAAGCATTATATAAATGGATGCCGTCCCAAAAGAGCTGAGTAGCCATCTCATGCCATCCTCAGCAACATTACCTGCCAACTGGAAACACATAAAAGTCAGCATTGCTGAGTGAGTTCTAGTTTTATAATAAAACTTACTTTTCTTTCGTTAAAACCGTTCTTTACTTTCATGCAATCATACATCATACGTACACATAGATAATATCATTATTATCTTCTTTAATCTTTCATGCTTTCATTCTTTCATCATTACCTCTTTCCTTTCCTTCAACCATAAACTTTACCCAACTATTCCTGGTACTGGACCTAGGTCTATCATAGACCAGCTATAACGGTGCATCGCACCTCTGGTCACAGTATCTAGGGTTGAGTTTAGGTGTACCACTGCTATATGCAATATCCAGCTATTCGTGGTACTGGACCTAGGCCTATCATAGACCAGCTATAATGGTGCTTCGCACCTCTAGTCGCAGTACCTAGGGTATGCAGCAATGGGGCTATACAAATGGTCAATCACAAAGAAAGACCCCAATGTGCATCCTCCCAAGGTAGCAAACCCACACACCATTGGGCTAACACTTTTTAATGGCGTGTCCCGACATACAAGGCTTGCAAGACTTTCTTTACTTTCATCATTCATTAATGCATGCATTCTTACTTCTTGTTCCTCTTTCATTATCTTTCGCATTACGTTACATACTACTTTCATTTCATTCATTAACATAACACGTAAAGCCACAGGAAAGATAAACATACATCATAGTAAGGAACATAATATACATAATCATCATCATCATACAGGGCAACATCATACATACATCATGCATAATCACACAACATCATCATCATCATGTCCAACATACTCTCTAAGGCCTCAACAGTCATCTTACATGAGCTTACGGGAACTTCCCACGTAATAACTTACATCTGCACTTTCCCCCGAAAGTCAGTAGATAAACTGTTATTCCTCGAACAAACATGGGTAGTGTTGCCTCATTCACCCAACTACTCCCATTCACCCAACTTTCTCTCGTTGGCGAGTTTGGTCGCTCGACTTTGGACTTTGAAAATTTTCCTTTTCTTCATTCGTAGGCTTCAAAATAAATAAATAACCGGGTGTTACAAGTCCACCCCCCTTAAATAGGTTTCATCCCTATAACCTATTATTCCTCGAACAAACATGGGTAGTGTTGCCTCATTTCTTCCCCGGTCTCCTACATTGACTCGGATCCTTTCTTGTGCTTCCACTGTACATGCACAAGAGGAACCACTTTATTTCTCAGCCTTTTCTCTTTTCGATCCATGATTGCCACAAGTTGCTCCACATAATTGAGCCGTTCTTCTACTTCGATGTCCTCTAGTGGAACAATCATGTCTTCATCCGTCAACCACTTTCTCAGATGAGACACATGGAATGTCGGGTGAATCCCACTTAACTCATCTGGTAACTCCAGTCTATAGGTCACGTCTCCTACTCGAGCAATAATTCAGAAAGGGCCTATGTACCTTGGGCTCAACTTGCCCCGCTTCCTGAATCGGATAATGCCCTTCCAAGTTGAGACCTTGAACATAACCCGGTCACCCACCTGGAATTCAATCGGTCTACGTCGTTTATCAGCATACGACTTTTGTCTATCTTTGGCTGCCTTCATAAAGGCCTTGATCTTTTCAACCTTTTCAGTCGTAGCCTCGATCACCTCGACGCTCCTTAGTTCTTTCTGACCAAGATCACCCTAACAGACGGGCGTTCTGCATCTCCTACCATATAGCATCTCATAAGGTGGCATACCAATGCTGGCATGATAACTGTTGTTGTATGAGAATTCAGCTAACGGTAAGTGGTCATCCTAATTTCCCCTAAAATCAATAACACATGCCTGAAGCATGTCCTTCAATGTTTGAATCGTTCTACGTCGTTTATCAGCATACGACTTCTGTCTATCTTTGGTTGCCTTCATAAAGGCCTTGATCTTTTCGACCTTTTCAGTCGTAGCCTCGATCACCTCAACGCTCCCTAGTTCTTTCTAACCAATATCACCCCAACAAACGGGCGTTCTGCATCTCCTACCGTATAGCATCTCATAAGGTGGCATACCAATGCTGGCATGAAACTGTTGTTGTATGAGAATTCAGCTAACGGTAAGTGGTCATCCTAATTTCCCCTAAAATCAATAACACATGCCTGAAGCATGTCCTTCAATGTTTGAATCGTTCTACGTCGTTTATCAGCATACGACTTCTGTCTATCTTTGGTTGCCTTCATAAAGGCCTTGATCTTTTCGACCTTTTCAGTCGTAGCCTCGATCACCTCAACGCTCCCTAGTTCTTTCTAACCAATATCACCCCAACAAACGGGCGTTCTGCATCTCCTACCGTATAGCATCTCATAAGGTGGCATACCAATGCTGGCATGAAACTGTTGTTGTATGAGAATTCAGCTAATGGTAAGTGGTTATCCCAATTTCCCCCAAAATCAATAACACATGCCTGAAGCATGTCCTTCAATGTTTCAATGGTCCTCTCTGACTGACCATCAATCTAGGGATGATAAGCCGTACTGATGTGTAACCTCGTCCCTATCACGTCGTGGAACTTCTTCCAAAATTTAGATGTAAACCGGGTGTCACGATCAGACACAATAGATACCGGCACACCATGACGAGTTACAATTTCCTTAATAAACAGATCAACCAACCTCTCAGATGAATATGTCTCGCGGATCGGTAGGAAGTGAGCACTCTTCGTCTGACAATCAACAATCACCCATATAGCATCATACCCTTTCGGGGTACGTGGTAGCTTTATAATAAAACCATGGTGATGTGCTCCCACTTCTATTCTGGTATATCCAAAGGTTGGATCTTCTGATACGGCTTCTGATGCTCGGCCTTCACCTGTAGACAAGTAAGGCATTTACTCACATACTCCACTACGTCACGTTTCATACCTGGCCACCAATAATCTTTCTTCATGTCTTGATACATCTTTGTGGCACTTGGATAAATGGATTATCGAGTCTTGTGAGCTTCATCCAAAATCTTCACCTGTAGATCCCCAAAACGAGGAATCCACACCCGTCCAAATCAGGTTCTAACACCAAGTGTGTTTTCACCCAATTCCATAACCAGACCTCTCATTCTTTCAGAATTGAGATGATCTTCTTTTAGTGCCTCATCTTGAAACTCTTTAACTTGCTTCATCACATCAGAGGTCATGGTTAGTGATATATCTTTACCCGAATCGGCTCGGGCCTCTCTTTTCAGCTAAGGGCATCAGCCACCACATTGGCTTTGCCTGGATGGTAGTGGATCTCACAATCATAATCCTTTATAAGTTCCAACCACCATCTCAGCCTCATGTTCAGATCCTTCTGCTCAAAGAAGTACTTCAAGCTCTTGTGGTCAGTGTGAATGGTGCACTTCATCCCATAAAGATAGTGCCTCCAAATCTTTAGCGCAAAGACCACGGCTGCTAGCTCCAAGTCATGAGTAGGGTAATTGACCTCATGAACCTTCAAATATCGGGATGCATAAGCTATAACCTTCCCTCTTGCATTAACACACACTCCAACCCCGAGTAGGAAGCATCAAAATAAACCACCAAATCTTCACTTCCATCGGGTAATGACAGAATAGGAGCTTGAGTCAGTCTCGCCTTCAATTCTTCAAACGCCTTCTCTTGAGCTGACCCCATACAAAATTCACATCCTTCTGGGTCAACTTAGTTAGTGGAGAAGTGATCTTGGAGAAGTCGTGAATGAATCTCATGTAGTAGCCTACCAAACCCAAGAAGCTACGAATCTCAGATGGCATCTTTGGAGACTTCCATTGCATCACTGCCTCCACCTTTGCCGGGTCCGTCATAATCCCACCAAGATTCACCATATGACCCAAGAATTGAACTTCACGCAACCAACATGCACACTTAGAGAACTTGCCGTACAACTTCTCTTTTCTTAACGTCTCCAAAACCTCCCAAATATGACCGTCATGCTCCTCCTCATTCTTTGAATAAATCAGGATATCATCAATAAACACAATCACTGATTTATTCAACATCGGCCAATACACTCGATTCATCAAGCTATTCCTGGTACTTGACCTAGGCCTATCATAGACCAGCTATAACGGTGCATCGCACCTCTGGTCGCAGTACCAAGGGTATGCAGCAATGGGGCTATACAAATGGTCAATCACAAAGAAAGACCCCGATGTGCATCCTCCCTGGGTAGCGAACCCACACACCGTTGGGCTAACACCTTTAAATGGCGTGTCCCAACATACAAGGCTTGCAAGACTTTCTTTACTTTCATCATTCATTAGTGCATGCATTCTTAATTCTTGTTCCTCTTTCATTATCTTTCGCTTTACATTACACACTACTTTCATTTCATTCATTAACATAACACATAAAGCCACAGGAAAGATAAACATACATCATAATAAGGAACATAACAATCACAGTCATCATCATCATACAGGGCAACATCATACATACATCATGCATAATCATGCAACATCATCATCATCATGCCCAACATACTCTCTAATGCCTCAACAGTCATCTTTCATGAACTTACGGGAACTTCCCACGTCACAACTTACATCTACACTTTCCCCTGAAAGTCAGTAGATAAACTACACTTCCCTTGGTTACACCAGCCTACTTAGGTGTATGGGCACCTTTCAGTCGCATGGCCTCCAGGCGACTGGACATCATGCGATTGAACCAATATGGATGAACACCTATGCGAATGAACACCCAATCGTGCGAATGAAACTAATGTGAATGGACTCCATGCCGATGAGTCCCATGCGAATGGACCTAATGCGGATGAGCATTTATGCGACTGGGCTCTCAGACGTGCGAATGAACCATTAGTCATGCGACTGAACCCTCAGTCGTGCGAATGAACCTCAATCGCACCTATATCGGTCGTATGGCCTCCATTCGGTCGCATATCCTAGCTGGTGCAGAATGCAATTCAACCCGAACCCAATCTACCATCTTCGACCTCCAAGCTCATCTAAACCCATTCTAAGCCCAAATCAACCATCCTAAACCTTAGGAATGCATACCACAAGATCATTCAAGCACACACAAGCCCAAACACAAAACCCAAAGGAATCATACACGCACATACACATACCCAAACGGGTCATACACACACTTCAAAAAAACGATATTTAGATGTGTTCCAGCCCCCAATCCTTCAAAAACTTGTAAAAGAGGGGTCCTAGAACTCACACAAACGACCACAATGAGAAGAGCTTCGATTTGACCCGCTACTCGATGATTTTGCTCACTTGAACTAACTCGAACCAACTTTTCTCCTTTTTCTCCCTTCTTGGCTGATTTTTGGTGGGTGTGGAGAGAGGATAAGGGCTGACCTCTCCCTTAAATAGTCCCATTCACCTAACTTTCTCTCGTTGGCGAGTTTGGTCCCTCGACTTTGGACTTTGAAAATTTCCTTTTCTTCCTTCGTCGGCTTCAAAATAAATAAATAACCGGGTGTTACACAAAGTTACAAGCCGGTGTTAACTTGCGTTTCTTATTGTTGTTGTAAGACGGATCAGTCTTAGTCTCCGTAGCAGCTTTAGCGATCGTCGTCTCAACCTTTATAGCACCGTTGACAAACATGGTGCCTGCTCGAATATGATTTTCACTCGATTTAGTAATGGCTTCCTCCAAAGTTGTGGGTCGACTACCCACCACAAAATCTTGAATTTTGGGTGGTACCCCCTTGATAGATTTCTCAATGTTACGAGAAATAGTTTCAACCATATGGGGCAACATAATGCTCAACTCGTGATGCCTAGTTGAGTAGGCCAAGTGATCACCACCCTCTTGTTTAAGGTTCCAGAACTCCTCCTCCAGCTTTTGCAATTCACTACTCGGGCAAAACTTTGCAATATCAATATTCTTGAGCTCGTCCTAAGTGAGTGCTAACACAACATCAGCACCACGGTTCCTTTTCTTGTTATTCCACCATGTAAGTACCCTTTGTTGGAGCATACTAGTGGCATAACGAACTTTGAGCGCCTTCGGAAACTCACAGTTGTTAAATGTATTTTCCATGCTTTCGAACCACTCGAGAAATCTACTGGCTCCTTCCTTTCCACTTTAGCTAGTTGGCTTTCATGAACTAAAATGTTTGAATGTGCAGGTTTGGTTGTTGTGCCCTTGGTCCGCGCTATTTTCTCCTTAACCATTTCCATTGTTGTTAGCGTTGGTCATCATGGGGCTATTTAGTTCAGCAACCATGGTCGGTATGACAACTGCCATTGACAAGAATAAGTTTAAGAAGTTTTATTTGTCGGAGAGAATAAAAAACTAAGAATAAGTTCAGGGGAGACAAGCAACCAAAGTTTAACTATTAAAAGGCAAACCTAACTAAAGGCACCAAATTGCACATTAAAAGGCATCACTAAATAGATAGCATCATATAGCATGTAACAATATATATATTTACAAGAATATAAAGATTTTTCTATGAGGTTCATGCATAAACTATAGTCTAGGTCACCATTTCTAATAACCTAAATCCCTGTTATGGGCTCTGATACCAATTTGTCACACCCCAACCTTAATGGTGGAATCGTCGAGATGTGAGAGTTAAAATTGTTCACAACCACATAATGCTACCATTTAATAAAATATTATTATCATAAGTTTTGAAATGAAAATTACAATCATAAGTCTCAAACAAGAAATAAACATAACAAGAGATAAATATTCCAAGCAATTTATTCATTTATCTAGATCCAAATCCTAGATGTGAGCACACTTCAAGAGATGACATCAAACTTGAGCATTTCCATAAACATGTTAAAAATAAAAGGTCAACTATGAAAGTTGGGTGAGTTTCCATGGGTTAAGTATACATATTATATCAAAAGATTTATAAGTAGCAATTCATTTCAATGGTTATGAACTATGCAAGTTTATAGAACACATATAGCTACAATCAAACCTTGACCAAGAATAAGATTACAAGTTTATAATGTTTAGCTAAGTGTACTAGGTTCCCATGATGAACAAGCATACGTCATCAAGAGCCAGCAATACATCGGCTTTAGCACCAATAGGCTTGTCAGGCTCATATATCTATGACATCACTAGCAATAGTTAATGATTGTCAACATATAATATATCTCATATAAATCTCACAATAATACAAATAAACAAGACAAAAATAAGTATGAATTCCATGTGCGTTACAAGTATAAAAAGTTAACAAGTGTAAGTTGATAAGTTTAACATGTTTCACCCCAAAAAGGTGTGAATTATATAAAAAGGGGCATAAAAACTCACATGACGAATAAGTATATATATGATGATTAATTAGAATAATAATCGATGTTCCAACGAAATCCTTCACAAGGTACCTAAACATATATATATTTACAAGATTTAAGTCTAATGATAAGTTTAAAGATTTTACGAGGACTATGGTTTTAAGTGGAATTTGGGAATTTTTCTAAGTAAGTTGAATAATTTATTAAAGAAATATACTATTTATGTCTTTTAATATGGAGAAAATGAAATTTAAACCATTAATAATAACTAATAAAGTTTAAATATAAAATTTGAACAAACATTTGAAATAAATATTGATTTAAATGATGATAATTTCAAAGGTAACATTTGGATCAATAATAATTTTTAATTAATATTTAAACCCCATTTTAATAAAATAAACCAAGAACAACCTTTGTTAAAATATTTTATTAAAAAGATATTTAATTATTTAAATTTAATAAAATTACCGAAAATTATTTAGTGCCTTTAAAAATATTTGAAGTTTACAAAAACCATTTTTTATATTTATAAAAAAATTTATATAATTAATTAAGGTTGAAAAGCCTTTAAAAAATGTGTGAGGGTGCCCGGGTTCAAACCCGGGACCTCATGGTGTTGATGTGTGAAAGTAACCAGTGAACTAAGGGTCGTGGCCATGCTAAGACTCGGCCCTTAATTCTTAAAAACACAAACAGGTAGAAATCCCCAAATCCAAATAAACCCTAGAATGTTTTGATCCAAATTGAAGAACAATTCGAGTCTGTAAGTGTTAATTTTTATAGGGCTTTTGTTCCCCATGTAAAGACGAGTGATTAAATGTGTTCAATTACCTGGTTTGATTCGAGATGATGTTAAGAATACACGAAGAACAAGTTACGGCCGAAGGTGCACGATTGATGTGTAATTGCCAATGATAATCCAATTAAACTTGTGGGTAGCTTCGAATGATGAATTAGACTAAAAGCCTCTTATCAATTCCAAGTCTTGATGTCCAGATGATGGTGTTCTAGTATGTGGCAGGTCGCAACGAAGTTGTTGATTGAATCACTTTGTTTGTGTGTTTTCAGATGCAATTGAGAATTGGGAACATTTAGGATTAGTGAGATGATTGTTTAGGTTCGTTTAATTAGATTATTATTAAGATTTAATGCTCGAACGACTATGGGATTGAAGGTGTTTCGGTTATTGCAGGACCGTTAGAAGGGTGCAATGCACTTATACAACACAACACACAAGTGAGGAGAGTTTTTTAGAACACTTAACAGATCAAATAGGGAACTAGAAATACCAGTTTATATGAGAGCTAAGAAACACAAGTAATAAAGAGACAGAACAAGAACAGAAGCAACACAAGTATTTGGTTTTCAAGGATGATGTATATTTTCTCTAGTTCCTTACAACGTTTCCAATGCAATAACAATATACAAGGACTAGAGATACTTATACTACAACCTACAACCGACATACTTTGAAGGCCAGTTGGATACATGATCTAGACAACAACAAAAATCAATGTAGAGTCAAAAGACAGATTGCCTTTTGACTAGTGACTATAACATACCATAGCTCACATCCTAATATATTACAAAAAGGATAAAAGTACATAAAGTAGAAAGTACAGACTCAAGACCTTAATGTACACTTACTAAAAGCATAGACCTTTCACCAACTCATGTAAAGTTGGTGTCTAATCAAAGTTGTAATGGAAAGGTGGTCCAGCTTTATGGTAAAGGTACATCAGATAATAACATGTTTTGGGTTGCATCAGCCTTATATGAAACCTTATAAACTCCCCCTAGGCTGATGCTACAAAAACACTTGAAGACTTCAGATATCAACAGTCCTTATCATGATAATGACCATCCCTCTCTTCATAAGATGATCAGGATCACTCAGACTCTTATATTGTCTTCTCGTATCAAAAAGATCATGCAAGGTAGATTGAACATGTCTTGCCATGTGTAGACATCTTCAACACCTTAATCTCTGATGACATGCCATCATTCTAGATTTGTAGTGTATATCGAGGACAAGATGGGTCTTCATGATGCTAGAGGAGCTACTTGAATTGAAGTTGGTGTAGCTTTCTCTTGTTGCACATCCTCAGGATGTTCTTACTCATCCTGAGGTTTGGAGATGGATGCCTCTTTCTTCTCCTTCTTTGGCTTTGGTTTATAGGCCATCCTTTTTCTCCTTTTTGAAACCTCTAACTAAGAAGACTGGCCTGCAGCACCTTGTTGATCTTCTTTGTCTTTCTCAGTTGGGTCCTCCTCTATCATATATTCAGATTTAGAGGGGACAGAACCCTGCTGTGGATTAGAAGTAAAAGCTTGCTGATGCTCAGCAGGAGGTTTAGGTTGTGTTGTCTCAAATGGTTCAACCTTAACCTCCACTTCTTGAGTGACCTAAATTGGTGAGGAGTGTAAGTCAACTAGTTCTCTTCTTTGAATCTTCTACTTCATCACCATTATATGCTCATCCATAGTGGATAGAGACATAGGGCCAAGTCTCCTTACGGAGAATCCATACAGCTTCAAGAAGCTCATCATCCTCTTCCTATCAGCAGACTTCTTCATACTCTTCAGGATGATGGCTCTTGACTTTGTAGCTTCTTCCTTTAACCTTTTCTTTGTGATTTTTCTTTCTTTGGTTACTTCAAGTTCAAGCTATTTGAGATACTCGAACTCAATGTATTCAAAGAATAGGGGAAGAAGTACATTTGCCTGATAAAGGCCTATGGCACTCAAGTAGTTGATCATTTTATTCCTATTAGTTTCTTTGTCTACCTAAGGTTCTTGTGGAGCCAAATCCTCTTGTACAGGACTTTCTTGAACTGGGGAGAGGGTAGGCACATGCTTGTAGAGTCTTTTCTGTCTTCTTTCTTCTTTGATTTGAAAAAGTAATTTTGCGTCCTCTGCCTCCTTTCTTTCCTTTGACAATTCCATGTCAGTCAGTTCAATTAATTCATCTAAGGTGACTAACCTTGGAGACTAGATAGGTGCATGTTCTTGACAGATTTTGCACCTTAGTCTTAGATTACCCTCATCTTCATTAGAAGAATCATTGGGGGATGAGAGAATTGAACCAAAGTCTTCTCTCTCATCACCAGCCTGGAGTTCTTGGCTGCTGTTTTGCCTCTGCTTAATGGCAGCTTCAGTTGAAGTGTTAATGGGCTGAGGTGCCATGGTTGAGTTCTTAATTATGTAATCACTTGCTGAAGTGAGAGCCTCTTCCAGATATCCTAAATAGGTTTAGAAGTATCCACCTCAGTGACACGTGACTGATGTGGGCTAGACATAGGTGATTTAGGAGCACTTATCTCTCTTTGAGTAGGGGAGGAATAGAGAGACTTATGATACTCACTGAAACCTAAGTCTGCATCAATATAAAAGTCAAGGTTAGGAATGGTTGGTTTAGATCTAAAGGCTGGGGATGGTAGCTGTCTCCTGAAGGTTGATCATCTGAGTGTAGAGACTCAGAGTGAAGGCTTAAGGCTGTTGGGCTTGTGAGCTCATCAGTTTGAGCATGAGGAACCTCAGGACTGATAATTGAAGTGATGGGAGTGGATTGCTTCTCAGGAGAAGTGGGAGCTCAGGATTCCACATTTGCCTATGTGGGTAGTGATATCGGGGCCTACACAGACTGAATAGCTTGTGCAGGGGTTCGTTTGCATCTTCTTTCGTATATGAGGGTGATTTGTGGCTGTTTTGGTGGTTGAGATGTAGCAGGTGTGGGTTCAACACTGGCTTGTGTTGCCAGGTTGTCACCTTGAGCAATGAGCTTCAACATTTTTGGGACCAGTACTGTTTCTAGCCCAGAGAAGCCAACAGTTGATTTCTTCAAGATTTTAAAGATGACGGGCTTCATTTGTCCCAATTTAAGAATATTATTTCTTTCCCTCAAGTGTGAGCCCAGTTCACAGTTGAGAATATGTTGAACATATCTAGGAACATGTAATATTCTAAGGAGTCTAAGTTAGGAATTAGATATGTATAGACAAACTGAGAATACCTGAACTTGACCCCCTGAACCATCCCATGCACTATGAAGGAGAGATCTTCAGGATTCTAGTCCCAAACCCCATGCTTGTTGGATAAGCTGTGGATGACCACATGTAATAAGTACTTCCACTAGGATGAAACCTTCCCTTTCTGAAGGTCTTTACAGAGAAATTCCCTTCATAGCCCATCTGCTGGAAGGATTGGTTAACAGCTTCTTTAGGAAAGGACAATTCACCTTCCTTATCATCCAGCTGAAAATAAGTATTTATGATGGTTTGAGTGATGAAGATTGTCCTCTCCTGTATTGTAGCAGACAGTTCTTTCTCCCCATCTAGAAAAACCTCTTGACAGGTTTTCTAGAAATCAAGCAGATGATCCTCATAAATAACAGGATCGATGGTAAGGGAGGTGGAATAGTTAGACAATGGCAAGAATTGGCAAACCTCCAGGAAGTGTGGGTCTTTCTCAGAGTTTAACAGGGCAACCCGATTGTGATGCATGTGTAACTGCATGGAGAAATCACGGTTGTTTCTTCTGTTAAGGTTGGCCATTTAGGAAAGCTTAATGGTGAATGAAATAATGAACGAAGGCAATGCAGAGAGAATTTTAGGGATTTACGTTTGGAGGAAAGATGAGGATGATAGAAAGAGGGGGAAACCGTTGGGTTTATATGAATTGGATTTAAGACAAAGTTACAATAGGATAAACTTTGAAATTCATATGTCGGTCCCACCTCTGAAAAAGAATTTTACTTTTTGCTCAAAAAGTAGTTTTCTTGGAAGTCGAAAAAGCTTCCAAAGGTAAATTGTCTTCGGAAGATTTAATGAAAATGCTTCCGAAGCCAAAATCACTTTGGAAGGATTTCCTGAAAGTTTTGAAAATTTTACTTCGGAATAGAATTAAGACTTAAACGTTTTATTCAGTTATAAACAAAGCTCCGAGAGTTATTTTGCTTTAGAAAATTTTTTTTCCTTGAAAACATGTAAGTGCCTTAAGAGAGAATTTTAAGCTTCAGAAGAGATTTTAGACATTTCTTCCGAAGGCAATTTACTTAGGTAGTTATTTGTTTAAAAAACATAAGTTTCTTCCGAAGTGAAAAACATGTCGTTGTCGTTGTCGTTGTCGTTGTCGTTGTCGTTGTCGTTGTCGTTGTCGTTTCCGAAGTTAAAAACATGTCGTTGTCGTTGTCGTTGTCGTTGTCGTTGCCGTTGTCGTTGCCGTTGTCGTTGTCGTTGTCGTTGTCGTTGTCGTTGTCGTTTTCGTTGTCGTTTTCGTTGTTGTTGTCGTTGTCGTTGTCGTAGTTGTTGTTGTTGTAGTTGTTGTTGCTGCTTCTGCTGTTGTTGTTATGTTGTTTTTGTTATTGTTATTATTATTATTATAATTATTATTATAATAATAATAATTATTATTATTAGTATTATTATTATTAGTATTATTATTATTATATTATTATTATTATTATTTTATTATTATTATTATTATTATTATATTATTATTATTATTATTATTATCAGCAAAAATAATAATTCAAAAGTTAAATCTATATTAGGAGCAAAAGCAAGTTGATATAAGTATAGTGGTTGTTTAATTATATTGAGAAACTCAAATTTTGGAAATATATATCGGTGCTTTTGTCATATTGAAAAAAAAGGCTGGTGAGATAACATTTTTCATTTAGTTTGCGCTTCTAATATAATATTATGAAATTAAAAAACTATATATATTCAATACCAAAACTAATTGTTAGAAAGATTTTTCATAGTTTACGATATCTACCACCGAGTATTAAGCACATGGCCAAGACAAATAGGTTTCACATTCTAGACCCATTTTGGTCCCAAGACAAAGTCTAGTTCTTTTTGAAATACTCACCTTCATTTTGATTTAGAATATCCTAGCTAGGACCTAGCTATTTCTTTAGATTGTCGCAGACATTAGCAAATTCTATGAAAATTAATTTCATGCCCCACCATTATTGGTTGTCACAATATCATTGCATGTCCATTGGAAGACCATTTATTGTGCAATCAATTTGTTTTTGGTCCCATATAAGAAGTTGGCTTCTTCTAACATCAATCTTTACTTAGGATTTCATTATTCGTTTACCTCGTGTTATGTTCAATGGGGTTTTGAAGTAATTCCAAGAATGCAATAACTTCAAAACTAGGGCCAAAATATGATAATGTTGACATTCGCCAACTCGACTCGTCTTTTACAATGCACCATCGCAAAATCCAAAACCTAGAGGTGGTGGGGGTCCATGGTTTGTATTTCATGCCAAGTGAGTCTGATGGGGTTTACATTACCCATCGTCCAAGTTTTTAAGGTAATTTCTAAGAAAGGGAATTCGGCTCTCTTAAATTATCATTGTCATATGCTACAAGACAGGGAATAAGATCCCTACAATATATTCTTTTTTCAATAGGATGCTATTGTTGAGAGTGAAATTTGCCTATTGTGTCTCTTTTAGGGCTTATCAAATCTCAATTTTCAAATCCCAAACTTATGCTACAAAACAAATAAACAATATCACATGAAAATGAGTTGTTTAATTAAGATGTGAAATATTAAATCTAATTTAACAATAAACTAAGACCAGATGGATGGATTGTTTGGCATGGCCTAACTTATTGGTTTAAAAGACATGGTCATGTGGGTGGGAGGGGCTTATGGCATGCATGAACCATGTGCTTAGATGCCACCATGAAATTAGCTTTCTTTCTCTCTATATTGCCTAACACATACAAAATCAACACAAAAAGAAACTCATTGATTCTCCTTTCATTTCCATGTGCTTTAGGATCTATCTTTGAGTTCAAAAACCCTTCTTTTACACATAAAAGTTGAAAGTGCAACACAGTGAAGGTGGACCATGGCAACTGGCACTTTATGGACAAAGAACACATACACTTTTCTTGATGGTACCCCACTTTTATTCCTGTGATTTGATTCCTTTCTTCCCTTCAGGTTATATAATTGTTGTTTTGTGGGATTTTACATAATTTTAACCAAACAAGTTATAGGATACTTCGCGTTTAGGTATATGAGACGGTTCACGTCTTCCTACTAATGGAGATTTGGTCCTCAAAGATCTAATATTGTGGAAATCAAGTTTGAGACTTTATGCCACATTGTGCACAAGGCCCATTTTTAATTAAACAGCTGCAAATTTCATTGAAAAAAGCTAGCAAATAAAGTGTACAAGAGGGGGTAGGGTGGGTAAAAAATACCACATAAGTTGAAGAACAAAATAGCCCACAGCAAATATCTATGTAACAAAAGTGTTACATGCTTTTATGGGGTTGAAGAACAAGGGTAGCTAATTGGAATTTGGGAAAAGGTATAAGATTATATGCTTGATTAGATTTGCTTTCTGCATGGTATCCCAGAGAATCAGCAACAAAAGTTGATTATACTTAACAGGTCATTTTCCATTGAGTTGCTTTTTTTGGTTGTCACTTTTTATTATTTTTATCTTACAGTTGTTCTTTGCTAAATTCAAGTAAGTTGTATATCCATCTCTTATTAATTTGCTTAAAGCCTCACCATTGCATGTGATTCAATTTCCCCTCTTCAAAAAATATCCATCGCATCTTTGTCTGCTTAATTCTCACTTTGTCCTTAAATAATGCATCTTCAAGGATAATCTTTATAATTATTATTACTTTATTCTATCCAATATATTAATTTGTATATGTGAATAAGATTAAACGCTTGCGATATTATAGTGACTATAGTTTAGTGACATTATAATAAATGAGTTTAGAAAATATTATGAGTTAAATTATTACAAATATAAGGTTACGTGACAATGATTCCCTTGATAAAAATAGCATGAGTTTAGAAGTCAATAAAATTACTGTTCAGATGAATAAGATTGATTATGGATTTGTTTAAAAAAACTTAAAAGTGAAAAATTTGTCATGACAAACTTCCTATGGTATTAGTATTTTTTGCTTCTCTTAAAATTTAGTAACGCAATTTTTTACGTGTGCGTTTCGGCAGCACAATATGATTAAATCAAAGTATATGACAGACTGATTACCCGTGCGATATGACGTAGGTGTACAATTAAAAGAAAATTATAAAGTTCCGACACATCCATTTTGAAGATTGAAGTGCAAAATAAAATATTATAATGTCATGTACATTCCATGGTATTAGAATTTATAAAGTTAATTATTAGGAAAATATTAAGAGTCGAAGGTAAAAAAAATTAATTGTAGAACACAAAGATCGATCATGTGACCTCAAAAATTATGAAAACGAATGAACCAGCTACTCCACTTAAGACTTTGCTTTTAAAATGGAAAATAACATATTTAACGCTAACATTGTTTGGAAAGAAAAAAAGCCTGAGACAGTCTACGAGGAACCTACTAACACTTCTAATAGGTGCGACTCAGCTAGTTTAAGGACCGTAAGCAAAGTCAGAACATTAAGCTTTTTGAAAAATTAATTAATATTGAAATCTTGAATTCAACTTTTCATTTGTTATATTTTTTAAAGTAAATGTGTGTTACTTGTCATCGTCACATTTATTTTTATTAAAGTTTTTTCGTTTTTTTTTCGTATTAAATAATTACGTTAGTCCCTGTGTATTACACGAAATAAATAAAAAAATTGTTAAATAATTAGTAATAAAATTTTATGCATTATAAATTCATGCTTGAAGATAAAACATGATTATAATTATATATAAATAGTTATTTTAAGTAAATAAACAATAATGATTTTTTCTTAAACTTTGTTTTATCAAAAAATATGATTTTAAAATATTTTATTATAAGAAAAAATGATTTTTAAAGAAAAAGCTCGTTGTATTATGTGTTTTATAAATTTTTATTTTTAAAAAATGTGTTTTAACAAAAAAATAGGTTTTCTATTTATTAAATTATATATTTTATAATTTGAAAATAGTTTGAGTAAAATTATTAGTATTTAATATTATTATTAATAATATAGAGAAATGAGATAATTAGTATGATAATCGATAAGGCTTACAATTGTTGCACATTTATTTTAGTTATTTTTTTATAAATAGATTTATAGGCTAAAACTCATTAATTAAATGGATTATAGTTAGAAATAAACATGAAGAGTTAGATTATAATATTTTAATATTAAATATAATTAAAATTAATATATGTAATAGTTTAAGAAATAAAACAATTATACTATATTCAACTCTCTAATCTAAATAGTTTTATTTTAGACATTAGTTTTATGATTTTTTATAAGTTTTTTTTATCAAATTCTTGTTTTTTTGAAAACTCTGATTTGTAATTATTCTGATTGTTTTAATAAGATTGTTTTTTAGAAAAATGCACCTTCATAATTTTTTATAAAAAAACGATTTAAAATATTTTGCTTAAAAAAGTTTAGTGTTTTAGAAAATTTTATATTATATAAAATTTTTGTTTTTTAATATGTAGATTTTAATTAAATAATGTGACTTTTAAGTTTCTTAATAAAAATATATTTTAAAAAAGATAATTTGATTTTAAAATATAAAATTATTTTTTAATAAGAGAGAGAAACTTATATTAACATTTAAATTACCATAAATCCCATAAGATCCTTTATGAGGGAAAATCAATGTGTGAATATCTAAAAATTTGATATGTGTCATAAAAGTGGGTTAAAAAATGACAATTGACAAAAAAATCTTCTTTCATTAGGTACTATAGATATAGATAATATTAATTACTAATAATATTATCTTTTTATTTTTACATTATAATTAGCTTTTTAATAAAAATAAGAAAGATACTATTTTTATTAATGCTATTTCTATATAGATAGTTTTTATAAAATATTTTTTTTCAAAAAAAATTAAATTATTTTTATGTAATATTTCAAAATTGGTTTTTTAAAGTAATTTTTTTATTAAAAAAATAATTTAAATAAGGAGTTATAGTAAGAAAATTTTTAAAAATGAAATTTTTTTAAACAAAATGTTTAATTTATCTTTGAAAAAACAAAAAATAAAATAAAAGTTTCATATTATTGTTTTATTACTTATAGTTGTTAGTCATACATAATTTCAATCATATCATGTCTTAGTCTATTATTTTATAATTAATAATTTTTATTTTATTTATTCAAACTGTATAATACACGGGGTTACTAAACCTGGTAACCAATATATGAGTCTATTATGCTTGTCTATGCATTTTAAAAGAACCAATAGCATCTAATACCATATTACTAACTAACTTATTGAATTTCGGTTGATTTTTAACTGTCGACTACTCAAATTGAGTATTTTATTATTAAAAAATTAAAGCATTTCAGAAATAACTTAGTTAAATGTCAAAAAAATAAAATTTTATTATAACTACGGGCATTCTACGTCTTGCATTGCACGACTCGTCTTGTCAATGTTTAATAACCAAACTTATTTTTGGATTTAAGAAATAAACTTGCTCATTAATTGTTTCAAATTAACCTGTTATGGGCTTAGAACATGCGATTAGTAGTGGCTGCATGGAATAAAAGCTACCATGTCAAACGACAGACAACTTTTTTGGTATCATTAAACCTTGATGTAATGCATATCAACATACTATGATTATAGTATACATTAATCATTGAACAAAAGGAAAAATGATGTACAACAACGAGCTGGCCAACCAAAGTAGTAACGTCTCATACGAACATAGGCTTAAAATCATGACATACCTCAGATGAGCGGTAGTTTATTAACGGTCACTAACAACACGATATCTTGTATGTCTCCGAGTGGCACACACCCAACATCATCGACCTAATAATGTGTCTCAAATGAAAAGTAGTCCATCATAAAAAAAACAATACAACCATACTTTCACCTAACGTTAGTTAAGGTTTAAGGTCATACCTAACTCACAAAATTTCACCTTTGCTCGAAGTACAACTTTGTAGCTGACGATATGGCATATTAAATACAAACCAATCTTATCGAGCCTTACTTTCAAGTTTTTCCTATGCATGCAACACACCTTTCACAAATTCCACTCCTCTCGGGCTAATATCTAGACTAGCATACGATACACTAATATATTGTTGTAAACGATCGAAGCATAACTAAAACACAATTACCATAGCTTGCATACGAATCATAACTCCACCAGATGACTCAAATGGTGCAAAGTGGCATATAAAGGATAATTTTAGGGTAGGATAATGAAAAGAAAAAAAACAAATGGCTAACAAAACAAAGGTTAACCCTCGTGCCTCAATCATATTCATACAATTGCTTGGTCCATGGTCTCAAAACATATCACTTATGCCAAGCTCTAAAAAAGTAAATCATTTTGGTAAACACAAGTGAAAGAAAAGTGAACAATTGAACTTGTTGATGTTCTAAAGCTCATGTATAGGCTTCACTTCTCACTGAAAATGATGGTCGAAGATTAATTATGTGAAAGGACACATAAAAGGTCCACTATTTAGCTTGGTATCCTTGTTTAGACCAATTTTTTTTCAAAAATAACCAGCTTGTTTAAATGAGCTAATCATGACTAAAGACCTCTACATGTGTATTTAGTTAAGCATACCTTCATAGTTTACACTGGAAAAACTCAGTTTTTATTCATAACTGATATTTACTTAAGGGCATTTATTTTTGAAATTTTCATAACCTCCTACCCGCACTTGAGGTAGCTATTGCCCTCAATGTATAATAATCCAATTTATACTTAGTTGTGGGAATGAGCCATTCAAATAAAGTTTATCCTTAGATCTATACATAATGTGATCTTTTATATTCCACCCAACCAACAAAAATGTACACAAAAATAAAAATGAAAAATAATCTAAACTCATGAAACATAAAGATTGAAATCAGATTGACCTGATTTTGTTTAACCACTAACATCATTTGCGATTTATCCACACACTTCTCCAAAGTCAGCAATAGGTTCCCATATGATTCTCAACTGGTGTAGAAGCACGCCTCTCACAATGTGTTAAAATCTGCACTTTCCTTTATACTTGGTTTTTACTCTAAAAACTAACTTTTATTTTGACCATACTTTATTATTGTAAATATTATTAAACATCAAAAACCATCTAAACTTAGCTTACTTTCATAGAAATCACGTTTTCATTTAGCATATGCAACAAACCTTTTAAACAACTAGGTAGGCAAGCCTTTTAGACCATTGGACAGGACTAAGTAGACGAGTGAAGTCTCGTAAGAGTTTGTAGTAACCTTACATGAGGAATCATACACCTATCATAACTCACCTGGCTCTCCCAAATATTTATCATTACTGGTGTCTTAAAGAAAGTACCATTCCACCCCTTTATAAAGGATTTATTATCACATTCCACCCCTCCTAGTTCACTTTGTTCTCCATTAGCCCGACCTTATTTGGATACACATACTAGTCCCCTAACATTGAATTAAAATTAGCTATCATCTACATGTGTTCGAATGAAAGAATTGATTCCAGGGAGCAGGAGCCAATCTGTTCTTTAAAATATTATTCGAAGTGGACAGTCCCTGGTATCTTCGAAGTGAGAGTAACTTCCCAATCTCGAGCTTCAAACATTTAAGTAATGATGATCTTACGTAAATCCTCCACTATGGTAGAATGCTCACAAACTAATATTCCATCTATTCCCTTTGCTAACTTACTCGTTTTCTTTTATATTTAAAGTTGGTTGCCCTTTTGGTTAGAAATCAGTAAGAGTAGTATGATGTTCCAAATTGGCATTACATCCTCAAAACTGTTTGTTCTTGTAGTTCTAGCATTATCCAACACTCGTTGCACTTCATGATCACTACCTATACTAGAATTAGTCTACACTCCAATTCGCTTTATAGTATTTGTCCGTTACATGAAGACTGGACTACAGACTCCCCTTTTTCTTTTCCAGCATCCTTTGATTTTCCATGATCACCCCTTCCAAACATAATGCCTTCAATCACAACATAAGTATCAACTAGCGGATTAGACCCGCGCTTTGCCACGGTATTATTTAACGTATACGTTAATGCCGTAATTATAACTTTTTGAGTTATAAAAGTTGAAATATTTAATATGATGATTTATACGTTATTACTAACCACTAAAAAACACTGTGTCAAAACATCGATAAAAATATAACAGAAAAAATTACAAAAAATATATACCTCAAAACAGATAAAAAAATAACAAATGCATGTATGGTGACTTTATTATAATTAACGAACTATATTGTAAATTGGTTAAAATAAATTTTGACATAACTCGAAAATTTATACATAAAAATTTGAAAAATGTTAGTAAATGCAAATTTGTCATAACTCGAATACTTATGTATGTTGATTAACTGTAAATTTAACGTAACTCAAAAAATTAAGTATAAAATAAATAAAAAAATTAAATGAGCATGTATCAATTTAAAGAAAAAAAAGAGAGGGAAAGTGTTATGATTAGTTTTAAAAAATCCTTAGAGGGTTTAAATATAAAATTTTAAGAAAAAACAAAGTAGGTTTTATAAGCTTGGAGAATAAAATTATTATGATAATATTGAGTAAAAATCTTAACATACACTTCTTAAAATGTTTTCTATATATTATATATAGTGAAGTAATGTTGTAAGTTGTATCTAGTCTTTTCTCCGACGGGGCCTTAAACACTGATCTATTTGGGTATTATTATGATAACTATATAGTTATTTGGTGATTATATATTTAATTACTTAAATAAGTAATACTTAAATCAATTAGTATTAAGTTATAAAAATATAAATAATAAATGTATGTATTTCAATAATAGTTTAAATTATTATAAAAAATAATACTTAAAATAAATATATAAATAACATATTAATTAGGATAAATTTATTAGAAGGACAAAATTTGAAACTATTATATATGATACTTGTACCTTGTGCGTATTAAAGTATTACAAGTGTGTTATCCTCAAATTTTTTATATTAGTATAAATAATATAGATATTGATTATTATTATCATCATAAGTATAAAAGTATTTAATGATTATATAGTTAATTATTAAAATAATATACTACTTATTTATTATTTTATAATATAATAATAATAATAATAATAGTAATAATAATAATAATAAATATTATTATTGTTATTATTATTATTATTACAAAAATATTAGTATATATAGTTTAGTATTCAAATAAGATAATACTAAATTTAAATGTTAATTTAAAGTATTAAAAATAATAAAATGTGTAATGTTGTGAATTAAATAATCTTATATTATTAAATAATGTATTAATAATATGATTTAATTAATGTATTAATTAGAACAGTTTATTAAATGAGGGGCAAAACATGAATTATTACATAGAACACTTGTATCTAATGTTTAAAAGTTTGTATTAGATGTCTTAAATTTTTGTGAAATTAAATTTGCGTCATATTTTTATGTTTTATATAGTAGTATAGATAATCATAGTTAAACATTAAACGCCAAACATCAAATGCTAACTGAATTTATAGGATCAATTGCATATATAACCTTGTAAACATGTCTTAAATGTATATATACCCAAGCAAAAACTTTAATTGCATATATACCCAATTTATTGTTATGACAATATTACCCTTCCAAAAAATTAATAAGAACTTACACATGGATATATATGCCATTAAAAAGTTTTAAAGGGGAAAATATATTTTTAATCTATTTTCCATTTATAAGATTGATAAGGGGAAGTTTGCTAATTATGAAGTTTTAGTAAAAATAAATGCAAATTAGTCTTATAAATCACTTTTAATGAAAATGAGTAAATTTGCCAATTATGAGGTTTTGTAAGGGGATATATGCATTTAAAAGTTTTACTTGGGTATATATACAATTAAAGAGTTTTAGAGGGGGAAATGTGCTTTTAATTAACCCTAATTTATAAGTTCCTGTCAAATTTGTGTTCCACCACACATATACATGTATTTTTTTTGGAAAGCACATATACATGTAGTTAATTTATATTACTGATTTTGTTGACCAAGGCAATGTGATTTATCATTATGATATCTATTTCTTTTAATCAACGCATGATGCAACCAACATGTTCTAAACATCCAATTTCCACTAACACTTAAAACATCAACCTTTTCTGCACTAGAAACATTCTATAACCCATTTATCAAATTTACGATTCACTATCTTATCATTCATCTAAAATGCCAAGTTACTTTCAAAATCAAGTTAATTTAATCTAGAAATTAGAAAATAATGACCTAACATCAAATAACACACTACATTTAAATATTATTATTAGAAAAATCAATATGAACAAGCATTTTACCATCCAAAATTGGCACAAATCAAGAAGTAATATACCTTGGAGTAGTTATAATCTCAAAGATGACCTAAGATGCAAGCTTGAAAACAATGACCTAAAAAGCCCAAAAGTCTCAAAGTTTCTATTCACTCAATCTCACAAATGGCAAAGAATCTAGAAAACCAAACCTACGGTTTTGTTTCTTTTGAAATTCTAAGCAAGAAACATATTAGTTCTTTGGATTTTAGAGGAGAGAGGTGAAAGAGATTATAAAAATGATGGGAAGTGGTTTGTGATTTGGTAAATATGTGTTAAAACTCATTTAGGGGGTGGTCTTTGTTAGGTTTTTTTTACCTATTTTTTTCAAATTATGGTGACATGGGGTTAGCCAGCAAGTCTGCATAAAGTATGCTAGATAAATGATCAATTGTAATGCAACTTGCAGAGCTATACTTCTAAGTAGGTTGAGATGTTAATACTCTATTTGTTAGTTTAAACTAAACATTTAAACATAAAACCAAGAGTCATGAACTTAGAAAACTGACAACTAAAAGGTATTATAACTAAACTTTGCAAACATATATTGTTTTAGTTACATATTGACGACAAACATCATTATCAAAGAACATGTAGAACACTTGAATCAAATTTGATGCACTAACTCCACACCCGAGGATGATCAAATTTGGTGCACTAACTCTACACAAACATCATCTTCAAAGCTCGAATTGATGGAAGAAATCATGAAAGATGATGATTACATGTTAATTCTAGAAGTTCGTGAATATCTGAAATCTCCAATAAAAGGTAAGTTTATAAAATCCCATTTTAAATATGGTAAAAAATAGCAAAATCCTCAAGTTGACCTGACCTTGGTGTACCCTACACCAAACTTGGTGACCTTACGCCAACTCCTACTCCGTTACGTTGACTGCTCTACCTTACATCATCTAGGCTCCATCACTATGTCACTTGGAATAAGGTGCACCAGTAGTAGAGTAAACTACACCATTTTTCTCATATATAGCTTTTATTGCTTTTGTTCCATCAACTCTACGTATCTTGCTTAAAATCTGAAACAAACAAATAAACATCAAACTAATGGTATTACAAGTAATAACATAATAAAACACCATATTGAGTAAATTTAACATCGCATAAATCCCTCGGATATCAACTTATCATCGATAAAACAATTTCCTCGAAAACATCAACACAGTAAGAGATCTGACTAGGTATGAGATCTGATTGACAAGCTTTAAACTATTAAAAACAAAGTCTTATGGTTGTTTGACAATCTCTAAACCAGTAAGAGATCTGACTGGGTAAATGACTCTGAACCAACTAGTGCTGAATCATTAAGAGCTAAACCAGTAAGAGGTGAACTAGTAAGTGTTGTACCAATAAGTATTGTTTGGTTTGATCTTTGAATAACTAAGAAGAATGACTATTTTACCCCTATAAATCATTTTGTGTTGGATGACCTATATATGTTTGATTAGATTTTTGACGTAATAAACTGAATGATAAATAATTGTAATAGGAAAATACCAAACACCATACATAATCTAAATGACACATTAATCCTTTCAAATCTATAGAAACATAGTATAATGCAATACAAATCAATAGTCTAATTTAAATCATATGAAATTAGATGACCGACTATCTATTCACGTAAAGTATTCATATACTCAATGCCTTGTACTTTATTGAACATAATTATTTCTTCATATTTTATAAATTACTGATCATGAATATTGCATTTTCATAGTAAATTATGGCGGCTAAACAAGAATTACCATGTTTTTTTCTATTTGAAAAGAAAAGGGAGCCATTTGTTTCAAGACGCCTTCAAACAACACATGCGCTCTTAATAACATTTCTGAGTTGTGTGCGAGCATAATTGATAGTTTCTTCCTTAGTTAATAGATGATGTCACCAAAAATCTACTAACCAATACCTCCTATTACGATTTGGAATTATAAATCCAAAAGTTTTTGTGTATCCAGCTTCCCAAAGGTCACACTTGTATGTAACGTTAGAATCAAAGCTATAACATAAAATACAAACATTGTAATTGTTTTAGGATTGAGAATCTCATCTTCAAACATCATATGCGCTCTCAATAACATTTTGGAGTTGTGTGTGAGCATGATTGATAGTTTCTTCCTTAGTTAATGGATGTTGTCACCAAAAACCATCTAACCAATACCTCTTATTATGGTTTCAAATCATAAATCCATGAGTGTTTGTGTATCCAACTTCATAAAGGTAACACTTGTCTGTAATGTAGGTACTAAAGCTGTAACATAAAATACAAACATTGTATTTAATAATCATTGTTAATGAAATGATTCAAAACCTGGTAAGGGGAAAGGAAAGCTAGAAGTCAGGTCAAATGCAAATTCTTTTAAAACTCATGAATTGTTTCATGCCATCCTATCTAGCCTAGATGTCGAGTTAAATGCGACTTCTTTTAAACCTTGTGATTCATGTGCCATGCCATCCTATCCGGGCCATATATACGTGAATATCATATCATAATCATAAATTCCTAACATATTTTGAAAACATTCACCTTTTCCTTTTCCTCTCTAATGAGTCTGTTGATCAAAGGTATGATTACATGTACAAGATTCACTTGTTTTAGCAGTCTATGCCGTTTCGAGGTATTTTGTTTGCATAAGAATATGTTGGAACTATATATTCTCTTGAAAAATTCATCATTGCATTTAGGACCTCCTGAAAACAATTATGAATTATTTCTAATAAATTTTGATATCTTTGTTTAATAATTTGAAAACTGTAACACTCAGATTTATTTTTATAAAACGAAGAAAGAGAAAGAAATGTAATTGAACCAAGTAATGGGGTCAAATATGTAAAAAGGACAAAATCTTATTAATATATTTTGTACAAAAGGTGGGCAAGGCCGCCCATACCACCTGCACACTTCTTTTCCTACGGTTCTAGTGAGAGAAAGCAGTGAAACTCTCGGTTTTAGAGAGAAGAAATAGAAGAAGATTGAATTGAAGGTAAGAATTATTGTTTTTAGATGTTCTTGACCGCCCTACACCTCGTTGTTTGATTGTGTGCGTACGATTGTGTGTTTTGGTGGGTTTTAGGTGTTTGAGCTTTTAGAAAATGGATTTTCAAGGAAGTCATACCCAAAGGCTGCTAAGGTGAGTTCTATAACCCCCTTTTTACTGATTTTACATGATTTTGGGGCTGGAAATGTATGTATGTTTGTTTTATAAAAATGAGTTTACACCTATAGGTATGTGTATGAATGTGTTTGCAAGTGGGGTTTGATTTGGGTGTTAATATGGTTATGATTATATTATTAATGTGCTTTTATGGCTTAGAATGCTAGTGTTAAGGTTAGAACATGTTAGATGATGGATTAAGGACTGAAATACATTGTCAGGTGTAAGTTGGCTGCCCATGCGCCCAAATAGTGGCCTATGTGCCCAACGGGAGAATTTGTCTAATTGTTCCCCAGATGCCTGAAACCTCATGCACCCAAATAGTTTCCATTCGCCCAAAAGTTCATGCACCCAAATAGTAACCATGCGCCTAGAAATAGGCTGAATTTGACTAAGTATCCAGACACCCAGAATTCCCATGCGCCTAGGCACTCATGCGCCTTCATAGTGCCTATGCGCCTAGAATTTGCCCAGAATGACTAAGTGATGGACCACGTGCCCAAATAGTGCCCATGCGCCCAGAGGTTCCCCATGCGCCCAAAAGGTTATGCGCCTACATAGTGCCTATGCGCCTAAGACTTAGAATATTTTTCTGAATTTCGGGGAAATGATAAATGTAGCCTTTGACTTGGGAGATTCCCGGGAGTAATGTAAGTTGACTTTTGAGGTCATAGATGATATGAAGGGTCATGTATGATGTGGCATGAATGATGATATGTGATTGATGTTATGCTTATGTATGATGATGTATGATGATTATGTATGTTATGTATGATGTGTTTCCTTATATTCCTTATTATGTATTATGACGTAACTTTACGTGGTGTGATTATGATAATGAATGTAAAGTATTATCTTAATGAAGTGAAAGATTTAAGATAATGAAAATGGAATATAATGAATGAATGAAAGGTCTTTCAAGCAAATGAAAGGAGGTTCACAACTCATTGAGAGTTGTTGTAAGGCCCCGTTCCCGGGACACTCACAACTAGTCAATCATCGTGCATAAAACATATATTTGTATCAACTTTCTAAAAATATGCAGCGGAAACATTTAAACATCCATTTCATTTCATTATAATAGCTTTTGCAAAATATACATCATTATCAAATTACAAAATACTTGTTGCATTAAAAGTATTATAAAAATGGATGCCATCCAAAACGAGCCAAGTAGTCACCCCGTGCCATCCTCAGCAATCATTACCTGCCAACTGGAAAATGCACAAAAAAATTAGTGTTGCTATGTGAGTTCTAGTTTTAAAATAAAATATACTTTACTTTCTTTTAAAACCGTTCTTTACTTTCATACATGATCACACATCATACATACCCATAGATAATAACATTATTATCTTCATCATTTGTTCATTAACTTTCCTTTATTCATCGTACGTCATTATCATTCACTTTCGTTCACTTTCATACATAACTTTCTTACTTCCATTCGTACGTTCATTACTTTCGATGACATGTACAATACCCTGAACACTGTGCACGAAGCTGGTTACTGGGCCTGAGGTCTTTCATAGACCTCGAACATTATGCACGAAGCTGACTCCAGTATCTGGGGCAAGCGACAAGGATCCCATACATATGGTCGATCGCAAGGATTAGACCCCAGTGTGCATCCTTCTGGGGTAGCTAAGCCGCACATAGTTGAGCTGACACCCTTCATTGGGTGTGAACCTCCATACATTGCTTGCAAGACTTTCATACTTTCATTCATTCATTAATGCATGCATTCTTTCATTACATTCCTCTTTTCATTATCTTCCACTTTACATTACATAATGCTTTTCATTTCATTCATTAACATTCAACGTAAAACCACGGGAGAAATAACCATACATGATAAGGAACATAGACGCATGAACATACAAAACATCACCTACAAGGCACCATCACACATACATAACATACATCATACATACCATCAAGCATAAGCATCAATCATACATTGACCAATACATCATCTATGACTTCAAAAAGTCAACTTACTTTATCCCCGGAAACCTCCCAAGTCAAAGCCTACATATCACATTTCACCCTAAAATCATAATAATATACTAAGTATTTAGGCGCATGGGCACTATGTACGTGCATGGCCTTTCAAGCCCATGAGGAACACTTAGGCGCATGGGAAACTTTCAAGCGGATTGACACTATTGAGGCGCAGGAGCAACACTTAGTCTATTCTGGGCAATTCTAAGCGCACAGGACACTATGCAAGCACATGGGTGCCTGGGCGCATGAACTATTTGGGCATATGAACACTTACCCAATTTCAGCCTATTTCTAGGCGCATGGGTACTATTCGGGCGCATGAGGTTTTAGGCACATGGGACACTTAGGCAGTTATTTCTGTTGGGCGCATGGGCCACTATTTAGGGGCATGAGCAGTCTAAATCATACTTTACATCATAAATCAGTCCCCAAACATCATATAACCTGTTCTAAGATTAAATCTTACATTCTAAGCACTAGAAACAAAATCATAACATCATCAAACACATATATAACCCAAAGTCCAAACCCACCCGCAAACACACACATAAACACACATACAGGTATAAACCCAATTTTTTAAAAAAGTACATACATGCATTTCCAGCCCCAAAACAGTTTAAAAAAAGTAAAAAAGGAGTTCTAGAACTCACCTTTATAGCGTTTTACGTATGACTTCTTCCAAACCCATTTGCAATTGAGTTCAACCACCTAGAAACCCACCAAAAATACACGCGAACACATACAAACATACATAAGGATATAACCGAGGCTAAGGCAAGTCAAGAACACTGAAAAACTATGAATTCTTACCTTGAATTTGACTCCTGCACTTGTTCTTCAAAATATCCGAGAGTTTTCAGCCCTCCTTTCGTTCTCTCTCTTAAAATCCAAATGATACGTGTGTAGAGAAAGGGATGGGCGGCCATGCCACCTTTATCACAAACGTTTGGAGACTTTTGTCATCTTTACACTTTTTACCCCTTAACTTGGGTAACATATCTTTTCTTTCTTTTTCTTCACTTTATTATTTTGTTTGAGTCTTCTAAAAATAACCGGCTGTTATAGTTGTTAGCTCAAGTTCGTGTTTACAGTGCGCGATTTTGGCTAACTCATAAGGGTTCATACACACAGTAGGAGTTAGTCTTGGTGACTGCTCTAATACGTGCGATATGATACTAACTATGTGTTATGTAGCGTGCGATTTTGGCTAAACCCATAAGAGTTCACACACATAATGGGTTAGTCTTAGTGACAACTCCATACGTGCAATTTGTGTGATATGTGCGATATGGGGTCCTTGTTTCTTCATAAGTAATTTCAACTACAATTTATAAGTATTATTAACAAACAATAATAATCCTAAACATTTACAATAAGTCACACTGTAACACCCAGTTATTTCTTAAAAAGAAAAGAAAGAATAATAGATGAAGAATAAAAGGAAAAAAACAATAACACCCAAGTAGAGGGATTAAAAGTTTAAAAAGGATAAAAATCTTTAAAATGTTGGTGTAAAGGTGGGCATGGCCGCCCACCCTTTTTTCACATCACTCTCATTCGGACTTTAGAGAGAGAAAGACAAAAGGAGAGCAGAAACTCTCGGTTTGAAGAAGAAGAAGAAAAGGTGAACGAATTCAAGGTAAGAATTCGCGGTTTTAAGTGTTTATGACGGGTTTTATCCCAATTATATGCATATGTGCTTATGTTTTGTGTATGTGCTCGGGTGTGTGTGTTTGGTGTTGTTTTTAGGTGTTTGAACTCATTGCAAGCGGGTTAGAAAGGAAGAAATACCCAAGTTGCACCAGGTGAGTTCTAGACCCCGGTTCTACTTGCTTTAAACATCTTTGGGGCTGAAAATGTATTAAAATGATTTTTACAAGGTTATGTATGTTTGCCCGTATGTATTATGCATGTTGGATGTTAATTCTTGAATGCTTTTAGGTTATTCATGTTTAGAATAGCCACATTAAGCTTAGAACTGATGGGTTTGATGATTGGGTTTGAAAACATACTAGAAATATGTTACACAGAGGCTCCATGCACCTAGATAAGGCTCATGCGCCTGAAAATGCATTAGAAGGATTTAAGTGTAACTCATGCACCTAAACAGTAGCCCATGCGCCTAAGATTGCCTTAGAAATGCTGAAGTACAGCCCATGCGCCTGAACAGTGGTCCATGCGCCTAGAAATATTAGTTGGATCTGAATCTACATGGGAGACAGAGGAGGGGATGAGACAGCATTACCCTCGTCTGTTTGAGGAATAACAAGTTTCGGGGACAAACCTATATAAGGGGGATGGACTTGTAACACTCGGTTATTTCTTAAAAAGAAAAGAAAGAATAATAGATGAAGAATAAAATAAAAAAAGCAATAACACCCAAGTAGAGGGATTAAAAGTGTAAAAAGGACAAAAATCTTTGAAAAGTTGGTGTATAGGTGGGCATGGCCGCCCACCCTGTTTTCCCATCACTCTCATTCGGACTTTAGAGAGAGAAAGACAAGAGGAGAGTAGAAACTCTCGGTTTGAAGAAGAAGAAGAAATGAATGAATTCAAGGTAAGAATTCGCGGTTTTAAGTGTTTATGATAGGTTTTATCCCGATTATATGCATATGTGCTTAAGTGTTTGTGTATGTGCTCAGGTGTGTGTGTTTGGTATTGTTTTTAGGTGTTCGAACTCATTGCAAGTGGGTTAGAAAGGAAGAAATACCCAAGTTGCACCAGGTGAGTTATAGACCCCGGTTTCTACTTGTTTTAAACATCTTTGGGGCTGAAAATGTATTAAAATGATTTTTACAAGGTTATGTATGTTTGCCCGTATGTATTATGCATGTTGGATGTTAATTCTTGAATGCTTTTAGGTTATTCATGTTTAGAATAGCCACATTAAGCTTAGAACTGATAGGTTTGATGATTGGGTTTGAAAACATACTAGAAATATGTTACACAGAGGCTCCATGCACCTAGATAAGGCTCACGCGCCTGAAAATGCCTTAGAAGGATTTAAGTGTAACTCATGCACCTAAACAATAGCCCATGCGCCTAAGATTGCCTTAAAAATGCTGAAGTACAGCCCATGCACCTGAATAGTGGTCCATGCGCCTAGAAATATTAGTCGGATGACTAAGTGTAGGGCCATGCGCCCCAATAGTGCCCATGCGCCCAAGGGGCTCATGCGCCAGTGTTCATACGCCTGAGTAATACCCATGCGCCTAGAATTGGGCTGGAATTGGCTAAGTGTCCAGACGTCCAGGATTCCCCATACGCCTAAGCACTCATGCGCCTGCATAGTGCGCATGCGCCTGAAAGTTGCCCATGCACCTAAGTGTTCCCCATGCGCCTGCATAGTGTTCGTGCGCCTGCATAGTGCCCATGCGCCTAAGGACTTAAAATATTTTTTCTGATTTTTAGGGAAAAACGTGTAATGTAGGCTTTGACTTGGGAGATTCCCGGGGGCTATGTAAGTTGACTTTTTGAAGTCATTTATGTTGTGATAATGTGATGTATGATTGTATGATATGTTTATGTTCCTTATTACGATGTATGATTATCTTTCTTGTGGCTTTACGTGTGATGTTAATGAATAAATGAAGTATTATGTAACGTAAAGTGAAAGATAAAAGAAAGAGGAACATAAGTAAGAATGCATGCATTAATGAGTAATGAATGTAGAGATAGTCTTGCAAGCATGGCATGTACATCGGGGTCTTTCTTTGTGATTGACCATTTGTATAGAACTATTGCTGCATACCTTAGGTACTGTGACCACGAGGTGCGATGCACCTTTATTGAAGGTCTATGAGAGGCCTAGGTCCAGAACCACGAACAGAAAGGTATTTCATAGTAAACCTAAATCTTACCCTAGAAACTGTGACCACGAGGTGCGATGCACCGTTATAGAAGTCTATGATAGGCCTAGGTCCAGTACCATGAACAGAAGAGAAGGGTTTATGGTTGTTAGAAAGGAAAAGTAAAGCATGAAAGATTAAAGAAGATAATGATGATATTATCTGTATGTACGTATGATCATGAATGAATGTAAAGTATAGTACGATTTTGAAAGAAAGTAAAGAACAGTTTTACGAAAGAAAAGTATGATTTATTTATAAAACTAGAACTCACTCAGCAACGTTGACTTTTATACATTTTCAGTTGGCAGGTAAAGGTTGTTGGGGATGGCACGAGGCGGCTATTCAGCTCTTTTGGATGGCATTCTTTTGTTAATGTTTTTGCATTGTAATGCGAATGAATGATGTTTTGAAAGGAACGCTTGTATTAACTTGCAAAACCATTTGTAATGATATGCAAAGTTATATTAATTTATGTTTCCGCTGTAATGTAATTATAATGTTTTATGTGCAATGAATGACCAACTGTGAGGTCTCCGGGAACGGGGCCTTACACACACAACACATGAAATATATATTTCACGTTGTCGTGTTATCACGTAAAATTTATAAAACAAACATTTAAAATTCTATAAAATCATGCCTCACATAATCACAACTACAAATCAACATTATTAATTAGATTATTATTGTTTGTCATAGATTAGAGTTATTAGGTTACCAACGTTCAATCATAACAAGTGTGTGCTCACTACACATGTATGCAAGACTTAATGGAACTAATGGAGTTTGGTAACGGAAAATTACTGGATGTCATATTATACCCATGTTGAAATAATTTTCGGCCTGAAAATTGCATTAAATGGTTGTGCTACATCCCTTGTTTACTGCATTGGCATAACGAAATCGAGTGAGTTGTCACATCATCCCCATGTCGAAATAAATTTCGTCCTGAAATTTAGTAAGTACCTTCCCCGGCTGTTGCCGTCGTTTCTAACAGATGAGGATACTTGAGCTTCATCTGATCCTCGCGTTCCCACGTGAATTCCAGTCCACGTTTTGAGTTCCAATGAACTTTGACTATAGGTATGTTTCTTTGCTTAAGGGTATTCACCTCACGATCCATTACTTCAACAGGCTCTTCCATAAATCATAATTGGTCATCTACTTGTACTTCCTTAGGTGGTACAATGAGTTTCTCGTCAGATAAGCACTTCTTCAGATTTGAGACGTGAAATACATTGTGAATGCCACTCAGGGAATCAGGCAAGTCCAATCTATATGCCATCGTACCTATTCTTTCCAATATCTCAAATGGTCCAACATATCTTGGATTAAGCTTGCCTCTCTTGCCAAACCGATTTACAACTTTCCACGGCGAAACTTTCAGCAAGACTTTGTCACTGATTTGAAACTCCAAAGGTTTCTATCGTTTGTCTGTGTAACTCTTTTGTCTGTCTCGCACTGCAGCCATGCTGTTTCGTATTTGCACTATCTTCTCTGTGGTCTTATGTACCAATTCAGGACTAGTCAATTGACTATCACTAACTTCTACCGAACAAACTGGTGATCTACACTTTCACCCATATAATGCCTTAAATGGTGCTGCTTTGATGCTAGTATGATAATTATTGTTGTAACAAAACTCAACCAACGGTAGATGAGCTTCCCAAATATTCCCAAAATCGATCGCATAAGCATGTAACATGTCTTTCAAAGTCTGAATAGTATGTTCACTTTGCCCATCGGTCAGCGGATGATAGGTAGTACTCATGTTCAGACGCGTACCCAAAGATTTTTGTAACGGTTGCCAGAAATGGGACGTAAAACGAGCATCACGATCAGAAATAATCAAGATCGGCACACCATGCCTTGACACTACTTCCTTACTGTAAATTCGAGTTAACTTGTCCATTTTGTCAGTCTCCTTGATTGCCAAGAAGTGAGCTGACTTAGTGAGTTGATCCACGATCACCCATATCGTGTCACAATCACTAGGAGTCCTAGGCAACTTAGTAATAAAGTCCACAGAGATTTGTTCCCACTTCCACAAGGGGTTTTCAGGTTGCTGAGTAACCTAGATGGTTTTTCATATTCCACTTTAACCATAGAACATGTCAGGCATTTGCTCACGTATGTAGCTATATCTACCTTCATGTTAGGCCACCAGTAGTGCGCCTTCAGGTCATGATACATTTTGTTTATGCCAGGATGTATGAAATACTTAGACTTATGTGTTTCACTCATAACCAAGTCTCTTAGATTCCCATGCAAAGGTACCCAAAGTCTATCCATGAAATACCGTATTCCATCGGATTTGACTTCTAACTATTTATCCATTATGTGTAAAGATTCAGATTTAACATTCTCACCTTTCAAGGCTTCCATCTGGGCTTCCTTAATTTGTTCGGGCAAGTGAGTGCTAATCGTCAATTATAGGGCATGCACTCGTTGGGGTTTAGCGGTTTCCTTTCTACTCCAAGCATCGGCGACTACATTCGCCTTTCCTGGATGGTATTTAATAGCATAATCGTAGTCGTTTAACAATTCCACCTAGCGTTGTTGCCACATGTTAAGTTCCTTCTGCTCAAAGAGATTTTGAAGGTTATTGTGATCGGTGTAAATAGTGCACTTGGTACCGTACAAGTAATGTCTCCAGATCTTCAAGGCAAAGATCACTGCTCCTAACTCCAAGTCATGAGTAGTGTAGTTCTTTTCATGCACCTTTAGTTGTCTTGAGGCATAAGCTATTACTTTGTCATGTTGCATCAGGACACAACCAAGTCCTTGGATAGAAGCATCACAGTAAACCACAAAATCATCACTTCCTTCAGGTAATGCTAATATCAGTGTACTACAAAGTTTATGCTTCAACAACTGAAAATCAGCTTCTTGACTCTCACCCCATTTATAGGTCGTTCCTTTATGGTCAAAGCTATTAGAGGTTGAGCGATCTTTGAGAATCCCTCAATGAAATACCGATAGTATCCTGCCAGTCCAAGAATCTGCCTTATCTCACTACACGTCTTGGGTACCGACCAGATCCTTATATCCTCAATCTTTGCAGGATCCACATGTATTCCCTTCTCGTTAACAATGTGACCTAAAAATGGCACCTCACGAATCTAGAAGTCGCACTTAGAAAATTTGGCATACAACTGTTCCTTTCTAAGTAGCTCCAAGATTAAACGTAGGTGTTTCTCATGTTCCTCCTTGGCCCTAGAATAAATTAATATGTCATCAATAAACACGATAACAATTGATAAAGGTAGGGTTTGCACACACGGTTCATATGATCCATGAACACTGCTGGTGCATTTGTCAACCCAAAAGGCATTGTGACATCCGTCACCTTAAGGTCCGTCGAACGACATAAATAACATGGAAATATTTTAATTAATCTTCCTTTTCTTCATGAACTCCTGCTTTACGGAATCATGTCTGCTTATTTTTCCCTTGTGCCTGTACTTCCTTCGAGAACGTGTGTTAAGCATAAAACTTTTATAAATTTCATCACCATTACCACCAAATATATCATTTTTAATTTCGACCATTGTCATTAATAAAACCATTTTAGGCTATCAAATGCCATTAAACACGCTTTTAACCGTAATATAATGAACATTATACAGTCGTTTTTCAACCGAAACAAATTTGGAAAAACTCGGGGGCTAAGTGCAGGGACTAAACTTGTAATTATGCAAACCTGGGCTGGGTATATAAACCCCATTCCCAGCCATTTATCCTCATCTTCATCTTCTTCACCTTCAACCTTTTCTCCACTTTTTCTCTCGATCAAGCACCAAAAATCGTCACGTTTGTCGCGTTTTCACTGCCAAATCTTGGTTATCATCGTGTATACGCGTTCCTAGCAGGTAGACAACCTTGTTCAACCCGTTTTTGGTTCGGTTTTACTGCTGCGATTTCTAGGGTTTCGGGTGCTCGGGTTCATCCGGGCACATGAGGTCGTGTGGGTACGTGTGAGGTCTTTCTGCTTGTGTTTCATGTTTGTGTATGTTTGTTGAGTGTTTCTGGAAGTCTCGTGGTATAAAACCCGCGTTAGAGCAGCTCGGGGGCTGCACAGCCCGACCACAGTCGCGATTCTGCAGTTCGGGCGACTGGGTCTGTCATGCGATTGAGCCGTGTGACTGAGTTGTGCGACTAGGCATGTCGTGCGACTGAGTCGTGCGACAGGGTGTCTGTATGCGATTGAGTCATGCGTGTGGATGATTGTGTGTGATTGAGTCAGGTGACCGACTGAGGGTATGCGATTGTGCGTGTTTCGCACGACTGGAGTCCAATCGCACGAATGAAGGTTCAATCGCACGAAAGTAGCTAATTCGAACGATTGAGGGTTGATTCGTACGAATGGAGGTTGGGCCGCGCGAATGTGTGTGTTGTGTGGTGCGACTGAGTCCAATCGCACGAATGAAGGTTCAATCGCACCAAAGTAGCTAATTCGCACGATTGAAGGTTGATTCGTACGAATGGAACGTGGGTCGAGCGTCTAGTCCTGTTGCGTGACTGATGATGAGTGTGAATATCCCTTGAACGTCTGATGATGATAAGGCAACATCAGTAATAGTGTCATTGCTTGACCCCAAAGATTAAAGTCAACACTATCAACATGCACATACTATTTCAATTGAAATAAACCTAACATTTTACAATTACCGACAACCCATTTGAAACTACAAATACTTAACAAGTGTCATCTTTCATAACAATGAGATCTTTACAAGGATGTCATAAGCAATGACGACTACTCGTAGTACTTGGATCTACATAAGATCTGATACGTGTGTCCGCTTGTGTGTGTGTGCCACCCACGACCGAACCGATACAACCCGAACCGACCAAACATTACTATACGCTTTATACATATCATTAACACTTGACAATAACTGTCAATAGGTGTTTGACCGATCATTGCATTCAACTGTTGGAAATCTCGACCTTTCATACTTACCACTTAACATGTGAGTTTCGTGGCCCCTTTTTATGCTTATACTATTTTACAAACATTTACAAACATGGGGGAAAAGTATGCTCGCCCATTTTCTATGCTGTACAACATACAAACAATTTTTCATACAAGGAATCAACGTGATACTGTGTTGCAAGTACTTATCTGATACATGCTTGGGTCTGCTGTGTGGTTCTATCTTTGCAACTATTTAATTCCAGTGTGGGAACCGACGGTTAGGTATTGGTAGTACTACTGGGTTGACACCCCCACCCTCGTGTTGGTATACTAGTTAGTACCAACAATATCCAGGTACGGGTCTTGGGTGAATATACACCGACAATTTCTTTGTGTACGTCGCTAGGTTTGGTTGCAAAGCTCATGTCATGTGATTTTACTTGTGTATATAACTGTATTCACGGTATTCCATATCATTTACTTTATACAGCATCACTTACACTTTTATTACTTAAACCTGCGAGCTCACCAACAATTTTGTTGACCATTTTGAGCATATCTTTTCAGGTGAACAAGCTAGCTGAGGTTCTAGGTGTGCTGCCTTAGTGGAGACCCTAGGATGCATTTTTGGACTAAACATGTTCGACAAACAGTTATTTTGAACAATGTTGAACTGTGTAAACAATTACAATCTTTTGAAACTTGTTCCTGGGTTGTGGGAAATTACATTACAATTTCATCTTTATGTGATCATGTAAATCGCTTATTCTGTTATGCATATGGCTATGTTGTCGTGAACATCGACTATACACGACACAAGTCCCCTTGTTGTCGGGTGTCGTCATGACGCGCTTGTCATCATTTTATTATTGCATCTCTATCGCTTACCATGTGTTATGACGATTCCCGTCTCGTCTCAACCCCGTGTTTCCGCTCTTAGCGGGGTGTGACAGGCATGACCAAAAACTCATAGTGACCATAACGAGTACAAAATGTTGTTTTAGAGATGTCTTCTTCACAAACTCTCAGTTGACGATAACCAGATCTCAAATAAATCTTTGAATTATAATTGATCCCTGAAGCTGATCAAACAAATCGTCGATATGAGGTAATGAGTACCGGTTCTTGACAGTGACCTTGTTCAACTCTTTGTAGTCGATGCACATTCGAAATGTTCCATCTTTCTTCTTAACAAAGAGAACAGGTGCTCCCCACGGTGATGAGCTCGGTCGAAAAAACCTTTTATCCAACAGCTCCTAAAGTTGTGTTGATAATTCCTGCAATTCGTTCGGCGCCAACCGGTAAGGTGCTCTCGCAATCGGAGCAGCTCCGAGTGTCAAATCTATCTGAAACTCAACTTGATGATGAGGTGGTAGTCCAGGCAGATCCTCTGGAAACACCTTGTGAAAGTCACGAACTAGCGGAATGTCTTCTATCTTCTTTTCCTGTTATTGCTGCTTAGAGACGAGAGCTAATATGGCCAACTGGCCCTTACGTAGCCACTAATGAGCCTTCATGAATGATATGATGCCTATCATAGCACCACTCTTCTTGCCCTTAACCGAAAGCGTTTCCCCATCTACCATGGGAATAAGAATGACCTTCTCATGACAAATCTCCTCGGCCTACTTCTGTGACTGCCAATCCATGCCTACGACCACATCAAAGCTTCCAATAGTAACGGTGTAGAAATTAATGAAGAGGTTGATGCAACCTAAACATCCAATGTCTATCCTGCATGCTGCACAAGTACTATGAAGAAGAATGCTTAGGAAGTTTCACACATGCAACAGAAATATTCTAAGTGTGAATCTTCCATAGCCAAGACCAATATCTTCCGAAGCCAAATATGAAGTCTTTCGAAGCCTTAGAGACAAAGTCTTCTGAAGCTTCAACTTATGAAGACAGATTTCTTTTGAAGACTTTTAACACATGCTTTATCTGATGCACTTTTCCATAAAGTTGGACACCTTTCCGCTGCACCTCTGTAAGGTCACCAACTTACATGAGTTGGTGAAAAGGTACATGCTTTTGGTAACTGTACATTGAGGTCTTGAGTCTGTAACTTTCTACTTCATGTACTTTATCCTTTTTGTAATAGATAAGGATGTGAGCTATGGCATGTCATAGCCACTAGTCAAAAGGCAATTTGCCTTTTGACTCTATGATTGATTTTGTTTTGTGTCTAGTCAATTGCATCCAGCTGGCTTTCAAAGTATAGCCGGCTGTAGGATGTAGTATAAGTATCTCATGTTCTTGTATCTTTGAATCATGCTTTGTAACACTTGTAATAGAGCATAGGAAGCAATATACTGCATTCTTGAAAACCATATACTTGTGTTCTTTGTGTTCTATCTCTTACATTACTTGTGTTCTTAGTGTCTTACCTTGGTTAATCCAGTCATACTGTTTGATTAAGTTTAGTTAATCTCCTCTTTGTGTTTGTGTTGTAACTGACCCCTTCCACAATCCTGCATTTGGTATCAGAGCTTTTCAGGCTCTTGATATAAGATCTCACCATCTTAAGATCCCTCACATACACAAATACTAAACTTTTCAAATGGCAGCCATTTCCAAGACTGATATGGAAACTGGAAGCATGAACAAGTCCCCACTATCACTCTTGATGAGTTTGATACCTGGTGTTTAAGAATGGAAGGTTTCATTAGGTCTCTTGATTCAAGAATGTGGGAGTCTATTGAGAATGGACCTTTCATACCTAGCACCCCTTCTGCTACTAGTGCTGGTATGATCCCCAAAGATGTGGCTAACTACTCTGATGAAGATAGGAAGAGAGTATAGATTGACAGAAAAGCCATGATAGCCCTTCAAACTGCCCTTCCAAACTCTGTGTACAAACGTTTCAAGAAGTACAAAACAGCCAAGCAACTGTGGGATGCACTGAAACTGATGTATGAGGGTTCCTCTGAAGCCAAGGAGAACAAGAAGATCTCCTGAAGAAGCAGTTTGAAAACATCACCTTCAAAATAGGTGAAACCATGACTCAGCAGTACTTTAGGTATGTTGAAATTGTGGATACCCTAGTGGATGGAGGAGTCTCTCTTGAGAACAGAGACATTGTAAAGAAGTTCATGTCCTCACCTCCTAGGCACTGGACACACTACTGTGTGGTGATCAAGAGAACTGAAAATCTCAAAACTCTTACTCTGACAGAGTTATATGGGATTCTCAGTGGCTACCAGATGGAGATGAACATGCAAGGTTCATCTGGCAACTCCAACAATCAAATGGGTTCAGCCCTACATGTGGTTGAAAGGGACAACATAGAACCTAAACATCATCTCATATGCTACCCTAACAACTCACCAAAAGGTCCTTTCATCACCTTTCTAGAGACACCAAGGAGAACTACACTCAAGGAAGCCCATTCTAAGAGACAAACTCTTCTCAAGCTTTTGTGTCTTCTGATGAAAGCTGTGGCAACTCTCTTTTCACTCTTGAAGACCTGGACTGTATTCATCCAGATAATCTGGAATACATGGAAATAGTTCAGCAAATGGCTCTTCTCACTCACAGAGCCAAGAAGTTCTACAAGAGGACTGGAAGGAAGTTTCCAAGCAATGCAACCAGTGGAAAGTTTGGCCTGGACAAAGGCAAAGTCAAGTGTTTCAACTGGAACTTGATGGGCCACTTTGTCAGAGAGTGTAAGGCACCTAAAACAAATTGTGGCCAAACACGGTCCAGACCAAACTACACTGACAAAGCTCTCCAGAATGAGAAGTCAAAGCAGCAGGCTGCTGTTGTTGTTGAAGAAGGAGGTTTTGACTGGAGCTTTCAAGTGGAAGATGCTTCTCTTAACCAAGCATTGATGGCAGATCATGATGAAGCCAAGGTATTAGAACATCTCTGTACTCCTAAATGCATTGCTAAAGTTAATAGATACAGGTCCTATAATTTGGAGATGAGATCTGACCTTGAGTCCTTAAACATTTTAAAATCTGATTTTAGAAAGTCTAAAAATGATTATAAACTAAAGATAGAGGACCTTGAGAAAACCATTTTAGTTCTAAAACATGAACACACAGATTTTAGGACTCAAATCAAAGATCTCATAACCAAGTTAACTGAGTGCCAAGCTGAGCTTGTGATTAGCAAAGCCAGGGCAGAAAAGAGTGTTCTTGAAGAAGAGACCTTCAAGAACATGATATCCTCATCCCTGCACAACAAAGTGTGCTATCAAAACAGGCAGGGACTAGGATCCAATGAGATAGCTCCTCCACACACAATCTTGTCTGTAAGATCTCCTAGGTGTGGAACTTGTGAACATGAGCTTCCTCTCATGGATCCTATAAGTGAAGAGGATGAAGAAAAGATAGTGAAGAATTTCTCTGAGAAGAGTGAAGAGGAGGATTCTAAGAAGGGCCACCATCCTTCCGAGGAGAAGAAGAAGACTGTGATGACCAAGTCCATGAGAAAGAACTTGATCAGAAAGAGCAAAAGAAAGGCAAGGAAGGCTCAAGAGATCAAGGCTACTTTTGACTCTAAGCAGAAACAAGTTTTCATCTCTGCAGGGTTTAAAGTGGTAGGGACTGAAGACATCAACCAAAACTCTTCTGCTAAGAGTTCTGGTTCTTGTTCAACTCATCTTAGTAACAAGAAGAAGACTGAGCTACTGTGTACCACTGCTACACACACTGGACCATCAAACTCCAAGAACAGTTCCTAGCCCAAAGGAACTGTCTCAGCATCTGCAAAGATGAAGGTGGAGAAGGGATATGACCAAAGAAAGTCTTGTTCCTAGCTAAAGACTCTTGTGAAGAAGAAAATGGTGTGTGTCATGTGTGAAAGTACCTCTCACATTGCTAAGGATTGTCCATACAATCCTAAAGGTACTATCCATATGACCAGTACAAAGACTTCAAAGAGTTCTAAGAAGATTCAAGCTTCAGAAGGAAAGCATGTTTCCTTCGGAAGCTCCAAGTCTAAGAAGAAGGGAAGTGGAAAATTAACCTCGGAAGAAAAGTTAGTCTCGGAAGAAAGGAGTTCTTCCGAAGCACTGAATTCTGCTGCAATGTCTGCAGAATCTTCCAAAGGTTCAGTAATAAAAACTTCCAAAGATCCAAAAGCTTCCAAAGTTTTTAAGGTCAAGTCCAGGACTCCAAAGGTGGTGTGGAAGTCTAAGAAAGACCAAGTGACTGAGAATTCTCCATCAGCAACAGCTCAAGATCCTCTTAGCACAACCATAGGATCTATTACTATTGAATTACCTTCTATTAATGAGCCCAAGACAAACAGGCTTAGGTTTCCAAATGTAACTAATCATTTTCTTTGTGCAAGGACAACTGAAAACATATAAAAATGTCTGGATCATTGATAGTGGTTGTTCCAGGCACATGACAGGCAATAGGTCACTACTCCAGAACTTTGAAAGAATTGATGGAGGACCAGTTGCCTTTGGAGGAGATGAAGGTGGTTACATTTCTGGAAGGGGAAACGTCACAAATGGTAAGCTCAGCATTGATAAGGTAAACTTTGTCAAAGAGCTTGGGTACAATCTTCTGAGTGTATCTCAATTTTGTGATTAGAGTCATAACATGCGCTTTACTGAGCATGAATGCATTGTTCTCAAGCCTGGTGTGGTCATTCCTTATGAGCATATCCTGCTTAGAGCCCCCAAGAAAAGGAACATGTACAAGATGGATTTGCAAGAAACATCTCCCTCTGGAGAAGTTTTATGCTTTCTGTCTAAAGCCAATAGTGATGAGTCTTTCCTTTGGCATAAAAGAATGTGCCATGTAAACTTTAAAAACATGAACAAATTAATTAAGAATGATTTGGTAACTGGAATACCAAAGAAAGAGTTTACAAGTGATGATCTTTTTGTTGCATGCCTAAAAGGGAAGCAACACAAGGTATCTCACAGGCCTAAGGAAAGGAACTCCATCACTACACCCCTACAGTTGTTACATATGGATCTCTTTGGCCCCACCAATGTAATGAGTTTAGGAAGGGCCTCTTATTGTTTACTGATCACAGATGACTTTACAATATTCACTTGGGTTTTCTTCCTTAGAACTAAGGATGAGACTCCTGAGATTCTGAAGAATTTCATCTTAAAGATTGAGAATCAATCTGATCACAAGGTCAAGATCATAAGATGTGATCAAGGAACGGAATTTAAGAACCAAATCCTTGATACATTCTGTGATGAAAAGGGTATTACAAGACAATACAGTGCTCCCAGGACTCCTCAGCAGAATGGTGTTGCTGAAGGGAGAAACAAGACACTGATTGAAGCTGCAAGAACCATGTTGTCTGACTCTAAGCTGCCTATCACCTTCTGGGCTGAGGTAGTCAACACTTCCTGATATGTATAGTACAGAGTTTTAGTAGTTAAGACTCATGGCAAGACTCCTTATGAACTTTGGCACAAGAGGAAACCTTTCATTGGTTTTCTCAAGTCATTTGTTGTCCTGGCACCATCTTGAATACCAAAGATCAAATTGCAAGTTTTCTGAGAAATCAAATGATGGACACTTTATTGGATACTTTTCACAAGCTAAGGCTTATAGTGTATACAATCTCAGAACTAGAGTTGTTGAGGAGTCAGCCAACGTGACTTTCAATGAACACACACCCTGTGTTGCTGGTTCTGGTCCGGATTGGTTATTTGATCTTGATTTAGTTACCAACTGTTTTAGCAAATCTTGTGAGAATGTTTCAGGATCTGAAAAAAATTTATATACAGGTGATTCTGATCCAAGATTTGAGCTAAGAAGACCTTCAGGTCATACATCTTTAGCTCCAGTTAGAACTACTTCTGCAAATGAGGTTTCTGTCAGCACTACAATGACAAACTCAGCTGATACATCTGGGGTGCCTTCAAATTCTAGCTCAAAGGCTCCATAACTAGATAAGAACACCTCAATTGTAGAAGACAACAATGGTGGTGGTGATAGTGACCAAGAATTTCTTGATGCCACTAACCACAGCATAGATGAGAACATCAATGATGTCACACACTGCTTGGATCAAGTCTCTCTTGAAAGTGTGCTGATGTGGTGGGAGAAACATCTATGCCAGATCTAAATTTCTCTAATTTAGATCTTTCTCAGCAACTTGCTGTGATCCCTTAGCTTAGGATCCACAAGTCTCACCCCACCACAAACATCATTGGAGATGTTGTCTCGGGGGTAAGAACAAGAGGACAAACCCATGAAGCAAATGTTTGTCTTCACTCTTGTTTCCTATCCCAGATACAGCCAAAGAAAGTTGATGAGGCTCTAAAGGATGGAAGTTGGGTTGAAGCTATACAACAAGAGTTGCTTCAATTCAAATGGCAGGAAGTTTGGAACCTTTGTCCTCTTCCTTATGGGAAGACTACCATTGGAACAAAATGGGTGTTTAGGAACAAGAAATATGATAGAGGCATCATCATCAAGAACAAAGCTAGACTGGTTGTTCAAGGATACACATAAGAGGAAGGGATTGACTACACTGATGCCTTTGCTCTAGTAGCAAGATTAGAAGTTGTTAGGATATTTCTAGCATTTGCTACATCCAAGAACTTCAAGGTCTTTCAGCTTGATGTGAAGTGTGCCTTTTTGTATGGAGTGATTGATGAAGAGGTATATGTCAAACAGCCACCTGGTTTTGTAGACCTGATCATCCTGATTATGTCTATAAGCTTGACAAAGCTCTTTATGGGCTGCATCAGGCACTCAGGAAATAGTATGAGACACTGTCTGAGTATCTTTGCAAACATGGATATAGGAGAGGTACTATAGATGGAACTCTCTTCATCAAAGGACAGGGAAAAGACATATTGCTAGTTTAAGTGTATGTAGATGACATCATTTTTGGTTCAACTAATCTAAAGCTCTGCAAAGACTTTAAGAAGCTGATGAAAGACATATTTGAAATGAGTCCCATGGGGGAACACAATTTCTTTCTGGGAATTCAAGTGAAGCAAGTTGAAGATGGCATCTTCATAAGTTAGTCAAAGTATGTTCAGGACATACTCAAGAGATTCAACATGACTGATTGTAAGATTGCTAAAACACCCATAGCTAGAAACCACTCCCTTGGACCTGATCTTGAGGAGGAGTGTGTAGATGAGCACTTATATAGGGCTATGATTGGGTCTCTTATGATCTTACTGCTAGCAGACCTGATATCATGTTTGCTACATGCATCTGTGCAAGATATCAAGCTAACCCTAAGATGTCTCACCTCATCATTATCAAGAGGATTCTAAGATACCTCAAAGGTGCATCAACACTTGGTTTATGGTACCCTAAGAATCCTGATTTCAATCTGTATACCTATACAATAGTGATTATGGTGGTTGTAACATGACTTCAAAGTCTACATCTAGGGGATGTTAGTTCCTTGGTGGAAGGGTTGTCTCATGGCAATGCAAGAAACAATCATGTGTCTCTGCATCAACTGCTGAAGCTGAATACATTGCTGTTGCAAGTTGCTATGCTCAAGTGCTTTGGATTCAGAATCAGATGCTGGACTATGGGTTAAACTTCAAGGAAACTCCCATTCACATAGACAACAATAGTGCTTCTCAATCATAGAGAACCCTGTGCAGCACTCAAGGACAAAGCACATCCATATCAGGTATCATTTAATAAGAGATAACTATGAAAAAGGGATTAATTAAACTAGTCAAAATTCACACAGATGAATAATATGCTGATCTGTTTACAAAGGCTTTTGATGAACAGATATTTAAATATCTTATATCAGCTATTGGGATGATTAACTTTGAGTAGGTTTTTCTTAAACCTAATTCTTATTATTTCATAAAATATGTGTGTCCTAAGTTGTCTACTTCATCACTTTCATAAGCTCATGTTTTCTTTGATGAAATTTCTTTTTGAAGACTTTCCTAAGATTTTTGAAAATTTCTGATACTTCGGGAGTTATGCTTTTAACTTCGGAAGCAAATCATGCCTTCAAAATAAATAACTATCTGAAAAAAAAATTTACCTTCGGAAGAGTTCTCAGATCTATCTTCCGAAGCTTAAATACTTGTCTCAGACAATTACTTATTTTCAAAGACCATTTACTTCAGAAGCAAAATTAACTCTCGAAAGCTTTGTTGTTTTATATACAAAGCACTCAAGTTTTAATTTCTCTTCCGAAGCAAAATTCTCAAAACTCTCAGAAAATTCTTCCGAAGTCATTTTTAGCTTCAGAAGCTTTTTAATTAAAACTTCCGAAGAAAATAAACCTTCGAAAGCTTTTGACTTCCAAGAAAACTACTTTTTGAGCAAAAGTAAACTACTTTTTCAGAGGTGGGACCGACATCGGATTTCAAAATTTATCCTCTTTCATTAAACTTTATCTGAAATCCCTTTCACATATAAACCCAACGGTTTCTCCCTCTTTCTATCATCTGTTCTTCCTCCAAAACCTAAAAACCCAAATTTCTCTCTAAAATTTCTTTCTTCCTTCTTTCTTCATCTTTAAGCTACCTTAAAATGGCCAACCTTGCTCACAGAAATGATCCCAACTTTACCATGCAACTACACAGACAACATAATCAGGTTGCTCTGTTAAGCTCTGAGAAAGATCCTCATTTCTCAGAGGTTTGTTGATTTTTAGCTCTGTCTAACTTCTTCACCTCCCTAACCATTGATCCTCTTCTCTATGAGGATCAACTGCTTAATTTCTAGAAGACTTGCCAAGAGGTCATTATGGACGGGGAAAAGGCACTGTCTGCCATAGTGCAGGGGAGAACAATCTTCATCACTCCAGCCATCATCAACAGGCATCTTCAGCTGGATGATGAAGAAGGTGAGGTGTTCTTCCCAAAGGAAGCTGTCAATCATTCCTTTGAGCAGATGGGATATGAGGGAGATTTCTCTGTAAAGACCTTTAGGAAAGGGAAGGTCTCATCCCAGTGGAGATTCCTGCTCCATGTGATCATGCACAGCTTATCAAATAAGCATGGTGGATGGGACCAGATTCCTAAGGATCTCTCCTTCATAATACATGGATGGTTCAGGGGATCAAATTCAGGTATTCTTAGTTTGTTTATACCAATTTACTTGCTAATTTAGACTCCTTAGAATATTACATGTTTGCTAGATATGTCCAGTATATTCTTAACTGTGAACTGGGCTCACAGTTGAGGGAAATAGGTAACATTCTTAAATTGGGACAGATGAAGCTTGGTATCTTAAAATACTAAGAAAGCCCACTGTTGGATTCTTTGGGGTAGAAACAACCCTTGTCCTAAAAATGTTAGAGCTCATTGCTCAAGGTGAAAACCTAGCAGCACAGGCTAGTGTTGAGCCCACACCTGCTACCTCCCAACCACCCACACAACCTCAAATCACCATCACTTACGAAAGAAAATCCAAACGAACCCCTGCTCAGACTATTCAGTCTGTGGAGGCCCCCATATACTCACCCATATAGGAAGAAGTGGACACTGGAGCTCCCACTTCTCCTAAGGAGCAGACCACTCCCATCTCTTCAAGATTAGTGCTAAGGTTCCTCATGCTCAGCTTGATAAGCTCATTGCCCAAACTGCCTTAAGCCATCACTCTGAGTCTCAACACTCTAGTGATCAACCTTTAGGGGACAATTACCATCCCCAACCTATAGATCTCAACCAACCAATTCTCAACCTTGACTTCTATACTGATGAAGATCTAGGTTTCAGTGAGTATAATGAGTCTCTCTTCTTTACCCCTACTCAAAGAGAGATGAATGCTCCTGAGTCTCCTACATCTATCCCACATCAGTCACCTATAACTGAGGTGGACACTTTTGAACTTGTTCAAGATGTCTATATGGAAGAGGCTCTCACTTCTGAAAGTGATTACATCATTAAGACCTCAACCATGGCAACTCAGCCCACTGACATCTCAACTGAGATTGCCAGTGAGCAGAGGAAAACAACAGCCAAGAACCTGAAGCTGGTGGTGAGAGAGAGGACTTTGGTCCAATAATCTCATCCCCCAATGAGTCTTCTGATGAAGATGAGGGGAATCTAAAACTAAAGGTGCACAAACTGACTAAAACATGCACCTATTTAGTCTCAAAGGTCAGTCACCTTGAATCTCAGGTGACTACCTTAACAACAGGATCATTGATCAGCAACTTGAGATTTCATATCTTAGGAAAAACTAGCTGGGAGACCTTTAAGAAGAGCTCAACCAGGAACACAAGAACCTGTGGATGTGATTGACCTATCTTCCAGCTCTCCTATGCAAGTGGGTGATGCTACCTAAAAGGGGGAGAAAGTCATCACAGTTACAGAACCTGGGAGTTCTTCAGAGAGAGTGGACATTAAGGACTCACCATCCTCACTTGCAATTGTGCATTCTCAGCAACCTCTTCAAGTTCACATTGATGTGGACTACACAGACTCCTTCATACAGAGTCTTTTTGAGGATGGATACCAAGGGCTATGTCATCTTCATCATCTCAAATCATATCATTAGGTGGAGATATGACAATATCAGGAAAGCCCTAATCATCATAAGAGTTCAAGGACAGCAAGAAGTCTTCAATTTTCAGACTTTGAACTACTATAAAGGTTTGGATTTAGTCAACATGCCACTTGTCAACCCAAGCAAAAAAAGACAAGCTGACAGACTGGCTCAAAGAATCCAAGACAGGATCACTGCAGAGTTTAGCTTAAGAAAGAAACCTAGGGAATCAGGCAATGCTATCGGTCAACTGGATGTTAAGGCAGACCCTAAGATTAGTTTCATAGGGGAAACCTTGACTCAAGGCCCAGTGGCAGAACCTGAGACCCCTGTCTCATCATCAACTACTGCAGAGATTCACACTCCTATTGAGACACCTACTGGTGAAGGTGCTTCTCAACCTCTCTCTGGCCAGAGCTTAGATGCTACAACTAGCAATGAATGCCAAAGCTCTCTCCACCTGAGTCACAAAGGTCTGTGAGTGACAAAGGGAAAATAAAGATGACATGTGAGGAGATTGAGGAGGAGGAGAGAGAGGAAAAGGAGGCTGAGGGGAGAAAGTTCCTTTGTTGAGTCTTTAAGACTCATGGAGTCTGCTATCAGGGCTGCCCCCAGACCAAATACTTAGAATGATGAGTTAAGGGCAGTTAGGATAAATTACCTGCAGACAAGGAACTATGACATAGACAGTGTCATCTCTCTCCCCTTAGAAGAGTTGAATGAACTGGTTGACCTGGAAAGGTCAAAGGAGAAGAAGGATGCAGAAGATGCAGAGCTTCTAGTACAAGTCAAAGTAGAGAGAAGAAGAAAAAGACTATACAAGGATATGCCTACCTGGAAAGTCCTGCATAAGAAGATATGATTCAACAAGAACCTCAGGTAGAAAAAGAAAAAGAGAGGATCAAGATGATCAACAACCTGAGTGCCACAGGCTTCTATCAGATGCACTTCTTCCCTTGTCCTATGACTATGTTGAGTTTAAGTACTTAAAATAGCTTGAACTTGAGATAATCAAGGATAGAAAGACAACTAAGAAGAAGCTAAGGGAAGAAGCTACAAAATCAAGAGCTATCATCCAAAAGAGCATGAAGAAGTCTGCTGATAGGCAGAGGAGGATGAGCTTCTTGAAGCTATATGGATTCTCTGGAAGGAGACTTGGCCCCATGTCTCTATCCACTATGGATGAGCATATTAGGGTGATCAAACAAAAGATCAAAAGTGGAGTGCTCATTGACTTACACTCCATTTCAAGTTAAGCCCCACCTGAAGTGGAGGTTAAGATTGAACAACCAGAGACAACACAACCTGGACCTCCTGCTGAAGCTCAGCAAGCTTTATCTTCTGATCCACAGCAGGGTCAACCTCCCTCTCCTTCTGAGCCTGGGAAAGAGGAAGTCCCAACTGAGAAAGACAATGAAGATCAATCTGGTACTGCAGGCCAGTCTTCTCAGTTAAAATCTACAAAGAGAAAGAACATGATGGCTTCTAAACCAAAGCCAAAGAAGAAGAAGACTGCACCCTCTTCTAAACCCCAGGATAAGTCAGAACATCTTGATGTTATGCAGCCAGAGGATGCTACATCAATCCAATTCAAATAGCCCCTCTAGCATCAGGAAGACCCATCTTGTCTTGGACATACACCAAAAATCCAGAAAGATGGCATGTCATTAGAGATTTACACATGGCAAGATATGTTTCAGTTGCCTCTGCATGACCTATTTGATATGAGAAGACATTTTGATAGTCTGAAGGATCCTGATCACCTTATGAAGAAAGGATTGATGATCATCCTAATGAGAACTGTTGATATCTGAAGTCTACTAAGTGTTTTGGTAGCATTAGCCTAGGGGGAGTTTGTAGAGATTAATGAAGAGGCTGATGCAACCTAAACATCCAATGTCTATCCTGCATGCTGCACAAGTACTATGAAGAAGAATGCTTAGGAAGTTTCACACATGCAACATAAATATTCTAAGTGTGACATCTTCCGAAGCCAAGACCAATATCTTCCGAAGCCAAATATGAAGTCTTCCGAAGCCTCAGAGACAAAGTCTTCCGAAGCCTCAGAGACAAGTCTTCCGAAGCCTCAGAGACAAAGTCTTCCGAAGCTTCAACTTATGAAGACAAATTTCTTCCGAAGACTTTTAACACATGCTTTATCTGATGTACTTTTCCATAAAGCTGGACACCTTTCCGCTACACCTCTATAAGGTCACCAACTTACATGAGTTGGTGAAAAGGTCCATACTTTTGGTAACTGTACATTGAGGTCTTGAGTCTATAACTTTCTCCTTCATGTACTATATCCTTTTTGTAATAGATAAGGATGTGAGTTATGGCATGTCATAGTCACTTGTCAAATGGCAATCTGCCTTTTGACTCTACAATTGATTTTGTTTTGTGTCTAGTCAATTGTATCCAGCTGGCTTTCAAAGTATAGCCAGCTGTATGATGTAGTATAAGTATCTCATGTTCTTGTATCTTTGAATCATGCTTTGTAACACTTGTAATAAAGTATAGAGAAAGCAATATACTGCATTCTTGAAAACCATATACTTGTGTTCTTTGTGTTTTGTCTCTTACATTACTTGTGTTCTTAGTGTCTTACCTTGGTTAATCCAGTCATACTGTTTGATTAAGTTTAGTTAATCTCCTCTTTGTGTTTGTGTTGTAACTGACCCCCTTCAACGATCCTGCAAATGGGCATAAGATCAATCTCAAATGTATGACCATTGAGTTCTATCTTGCAATTCTTAAGGATGTGCGTAATGGAGATTTGCTTACCATCAGCCAACTCTACAACATACTTAGACTCTAATACAGAAGGCATATCACTTAAAAGGCTACAAACTTAATAGAGATAAAACTCCTATTGGCTCTAGTGTCAAACTGTACAGAAGCAAAACGACCATTACCAAGAAATTTACCAGTAACAGTAGTAGGATCGTTTAGAGCCTCACCTGAACCCATGACGAAAGCTCTCCTTTTGGCTCCACCATTGTTGCCATAATTGTTGTCACCATTACCACCATTGTTGTTATTGCCACCATTACTATTGTTGTTCCTATTTCTTCTCAGTTGAGGATAGTTTTTCTTCAAATGCCCTTCCTTTCCACACTCGAAGCAACCCTTGGTGTTTAATCCTTTGCCACGTGTCCAACCTTCTCACAACGCTAGCATCGAAAATTGTCACACCTGCCAGTGTGGTGGTTGTTCCATAGATTGCACTTTGGATTTTTTTCCCACGTATCCACTTGGTCCTTGAGATGATGAATATGATTAGTTAAAGTTGTGATTGTTATCAAACCGTCTATGTTGATGTTGCTGTTGAGGTTGGTGTTGGTGAGGTTGATTACCAGATGACGATCCCTTGCTAGCATTATTTTCCCACTTACATTTGTTGTTGGGCACGATTGCCACAGCGCCCTGCTTGGGTAACTTCCCTTGCTCCCCAGCTTGGTTAGTGAGCTTGTGAGCCAGTCATATAACTTGTTGAATGGTAGGGAGATTTGCAACAGTCACCATACTCTGAATCTCCAGAACTCAATCACGCAAGTATAGCTCAATTCGTCAGCTCGGCGGGTTAACCATGCAAGGAAAAAGTGTAGCAAGCTCATGTGACCTAGTAGTGTAAGCCTCGATGTTGGATCCTTCCATCTTCAATTGCCAGAACTCAGCTTCTAGCTTTTGAACTTCATCATGGGGGCAGTATTCCTCGGTCATCATCGTCTTGAATTCCTCCCATGATAGCCTATTTCCCATTGCCTTGCAAGCATCTGCACTTCAGCATTCCACCACGTGAGTGTTGCACCTTCCAGTGTTCTTGTGGCATACTTCACCTGGTCCGGCACTGGATAGTTACATTTGGCGAAGATTGACTTAGTCTTCTCAAACCATCTTACAAGCCCTACCGCCCCCTCAGCTCCATGTAGATTTGCGGCTTACAGTCAATGAATGCTTTGTACGTGTATCCAGGCGGTCATGTATTCACGTGTTAGGGTATAGAAATCAAACCGAAAGAATTAATCACCTAATGGAATATTCGTGTAAATGATGACTAGTGTCACCGTTTACCTCCAAACTATGCGGGCTGAGTGTTCAATGCCACTTGCATGTGTTGGTTTATTAGCACAACTAATTCAGTTGGGGTCATGTTTACATTGCTGGCGCCACGTCCACCATCACGCCCTCGGCCACGTCCATGTCCACGTCCTCTGCCTCTGCTGTCCATATTTCACTTTACATTCACAAATGCCATAATGAGTAACATCTAACATACTAAACCCATTGAAGTATAGTAAATAATAAGAAATCATGTACAGTCATAACCACAATATTTATAACCAAAATAATAATGTATCATAAATAATTTGTAAGTAGCTCATAAAATATCCAATCAATGTCAAAATTCAAGTTTTCAGTTGTGTGGGAAACAACCCTTCCCACATAGGTTTAAGAAAAACGCTATGCAGTCAAAGTCATAAGAATAAGGAGAATCAATCCAACAAATCTGATCAATCGCTGTCTCCACCATCCAGGGCTTCTTCTGGTCCTTCCTTAGGGTCTTCATCGAAATCTTCGGCAGGTGCAGGATTGTCCTCAATTTGTAGTGTTGCGAGTTGTGCTTCTAGTCCGGTTAATCTGTTCTCGACGCCCACATTATGGAAATCCTGCTCGCCCAAACGCTCAGAAAGATCCATCACTCTATTGGCCATCTTGAAATTCCCTTTGATGGACATCTACAACCGCTCCTCGATTACAGCCATCTTTAACCATAGTCAGCGTATATCATCCTTTGGTGTGGAGTTCTCATCAGTGAGTACTCCAACTCATCGATGCTCAGTCTCAAGTATCGCGGTCAATGTCGCCACGGCCTGGTCAAAGGGGAACATCTAGAGATGGGAGGGTGGGTGTTGCAGAAGTAGTTGCCGACCTAGTCCTAGGTCTAGCAGTGGCCGGCTTCGGAACATGCTCTTTAAGAACCATGCAATTTATATAAATCAGGTAATAACTCCAATCTCGTGGAGGGTCGCGAGTGGAGGTTCGCGCTCAGGTGGCACAAACGGTTGATCCCAGTTCATCTCACCATGGGGGTATGGATGTCATGACTAGTCAGACACTCGGTGAGGTACAGGTGCAGGGGATTCATAACGAGCACACCTTTTCCCAAAACCTGGGATGATGATGCCATGTTGCAGTGCACGTGATGTATGCCAATGAGTATACAGTAAGAGGATAAGCAAAGAATAACTAACTAGCCGTGTGTGGTTATACATGTGTGTGTATGCAACCTAATTCCCTATAACCAATGGCTTTGATACCAATCTCTCACACCCTAATAATCCACGTGCAGAGTTTTATTGTGAGGTGTGTGAACAACAAGGATCATAGTCACTATTTACTCAAAACGACACTATATGCCACATTCAAAACAAAGCCAACCAAAGTTCAAACGTTAAAAACTATGCAGAAGGATTTCGTAAATAAGACAAATCCAAAGTAATAACATGCATAATATGGCAAAACACGCACCAACGAAATGTTAAAACTCATAAATGAAAGACAAACATATATGTCTATTAAATAAAGTCTTAGTATGCATGCTGGACCCTGTTGTGCTCCTAATGGCAGGCTGAGCTAACGACTTGAGAATAGCATACTAAAAATGCAACACAATGGTTGGTGAGTTTAAATGTTTGTGTTTATCATAAACATTAGCAGTTGTATAACATAAGAAGTGTATTGAAATAGATAGCTAGTCTATATTCACAAGTAATAACCATAGTGATTTTGTGATCGAAGCTGGCTGTGTTTCGTTTGTTGCCTCCCGTCATGACTTACCAGGTCGCGACAATGTTTGTGTTTACGATAAAGTTGCACCCGTTTGACCTCGAGTCGCATAGGTGGGGCTCATCAGACCCAGTAGTATTACCTAATATTTCCCACTAGTTACCATTATTAATGATCCGAATATGTGAGGACTTTGAAGGTATTAAGCACTATGTTAAAACATACACAATTTATAATAATAAAATAGCTTTTGAGAACAAGTATGCTACTTCTCCCAGAAGAAGGTTTATCAAAATAGAAGGGCATGAACTCACCTAGTGTGCTAAGATAATGAATAAAGAGATGGGTGATTGGTGCAAAGACAACCCTTCAAAGGTTACCTATTACACACAAGTACATAAGTACGTGTACACAGAAAACTTAACAATTCTAGGTTAACCTAGTTGACCCGTTTGACCCGTTGGTGACATATTAGTTGGAATATTGTTTAATCATGCATATCAACTTATCTTATCATATTTGATCATCATACATTCATGCAAATCTCAAACAACCATCATGCTCAACACCAATATAAATACATCACATCAAACAATTCATACGTGAAGTATAATCATGCATTACATGCCATGTGAAGCCACCCACGACCTCACATCCTAAATCCTGTCAATCCTACTAAGTAGGAGCCTTAGATTTGAGCACGTGTATGACAATCATAATCACATTACTAGTATACACAATGACAACCAATTCCAATCCCAATCATGATCACCTAATCACCAATCATAATTCATCCTCATGTATGATCGCCAAAACCTATACTTCTTACATGAACACCCAAGCATCTACATAACTCAACTAACACATACTATCACATCAAATATTATTAACAATCATTCTAACATGATCCTAACATCACAAGCATGCCCAATTCATCATATCCAATGTTCCACAAAAATAAAGTTTTCCTTTTAGGAAAGTAACACCTAAAAGTGATCTAGCATCCAATTCAATCATAATTTCATCAATATCATACCTAATCAAGTTCATAACATTCATTCTAACGTGTTAATCACCACCAAATCACCCAAATTTCCAAACACCATTCACAAAAGTTTATATTTTTAGTAAGTCATGATCAACACCTCAAATTCATGGATTTTCTTGCACAATTCAATCAAACTAACATCTAAGAATTGAATCTGACATCTTAACACATCAAATCATGAATTCCAAGAACAAAAAGTTTCCTCTTATGGTAATGTATGAACTAGATGATCAACCATAGATTTCTTGCACAATCAACATAATCTAGAATTCATACAACCTAACTAACATCATATAATCATCTAACAATCATCAATTTCATATTATTATCATCAATTTTGAACTAGGGTTTATCAAGAATCAAAACCTTTGAATAACATGATAAAACATACCTTTAAACGGGTTTAGATGATGATTAGCACTTGAAAACAACTTGTATAACTTGAATCCCAATCAAAATCGACTTCTATGCTTGCTTTTGGATCAAAACTGCAAAGAATGGGGTGTAGAGGTGAGGTTGCGGCCGAATGAGGAGTTGGGAAGGCTAGATTTGGGTTAATTTTGGTAATATTTGGTTAATAGGTAATTACAAATTAAACCCCTTGATTTTTATTTTATAAAAACCAATCTTTTTAACACTTTATAAGTAATTTCATCTACAATTTATAAGCATTATTAACCAACAATATAATCCTAAACATTTACAATAAGTCACACAACACACGAAATATATATTACACGTTGTCAGGTTATCGCGTAAAATTTATAAAACAAACATTTAAAACTCTATAAAATCATGCATCACATAATCACAACTAATAATGAACATTATTAATTACATTATTATTATTTATCATAGATTAGAGTTATTAGGTCACCAACGTTCAACGACAACTAGTGTGTGCTCACGACGCGTGTATTCAAGACTTAACGAAACTAACGGATTTTGGTAACGGAAAATTATCGGATGTCACACAAATGGCCTTCCCTGATCTGTTGGACGGACATTGGTGAAAAATTCATCACTGATACTGAACTCATACAAGAAAAAACCGATAAAGTTTCCAATATTCGTAAGAACCTTTGTTGGTCCATTGATCGTATAACATTGCAAATGATATGATTAATCGTTCAATATCCAGCATACAAATTAAACAACAAGAACAAAGAAGATTCAACACAATAATGACCCATTCACAATAAGACAATGAACATCAACAATCAATAAGATAAAGCACAATGGTAAGTCTATGTAATATCTGCTTTGAAAAGGTAACTTGCAACAATGATAAACGATTAGAGTTTTGCAAGCTTACCCAACAATGAACAAGATCAATTCTATATAAAGTAGTCATAGTTTCGCAGACAGTTTCGCTGTCAGCGAAACTGTACTGCTGAAACTATAGTTTTGCTAGGCAGAACAGTAGTTTCACTAAGCTAACTAATCAGCTGACTGTGAGCAAAACTGTAGTTTTGCTCACAGTTTCGCTGGACTGGAAAATTACATAAAACTAAATACATAGAAAAGGAAACTAACAAAAGACCTATTACAATCAAAAGTAAATAAACTAAACTAAAGTGAGTCCAGCCTATACATAATCTTCAATACTCCCCCTAGGTTGGAACTCACCATCTTCACTCATCTTGATTAGTCTTTTCAGCTCCAGTGTCCTTCGTTGCCTTATATTAATCTTTAGTACCTCTTGCAAGAACTCCCTCGGAAGCTTCAGCACATGATTCTCCATGGTTTCCTCCTGCATCACTAGCCTCTTCTGGATGTGCACTTGCTCGCTCAAATTGCCTAGCCAAATTTTGTACATCCATGTTTAGGTCATCTTGAGCCCGTACTCTCTCAGCTAATCTCTTCACCTCTGCCCTCACCCCTCTGATCTTGTTTGCTATAGTCATAAATGACTAGCTTCCTTTCTCGTTTTCTCACCTGCACCTGCTTTGATATGGTTCTCGCAAAGAATCAGCAGGTCTTCATCGCAAAAACTAAATAGTTCCATTGGATCAAAGATTGTAATCTCAGCACCATTCTTCACCCTGATGACTGCCTCCCCCGTATTATTGTCATAAAACCACTTTTCAAATCTCTATAATCATTGGGGAAGTGGATCTGCTAATCTGACCCTGTTCATGGTCCTTGGGGGTTTCACCCTTAGTACAATTCTTCCCTTCACAGTCTCCCAATCCTTGTCTCTTTTTGAACGTTTCCTCTCAGGCTTCATAACCAAAAGACTCAAAATTATCATTTATCCCATTCTGAATTTCTTTCTCTAGTAGATAGGCTCGTTTACTCAGATTTGCCTTCAGTAATGGCAGAGTTGCCAGTCGCCTTAAATCCCATTTAGGCAAGGTTTTGAAAGCCTTCCTTTTATGCAAGTAACTGATTCCACCCCCTCTTCTTTTTATCATGAACATTTTAAGGCTGGGGTTATAGCACCAACTTATGATCCTCTTATCTTCTTCTTTCCTACTCAACCTTTCCATGTGTTGGAATAGGGGAGTCAGTTCTTCAGCCTCTTTCTCCTTAACAAACCACTCATCTTTATCCATTTCAAATACATCCTCATCAAGCTTTCCTTTCTTAGCCACATAGATCAACGGCATCTCATCAACTTCATAAAACTCAGGTTCAGAATCATAGTCTACAAGCTGTTCATCATCCTCTTCTTCATCAACTAATTTCTTTTCCTTCTCACCATCTCGGTCCCCCGACTTCTCCCTCACCACTTCTTCTCCAACCAAATCCTTTTCAACATCAAGACCCATGTTCATAAACCCAGCCTAAAAAATTTCTTCTTCATTCTCCTCTCTGACATCTTCATTTCTTGCTTCACAATCTACAGCATCATCAGTTGCTACACCAGACGTGCCCTCTCCTGCCTTAGATGAAATACCCACGTTCAGGAACGTGTACTTTGATGTATGAGTCAAATCATCTAACTCAGATTGAGCTAGTTGATTAGGCAGGCCGACTGCAGCTTTCAGTTGGCCAATCTCTTAAAACAACTTCTTCAACAGTCGGTTTTGATCAACAAGCATCTTCTTCATTCCATCTATCATCTCATCTTTTTGTTTCTCCCGTATCTCTTGATTGGTGAGCTTCGTCTTTATCATACTCAGTTCATTTGCCAAAGAACTGTCCAAATTACGGATCATATCTTCATCTAGATTTCCTCTTTCTTCCCTCCTCTCAGTGAATGCTTGATGTCTTTGTTTAGTTCACCACTCTGAATCTGCTGTATCAGCTTTCTTCTTTGACCTCTTCTCCTTTTCTACCCTGATCTCTTCAGCTCTTTCATTTATCTCTTCTTCAAAATCATAATCTTTCTCTTTAGCATATCTCTTTCTTTTCTTGGTTGCATCAGATTGCTGTGCCCTGGTTTCTTCACCTTTTTTGTTCTTAGATTCATCCACCTGTCTAATGCAATTCCACCTCTCCAGTGGATACATTTTCTCCCAGAGATGGGTTATCTTTCCACTAAAATCATGGCGTATAACACAACAGTCAACAAAGATACGAGGATTCATTTGTACCAGCCTTTTCACCTCCCTGTGTTTTGGCACATTTGGTATAAGGTCGTCAAAGATCATTTGAAGAAATGGAGGATATAGCAACCATTTGTCTTTCTTCAAGGCCATAACATTCTCAGCCATGCAAGCGAATATCAATCTGGCTATGTTTGCCTTCTCTCCTTTGCAGCATAACACCATTGCTTTAGCCCAGTCAATGTTTAGCCCGTCTGATCCACTTTACGGTGATCTAGGCACATGATAAAAACGTGAGCAATAAATCTCCATTCCTTGGAGAGAAAAGACTTCTTGATCTCCTTTCGTGAGCCAAACACAGGCTCCTCATAACCCATGCTTCTGAATGCTTCAAACACCTGTGTATCAGTCATAGACACCTCTTCACCAGTATCCTCCTCTAGCCTCAAAATCCTCGAGACTATCTTTGCAGTAATAATCACCCGTGCTTTAGGACTTTAGCAGTAATTCTTTGAGAATTTCCTCTTGTGTCATATTCGGCTGATCTCTAGAAATCTCTGATATGAAGGTCATATATGGTAGTGGAATGAGATATAGCATAAGATATGGAGATCTTTGCAGCCATCTAATACAATCTCTAAACCTGGCGGCTTTCGGATGTGTATCATCCAAAATAGCAGTGATGTTATTCCTCTCATCAAACTTTAAGTTAGCCTTTTGAACCTGAGAAAGAGACCAAATAAGTTACATTAGAATAAATTATTGAATATGAATTCAAAGACTTAAGAAAAGAATAAAGAAAAAATAATTAAAATAAAATAGAATGAAACAAAACAAATAAATTCGCTAGCCGAAAGTATAGTTTCGCAGGAAGAGATATAGTTTCAGGGGGCGAAAGTGTAGTTTCGCTAGCTAAAACATATCAGATTCGCTAAAATAGAAAGGTAGTTTCGACCGGGCGAAGCTATAAGAACTTTCGTTCATTGCGGGCGAAATTGAAGCTTGGTCAGCGAAACTGCTAAGTTCGCTTGGACACAATAACCTCATAGTTTCGCTGAAATATTAAGAACTTTCGTTCAGTTTAGCTGGATAATCGGTAGTTTCGCTGGATGAACAACGAAGACACCGAAGAGACACAATCAAAGAAACTCAAAATGTGTTAAAATTATCAAGATTATAAGAAAGCCCTGAGTTCAAAACTCACTTGTGAACAGAAATCAACCAACATACATAAGGTACAACTCAAAATCACGAAGTCGTAAGAGAAAGTCACGGTAAAGCCCTAAGAGTCGGAGATATACAAAAGTGCGAAAGTGTGAGGTTTTATTTTGCAAAATGACTTAAATAGCAAATAATTTCGCCAGACAAAAGAATAGTTTTTCTAAGCGAAGTTGTAATTTCATCAGATGAAATATAGAACAAAAGGACATCACATTGGATGAAAAAGCTGAGCGAAATTACAATTTCGTCTAGCGAAACAAGTAGCGAAGATATAGTTTCGCTGACATCGCTTTTTTCTAAAAATTTTTTTATTTTTTTATTAAACAACGTAACTGAGATCAAACTTGATTAGAGATCACATCCCCAAGATAAGTATAGCACAGAGATGAATTAGATTATCGCCGGCAATGAGATCATACCGATAACTGAAATGAATCACAGTCTTATATGATTTTGAAATTCTTAAATAGATCAATAACGATTGCTGATATGTTTGTCCGCTTAAACTCAAGCCCTATCTTTTCAACAAGCAGCAGATGATTCATTAGGTTCGATTAAATGCTTTAGAATGTTAGAACCTCACAATCATTTTGCCAAAAACCCTTACCCAACCTCAGGATTTCTTGAATTTTGAAACGATATTTAGAGAGCAAGGCTTGTGCATTAGTGTGCAAGTGATTATTAACAAAATATTACATTCAGATATGAAATCATCGTTAGATGATTTGATACAACTTCGATCAAATTGGTGAGAGCTCCAGGTCTATACTCACGTATAACAAAGGAGATGACCATTTAATCACGTGCCGATGAGAGCTCCAGGTCAGTAATACCGTACACCAGAGGAGATCATCACTCCAGGTCAGTACCACCGTACAACAGAGGAGATTAGCAAAGATAAAAGACACAAATGTACAGGACAAGAGCCAAAGATCAATTCTCAATCCACTTTTTGCTGGGACTCAGTTTTTGTGCAGGCCAAAATGATCGCGTAAATCCAGACATCCTTAAGCAGATATTTAAATTTAAATCATTTTGCTGTTGTATACTTTATTCTTCAGGCGGAGCCTATCTAGCATATCATTAAAAGAGTCTGTTTTCTTGACTTTAATATTCTTTTGAAAAAAGATGAAAATCATAGGTCAGCATCAGTTACTATCATTTCTCATTTTAAGAACCAGTCATGCATAAAAGAACATATCCGGAAAATATAAAATCATTTCTCATCATTTCAAATTTAACACCCAGATTATTTATTTACTCCCCCAAAATTTTATTTAAATAAATTATTATTGTTATATATTTATTTTTTATTATAATTTTTTTATTTTATTTAAAGAAAATTTTAAAAGAGAAAAGAAGGGAGGTTTAAAAGGATATTAACCCTAACATAGAGATCAATTCATAAAAGCGAGGCTTATCAAACGTTTTTGTCAAAATATCTGCCTTTTGATGTTTTGTGTCAATGGTAATAAATCGATAAAACCTTTTCTTGGGCATAACGAATTGCATGAATCCGTGTTTCGATGTGCTTGGTGCAAGAATGATGAAGCAATTCCGATGGCTGCTTCGTTGTCACAAAGCAACGGCGTGTGAAGAAAGTTGATTCTATAATCAATCATCTGGTGTTGTATCCAAAGGACTTGGGAACAACAACTAGAGGCAGCAATGTATTCTGCTTCCCCTGTAGAAAAGGAAACAGTGGTCTGTTTCTTACTCTGCCATGACACCAGACAATTACCCAGGTATTGACATCCCCCTGTCACCGATTTTCTATTTAACCTGCAACCATTAGAATCACTGTCAGAATAAGCATGTAAATCAAAATTCCCTCCAGAAGGATACCATAGACCTAGACGAGAAGAGCCTTTGAGATAACGAAAAATTCTCTTGACTGCTTTCTCATGAGACTCCTTTGGGGCCGACTGATATCGAGCACAATATCCGATAGCAAATGTGATATCAGGTCGACTTGCCGTTAGATACATGATAGAACCAATCATAGATATGTAGATATGAGGATCAACAGATTTCCCGTTCTCATCAGGAGTGAGACATGTCTGAGCAGTAAAGGGAGTCATTTAAGGAGAAGCGTCATCCAGCTTGAATTTCATCAAGATTTCTTTAACATACTTTTCCTGATGAATTAGAATGCCTTCATCCTTTTGTTCTACTTGTATTCAAAGAAAAAAAACACATTTCTCCTTTCATACTTATTTCAAAATGATTATGCATCACTTCTTCGAACTCCCGACATAACAGAGAATTGGTGGAACCAAAAATAATATCGTCGACATGTACTTGGACAAACAACATTTCACCATTCACTGCTTTCTTGAAAAGAGTCATATCGATGGTGCCACGAGAGAAACCATTGCTCAAGAGATACTGGGTCAGGGTCTCATACCAGATCCTAGGAGCCTGATAAAGACCATACAGAGATTTGTCTAGCTTAAAGACTTTATTGGGAAAATCAGGATCCTCAAAACTTGGTGGTTGACACACATATATCTCCTCATTAATGTCTCCATAAAGGAAAGCACACTTGACATCCATCTCATAGACCTTGAACTGTTTATGAGTAGCATGAGCGAGAAAAATCATGATTGCTTCAAGACGGGTGACTGGAGCGAAGACTTTAGTATAGTCAATCCCTTCTTCTTGAGCAAAACCCTGCACAACTAGTCTAGACTTGTTACGCACCACCACACCATGATCATCCGGTTTGTTCTTGAACACCCATTTTGTACCAATTGGGCATTTGTTGGGAGGCAACTCAACCAAGGTCCAAACTTTGAGCTTTCTGAATTGTTGAAGGTCCAATTGCATTGACTCCACCTAGCATGGGTCCTGTAGAACAACATGCATATTTTTCGGGACAGTTTGAGAGATGAAGCAAGAGAAGAGGCAGATATTAATCAAACCAGATTGGCTTTGCGTCCAAACACCATTAGTGATTGATCCAATAACATTATCAAGAGGATGATCTTTCAAAATTTTGAAGTCTGTGTCTAAAGGGAAGGTGTTTAGAGAAGTTTCGTTCATAGATTATGAATGATTAGATAAGGGTGAGAGGGATGGAATAGGTTGTGATGTGATAGATTTAGGTGATGAAGGAAGAGATGTTGGTGGTGAAACTGATGTTGGTGAAGTAGAAAAAGATGTTGGTGACAGATCAAGTGATAGAGAAGATGATCTAACATCAACTGAAGTGGCATCATTTGCTGAAGAGGTGGAATGAGCAGGAGATGGGGTTGAGGAAATATTATTTGTTTGAACATTTGGAATGGACGCATCATTGTCGAAAACTGGAAGATTAAAATAATTAAACACAGTATCGGAGTCAAAGAACCATGCTGGTTCAGATCGAACATTAGAAGAGTTAGACTCCTGCCAATCAACATAGAACGACTCTTGAGCGATACGTGTTCTCTTGTTATACACGCGATAGGCCTTTTGAGAAGAAGAGTAACCAAGAAAGTAACACTCATCAGACACGACACCGAACTTTATCTTTTGAGATTGAGTATTCAGAAGAGTGCAAGAACAACCAAATGGCCGAAAGAAGTCAATTAGAGGTTTCCTCTTATGAAAAAGTTCATAAGAAGTCTTCATTTTGTCCTTGACAATCAACACTCGGTTTAGAACATATGAAGCACAATTCACGGCTTCAGCCCAAAAAATAATGGGTAACGAATATTCTATCATCATTGTACGTGTGGCTTCAATGAGAGTGCGATTCTTTCCTTCAGCTACACCATTCTGTTAAGGTGTCCTGGCAGCACTAAATTGTCTCACAATTCCCTTTTGAGCACAGAATGAATCAAGAATCTGATTTTTGAATTCAGTGCCGTTGTCACTTCTCAGACCCAGAACCTTTCTCTTGTTGATTATCTCGATAGAAAGAATTAACTTTTGCAATTCTTCAGCAACCTCTCTTTTGTGTGCAAGAAATCTCACCCATGAATATCTTGAGAAATCATCTGTAACAAGGAAAAAAGATTTTTTAGCAATAGATTTAAAGCTTATTGGGCCAAACAAATTAGTATGTAACAACTCAAGAGGATAAGTTATGTTGTCTTCAAGTTTGAACTTATGTAATTTCTTGTGTTGTTTGCCCTTGGCACAAGCCATACATTTTTCATTCACAGAAAAATCTTTTAAAGGGAGTCCTCTAACGAGATTGTTTTTGACTAACTTGTTTATTAAGTGGCCCAATCGACGATGCCATAAAAGAGACTTAAAGGTTGAAGCTTTAGAAAGAGGACAGGTTGCAGTAGACTTTGACTCACTGGAGTTCATATCAAGAAGATATGTGTCATGTTTTCTTGGAGCACGCATAAGAATCAAATCAGCTGGAATATCAATCTCTGATTTTAAAAATAGACATTCATCGGATTTAAACAAGACTGGAATGTCTTTGTTGCAGATTTGAGAAACACTCAAAAAATTAAATGCCAGCTCAAGAACATAGTTGACTTTGTAAACGACGGATATCCAACGGTAGTTACAAATTAAATAGGCCGTCCCTCACATGTTAGTGTCAATACAATTTTCTCTATATATAATGAAAATAATATGTAAACTTCATTTTTATTCATTAAATAGTATCCTTTAACAAGAACATGTTAACTATCTTGCTTCTGCGAACGTGTGCTTGATGTATGTTTCAACAAGACACACACACAGAAAAATATGGGATAAAGAGTGGGCTCGGGTGGATTGGGTTTGATGATGATGATAATAAAAATAATGATTATAGTCTTATGGATGGAAAAATAACATCAAATGCAGTTCAAATATAAGAATGGTATTAGTTAGTAAATATTGTTTATTTTAGTACATAATTTAAACAGGAATTATTTTGATATTTATATGTTCTTTTTCTAATGTTGTGTATTTGTAAATTGTAATTAAAGGCGTTTGAAAATAAAAGAACAATAACTAGGAAAAAGAAAAAATAATTATACCCATAATTATTTCCAACAAGAAATCTCTTGGTTAAGGGTTAGTAATAGTTATGTCATTAAATGTGTTCATGAATTCCCAGCCATTCCTGCAACCAAATAATTAGACCATAATTATTTCCAACAAGAAATCTTTTGGTTGGGTCCATGTATTTTTCAAAGGGTTGGGTCCATATACATCAAAAATAATAATTCTTTACTTAATTTAGATACGTATCCGCCGTCAGTTTTTTAATGAGTACTTCTTATCATCGAAATATATTTTCTAATCACACCACAAATAAATTTATAAAGGATTTAAAATAGTTTATTTAAAAATAAAACAAATCTGTTTAGCTCCTACTTTGTGTTACACAAAATCGTGTAGGGTTATGGGACTGGACGTATCGTTTTACGATATGATATTCATAGTCTGAACCAACATTTTATGTACGAAACTGTTTTTTTACGATTTGAAAATATGCAAAATCATTTTACTTTACGAGTTTTAGGGTTGTTGACGAACCAAATTTACAACGAACAGTTCGTAAACCATTTTATTGGAAGTTCGCTTACACTCATTCGTTTAATTAATAAAGGAATGAACATGATTTTTCTCATTTGTTTAGTTAAAGAGAAAATTTCACATAATAGTAATCAAGTTTTAACAGCGTTACAACTAGGTCAATCATATTTTTATTTATTTTAATTAGGTTACTAAAGTTTTAAAAGTATTTCAATTAGGTCATTAATATCTTTATTTGTTCCAATAAGGTAATTAAAGTTTTAGGTGTGTTATAATCAGGTCACTCGTATTTTTTTCATTGTTTTAAATAATTTACAATTTTTAAAAAAATAATTTAGTTTTTCTATAAATATTGTTAATTTAAAAAAAACTTCAATTTTTAAATTTTTTGCAACTTTTGAATTACCTAATTAGAACAATTCTAAAACTTTAATGATCTGATTGCGACAAAAATATTATGAGTGATCTAATTGGAACAAAAAACTTTATGAATGATTTAATTACAACAATTATAAAACTTAATTACTATTTTACAAAATACCCATCAGTTAAATGAATGAATATGAACAAATGTCTCGTTTTTTCATTTGTGCTCATGACTGTTCAGTAGTGTGTTTGTGAATGGTCGACAATAGTTCATTTATGTTTATTATATAATTTACTATTCTAACTTTTAATTTTTAGTTTATTAACTCCCACTTTAAAACCTTTAACGTTTTTAAATATTTAAACATAATAAACTTTTAGTCTAAAATAATAATGAAAAAAACTCCAATATCTAGTTTAAGAAACAAAAGCCCACAATCAAGTTCCATTCTTTGCACTTAGCTTTCATATTCATTGTTGGCAATTAGTGTTACGCCACTTCGGTTGTCTTATGCGCTAGCAATCATCTTCACCGCTTAAGTGAAATTTAGGCTTTCAATCTTCCAAGCTTAATTAGGGATTCGAGTTCCTTCCCTCCACATCCTTTCATTCAGTTACTTCTAACACCTACGCAAATCCTACCTTGATTGTGGACATGAGAGATACCGGTTCATAAAACATGTCTTGTCTCTAATATCACAATTACGTTTTAAGCGTGTTGTTGTTTATGAGAGGAGAATTCCACAATTAAACCTGCCCAGGTATCAGTAATCCACAAATTGATGACCTCTTTGGGAAGTTTCACTCGAGAAATAAAAAAAAATCCGTGAACTACTCTTAGGCAAAGCAGACAATATTGGTGGTATGAGGAGTTGAATGTTATAGACATACTAAAGTGTCAACACAAGTTTGATGAGTTCATAACTTTGTAAACAAATAAAAGCATTTGAGTTGTAGTTACAAAAGCAAAGTGTAACGATATAGATAGGTAGTCTATAACATAAGTATATACAATAATGTCTTCGCGATCGAAATTGGTAGTGTTTGTTTGTTTGCCTTCCATCAGGACTTACCAAGTCATGAAATTATATTTGTAGTTTAGGACAATGTTGCACCCGCTCGACTTCCAGTCACACGAATAGGGTTTGACAAGCCTAGTAGTATTACCCAAAATTTCTCACTAGTTAACCTTATTTAACAATTCAAAAGAGTAAGGAATTTTATTGGTAAATTGGGGCGGTGAACCTCAAGCATCTGCTAGAGCAGTAAATAGTGTAAAATTATAGGCGACCTATTACATGCTACCTAAAGCATATAAATAAATACGTGCATGCATGGGGTTGGTGTAATCAATGAGGGATTATAAGACGTTTAATGATAATAAAACCTAAGATTATTAATCATTGAACTTGAAGATAACAATAAGAACATTGCAAGAGCACTAAACTCAAATAACTCAAGATTAGAAACTTTAAGGATGGACATTAGACTTGAAATAATATATGTACAAAGTTCTTTACTAATATAAGTATTTGGTTGGACATTAAAGAGCAGACTATGTGGATATAATCAATTAAGTCTTACCGATCTTTAGTAATCCTATTTTTGTTCTATTAGTTGTAGATATGTGTTAAGATTGTTTTGTGGATTATTTCGATTCTGTTATCATTAAGGTGAATTTCACAATCCCTTTTAATATGTTTAACTCGAGGGAAAAGTGTGCTTAAAGGTTTTACTTTGTGTTGTGTTTTTAACATTATTTTTAGACTTGGATTGGACTGTCATATGTGATTTGGATCATATGATCATGTCTAGATTTCCTTCATGAGTGAGTTTTTATGCTTAAGTCCTCATGTTCTTATCATGACTATTCAAGTTAGGCTTGGGAGTCCTGAAGAGGTATTGTTAGTATTAACGGGTAGATACTCCCACCTCGACGTGCCCTTGGATGTATATAATCATGTTGTTTATGACTTGGACTTGAACTTTTAATTGTGGTATGTTTGTCTTTAGATTTGGTCATAAGCTTTTGTCGGTGTCTATGACTTCTTGTTTTCTCATTTACAATCTACTAGATTTACACAACAATTTATATTTGACTATTTAAACATGTAAACTCATTCATGTATATTGACTTTGTAAAGCATATATTTTAAGGTAATAATAATACTTGAGTACTTGGAACATGAACTATAGATGTGACTGCTCTGTAAAAGCAATAAAGACTTTAAATTGTGATCGTGTTGTCATGGTTGGATCAAACAAGTTAATATTAAAGACTTAACTACCTATAATTAGTATGAGCAAGTAAGGTCGTCGCCACAGGGAATTGATGGAAAGTGTAAAGCTTTTTACCTAAGAACTTGAAACACAAAACGAAAATACTAAAAAGCAAATATTTTTAAGGTTTTACTTTAAGAGAAAAGGTAAATTAAATGAAAATAATTAAGAAAGCAACAAACTTGATAATTGGTTTTGAAACTTATAAGAAAAAGACAACCACTTTCAACATTTAAGTTCAAAGATCCACACTTGGTTTCATAAAAATTGATTGGGAATCACATAGACAGAATTTTGCAAAATCATTTAGTTAAACTGATATTTATGAAACAAACTTTTAAAACTCGCTCGTTCACACATTTACCAACTCAGTTACGCAAAAAATTCACATACATGACAAACTGCTCACGATGTAAGGAAACGGAATGCGAATAAAAGCATACAAATACTTAAACATAAACAAATCTTTTAACTTTAAACAAATGTACAGTTATATTCTTGTGTCAAGAGAACATAACCTAAAAACATCAATTCAAACTAAACCTAGTGCTTCACTTACAAGAACTCTCCTCCCGAAAATGATTACGAATGTGATTAGCCATCATTGGCATGATTGGATCTTTAATGCTTGACTGGATGTTCTTAATGCTTGATTTGGGTGAAACCATGGTGAAAAGAACTCCTAAAAACGCCTTGGAAACCCCTAAATTCGTGTGGAAAAAAAGTCTCTTTCGAAACCCTAATGATTGGCTTCAAATAAGGAAGAAAATCCTCAAATTCCAGAGGTTGTTAGGGTGATCGGCATATCATACGGTGACCGATCATACTCTGGTCATGAAGTTGTACGGTGCTCTTTCACTAGGTTTTGTTCAGGATAATTTGGCTGATACGCTGACCAGTGTATGATACGGTGACTAGTATGGTGGTTAGAGTATGATACGGTGGTGGATACGTTGACTGATAGCGTGGTGCCTGATTGACTTGATTTACTACATCTTTAATGTAATTGCAGATCAGTCCTTCCTCATTACTTCCACCTTCGCATTCTCCTCATTTTCAACATCATTGACCTCAACACTATAATTATCAAAACCAATCTTATTGGTGATGTCCCCGCTTACATATGAAATGTAAAAGGGAACACACCATTAGTATTTGTTGTATAACAATCATCATTATCAACATAGGTAATTAATTTTGATAACAAATTAAAAGATAACTTATGGTTTTTGAAGGTCATGTCGATTGCTCCATCACGGCAGTTGATTTGAGTTTTGGTTGTGCTAAAAATGGTCGCCCCAAAATTACCTTTTGTTGCTCGTTCGTCCTAACTGATGCATAATCAAGCACTATAAAATCCACCGGGTAATACCTAACTTGATTATCACATCCTTGGCCATCCCCCAGGGGTGTTTCCATGTGGAATCAACGAGTGTCAGTATTATGTATTGGACCAAAATCATATTGGTCATACAAACTCACATGAAGGATGTTCATATCGGCTCCATAAAGTGCCCATTTGATTTTAAAATTTCCAACGCGAATGGGAATGAATGGTGCTCATGGGTCACTTTCTTGTACTTCATCACCTTTCTTTTTATTACTTGAAACTACTTAGGTGTTACTTGGTAATTTGCCCGGATCCCTTCTAAATGATTCTTCCCCCAACTACCCCACTTGTTTAGTTAATGTTGCTATTGATTTGTCTCTTATTTCATTATTCTTTTTCATCTCTATGAAAACTTCCAGAAGAGTATTAAATTGAGAGTTCATAGAATTATCACTTGAGGATCCAGTTTTTTTATTTTGTCCTTATTGTTGAAAACTCTTATGTTGGTATCCACCTTGATTGTATTGGACCTTTTGTTGATACCCATTTTGGTTGTAACCTTGTTGGTAGTTTCCTTGGTTGTAATTTTGTTGACGACCCTGATATTGATTATTTCCTTGGAAGTTAGGGTTCAACTGAGTATTTGGGTTGCCATACTTGAAGTTTGGATGATTACAGAGGCCCGAATGATATGTGTTTGAGTTCATATTATATGCTTTCCTTAACTCTCCATGGATTTGGTTAACTTCTTCACTTGCACCAAGGTGTGCCTGACATGTTAGTGCAATATGACCAATATCATTATAAAGTTGACATACTTCTATTCCGGTGACACATTTGCAACCCTAGCTTGAACCTTCATAAATGCCACCATTTTTCTTTCCAGCACTTCGACTCTATCATCTAAGGTATAACTACGGACCGCTTTTACTACTAGGTGTTTAGCTCTTCTGCTCTTTTGAGCTTGTTTCTAGGAATCCACAGCCACCCTTTCCAAAATATCCCAATCCACATCCTCATGGTTTCGTGCAAATAATCCTCCACTTGTTGCTTGCACGTCTCTAGCTGTAGGATCATTACGATATTCAGATCGATCTCATCATTGTGAATGCGGAATGTAAACAATTAAGAATTAAGAAGTAGAATTGTAGAATTGATAAACATAAAGTAAAATAACTTCTTTTTCTATTACTCTCTGAATTCAAAATTTTTCGAATGATTACAAATTCAGGAAAGTGAAAACAAGCTTAAGAATAACTAATCAAACTAACTATTTAGACTAATAGTAAGTTCTCACACGATATCAACTTCACACGCAACAGGAATAAGCCACGCGATAAGTGAACTTCTCGCGCGGCTACTATGAACTTATCGCTTGAGTTGATCTTAAACTTTTTCTTGATTTGATTTCCAAGCCTCTAGGTTCAACCCTTACAGTCTTCCCCTAGGCTTGGTAAATCAATACTCTTTAGAAGTCCACATCATCAACTTTATAACGACCCCCATATGCATACATCCTTTTATCTAAGTCCTTCATAATCAACCAACCGAACTATGCTACTAGAAGATTAACAGGTTGATCAACTACAATAAGACATGCCTTCAACCTTATCAAATCTTATTTTCTAAACTTTAGCAAATCCATTGGGTCGATGATACGGTATTCTTCATCTACACATCTTATCAACACGTGACCCGTCTCCTTTTCATAACTCCACCCGATTAGTTTGGACAACCTGTTAACTGGCATTGGAGCGTGTATAGGGATCTTTCTAACATATCTTGGATGTTTATAAACCTGTATCTTCATTAGTTTTGTTGTGTTTGGATCAAAATGGTTCTCATCTTAAATGACTTGGATTTTGCTATTTTAAAGTCTTTGAACTTGGTTTTGTTTAGTCTCCATATCATATTCCTAATTAAATTGCCCTTTCTATATTACTCGGATTAACAAAAGGTACACAACCCATAGCATAAAAATTGATGCTTTTAGAGTATGAAAGTCATGTTCGTCATGCAAAAACTCAATGGCTCCCGCTTTCCTCTTGATATCATATAACTTAATTTCTTCGTCAAAAGCCAAATTGATAATCAGCTCTGAATTTCCGTACCTCGTAAAAGGTTTGGAATGTCATAGTGTATGAACATAAGCTGGCAGTGGAGGTGCATCAACAGTAAGATTACCAACCTGACGAACAACATTTGACTAGTTTGGTCTAATGCCTTGTTAGTAGTCTAAGAAGTACTAGTCTCTCTAACAAATTCTCCATCTTCTAACACAATCTTAGAAAATAAATCTTTTAAGATGTTCTAAAAATTGTTAGTATACTCCACATCTTTTTCTAGATCATCAAAAGTTCCATAATCTACAATCTCTTCTTTTTCCAATACACTTTGCTAAATGAGTAAAATTCCTTCTCATACTCAACTTTTGTAGCAAGATCTGTCACACCCCAACCTTGACGGCGGAATCGTCGAGATGTGAGAGTTAAGATTGTTCACAACCACATAACGCTATTATATATTTCAAAGATTATAATCATAAGTTTCAAAAGTAAATTACAACCATAAGTCTCAAATAAGAAATCAACATAATGTAACTTGAAATAGTCCAAGACAATTCATTTATTTAACCAGGTCTAATCCTAGATGTGAATAAGCTTCAAAGATGACAATCAAACTTGCACGTTTCCTCAAACATGTTAAAAATAGAAAAGGTTAACATAACGTTGGTGAGATTTTTATAGTTTTTATACATATATATATAAAAGATGGCAATTCATAACATGTTAGTGAGCAAAGTAACTAGGGATGTATGACATATGTAACAATCAAACCTTGACAGTTTACAACATTACACATTCAGAAAATTATACGATTAGCTAAGTGTACTTAGATTAACCAAGTAGGCTTGTCAGGCCCATAGATTTATGAGGTCGCCAGGCTAGCAATAGTAATGATTGTACATGTAATAGTCATCACATGGTAATTAATAAGGTTTAACTAACCACAACAAACGAGTGAATTGCCCAAGTGTTTACAAGATTCAAACGAGTTTACAAGTGCAATAGTCAAAAGGTAACATGTTTCACCCCAAAATGTAAAAATAAGAAAAAGGGATAAAAAAATACTCACTTGGTCAAATAAATATATAAGAGGTGACTAATAAAAATAATAAGCAACGTTTCAAGTAATCTTTCACGAGGTACCTAAACATTTATAAATATTTACAAGGTTTAAGTTAAAAGATACTTTTAACAATTTAATGAGTACTAGGGTTTCAAGGGGAATTTGGGGTTTTGATAATACTTAAATGTAAACACTTTATTTTAATTTTAAAGAAGAGAATGGTACTAATTAAATAGTTTGTCATAAAAAAATAAATTTACAATAATCAACAAAGCTTAAATATATAAAGTGTAACATCTTTTTATATTTATTTGTAAAGATTATAGTTTTAATCAATAATGTTTAAACTAATAAAATTGTGATGATATACATCATCATTAAAGTCTATTTTATAAAAACATCCTAATTATAACCTTTATTTCAAATTATCAAATTATTTAATGAAATAATTTTACAGAAACTTATTAAGTGACCTTAAAAAAATAAAGGTTACAAAACATGTTTTCATGATTTTTAAGAAATTTTTCTATAGTTTTAAGCCAAAAGGCATTAAAAAAATATGCGAGGTTGCCCGGGTTAAAACCCGGGACCTCTAGGAAAAGGATGCAGTGTCTTAACCAGTGAAGCCGGGCCGTGACCTTGATATCACTTGGTTTTAAAATCTTAAAAACATAACAGAAGAAAACCACCAAATTCAGTTAAACCCTAGAACACTTTGATCCAAATTGAAGTTCAATTCGATTTTGTAAGTGACAGAAATCATGGGGCTTTTGTTCCCCAAGTATAGACGAGTGGTTAGACGTGTTCAATTACCCGTTTTGATTCGAAATGTTATCAAGAACAATTGAAGAACAAGCCGCGGCTGAAGGTGCACGATTGTTGAGTAATTGTCGATGATAATCCAATTAAACGTGTGGGTAGCTTCGAATGATGATTAGGACTAAATGCCCCTTATCAATTCTAGGTATTGATGTCCTGTTGATGGTGTTCGAGTATGTTGCAAGTCGTGTTTTCAGAAGGCTGAATGTGTAATTTTTGTGTATTTCAGGTGCAATCGAGAGTTGTGAATGATTAGGTGTACTAAGATGATTGTTCAGGTTCATTTAATTGGATTATTATTGAGGTTTAATGCCCAAACGACTATGGATTTTAAGGTGCTACGGTTATACATTCGATTGGGTGGTATCCGATGTTTAATCCTTAATTATTATATGCATTAAAGTTCGAATCACGCATATGAAACGATTTGAATCGGTTTTGGGTTTTGAAACCGAGTGGTTTTGGTGTTTTGAAGCTCGCCAGACTTCGGCCGGAGGATGGCCGGAGTCCGGGCCAGAAATACGGGGGTGGGTGGGGGGTTTGGGTTGTAATTTTAAGATGTTACACATTGGCCCCTTGATGTTTGATTTGTTATTATTTTATGCACGTAACTTGTTTTTAAAGTTTATAAAATGAAAAAAACAACCTCCTAATCTTAATTAAGTTTTAAACACTTTTAAGTTAATAATTTTTTATAAATTATTATTATTACTAGTATTATTATTATTAACAACATTATTATAATTTATTACTGTTATTATTTTATTATTATTATATTATTATTATTATTTTAGTTATTATTATTATATACAATTGAATTGCTTAAATTACTAACTTTTAATAAAGAAAACAAGCATAAACTGCCCACAAGTTTCATAATTGACCACAATGGTCCTTATAAGAATAAACGAGGATAACATTCAATTAACGAAAAAATATTTGATGTTACAGTCTCCCCAACTTAAAAAGAATTTCGTCCTGAAATTAGAAATGAAACTAAATGAACAAATACGGGTATTTCTCATTCATATGTTCATCACGCTCCTAAGTGAACTCAGCTCCACACTTATTCTCCCAACAACCTTGGCAATTGGGGTAGTTGTGGTTCTAGTCTTCTTCATAATGTAATCCATAATTTCAACAGGTTTCTTAACAAAATGCAATGACTCGTCGATCTGGATGTCTTCCAATGGAGCATGCAGCCTTTCGTCAGCCAAGCACCTTCTCAAATCTGAGACGTGGAACACATGATGAACTTCATTAAGGACGGAAGGTAGTTTCAATTTATAAGACACTTTACCAATTCTTTTTTAGGATTTTGAAAGGTCCTACAAATCTTGGAACCAGTTTACCCTTCTTTTCAAAGCGGACAACACCTTTACACGGTGAAACCTTAAGAAGAACCATATCCCAACTTGGAACTCCAATGGTTAGCGTCACTTGTCGGCATAGTGTAAGGCCCCGTTCGCGGGACCCTTACAACTGGTCGATCATCGCACATAAAACATACCTTTACATTTATCTTAATTAAACATTGCAGCGGAAACATTTAAAAATGACATTTCATTTCATTATAAAGGCTTTTGCAAAATAATACATCATTAACCAGCTACAAAATACATTGTTGCATTACATCACAAAATCATTATATAAATGGATTCCATCCAAAAGAACTGAGTAGCCGCCTGTGTTATCCTCAACAATCATTAGCTGCCGACTGGAAAAACATAAAAGTCAGCGTTGCTGAGTGAGTTCTAGTTCTATAATAAAACATACTTTTCTTTCGTCAAAACCGTTCTTTACTTTTCATGTGATCATACATCATACGTACACATAGATAATATCATTATTATCTATGTCATTCATTCGTATCTTTCGTTAACTTTCATATTCCTTCAACATTAATTTTTTTTTCTTTCCTTCAACCATAAACTTTACCTTGCTATTCCTGATACTGGACCTAGGTCTATCATAGACCTGCTATAATGGTGCTCCACACCTCTGGTCACAACACCTAGGGTAGAGTTTAGGTGTACCATTGCCATGTGCAATGCCCTGCTATTCTTGGTACTGGACCTAGGCCTATCATAGACCAGCTATAACGGTGCTCCGCACCTCTGGTCACAGTACCTAGGGTATGCAGCAATGGTTCTATACAAATGGTCAATCATAAAGAAAGAACCAAATGTGCATCCTCCTGGGGTAGCAAACCCGAACACCGTTGGACTAACACCTTTTAATGGTGTGTCCTGATATACAATGCTTGCAAGACTCTCGTTACTTTCATCATTTATTAATGCATGCATTCTTACTTCATGTTCCTCTTTCATTATCTTTCACTTTACGTTACATAATACTTTCACTTCATTCATAAAAATTCAACCTAAAGTCACGGGAAAGATAAACGTACATCATAACAAAGAACATATCATACACAGTCAACATCATCATATAGGGCAACATCATACATACATAACATACATCATGCATAATCATGCAACATCATCATACCCAACATAACCTCTAAGATCTCAAAAGTCATCTTACATGAACTTACGGGAATTTTCCACGTCAATACTTACATCTGCACTTTCCCCTGAAAGTCAGTACATAAACTACGCTTTCCTCAGGTACACTAGCCCTACTTGGGCGTATGGGCACCCTTCAGTCGCATAGCCTTCAGGCGACTGAACATCATGCGAATGGACCAATGCGGATGAACACCTATGCAAATGAACACCCATGCGAATGGACGTAATACGGATGAACTCAATGCGGATGAGTTCTATGAGAATGGAACTAACGCGAATGAACACTTGTGCGGATGAAACTAATGCGGATGAGCACTTATGCGAATGGACTCTCAGTCGCATGACTCCCCATGCGACAGGCCCCAATCGTACGAATGAACCCGCAATCGTGCGAACGAACCCTCAATCGTGCGAATGAACCCCAATTGCACCTCAATCAGCCGTATGGCCTCCATTCGGTCACCTAGCCCTAGCTGATGCAGAATGCAGTTCATCTCGAACCTAATCGGCCATTTTTGACCTCCAAGCTCTTCCAAACCCATTCTAAACCCAAATCAACCATCTTAAACCTCAGGAATGCATACCACAACACCATTCAAGCACACACAAGCCCAGAAACAAACTCCAAATGCATGACACACAAACGCTTCCAAATGGGTCAAACACATACACATACACATACAAAAACGAGTTTTCACTATGTGTTCCAGCTCCAAAATCAACCAAAAACATTTAAAAGAGGGGTCCTAGAACTCACACAAACAACACTGTGGAGTAGAGCTTCGTTTGGACCTGCTACACGACGATTTTGCTCACTTGAATCAACTCGAACCAACCTTTTCCTCTCTTTTCTCCCTTTCTCATTCTTCTCTATTTTCTTTGCTGAAAATTTGGGTGTAGGGAGAGGGTAAGGGCTGCCCTCTCCCTTCAAATACCTCCACTTACCCCACTTTCTCTCGTTGGTGAGTTTGGCCCCCCGATTTTGGACTTAATTTCTTTTTCTTCTTTTGTTGGCTTCAAAGAAAATATCCGGGTGTTACACATAGCTCTTTTGTCGACTTCTTTCCACTTCAAGGTCTTGTAAATTATATAGACTTTATCGGTTGTTTTCAGGACCAGTGTTCAAATTTTCATCAATGTCGGTCCAGCAAATCGGTGAACGAAATTTACGACCATAAAGTGCTTCGAATGGTACCATCTTGATAGTCGAGCGGTAACTATTGTTATACGAAAATTCCGGTAATGGTAAATGTGTATCCCAGTCACCACCAAAATCAAGGACACAAAGACGTAGCAAGTCCTCGAGGGTTTGAATTGTTCGTTTGGTTTGACCGTCCGTTTGAGGATGGTAAGCCATACTTAAATCCAATTGAGTACCTAAGAGTTCTTTCATAGATGATCAAAAGTGCAAAGTGAAATGAGTTTCTCGGTCGGATATGATGTGCAACGGCATGCCATGACGACTCACAATTTCGTCCATATAGATACGGGCCAATCTTGAAACCTTGGAAATGTCTTGTATTGGTATAAAATGTGTCAATTTGGTCAAACGGTCAACAATCACCCATATACTATCGTGGCACGAGGGGTACGTGGTAACTTGGTTATGAAATCCATGATATATGTTCCTATTTCCACATAGGGATTTCAGGTTGTTCAAGTAAACCACACGGTCGTTGGTGTTCGGATTTGACTCTTGCGCATGTGAGGCAGTTTAAAAGATAAGACGCTATGTCTTTCTTCATCCACGCCACCAATATTAACAACGCAGGTCCATGTACATCTTATCGGAGCCAGGATGAATAGAATATCGGGTTTGATGGGCTTTGTTCATGATGAAGTGATGGAGATTGTCATGATTTGGGATCCAAAATGGATTCAAGAAATACCACTTATCGTTCGGTTTTGTCTCCAGTTATGACCGAACGTTAAACGCCAAATCTTTATCTTTCCCTTCCTCGGCTAATGCTGCTTGTTGGGCCTCACGAATGCATAATTCGAGATCACTATCAATCATTATGTTTTGAAGCATGATAGTGGCCTTGTTAACATCCACATGAATCTCAGTGTCAAATTCCCCTAACGTGTCAAACCAATGCCTTCGATCTCAGATTTCTTGGAGCGAGACGGTCTTGTTGTGCATCTTGCGACTCAACACATCAGCTACAACATTCGCCTTTCCAAGGTGATAGCGAATGTCACAGTCGTAGTCGCTAATCAACTCGATCCAATGTCTCTGTCTCATGTTGAGATCCTTTTGATTGAACATGTGTTGGAGACTCTTATGATTGGTGTAGAGTATGCATTGCATCCCATAAAGATAGTGTTCAAGATCTTCAAAGCGAACACCACAACACCAAGTTCAAGATCGTGGGTTGTGTAGTTCACTTCATGAACTGTTAATTGCCTCGACACTTACGCTATGACTTTTCCTCCTTGCATGAGAACACAACCAAGATCTTGATTAGAGGCATCACAATACACGGTAAATCATCGTTTCCATCGAGGAGTGTTAGAATAGGAGCGTTACACAACTTGCAATTTAAGGTCTTGAAAGCCTCTTCTGGTTCTTTTAAGATAACGCCATTAGTGGTTTAGCAATCTTCAAAAAGTTTACGATGAATCTACGGTAATAACCTGCTAAACCCAGAAAAGAACGAACTTCAGTTGGGGTCGTGGAAACACACCAGTTTTTCACGGCTTCTATTTTAGCAGGCTCGACGTGTATTCCGTGGCTATTCACCAAATGACCTAAGAATTGGACCTCTTCCAGCCAAAACTCACACTTAAAGAACTTGTTGTATAGTTGTTCCTTCTTTAAAAGTCCGAGAACCTGTCGCAAGTGCATCTCATGATCGGTTTTTGTCTTGGAATAGATAATAATTTCATCGATGAACACGATCACCAATTTGTCCAAGTACTGTTTACATACTCGATTCATGAGATCCATAAACACAACAGGTGCATTGGTAAAACCAAAAGGCATAACCATGAACTCGTAATGTCCATATCAAGTACGGAAAGCGGTTTTTGGAATATCGTCATCGTGAACATGTAATTGATGATATCCAGAATGAAGATCGATATTTGATCATTGATTCGAGGAAGAGGGTATCGGTTCTTGATGGTGAGCTTTTTAAGTTCCCGGTAGTCGATACACATACGGAAAGAACCCTCTTTCTTCTTCACGAACAACATAGGTGCACCCCATGGTGAGGTGTTGGGACAGATGAAACCCTTATCAGTCAACTCTTGCAGTTGACTAGCTAGTTCTTGCATTTCAGACGGTGCAAGATGATAAGGTGCTTTAGCCATAGGGTTTGCACCAAGGATCAAATCGATTTTGAACTCAATTTCTCGTACGGGAGGTAACCCCTTAAGATCCTCGGGAAACACCTCGGGAAAATCTCGCATGCCAGGAATATGTTTTGGTTCTTTACCCTTGGCATTTGTGTTAACTACATAAGCCATGAAAGCTACATAGTTCCTACTTAAGCACTTTCGGGCCTTGATACAGGACAAAAGTTTGAGTCCTTGGGATGATTTCTCCCTAAAGACTTTCAAGGTATCACCCGATGGTAAGGGAATCCGAATGTACTTCTCGAAGCATAAGATTTCCGTGTGTTGCTTGGCTAACCAATCCATGCCAATAATAACATTAAAGCTTCCCAGTTGCATAGGAATAAGGTCGATGAGGAACTCGTGTTCGTTAAGACTCAAGGTACAATCACGTATTACGACGTCAACGAAGATCGATTTTCCATCGGCGACTTCGACCGTAAAGGATCTTTCTAGATTAACACGCGGCTTAGAGAGCATAGGCTCGAACTCCAAAGACACCAAACTCTTATCCACACCCGAATCAAACAGTACAGAAGCATAATGACTATTTACAAGATACATACCTGTTCAATAATGATCTATTATTGGTATGATGAACGCAAGTAAGGATTTTTACAAGACAAAGAATGATTAAAAGAGACTTCACGACGTACCATTCACCATATCGTTGTTGGCTTGTGCTTGGTTGGTGTTGATGTTGAAAGCTCTTCCACGAGTCGATGTAATAGTTCCCGCATTGCGAGGACATTGTGGACGAATTTGTATAGGTTCGCCACAGTTGTAGCAGGCTCGATTAGCAAGCATCGCAGTATTGTTCGAAGCATGAAGGCAAGTAGCCACCATATGCCCATACTTTCCACACAATAAGCAAACTTGGCATGGAGTGTTACTCGCGTGATGGTACTTGCAAGTATTACACATCGGGTGTGGCCCGGTATAAGCCCTCGCCATGGGGGCTTGACTTGCAATGACAGTTTGCCTTTGAGGGCCATTGGGTGCTTTCACCGCGTAACTACGAGTCGATGTGAACTTGCACTTCTTGTTTTGAAAAGAGGACTTGGCCTTCACCTTCTTTGTAGCCTCGGATGTCACCTTTGGCACCTTTCACCGACAAAGTGCCGACCCTAATATGGTTTTCAATGAGCTGGGCGGTGATAGTAATCGCTTCCTCTAAGGTTGTGAGCCTACTACCCACCACAACATCTTGAATTTGAGGTGGCACCCCCTTAATAAACTTCTCGATGTTACGGGGCACGGTATCCACAATATGGGGTAAGAGCATGCTCAACTCATGAGGCCAGGTGAAATAAGCCAAATGATTTCCACTATCTTGCTTGAGGTTCCAGAACTCTTCCTCCAGCTTTTGCAATTCACTCCTCGGGCAGAACTTTTGGATCATTTTGTCCAATATTCTTCCCAAGGTAATGTCAATGCAACTTCAGCCCCTCCGTTCCTTTTCTCACTATTCCACCATGTCAGTGCCCGTTGTTGAAGGATACTTGTAGCATAACAAACCTTGAATTCATCAAGACACTCGCTAACAATAAACATATTCTCCATACTTTCAAACCACTCGAGAAGTCCAGTGGCTCCTTATTTTCCACTAAAGCTAGTGGGCTTACATGAGTTGAAATGCTTGAATGTGTAGGTGCGATTATTCCCGCCTTGGTTGTTTCTATTTTTTCCTTGACCATTTCCATTGTTACTAGAATTGGTCATCAAGGTGTTATTGAGTTCAGTAACCATGGTTGGGATAACGGCAGCCATTTGTCGTGCAATCATGACGGCTAGCTTACAGTCGGAACTTCCACACTTTCCATGGTGACGAGACATGTTGGATATATAAAACGAGTTAGACACGGGAATGAGAATAACATAGGATAGTAGTTTAAACAAGAGTAAGTCAAGAGGTGTAAGACACATGGAATGGTTCCATTTGGTAACGCATTACCATTTGGAAACGTTGACACGTCAAGGTAAATTGACCCATTTGCCTTAGAAACTTGTGTATGTTGACCATAGTTTATCACCCATCCCAAAAATCCACAGGTAAGCATAACTAGTGCCGTAGGATTTATGCGAAATGCTTACCTTAGCCTGAAGGCCTTTTGCAAGAAAATCCAGAATATAGGTGTCTATGTATCATAAAATGTTTCTTCGGTTCATGGAATTAAAACCTTGACTAGATTTGTATAGATTAGACATAAAGTCTAAAGATTTAAACCATAGATATAAAGCGTACGAATCGACATGTCGTCGAGAATAAGTTTAAGAAGTTTCATTCGTCGGGGAGAATTAAAGAATCAAGGAGTAAGTCTAGTGGAGACAAGCAACAAAGTTTAAGCATTCATAAGGCAATCCTAGGCTAAGGCATCAAGTTGCACGTAAGAAGACATAGCATTATGTAGCATGCAAACAATATGTTTTTACAAGAATACAAATATTATTCTATAAGCTTCATGCATAAGCTATAGTCTAGGTCACCATTTCTAATAATCTAAATCCCTATAGTTATGGGCTCTGATACCAATCTGTCACACCCTAACCTTGACGGCGGAATCGTCGAGATGTGAGGGTTAAGATTGTTCACAACCACATAACGCTATTATTTATTTCAAATATTATAATCATAAGTTTCAAAGGTAAATTACAACCATAAGTTTCAAATAAGAAATCAACATAACGTAACATGAAATAGTCCAAGATAATTCATTTATTTAACTAGGTCCAATCCTAGATGTATATAAGCTTCAAAGATGACAATCAAATTTGCACGTTTCCTCAAACATGTTAAAAATAAAAAAGGTCAACATAAGATTGGTGAGATTTCCAAAGTTTTTATACATACATATATAAAAGATGGCAATTCATGTCATAAGTTAGTGAACAAATTAACTAGGATGTATGACAGATGTAATAATCAAACCTTGACAGTTTACAACATTACATATTTAGGAATTATAAGATTAGATAAGTTTACTTGAATTAACAAAGCAGGCTTGTCAGCCCATAGATCTATGAAGTCGCTAGGCTAGCAATAGTTAATAATTGTACATATAACATTCATCACATGGTAATTACTAAGGTTCAACTAACCACAACAAAAGAGTGAATTGCCCAAGTGTTTACAAGATTCAAACGAGTTTACAAGTGCAATAGTCAAAAGGTAACATGCTTCACCCCAAAATGTAAAAATAAGAAAAAAGGGTAAAAAATACTCACTTGGCCAAATAATATATAAGAGGTGACTAATAAAAATAATAAGCAACGTTCCAAGTAATCCTTCACGAGGTACCTAAACATTTATGAATATTTACAAGGTTTAAGTTAAAAGATACTTTTAACGATTTAATGAGTACTAGGGTTTCAAGGAAAATTTGGGGTTTTGATAATACTTAAATGTAAACACTTTATTTTAACTTTAAAGAAGAGAATGATACTAATTGAATAGTTTGTCATAAAAAAATAAATTTACAATAATCAATAAAGCTTAAATATATAAAGTGTAGTATCTTTTTTATATTTATTTCTAAAGATTATAATTTTAATCAATAATGTTTAAACTAATAAAAATTGTGATGATATACATCATCATTTAAAGTCTATTTTATAAAAACATCCTAATTATAACCTTTATTTCAAATTATCAAATTATTTAATGAATAATTTTACAGAAACTTATTAAGTGACCTTAAAAAATAAAGGTTACAAAACATGTTTTTGTGATTTTTAAGAAATTTTTCTATATTTTATAAGCCAAAACGCATTAAAAAAATATGTGAGGTTGCCTGGGTTCAAACCCGGGACCTCTAGGAAAAGGATGCAGTGTCTTAACCAGTGAACTAGGGCTGTGGCCTTGATATCACTTGGTTTTAAAATCTTAAAAACATAACAGAAAGAAAACCCCCAAATTCGGTTAGACCCTAGAACACTTTGATCCAAATTGAAGTTCAATTCGATTTTGTAAGTGACTGAAATCATGGAGCTTTTGTTACCCAAGTATAGATGAGTGGTTAGACGTGTTCAATTACCCGTTTTGATTCCAGATGTTATCAAGAACAATAGAAGAACAAGCCGTGGCCGAAGGTGCACGATTGTTGAGTAATTGTCGATGATAATCCAATTAAACTTGTGGGTAGATTCGAATGATGATTTGGACTAAATGCCCCTTATCAATTCCAGGTATTGATGTCCAGTTGATGGTGTTCGAGTATGTTGCAGGTCGTGTTTTCAGAGAGAGTTGAATGAGTAATTTTTGTGTGTTTCAGGTGCAATCGAGAGTTGTGAACGATTAGGTGTAGTTAGATGATTGTTTAAGTTCATTTAATTGGATTATTATTGAGGTTTCATGCCCAAACGACTATGGATTTTAAGGTGCTACAGTTTGAATCGGTTTTGGGCTTCGAAAACGAGTGGTTTTGGTGTTTTGAAGCTCCCCGGACTTCGGCCGGAGGATGGCCGGAGTCCAGGCCGGAAATACCGGGGCGGGTGGGGGGTTTGGGTTGTAACTTTAAGATGTTACACATTGGCCCCTTGAAGTTTGATTTGTTTTAATTTTATGCACATAACTTGTTTTTAAAGTTTATAAAATGACAAAAACAACCCCCTAATCTTAATATTGTTTTAAACACTTTTAAGTTAATATCATTTTATAAATTATTATTATTACTAGTATTATTATTATTATTAACAAAATTATTATAATTTTATTATTATTATTATTTTAGTTATTATTATTGTATACAATTTAATTGCTTAAATTATTAACTTTTAATAAAGAAAACAAACATAAATTGCCCACAAGTTTCATAATTGACCACAATGGTCCTTACAAGAATAAACGTAACATTCAATTAAAGGAAAAATACGAGATGTTACAAGATCTAACAGTGCATAATTAATTGTATCATCAGGACTTGGTCCGGAGACATTAGCTGTACATGATGACTTAGAAGTATTAGTAGTAGCACCCATATCACCTCCTTGATCATCATCATCATTTCCACCATCATTAGTATTTCGACTACCATTATCATCATTCTCATCATCATCCTCCTCATCCTTATCCTCATCACTGATTTCATAATCAACCATATCAAAATCATCATCGTCATTGACTGGACCAGGAATAGGCATGATATGCTTAGACTCCACAAACACCTTTCTAATGTAAGATATAGGCTGATCCTCAGTAGCCTGAATACAAACATCTGATACAGGCTCTTGATCAACAATAGTGTCTATTGTCCCTTCAGTAGTAACATGATCAACAACATGCTTTGTAGCTGCAACTAGTTCATTAACCTGATCTGGATCCACAACTTACCGTCCACCAGATTCTCCAACCTCTATGGAATGTTTATGTGTAAATGATGAATACACACGAGAAGTGAATCTCTTAGATTTTGCTCCATGATCTTAACATATGTGAGCATAAACTATTGTTCACTCTCTAAACTCCTAATCCTTTCATCCATTTCACACACACTACTATACAAATCATCAATCTTTTGAGACATCTCTAACATCTCTCTCTCTCTCAAGTGTACTAACTCTCTGCTCCAAGGTAGCCCTTATTGGAGATAGAGTAGATGAATCTAGTTGAGGTCTGGGTTCAGGAGTAGTATTGATGAAATCTGTATCACCAAACAGATCATCATGAATAGATTGTCTTGGTGGAGTCTTGAGAATATTGTCACTAGCAGTAGTAGCATGAGTAGAAGTAGATGTCACAGTTGTGGATTTGTGACTGTCATTGGTGTAGTGTCCTCACTAACTATGACTGGAATATCATATCTTAAAACATCTTTAGTAGTCACTGTTGTTATCAAAGTCTGACGCTTCCTCAAAACACCACGTCCTCTACCCCTCCCACTAGAACTTTCACCAGCCACCCTTTCCATCCTTTTCCTTTAGCCTCAAGTCAGTACAGGAGTATCGTCAGGAATAAAATCGGCATCACGATCCTCAGCAGTAGGTTTTGTAGGTGTTTCTCATACTTTGTGACGTTCTTGCAACATATAAGGTACATTCCCAATCTAATCACTATCAACTTCTTCACTTCTTAACACCTCATCTCTTACCTCTTCACCTCTTATCTCTTCACCTCTTAACCACTTATCAACTTCTTCTTCTGCAGAATTCTTACTAGTACGAGAACTCTTAGGTGCTTATTGAGCAGTACTAGAAGATGTACCAGCTGTATCATCTTTATGTATCTGAGCTGTCTCAGCCTGTACTTCATCTTGGTAACCATAAACAAATCTAACAATTTGGGCAAAATATGATCCATCCTATAGGTTTCCTCTTCTCCCATAAGATATGTGAAAATATCTTTCTTCATCACTATAACATAATAGGTGGATAAATCAGATATAGCTAACTCAAGATAAGCAATATTCGTTATCATCTGTATAAACTAAGGGTACATGACAAACTTCTTCCCTGGTGTAGCTCTGACATTCTTCTGCATATCTAAAAATATAGCTATGGATACGTTATATGGAAGATAATCAACAAGAGAAACTAGTAGTGATCCAAAGATAACACTCAAACTATCCATGCAAGTCTTCAGATTGCTAAGACAATGGATAACAACATGAAATAAATACTTCCAGAATGGTGGCAAGTATTTCTTCTCTAATGATGGATAACGATGAGTATTACCATACGTACTAAGCAACTCTTGACATCATCATCATCAATCTTCATAGGAGCTCGTAGAATATCTTCTAATAATAATACATTATTAATCACTTTAGCAAGGATAACAACTCCCTTTCCATTCACAGTAGCTGTAATGCATAGCTCACCATTAACATCTATCTCTTTCGTTGTTGTTTCCCAAACTGATCAATCGCATCAGTGTAGATCTTTAGGTTAGCTGATATAGCATGAAATATCCTAGATGACTTTAGTCCTTCGATCAATGATCGGAATAAAGCTTTGTCGTCCAGAACTTCTCCCAATAAGCAACGACATTGTGGTTTTTATTAAAAACCAAAGGTCGAGCCATCTGCAAAATTTAACAAATTTTATAAATACACCAAAGAATAACAAAATTTCAATGCAAAATAAAATTCAACTCTTAGAAAATTTTCTGAAAAATTGAACCTTTCACGCGAAATGTTAAAGTAATCGCATGATTTAAAAATTCTAAAAATTCATCTTTTTTCGCAATTCGTTCAACTTTTCGCATGAATTTTAAATTTAAACAGATTTCAATTTTTCATACGATAAGTATGACTTTTCGCTTCTTAATCTTCTAAAAAAACTTTCCACATGCAAAAAGTCTGTTCAAATTTAACTTTTCCAATCTGTCAAATTTTCAAAGTTTTAATCAATCAAGTATATTCATTAAGTGTTGTTATATGTATTATTACGGTTTATTATGTTTAATTTGATCAATTTAAACATGTATTAGTTCATTTGAAACTTTCACATGAAACAAATTCATACAAATCAATGATGTAAACATCGATATACCTTATCACACACTTAGAAATCGATATGCGACCTTAGTGAACAAAGTTAATGGGCTTGACATAGTTTCTACACTTAGAATTTTTAGAGATAATTTTCCAGTTTTATTTGTGCGAATGATGACTTTCGCATGAATGATTCCTTTTAAAGGTTTTGACTTCTTGCGCTAGAAGTCAACTTTCTCCCCTTTTTAACCTTTCACTAGTTATGAAACTTATCGCATGAAAATTTATTATTTTGAAAGATTTATCATTTTGTTTTTATTGAATTTTACCATTTATTAATCCCTTTTTATTTTCTATGAAATATGATTTTATTTAACTAAGTGTTAACACCCTTAATTTTTGAACTCATTGTAAAACAAAAACACAACAAAAAACAGATTAAGAGACATTAATAAAACTAAGTTAAACACAAACTTATTGATATGCATATTGTATTAACAACTTAACTTTTTGATAAATTTTCAAGAATAGGATCATATATCTTTAGAAATCAATCATTAACCATCTTCAGCATTGATTTCATATATGACTATATATGTTGATTATCAATATAGTATATGCTTTTAAACTTAGACTACAAGTTTACTTAGACACATAAGCCGTGATTTTATCATGTTTTGGTGTAACGCCCGGTTGTTTCCCTTGAAGCCAAGGAAAGAAGACAAAGACAACGAAAAGAAATAAAGCCCAAAGTCGAGAGACTAAACTTGCCAAATGGGAGAAGGTTTGGAAGAGTGGGGGATTAAGAGGGGAGGGGAGGGCAGCCCACACCCTCCCCCACACTCACAAAATTCGGCCAAGAGAGAATAGAGGGAGAAAAAGAGGGTTTCAAGCTTCGGTTTCGTGGATCCAAGCGTAAAAGTTGAGGTGTAGCGGGTTAGATTGAAACTCTACTCGACGGTGTCATTTGTGTGAGTTCTAGGACCCCTCTTTTACACGTTTTCAACTAATTTGGGGCTCAAACACATAGTAAAACTCGTTTTTGAAGTGTGTGTGTTGAACCCGTATTTATGTGTTTGTGTGTGATGCGAGTGGGGTTTGTTTTCAAACTTGTGTGTGCTTGAATGGTGTTGTGGTATGTGTTCCTAAGGTTTAGGATGGTTGATTTGGGCTTAGAACAGGTTTGAGAGGGTTTTGAGGCCGACAAGTGCAGATTGGGTTCGGGATGAATTGCATGCTGCATCAGCTAGGGCTATGCGACCGAATGGCATGCGACTGAGGTTTATTCACATGCGAGTCGTGAGACTAGAGTCCATACGCTTGTGAGTAGTGCGACTGAGGTTCATTCGCATGGGGGTTCATGTGACTAAGGTCCATACGCCTAGAGCCATCCGCATTAGGTCCATTCGTATGGGATCCATCCGCATTAGGTCCATTCGCATGGGATCCATCTGCATTAGGTCCATTCGCATGGGATCCATCCGCATGAGGTCCATTCGCATGGGATCCATCCGCATTAGGTCCATTCGCATGGGATCCATCCTCATTAGGTCCATTCGTATGGGATCCATCTGCATTAGGTCCATTCGCATGGGATCCATCCGCATTAGGTCCATACGCATAGTATCCATCCGCTAAGTGACCATCCGCATTGGGTCCATTCGCATAGGGCCCAATCGCCTGGTGTTCATCTGCATTGTGTTCAGTCGCCTGGGAGGCCATGCGACTGAAGGGTGCCCATACGCCCAAGTAGGGCTTGTGCGCCCGAAAGAGTATAGTTCAACTTTCTGACTTTCGGGGAAAGTGCAGATGTAAGTTTTGACGTGGGAGATTCCGGGGATTCATGTAAGTTGACTTTTAAGGTCATAAGCGTTATGATGGGTATGGATGAAATTTTCTTTGAAGCCGATGAAAGAAGAAAAGAAATAAAGCCCAAAGTCGAGAAACCAAACTTGCCAAAACGGAAAGAAACTTAGATGAGTAGGGGTAAAAAAGGGCAGGGCAGCCCACACCCTCCCCATTCTTGCCAAAACTCAGCGAAGGGAGAAGAGAAGAAGAACAGAGGAGAAAAGCTTGGTTTGGGTGGATTCGAGCATGAAAGTCGAAGTGTAGCGGGTCGAATCGAAGCTCTACTCGACGGGGTTGTCAAGGTGAGTTCTAGGACCCCTCTTTTACACGTTTTTGAATGATTTTGGGGATCGAACACATCTGAAAACCATTTTTTCAGGTATTTGGGTGCAAACCCGTTTATGTATGTATGTGTATGTGTATGATTCGTTTGGGGCTTGATTTCAGGCTTGGTTGTGCTTGAATGATGTCATGGTATGGTGCCCTAAGGTTTAGAATGGTTGATTTAAGCTTAAAAGAGGTTTGGAAGAGTTTGGAGGTCGAACATGACGGCTGTAGTTCGGGATGAACTGCATTCTGCATCAGCTAGGGCTAGGCGACCGAATGGAGGTCCATGCGTCCGAATGAGGTATGACTGGGTCCATACGCACGAAAGGTGTGCGACTGAGATTCATTTGCATGAAAGTAATGCGACTGAAGGAAATGCGGATGAAGGTCACACGACTGAAGGAAATGCGGATGAAGGTCACACGACTGAAGGAAATGCGGATGAAGGTCATGCCACTGAAGGTCATGCGACGGGAGTCCATATGCCTATGAGTCGTGCGATTGAGGTTCATTCGCACGAAAGGAGGGCGAATGAGGGCTATCCACATGAGGGTCATGCGACTAGGGTCCATACGCCCTGATGTCATGCGACTGAGGTTCATTCGCATGGGAAGTATGCGATGGGAGTCTATGCGACTGGAGGTCCATTCACCTGAGTGTTTTCATACGTATGGAAGACCATGCAACCGAATAGGCTCCATACGCCCGAATGACCATAGTATTGTCTGACTTTCGGGAAAGTGCGGTCGTAGGCTCGGACCTTTGGTGTTGTTGATTATGTGATGGGTATGGATGATTTAAGATGATTTAAGATGATATATGATGATGAGCTGATGATGATGATGTGATGTATGATGATGTGTGATGCCGTATGGTTATATGTTGTGATGCGTGTGATTTGTGTGATGTTTTTTGTTGTGTGATTGTGACGTTGTATGATTATGCATGATGTATGCTATGGGTGTGCGATATTGCCTTGTGTGATTGTTGTTGTATGTTGTTATGTTCCTTTTTGTTATGTATGATTGTCTTCCTGTGGTTTTGCATTGAACGTTAATGAATGTAACGAAAGTATTATGTAACGTAAAGCGGAAGATAATGAAAAGAGGAACGTAATGAATGAATGTAAGCATGAATGACTGAATGAGAGCAAGGATGGCTTGCAAGAGTAAGGAAGGAGGTTCACACCTCATTAAGGGTTGTTAGCTCAACTGTGTGTGTATTTATAGCGTGCAATCTTGGCTAACTCATAAGGGAACATAGACACAGTAGGGAGTTCAGTTTTGGTAAATGCTCTGATACATGCAATGTGGTATTTACTGTGTTCTATGTAGCGTGCGATTTTGGCTACCTCGTGTGGATTATGTAGCATGCGATTTTGGCTAACCCATGAGATAGCATGTGATTCTGGCTAAGCCCTAAGAGTTCTCACACACACAGGGGGAGTCGGTCTTAGTGACCACTCCATTGGTGCAATTTGTGCGATATGTATGATGGATATCATGAGGGACTATAGACATAGTGGGAGTTCAGTTTTGGTAACTGCTCCGATACGTGCGATGTGGTATTTACTGTGTGCTATGTAGCGTGCGATTTTGGCTACCTCATGTGTGCGATTGGTGCGATATGTACTTTGACTACGATGATGCGAGGGTGCGATTTATCCGAAAAGTGCGATATGTATGAAATGAACGAACTGAAGAAATGATGTTATCAATGAATGAAGCGAATGATAAAGTAACGTGCGATGATTAATGAATGAAAGAAGGTAACGAACGTAATGGAAGATAATAATTATATTATCTGTATGTATGTATGTTGTGTGATCGCGTACGAATGTATCGAATGGTTTATAAAGGAAGTAAAATATGTTTTATTTTAAAACTAGAACTCACTCAGCAACACTGACTTTGATGTGTTTCCAGTTGGCAAGTATGTTGCTGAGGATGGCACGGGGCGACGACTCAGCTCTTTTAGGATGGTGATGTGCTCAAAATTATACATAAAAATCCTATCAAAAACACATCAATTATTCCTTAATATCTTCCTTAAAATGATGAAAATGTACTTAAAAGTCTTAAATTGTGTTTTCAGGTGTTTACAAGGGCAAGATAGACAAAAGAAGCATATTTAGCAAGAAATTGAAGTAATCCGAGCTTTAGAGTCCACGCATGGGGCCGTGCCTCTTTAAGCACGCCCCCATGCTTTGCCAAAAACACACCCCCGTGCTAAATTAACACAACCCCGTGTTTTGACATCTGACAGGACAAAAAGTACTGTTCCCTAAAAGTAGACACGGGGCCATGCCCCATATCCAACATGGGGCCGTGCCCCACCTCCAACACGGGGTCGTGCCCCATTTAGCACGGGGTCGTGCCCGACATCACCTGCATGTACGAGCCGACCAACTTTCGTAAGCATTGTACTAGCACGGGGCCATGCCTTTTAGGCACGGGGCCGTGCTTAAACACTCTGGAAAGCCTATAAATAGAAGCACAAGTTCACCATTTTTGGTAAGCTTTGGTGGGAGAGTTACTCTACAGAAATCTCTCGGGAATCAAGACTTCAAGATCATTTGGAGACTCGAGAGGTGCATACAACACTTGGAAGAAGCTCGGAATCGTCTAAACGCCATCCATTGTGGATTATCGGTTTGATTGTTCCATTTCACCTATTATTACATATCTATCTTGTTTGTTATATGTTGTTATGTTCAAGCTCATTATGTGCTAAACTCTTTTTATCATCCTAATCGGATGAAACTTATGTAATTTGTGATGAACTAATGGTGTGATAAATATTATGTTAATGTTATGGTGGTCTTAGGAAAACTATTGATGGGTAGCATCTACATTTGAACGGGAAGTTATAAATTTATGTTTTGTGATTGTGATCGTCATACGAAGTTGAAAAACCATATGATTAACTTTCATTCGCGAAACCGGTCTTCATAATAAATCCATGGCTAATGAACTAGAAATGGTTATTAGAAATCATATCACTTTAACTTTCTGATCATTTGCGGGTTCCCTTTTATTAGTTTGGAAACTTCAGTAATTGTTACGGTTTTCTAAAATAATGGTATGTTAGGAAGGAACCTGATCAACTCTCTTTTTGACATTAAGTTATGTTTTCAGAAATCGTATGTCAAATAGGTCCAAAAGATTTACCTACATTACTAGGGCTTTGATCTGAGCAGTAAAACTCAGCCTGACAGGATCAAGTCACTATGGCAGCAGGATAGACGAGAAATCGCGCCACTCATCTTTATAAATATTAACATAATTACATTAATCCATATCTTTAAATCACACCACCATTCATCACGGTTACATAAGTGGAATCTAATTAGGATGATAACTTTTATTCCCTGGTTTTAAATCCAAACGCTTCAAATCTTAGTTTACTTCCTTTCTATTGTTGTTTATTTTTAAATCCTAAAAATCTTTCTAATACAAATTATCATTTTCTTTGACAAAAACCGAATCTGATAGTCAAACATCAAGTTTGTTGAGTAGGCTAGGTGTGTCCACGGATTGATACTCGGTTCTTACCAACACTATATTACCAAATGACAGGTACACTGCCTTTTGTGTGTGTGATTTAGTATAGTAATAACCATTAAAACTGAATGTGTGCAATAAATCTATATCAAAATATATGTACTATCCGCACCCATCAAGTTTTTGGCGCCGTTGCCGGGGATACACGGCAGTTTGAAAGACAAACAAAATTTTTTGCTATCTTGTATATAACTTGTTAATATATTTTTGTTTAAACTTCATTTTTATTTTTAGGTAGTTTCCCTAGTTAGTTTAGTTACTTTTGCCTGATTCATTTTAGCCTTAGTTAGTTTATGCTTCTTTAAGTTAGTGTATGTCCGACTCGTCTAGTTCTGAATTGTTCCGCCTCTTCCGGAACCCGAATGACCTTTCCATCAAAGATTGCGCAAAAGATCACAACAAACAACACCAGTCATTGAAGAAGACATTTTGGAAGATACACCATCCGAAGAAGACATGGCTAACCAAGACGAGGAAATGAAGATGACACACTATGCCACACCGTCAATAGATGGTTATGAGTCTAGTGTTGTCCAACCAGCAATAGCGGGCACAATTTTGAGATTAAGTCTAGTATTATCCAACTCGTAGAAAACTCTGTTCAGTTCCATGGGTTACAAGACAAAGATCCTAATGCTCACATATCACGATTCCTTCGTATCTGTGCTACCTTCAAAATCAATAACTGTTCAGACGATGGCATTCGACTAAGACTTTTTCCATTTTCACTTCGAGGCCGAGCCATCGATTGGCTTGATTCACTTCCACCTAGTTCCTTTTGAAATACTTTCCACCCGATCGCACTGCCAAACTAAGAAGCAGCATCACAAGTTTTCGCCAGGACGATGATGAATCATTACACGCAGCATGGGAGAGATATAAAGTCTCCTTCGAAGATGCCCATATCACGGACTTGATCTGTGGCTGCAGTGTCAAACTTTTACAATGCAATCAGCGAGCCCAAGCAAGCGATAGACCAAAGTGCGGGAGGAGATTTCGGGAGTGCCACGCCAACAGAAGCATACCAAGCCTTAGAAAGAGAAGCTAAGAAGAGCTTTCCGTACAATCCCTTAAGAACCAAACCTAGTTCTAAAGGTATTCATCAAGTAGACTCTAAAACCCTAATTGCAGCCCAATTAGAAGCTCTAACAAAAAAATTCGAAAATTGCAAAGGAGCTAAGGAAAACTCCAACACGATGCAACACATGTGGAAACTCACACAAGACCATGAATGCCCACAAGGCATTATGATTTGAAGATGTTGACTACTAGGAGGCCCAAACAACTCATACAACAACAACTCAAATTGGAGAAGCAATCAGAGATGCTGCTAAAACCAACAATCACCTGGATTCAACCGAAGGCCACCTTACCAACAACAGAAACCACCATACCAAGGTCCAAGCAGTAGTAACCAAGATCGTGGAGCATCATCAATGGAAGACTTATTGCAGCAGTTGTTGTTAACCACCAAGCCACAGATGAGTACATCCGGAAATTTGATCGAAGAAATGAGGAGAGGTTCCAAAGAAACGAAGCTGACATCAAAAGCAACAAAGCATCATTGCAAACCATAGAGCACCAAGTAGGTCAAATAGCATAATAGCTATCTGATAGACCTCAAGGAGCTTTGCCTAGCAACACTGTAACAAACCTTAATGCTCAAGTCAAAGCCATCACCACTAGGAGTGGCAAAACCACTCAAGGTGATGCACCCGCATTACACCCATCCTTGAAGAGGTAGATTTGAAACTCCCAGTAATGCGAGAGATAAGCAAAAGCAACTTGTTGTTATTAAAGAACCAGCCAAGAAATACATTCCACCACCACCTTATGTTCCACCACCTCCATATCCAGGACGTTTGAGACAACAAAGATTGGAGGCACAATATGGCAAATTCCTTGGGTTGTTCAAGCAACTCCACATCAATCTGCCCTTGGTGGAGGCCTTAGCACAATTCCAAACTACTACGCTAAGTTTCTAAAAGGTGTCTTGTCAAACAAAAAGAAACTGGAAGAGTTATCACACTATTTTGAATGAGGAATGCTCTGCAGTTCTTCAAAACAAACTACCTCAAAAGATGACTGATCCAGGAAGTTTCACCATACCTTGCCTAATAGGAAATCTCTGTATCAGTAACGCGTTAGCTGATTTAGGTGCAAGCATTAACCTTATGCCTTATGCGGTTTTCAAAAAATTAAACCTAGGTGAACCTAGACCTACCCGTATGAGCATCCACTTAGCTGGCCGTTCTGTCAAATATCTGAGGGGCGTCATTGAAAATCTTAGTTAAAATTGACAATTCATATTTCCCGTGATTTTGTGATCCTTGACATGGATGAAGACAAAAAGGTTCCACTTATCATAGGACGACTTTGCTTAGTGACTGCTCGAGCTCTCATTGATGTTTGTACAGGAAAACTCACGCTTAGAGTAGACGAGGAGGAAGAAACTTTCGATATAGGCCAATCCATGAAACACCCTCAACATCATGATGACTCACTCTATTACATTGATGCTTGCGATTCGATCATAAGTTGTCATTTGGAAAAAAACTCTTCAAAATGAAGCTTGCAACACTCAATTAATAGAAGTCCAAATCATCGAACCCATTTGTGAGAACCGAATCATTCAAGAACTTGAAGTTGATGAAACATCATTTCATCAAGAAGCATTGGAGATCATTGAGCAAGACCTAGAACCAAAAGCCAAACCTTCTTTAGAAGACCCTCCAGTTTTAGAGCTCAAAGAACTTCCATCTCATCTCGAATACGCTTTTCTTGAAAACATAACTCAACTTCCTGTCATAATCTCATCCGCCTTATCAATTGATGAGAAGAACAAGTTGCTAAATGTGCTTAAGGCACACAAACGAGCAATTGCATGGAAAATCATGGACATCAAAGGAATCAATCCATCCTTTTGCACTCATAAAATATTGATGGAGGAGAACTTCAAATCCGTCATTCAACCTCAAAGATGTTTAAACCCGAGCATGCAAGAGGTGGTGAAGAAAGAAGTAATCAAACTGCTAGATGCTGGTTTGATTTACCCTATTTTTGACTCACCTTGGGTCAGTCCCGTCCAAGTTGTTCCGAAGAAAGGAGGAATGACTGTTGTAACTAACGAGAAGAATGAGCTTATTCCCACTCGTACGGTTACCAGATGGAGAGTTTGCATAGACTATCGCAAACTCAATGACGCCACAAGGAAAGATCACTTCCCTCTTCCTTTCATTGACCAAATGCTTGAGCGATTATCTGGAAAAACATTCTATTGTTTCCTGGATGGTTTCTCAGGATATTTTCAAATCCCTATTGCTCCTGAAGATCAAGAGAGACAACATTCACCTATCATATGGCACATTTGCTTATTGGCAATGCCCTTTGGATTATCTAATGCTCCTACTACATTTCAAAGATGCATGGTAGCAATTTTTCATGACATGATTGAACACTCAATGGAAGTTTTTCATGGATGATTTCTCTATCTTTGGAAACTCATTTGAGCAATGTCTTGAAAATCTGGAAAAGATGTTGGTTAGATGTGAAGATTCTAACCTTGTTTTAAACTGGGAAAAGTGCCACTTCATGGTTACGGAAGGAATAGTGTTAGGACACAAAATCTCTCGAGCAGGGCTTGAAGTCGATCAAGCCAAAGTCAACACTATTTCTAAACTTCCACATCCCACAACCGTGAAAGATATCAGAAGTTTCCTAGGTCATGCAGGATTCTACCGTCATTTCATCAAAGATTTCTCATAAATCGCTCGACCAATGACTCAACTTCTCGAGAAAGACCCTCCATTCGTATTTTCTGATGAATGCATTAGTGCATTCAAATTGCTTAAACAGAGGTTGGTAACCGCTCCAATCATGGTTTCCCAGATTGGACGCTACCATTTGAACTCATGTGCGACGCAAGCAATTTCGCGATAGGAGCCGTATTAGGACAAAGGAAAGACAAGCAATTCCACCCAATTCATTATGCGAGCAAAACCCTAAGTGACGCACAAGAAAACTACACCACCACCGAAAAAGAACTTCTTGTGGTATTTTTCGCATTTGACAAATTCCGCTCGTATCTCATCCTTTCGAAAACAATTGTTTACACTGATCATGCGGCCCTTCGTTATTTGTTCAACAAACAAGATGCAAAGCCGAGATTGATTCATTGGATCCTTCTGATTCAAGAATTTGACATCGAAATTCGTGATAAGAAAGGAGCAGAAAATCTAGCGGCTGATCATCTCTCGCGTCTCGAGGATTCAAGTCCTTCACAAACTGAGGAAGCCATAATAAACGACAACTTTCCTCACGAATTCCTTATGCACATTTAATCCTCAATCGATGAACATCCTTGGTTTTCTGATTTTGCAAATTACTTAGCAAGCGGAATCCTTCTCAAAGGAATGACTTATCAGCAAAAGAAGAAGTTCTTTACTGATATCAAACATTACTATTGGGAAGACCCGTATCTATTCCGAATCGGTGCAGACCAACTCATTCGAAGATGCGTCTACGGAAGAGAAGCAGAACAAATTCTAAGGCACTGTCATGAAGGACCCACCGGAGGATACCATGGAGCAACCTTAACAGCTAAGAAAGTATTTGACTCTGGATTTTACTAGTCCACGATTTTCAAAGATGCTCACAACATGGTACGCACCTGTGATGCATGTCAAAGAGCAACCAATATCTCAACACGAGATGAGATGCCTCAAAAACCAGTTCAAGTATGCGAGATATTTGTATATGGGGTATTGATTTCATGGGGCCATTCCCGGTGTCATTTGGCAATCATTACATCTTGGTAGCAGTTGATTACATTTCAAAAGGGCTGAAGCTCAAGCCCTGCCTACTAATGATGCCAGAAACGTTGTCAAATTCTTAAAAAAAACTATTTTCTCGTTTTAGTGCCCCCAAAGCTCTAATTAGTGACCGAGGAACTCATTTCTGTAATAATCAGCTCAAACAAGCAATGGCGTGTTATGGAGTTCACCATCGCTTTACAACTGCTTACCATCCACAAGCAAAGGGCAATCTGAAGTCACTAACCGAGGCATCAAACGAATCCTTGAGAAAACTATAGGTCAAATCACAAGGACTAATCTATCAAGTTAGATGATGCATTATGGGCTTTTCGAAAAGCCTATAAGACTCCCATCGGCACAAAACTGTTTAAACTAGTTTATGGAAGTCGTGTCATCTACCTGTGGAACTAGAGCACAAGGCTTTTGGGGCACTCAAAGCAACAAACCTGGACCAAGACCTCACAAGAAAGAATCGATTCCTACAAATTCACGAATTGGATGAATTGAGAGAACAAGCGTACGAAAACGCTAGGGTTTACAAAGAAAAGACAAGGAAATTCCACGACGCTCGATTAAAGAACACAAAACGATTTCATGTAGGAGAACGTGTCTTATTGTATAACTCTCGTTTACGTTTGTTTCCCTGAAAACTGAAATCACGTTGGTCTGGACCTTATACGATCAAAAACGTGTTTCTGAATGGTGCCATTGAAATTTATAACCACAAAGGTTTAAGTTTCAAAGTAAATGGTCATCGTTTGAAACCGTATAACAATGGACCAACCAAAATTCCCTTGAAGGAATTACACCTCCGCCCCGACGAAAACTAAGTGTGGGGAAGGGTCGTGTCGAAGACCTGAAACTTAAATGCGGCACCTGTACATCAAATTTTCTTACTTTTTACCAATTTTTAGGATCCCACAAGCACAAGCACGGGGCCGTGCCTCATCAAGCACGCCCCCATGTCTCTGAAAAAGTTTTGTACACGATCTCCGCTAACGACTCTGGAACGTTGCATGTCGAATTTAAGACGAATTCTGACAAGCACGGGGCCGTGCCTAGCCAAGCACGCCCCCGTGTCCACTTTCCACGACCTATATATAAATACCACACTTGTTCCATTCTTCATCACACTCACTTCTTTTTGTAAACATCTGAAAAATGAAAGAATCAAGTCACAGAAGTTCCAACTGGAATCCTGCGAAGAAACCACGTTCTGAAACACGACAACCAACTACTCAAGAATATTTCTTCAAGCTGCTTGAACTAATCAAACAAGTGACTGAAATGACCTCGCTGCATCCCAACGCTTAGCTGAACTTATCCAAAAAGTTCAACAGATGAGCGAGGAACTCATTTCTATAACCGACCTTGCGGAATTGAGCAACCGCACTTCTCACTATCCCATCCCGACCCTTCCACACGAAATGTGTAGAGGTTCTTTTAAAAGCATTTCGTGATGTGCTAAGTGCGCTGTTGCGCGTTAAAGAGTCTGTTTTTGCTGTTTCAGATTCTCGGCTTTTAACGTATCATGTAACCGTAGGACCTTAGGAAATGTAATTTCATTTTGGCTTGTGTTATTTAACTCTATGAATATTTTCGTATCTTTTCTGATGATTTGAAAGTGGTAAAACTTAACCGGGAAAATTACATAACGCGCGAAACTGAAAAACGGAACAACAAAAGACTGAAACCACCCAACAATACAAGAACACGACCCCGTGCTCAAGTAGGCACGCCCCCGTGTTCGACAAAAAATGACACAAGCTGACATTTTCAGCCTTTTGTCTTGTTCCTCTTCAATTTTGCATGATAAATACCGACCTCAATTGCCTGCAAAGTCGTATCCACTCTCATTTTCATCTTGTTTTCCATTTTCTTTCATCTTTTCAAGAGTTCTTTCAAGAGTGTTTGATCAAAAGGTTAGTGTACTAATTCCTTTAAATATGAAAGTCATTTACATGTACTTAGGTGATTAGGTCTCTAAACAACCGAAATCCTAGTTATGTGTAAGGACTTGTTCTTAAACGTTTCATGGAATGATGAATACTTTCAACCTACTTGTTCATGTTTATTCTTTTAAGTAGATTAGTGTTAATTAGTATGTTTCGTTAGTTATTAATTTGTTTAGTTAACTAATTAGTTTGTTTTCTTTTATCATTAACAAGACTATCTTCATAATTCGTGGTGAAATATTTGTTAATCATGTTCAAGAGTTCCCAAGTGGTATTAAACATAAAATATATTTTTGGGTATCTTGAATTATTAACAAATGACTAAAATGTTAAACGTACAATCTTTGATTTTTAAAGCAAGAAAATGTTAAACCCATGCTTAATCAACGATTTACAAACATAACCACGCGTGCTCGAGTCAAGATTCCATGCCTTACCATGTTTACCGCACCACCACGTTTCACAAAATGCACCCCCATGTTCAAAAATTTTCCTTGGATGATAAACTTTTAACTATTTTTGAACATGAGTTGAATCATTATGATGTTATGTCTTGAAAAACACATATTTTCACTAACATCATGAAACTGCTCAAGAAATTGGTTTTGTATAAATTAATATATTTTTGAAATTTCAGGATCATGAATCATCCTACTTAGGTTTTGAAGCGAGTCGCGAGAGATGGTGTCATGAGAGACTTCAAAGGCTGCTACAAAGGGTCAAAAGACCCCATTTACAAGCAGATGAAGAAACACTAGCGGCAGTCGGACAGTTAGAAAGATACAATACATTATTGAGTGTCCAATGAAAGCGTTTATTTCACAAAATAGCCTTCCGTTTCTGAACTAACTCTGAATTTTTAGCATCTTTCAATTTAGCATGAAAGACTCTGATCCTTGGATAATAATACAGTTTCATTCAGACTTGCTGGGCATTGGCACAAAACATCCATTGCCGTGTTCGGTGTCTATCTCGGGATCTACACGGAACAGAAATGGAGGAGGAAGCTGTATCTGGAATGCCGGCATACCATACCTTCCCGGATGAGGAAAGTAAAGACGCGGAAAGTGGTGCAATGAGGAAAGCATTTTGGGAGCGATTGGAACCGGAGGGTTCAAGTCGAGTAAAACTAAACGCAATCAGATACGAGACCCGCTGCTGCGATACATTCATCAGTTGCTTAGTCATTCCGTAACAGCTTGTGGTCAAAGCGAGGGAGTTGTTAACTTGAGGGACTTGTTCATTTTATATTGTATGGTTAATCAGTTTCCATGTATTATTGGGTATTTGTTTTGTAATCTTTTTGCCAGGAATGCGATTGCAGGTGCTCCAACACCTATGTTTGGAGGAAGCTGGATTTTAACTTATACGAGAGCTATGGTTATCACACTGAGGGAACTGAAGGAGTGATGCCGGGACTGTTAGACTTGATCATTTGCACAAGTATGTACATGGTGACAAGCCTACCAAATGGGCAGCCAAGATTCATGGATAAGAAGGGACGAATCTAGGATCCGACGGACCACGAAGAAATAATTATGGATCACGACATGCCAATACAACGGAAGGAGCCGGAGCTGGATCTTCAAGTTCACGTACAAGGGAATTCCCGACCATGTTAAACCTTTACGAGTCAATACAAACAACCAGCGACCATGCAAGCCGATCATTTGAATATGCCCAACAATCCTTCAACCGAGTCGAAAGTTTGCACTCCCTGGTCGATGACCTCAGTAACGATGTCACGTACATCAGGAACCGAATGTACCATGAATGGGGGGATATTACCCCACAAAGCCCTTGAAAACCATATCATTTTCAGGGACCCGGCACAGTTGTTTTGTGCCAATCTATCTTTTAATTTATGTCGTTAGTTTTTATTTTGTGTGTTTAGGACTTTAACGCTTTTAATAAATCGGTGACATTTCAGGTGATACCGAGGATTCTAACAATGCGAGGCCAACCAAGCACAACTGAAAATTTCATCATTTTTAGGGGAGTTATTTCATACCCTTTCTCCATCTTGATTATGTTAATCACATTGAGGACAATGTGAATTTTAAGTGTGGGAATGGGAGTAATGTATTTGACTTTGCTAAAAAGGTCCAGATTTAAAACTTTTAAGAAAAGATCACTTACCAACTAATTTTTGCGACAAGAAGCCAAAAATAAAATTTTTGAGAAACCAAATTATAAATATACATTTTCGGGAAATAAAGAAGTAAACTCATGACGTCCAAGTAAAATTGAAAATGTTTTTTGTGATATCCTTAAAAGCAATAATCTAATCTAGTAAAATATTTAATCATGTAAATTGAAGCACTTGTACCCATTTTCATCCATATTGAATTTATTTTTTAGCCTTAACAACTTTTACAAATTACAATTCTACTTTCATTCTGGATTTAATTGAGGTGCCATATGATACGTGTGATTAGAACTTGCTTTGGGTATGCATTTCAAGACCTTAATTATTATTTGTTACATAAAAATGAGTTAGGCACTAGGAAACCTTAACCATTCGAGCCCCAACCATTATCTTTAATTTTCCTTACCCGAATGTCAACCATAGTGAGCCCCGTTGAGCTTAAACGTTCTTATCTTTCAATCACTCGAGCCACCAGTCACTTAACAAAAAGCCTTCTACAAAACCCATTTTCGTTAAAGACACGTTTTGGCTTATAAAAAAATTTTGGTCTTTTACCGGAAGACCTTAAAGAACTGGAATGCACTCTTTTGATTTCAATTTGCTTTGTTGCCTTCATCACGCAAAACCGGGACTACCCCTGGAAATCCGCGAACAAATTTTCAATCTCACGTTTGATGCAAAAAAGAAATGGCGAAAAAAGGAACAAGCTCCGCCATTTTGTGGAGTTTCAAAAAGTGCTATAAAGAGATGGGCAAAAGATATGAAAGATGCCCGAATTGTGGAAATTGGTCTCATAATGGAAAATGCAAAAAGAATCAACTAAATCTCAATACGAATACACAAAACTAATCCTATAGGGTGCTATTAGGCTTCAAGCCGAACGATCCTTGAGAAAGGAAAGTTTTGTGTATCTTCGGGTAAAAGATGAAGTACGATTCTTGAAGACGGTCTTGACAATCTGACCTTAAACGAGTCCTCAAGCTTGCATATCCCTTCTAGCTTGAAGTATTGTATAGGGACCTTTATTGCTTTCCTTGTAGTTTATGTTAGAAAAATAAGCCAAGACCGTCGTCTTTAGCAATTAACCACATTTTCCAAATATTCCATACCCGAGCCCGAGCCAAATTACAGCCCATCAAAGACCTAATGATTTATGCAAGTAAATATCTAAGTAGGTAGAGATTTGATCCCTTAACAAGCATATGATTTCACACGTATTCATCCTAGGCAATTGAGTGTATTAGTCATATTTAATCTTGATTATGACTCCATATATGAGCCGAGTGTGAGTGCACCTTGTGAGAAGTGTGGATTTTTGCATGATTATAATCTTTACTAACCTATTGCTTGCTAGGATATCATTTTGCATATGCTTAGAATATTTATATTTGGATGAAAATAATGTTTACTTGCGTATTTCTCGAAAGACATGTTTATAATTTGTTTTATTTGTTTTTGGTGGATTTGTCATTTTAAGTGATTTTTGCTTGAGGACAAGCAAAGTTCAAGTGTGGGGATGTTTGATGTGCTCCGAATTATACATAAAAATCCTATCAAAAGCACATCAATTATTCCTTAATATCTTCCTTAAAATGATGAAAAAATACTTAAAAATCTTAAATTGTGTTTTCAGGTGTTTACAAGGGCAAGATGGACAAAAGAAGCATATTTAGCAAGAAATTGAAGTAATCCGAGCTTTGAAGTCCAAGCATGGGGTCGTGCCTCTTTAAGAACGCCCCCATGCTTTGCCAGAAACACACCCCCGTGCTAAATTAACACACCCCCATGTTGGACATCTGACAGGACAAAAAGTACTGTTCCCTAAAAGTAGGCACGGGGTCGTGCACTACCTCCAACACGGGGCCGTACCCCATTTAGCACGGGGTCGTGCCCGATATCACCTGCATGTACGAGCCGACCAACTTTCGTAAGCATTGTACTAGCACAGGGCCGTGCTTAAACACTGCGGAAAGCCTATAAATAGAAGCCTAAGTTCACCATTTTTGGTAAGCTTTGGTGGGAGAGTTACTCTGCAGAACTCTCTCGGGAATCAAGATTCAAGATCATTTGGAGGCTCGGGAGGTGCATACAACACTTGGAAGAAGCTCGGAATCGTCAAAACACCATCCATTATGGATTATCAGTTTGATTGTTCCATTTCACCGATGAATACATATCTATCTTCTTTGTTATATGTTGTTATGTTCAAGCTCATTATGACCTAAACTCTTTTTATCATCCGAATCGGATGAAACTTATGTAATTTGTGATGAACTAATGGTGTGATAAATATTATGTTAATGTTATGGTGGTCTTGGGAAAACTATTGATGGGTAGTATCTACATTTAAACGGGAAGTTATAAACTTATGGTTTGTGATTGTGATCGTCATACGAAGTTGAAAAACCGTATGATTAACTTTCATTCGCGAAACCGGTCTTCATAATAAATCCATGGCTAATGAACTAGAAATGGTTATTAGAAATCATATCACTTTAACTTTCTGATCATTTGCGGGTTCCCGTTTATTAGTTCGGAAACTTCAATAATTGTTACGGTTTTCTAAAATTAATGGTATGTTAGGAAGGAACCTGATCAACTCTCTTTTTGACATTAAGTTATGTTTTCAGAAATCGTATGTCAAATAGGTCACAAAAGATTTACCTACATTACTAGGGCTTTGATCTGAGCAATAAAATTCATCCTGACAGGATCAAGTCACTACGACAGCAGGATAGACAAGAAATCACGCCACCTCATATTATAAACATTAACATAATTACATTAATCCATATCTTTAAATCTCACCACCAATTCATCACGGTTACATAAGTGGAATCCAATAGGATGATAACTTTTATTCCCTGGTTTTAAATCCAAACGCTTCAAATCTTAGTTTACTTCCTTTCTATTATTGTTTATTTTTAAATCCTAAAAATCTTTCTAATACAATTTATCATTTTCTTTGACAAAAACCAAATCTGATAGTCAAACATCAAGTTTGTTGAGTAGGCTAGGTGTGTCCACGGATTGATACTTGGTTCTTACTACACTATATTACCACACTACAGGTACACTGGCTTTTGTGTGTGTAATTTAGTATTAGTAATAACCAATTAAAACTGAATTTGTGCAATAAGTCTATATCAAAATATATATACTATCTGCACCCATCAGATGGCATCCATTGTTATAATGATTTTGTAATGGAATGTAAAAATGTATTTTTGTAATTCGATAACGTCGTATTGTTTTGCAAAAGCTATTATGTTTAAATGAAATGTACGTTTAAATGTTTCTGCTGCAACGTTTTTGTAAGATGATGAAAATATATATTTTATGTACGACGATCGACCAGTTGTAAGCGTCCTGAGAATGGGGCCTTACAAGTTGGTATCAGAGCCAAAATTTAAGTGAAACGGGTAATTTTCAAAATAAACCTAAACTTAAACTGAGAATGGGACGGAAAAGGAAGGGACGCCAGTCTGAGTAGCTGCGTGCCATCAGGTATTTTCGTAATGATAACCGGTATTATGTGCGCATGTTATATGGTTATATGTTGCTTGTGGATTTAGATACTGATGTAGTCAGGATAGTAATGCTTGGGGTATGAAGAGTAAAGTAAGTGGCTAATCATAACTGGCCACTATAATTAGGTACTTACTATACTTGACATAAACTAAGTTGTTCCCTTGAATGATCGTGTTGGTGTTTGAATCTTTCAGTGTGTGTTAGAAGATGGCTGGTGGTAGATCTTCGAAAGCCTCTCGTGGTGGAGGTGGTGGTGGACGTGGCGTTGAACCACGGGTCACAAGAGGAAGACCTAGAGTGGAGAAAGTGGTTCATGAAGAGCCTGAGACCCTCATCCGGAGGGCAATGATGAGAGTGCTAATCTGAGACCCTCGATGAAAGAGGCGGTTGCGGAGGAAGTGCATCAGATCATGCAGACGATCCTACCGTTTGTAGTGACCGAAGTGATAAAGGCTGTTAGAGATAGGGAGATACAGGAAAGGGGTAGACCCACGGGCGAAAGGAGACGGCCCGAGACTGATACGGTTTTCTCCGATGACGAAGAGGAAGAAGAAGAGGAAGAGCCTGCGCCGGAGCTGGCATGAGGCTGTAACTATGGGGCGTTTCAACAATGCAAGCCCCCTAATTTTAATGGTAATGGCACTACTGCTGCTACTCACCGATGGGTGAGGGAAACGGAAGCCGTTCTAAACATCAGTGAGTGCCGGGAAGATCAGAAGGTAAATTTTGCTGCCTACTCTTTCATGGACTCAGCTTTGTGCTGGTGGGACAACATAGTCCAAGTTGAGGGTAGCCGGGCTAACGGAAAGATGAGATGGTCAGAGTTGAAAAGGCTGGTGATTGAGGAGTTCTGTCCACATCGTGAGCTGGATAAAGTTGAAAGAGAGTTCCTGCTGCTAGAGGCGGGAACAATGACGCATCAGCAGTACACCACCAAATTCAACAAATGGCACGGCTGGTGCCAGATCAGGTGACACCTCTTTCGCGAAAGATCAAGAGGTATATTCAGGGCTTGACAGCGGATATCCGTAGGCACATGATCGCTGCCCGACCGAGCACATTTAGGTCGGCAATTGATTTGGCGGGGAGGTTGTATGATGAAAGAACTGTGGTGGTGGTGGTGGCTGAAGATGGTGAGAAAGGTGATGGAGACCGAACTGGAGGGGAAAGAGAACTGGACGGGGTGGTGTCCTGATGAATCATAAGCACGCACGAGGGGATGACCGCCGTATGGTCACACCTGCTGCGGGGACGAACAGATGTGGTAAATGCAGGATGGAGCATTTGGGAGAATGCAAAAGGGGACCAAACACTTGCTTCAAGTGTGGGAAGCCTGGTCATGTGGCTAGAGAATGTGGGACTATGAGATGTTACAATTGTGGAGAAATTGGCCACATAAGCAAGGATTGCAAGAAACTGAGGGCGGAAGGTTCGGGAGTGAAGAGGACCAGAGGAGAAGGACAAAGGGTGAATGCAACGCCTACATGATGATGTAGGAGGAGGCTAGGGCGAACCCCGATGTTGTGTCAGGTACGTTTCTAGTAAATCAACCTTTAGCCTTTGTGTTATTCAATGCTGGCGCTAGTAAAAGTTTTATTCCTGCTGCTTTCTGTGCTAATTGCCTGTTAGTAGTAAGAATATGGATACGCCCTTCGATGTGGCCCTACGAGTGGATTGTTTAGCAGACTACGAAGCGAATTTTATGTGCCACAAAGAGAGGATATGGTTGAAAGCGCCTGATGGGATCACAATGGCGGTTTAAGGTGATTTCGATGGCGGTGGCAGGAAAGTGCATGAGGCGTGGACGTATTGTCTACTTGGCCGATGTAAGGTATGTGGATACACTGATATCCTAACTGTCAGATGTACCGAGACCCGAGTAAAGATTATTGGTGGTCGGGCATGAAGCCTGATATGATGGAGTATGGGAGTAAATGCCTTACTTGTTTACAAGTGAAGACCGAGCATCAAAGGCCGTATGGGAAGTATTGAGGTGATCAAGGCTACGACTGAGAATCTCGAAAGGATTAAAGTCTTGATGAAGGCAGCCAAAGATTGACAGGAAGTCGTGTGTGGATAAACAATGTAGACTGATTAAATTCTAGGTGGGAGGCTGGAAAAAGAGATGAGATAGTATTGACCGCAATTGTTTAAGGAATAACAGGTTTCAGGGACGAAACCTATATAAGTGGGGTGAACTTTTAACACCCGGAAATTTTCTTTGAAGCCGAAGAAAGAAGAAAAGAAATAAAGCTCAAAGTCGAGGAACCAAACTTGACAAAACGGGAAGAAACTTGGATGAGTAGGGGTATAAAAGGGGAGGGCAGCCCACACCCTCCCCATTCTTGCCAAAACTCAGCCAAGGGAGAAGAGAAGAAGAAAAGAGGAGAAAAGCTTGGTTCGAGTGGATTCGAGCGTGAAAGTCGAAGTGTAGCTGGTCAAATCGAAGCTCTACTCGACGAGGTTGTCAAGTGAGTTCTAGGACCCCTCTTTTACACGTTTTTGAATGATTTTAGGGCAGGAACACATCTGAAAACCATTTTTTCAGGTATTTGGGTGTAAACCCATTTATGTATGTATTTGTATGTGTATGATTCATTTGGGGCTTGATTTCGGGCTTGGTTGTGCTTGAATGATGTCGTGGTATGCTTCCCTAAGGTTTAGAATGGTTAATTTAAGCTTAAAAGTGGTTTGGAAGACTTTGGAGGTCGAACATGGCGGCTGCAGTTCGGGATGAACTGCATTCTGCATCAGCTAGGGCTAGGCGACCGAATGGAGGTCCATGCGTCCGAATGAGGTGCGACTGGGGTCCATACGCACAAAAATGTGTACGACTGAGATTCATTTGCATGAAAGTAATGCGGCTGAAGGAAATGTGGATGAAGGTCACGCGACTGAAGGAAATGCGGATGAAGGTAATGCGACTGAAGGTCATGCCACGGGATTCCATACACCTGTGAGTCGTGCGATTGAGGTTCATTCGCACGAAAGGAGGGCGACTGAGGGCTGTCCGCATGAGGGTCATGCGACTGGGGTCCATATGCCCGGATGTCATGCGACTAAGGTTCATTAGAATAGGAAGTATGCGATGTGAGGCTATGCGACTGGAGGTCCATTCGCCTGAGTGTTTTCATACGTATAGAAGACCATGCAACCAAATTGGGTCCATATGCCTGAATGACCATAGTATTGTCTGACTTTCAGGAAAGTGCGGTTGTAGGCTCGAACCATTGGGGTTGTTGATGATGTGATGGGTATGGATGATTTAAGATGAAGTATGATGATGAGCTGATGATGATGATGATGATGATGATGTGATGTATGATGATGTGTGATGTCGTATGGTTATATGTTGTGATGCGTGTGATTCGTGTGATGTTTTTTGTCGTGTGATTGTGACGTTGTATGATTATGCATGATGTATGTTATGGGTGTGTGATGTTGCCTTGTGTGATTGTTGTTGTATATTGTTATGTTCCTTTTTATTATGTATGATTGTCTTCCCGTGGTTTTGCGTTGAACGTTAATGAATGTAATGAAAGTATTATGTAACGTAAAGTGGAAGATAATGAAAATAGGAACGTAATGAATGAACGTAAGCATGAACGATTGAATGAGAGCAAGGATGGCTTGCAAGAGTAAGGAAGGAGGTTCACATCTCATTGAGGGTTGTTAGCTCAACTGTGTGTATTTATAGCGTGCAATCTTGGCTAACTTATAAGGGGACATAGACACAGTAGGGAGTTCAGTTTTGGTAACTGCTCCGATACGTGCGATGTGGTATTTACTGTGTGCTATGTAGCGTGTGATTTTGGATACTCGTGTGGATTATGTAGCGTGTGATTTTGGCTAACCCATGAGATAGCGTGCGATTCTGGCTAAACCCTAAGAGTTCTCTCACACACAAGGGGAGTCGGTCTTAGTGACCACTCCATTGGTGCGATTTGTGCGATATGTATGATGGATATTATGAGGGACTATAGACATAGTGGGAGTTCAGTTTTGGTAACTGCTCCGATACGTGCGATGTGGTATTTATTGTGTGCTATGTAGCGTGCAATCTTGGCTACCTCATGTGTGCGATTAGTGCGATATGTACTTTGGGTACGATGATGCGAAGGTGCAATTTATGCAAAAAGTGCGATATGTATGAAATGAACGAACGGAAGAAATGATGTTATGAAAGAATGAAGTGAATGATAAAGTAACATGCGATAATTAATGAATGAAAGAAGGTAACGAATGTAATGGAAGATAATAATTATATTGTCTGTATGTATGTATGTTGTGTGATCGCGTACGAATGTATCGAATGGTTTTATAAAGGAAGTAAAATATGTTTTATTTTAAAACTAGAACTCACTCAGCAACGCTGACTTTGATATGTTTCCAGTTGGCAGGTATGTTGCTGAGGATGGCACGGGAAGACTACTCAGCCCTTTTAGGATGGCATCCATTGTTATAATACTTTTGTAATGGAATGTAAAAATGTATTTTTGTAATTTGATAACGTCGTATTGTTTTGCAAAAGCTATTATGTTTAGATGAAATGTATGTTTAAATGTTTCCGCTGCAACGTTTTTAAGTAAGATGATGAAAATATATGTTTTATGTGCGATGATCGACCAGCTGTAAGCATCCCGGGAATGGGGCCTTACAATGATGTATGATGTTGTATGTTTATGCATGTCGATGATGTATGATATATGTTATGTATGTATGATGCCCTGTATGATGATGTTGACTATTTTTGTTGATGTTCCTTATTATGTATGTTTATTTTCCCATGGCTTTACGTTGAATGTTAATGAATTAAATGAAAAGTATTATGTAACGTAAAGTGGAAGATAATGAAAATAGAAACGAAATGATGAATGCATACATTAATGAATGAACGAACGAATGAAACTCTTGCAAAAAAATGTATGGAGGTTCACACTCAATTAGGAGTGATAGCTCAACCGTGTGCAGGTTAGCTACCCCATGAGGATGCACACTAGGGCTTGATCCGTGTGATCAAGCACATGTATGGCGGTTCACACCTAATGAGGGATTGTCAGCTCAACTGTGTGCGGGTTAAATACCCCATGAGGATGCACATAGGGGTTCAATTTCTGTGATTGACCAAATGTATAGGGTCCTTGTCGCTTAACCTTAGATGAATTGCTTGGTGCTCTAGAGGGGGGTTAAGAACATGACAGGACCTAGATGAAAATGAAAGATAATAAATGTACGAAATGAACGATGATAAAGATAATAATTATTATCTATGTGTACATATGATGTGTGATCATGTTCTAAGACTGTTATGATTTGAAGGAAAGAAATGGACGGTTTTAAACGAAAGATAAAGTATGTTTTATTATAAAACTAGAACTCACTCAGCAGCGCTGACTTTTATGTGTTTCCAGTTGGCAGGTAATGTTGCTGAGGATGGCACGGAGTGGCTACTCAGCTCTTTTGGATGGCATCCATTTTTATAATGCTTTTGTGATGTAATGCAACATTATTTTGTAACTTGACAACGATGTATTGTTTTGCAAAAGCTTTTATAATGAAATGAGATGTCTATTTGGATGATTCTATTGTAATGTTTTTATGAATGTTAAATAAAATTATATGTTTATGAGCAATGATTGGTCAGCGATAAGCGTCTCGGGAACGGGGCCTTACATTTGGTTAAGTTATATGTTTTAAGTAGATTCCATAATCAAAAATCCTGCAAAACACTTATCTAGCTTCAAAACAATATTGAGATTTCAAGTCACCCCAATTTGACTAAAACCTTTCACTTCTTATCAGCTTTCTCATATTTAATTAATATCTTTGATAATATCTATTTGATCATAACTAGCATGAGACAATGTTTCTAAACACAGAATATTAACAAGTTGTAGGACTTATAAACAACCAACTGGACTTATGTTTTACCCTTTCAAGATGTTTAGGACTTACATGCCAAGACAGATTTACATGCCCAATCTTTTGATTTTTCCTCCTGTGTCATAACATATTCTCAAAAAGAAAATTATTATCATATAGTATGTATGTCTATGACATATCTTTTATTAATGTGCACATTTGCATATTTTATTCCTATATGGTCATTTGATATCTTTTTGCTCTTTTTGCATGTTATATTCTTTTGTCTTTTGATTTTTATTTATCTGAGTTTGCCTTTTTGATATTTCTCATAAATATTTATGTAGCTGATATGAGTTGAGTTAGAATGTAAGTTGCTTGAGTATGACTCAACTACAACTCTCATATGTTTTAGCATGGAATCGGTGTATTCACAAAATCTTGATGAGTTACCCATTTTAGTAATAGATGATTATACTTTCAGTGCAGCACAGTACATAGTGTTTTTTTTTTATTTTTGATCGTCAAGCCTATCAACATATCAAACATAATACAAGTTTATTTTTTGTATACCTTTAGTTGTAATGAATTGAAATAAAAAATGTACTATCATTTCCTCTACAGTTCTGAAAATTTAACTTTTCTCAAATTTTTTGTATACATAAAAATCTTTTTTGATTTTTCTTCAAGTTTTTTTACTCCCCTTAGAAATAAAATCTTTTTTGAAACTTTCAAATTTCTCCCCCTAAAATGTGATAATTAGATAGAAAATAACAATTTCAAAACTAAGAAAAATATTTTTGAAAAGAGTGTAAAAATAAAAGTTAACCAAAGTTAATCATTCCTAGAGATTGGACTAAAAAATCAAATCTGGAATGATCAAACGCCTTAGTAAACAAATCGGCAATGTTGTCATCTGAAGAAACAAATTCCAAATGAATAATTTTGCGTTCAAAACAATCTCGGATAAAGTGCATGCAGATGTCAATGTGTTTTTGTCTTTGAATGTTGAATCGGATTTTTCACAATATTAAGAACTGTAGTATTATCATGTAATATGCGAGTGTCATTAAAGTTAAGGCCATAATCAAGAAGTTGTTGTTGAACCCAAATAATTCGAGAACAACAACTTGAAACAGCCACATATTCAGCTTCTGTAGTAGAAGTAGACACCGTCTGTTGTTTTTTGCACTGCCATGTAATCAAACGATTTCCTATAAATAGACACCCATCAGTTATTGACATCCTATCCAAGTTACAGCCTGTATAATCATTATTTGTATAAGCATATAAATTGAAATTAGAGTTTTTAGGATACCAAGACCAAGTGTCGGTTGACCTTCGAGATACTTAAAAATCTGCTTGACAACTTTCATGTGAGATTCCTCTGGATTACTTTGATAACATGCATACTGACAAACAGGGAACATGATATCTGGTTTGCTAGCAGTAAGATACATCAAGGGTCCAATCATTGATTGATACATATGTTGGAGCAATCTTGGAATCTTGTAACTTGTATTTGTCAAGAATACTGTGAATATACTTTTCTTGATGAATTAGTACTCCTTTATCATCTTGTTTAACTTGGATACCCAAGAAAAATGATATTTCTTCAAGAGAACTCATCTCAAATTTCTTCTTCATCACTGCCTCAAATTCTTTGCATAACTCATCATTTGTAGATGCACATATAACATTATCCATATAAACTTGAACAAGAGTAAGATCATCACTAGTCTTTTGTAAAAACAAAGTTTGATCAATAGCACCTCTCGAATAACTATTTGCAAAAAAATGTTCAGTCAAAGTGGCATACCAAGCATGAGGTGCTTGATGTAAGACATAAAGTGTTTTGTCTAACTTGAATATATATTCATGATGATCTGGATCTTCGAAACCTGTTGGTTGACAAACATATGTCTCTTCTTTCATTTCTGTTGGACCAAAAGAACCAATGAGCCAGATCAGAAAAACCTTTAAGTCCCACAGACGTCACAACAACTACTGAAGACCACAACAGCTGAAGACAACAGCTGATTACAAAGTCTGAAGACAAGTGCTGAAGACAATTTCTGAAGACAAGTGCTGAAGACAAGTGCTGAAGACAAAGTCTGAAGTCAAGTGCTGAAGACAAAGTCTGAAGACAAGTGCTGAAGACAAAGTCTGAAGACACAAGTGCTGAAGACAAAGTCTGAAGACACAAGTGCTGAAGACCAAAGTATCAGACGTTGTCACAACAGCTGAAGAGGTCTTCTTCAGTAGTTGTGACGGTTTACCTTTCAGTAGTTTTATGTTTTATCTGTTTAGTAGTTTGACACAACAGCTGAAGAATACTTCTTCAGTTGTTGTGCTCATCAGTAGTTTTATGTTTTTCAGTAGTTTTGTAAAACGACTGAAGAGCTTGTTCTTCACTCGTTGTAGTTTCAGTAGTTTCTTATCAGTAGTTCCATATTTTGTACTTAACACTCTGATATGTTCTCAGTAGTTGTGAACATATCAGTAGTTTGTTAAGAGTTAGTTATTTTGGTAATAGATCTGCCACTTGTCACTTTCCCGTGATAACAGCAGCGATTGCACTCTATATAAGGAGTATCAACCTATTGTAATAAAGAATTATTTTGATCAGAAATATTCGATATCATAGAAACATTCCTTGTTACAGAAATATATTCTCTCATTATAACCGTATTTGTTCTTAATGCATACGAGTATCAAATTCTTGCTACAATTTGTCTAATTCTTGTTCTTATTCCGCTGCGTTACGCTCTAATACATCAAACTTGTGATCACTGATCCTGACAAATGGTATCAGAGCAGGTTAATCATTGATCGATCTAATAATTGATCATTGAAACTGCTATTCAAGATCCAAGTTTGATTGAATTAGCAATTTTTTTTGCAAGAAACGGTTATAGAGATTGAATTTTCTGTGTTTCTCGTCATTCATCCTAAGATTTTCTCTTGGTTTTCATTGAGTCTGTTGTGGTCTGTGTAAAAACTTTTAAAAGCTTGAATTAAATTGTATTTGGACTGAAAATGACTACTCCTTCAAATGATCCTCACAATACTGGTTCCTCAACCAAGCCTCCAATGCTGGTTAGGAATGAGTATAACATATGGCAACGATGAATGCTCCATCACCTATCTGTTAACAGCGCAGGTTGTTGGACATCAGTGGTACATGGTCCACACAAGCCTATGGTGAATAACCCGGAAACCAATCAAATGGTTTCGAAGAGGAAGGAGCAATACTCAGATGAGGATAAGAAATTGTTTGAGATTGATGCAAAAGCCCATGGAATTCTGGCCATGGCACTGCCTAATGAAATCTATTCTGGGCTAATGCATCATGAAACTGCCCATGACCTTTGGAATGCCTTGAAAGAACAATTTGGAGGAACAGATGAGGTCTTGGCAAATAATAGAGAAATCCTTGCCCAACAATACGAGACATTCTCTCATAGAAAGGGTGAGACACTGACTCAACAGTTTGAGCGGTTCTCTTGTTTGATCTCTGAATTAAAAATGGTCAAACTTGAATAAACCAATATCCAGATGAATAACCGATTTCTCAGATCACTGCCTGAGAGATGGGACACATATACTATTGTCCTACGCTCTAGTGCAAATTTGGACAAACTATCTCTCACCCAACTCCATGGGAAATTGCTCACATTTGAGAGAGAGATAGAACAAAAACGAAAACTATCTTCATCTGGAAAGCTCACTGAAGACTTTGTACCAGGTAACACTGCCTTGGTTGGTCATGAGTGAGAATATGCTTCATCTGAATGCCAGTATGATGAGCATATTGATTTCTCCTCAAACACTTCTGATTCTGCGTTTGTGAGTGTTGATAGTCAGTTTACTGGGTGTAATAATGACAATCTATGCTTCATCATGGATGATCTCAAGGGGATTGCTGATGATGACTTAGAAGAGATGGATATTTTGAGCCAAATGGCCTTGATAAATATCAGATCTCAGAAGTTCTACAAAAGAACTAGAAGAAAGTTCCCAGGACTCTCTGGCAAAACCAAAGTTGGTTTTGACAAGAGTAAGTTGAAGTGTCACAAATGCCACAGGCTTGGACACTTTGCTAGAGAATACAGATCATCTGGATCTAATTCCTCTGCACCTTTTGTGACTTTTCCTGGCAACAGTCAACAACACAGAGGGCAACTTCCTGTCAATTCTAGTCATCATTCTCAACCACAATCTCTTGCATATTTTATTCCTCAGGGTTAAATGCCATATCCTTACCCTTGTTATTACATGCCACAGTCAAATCAAGTTCAAGTTCCTATAGTACCACAACCTCATGCACTACCAGAACCTCAACCATCTCAATCTCATCAACCTCCTCAACCTTAACAACACAGCTTCTTCACCCCTGGAGTTGTTGACTGGAGCAATTTACCGGATGACATGTCTGGTCATGAACAACTGTTCACAGGTGCTGGTCAACATAGTGGTGACAGTCCTTTTGGGAATCTGGCTCTCATGGCCCTGGAGTCTACTGAGGATTCCTGCTCAAATGCATCACCTTCACATGTAACTCAGGTATCTTCAGAGGCTAAAGCCAAGTTATGTTCTGAATGATGCATTGCTGCCTTTGTCTCCATTAGAGAGGCAAATGTAGCATTAATAAATCAAAAACTTGAGTTTGAGAAAACCATTTCCAAAAGAAAAGCTGAGTTTGAGTCTGCTCTTAATAGTAAAAATGATGAGATTTATAAGCTTAAATGCCAATTAAATGATGAAAAGGCCAAGCTAGAGGTTATTCTGGAAGACCAGAGAAGTCTCAAAGAAACCCTTGCAGTCACCCTGGTAGAGTGTGATCGATGGGTACAATCATGCAAAGGTTTTGAAATGCTTCTTAGTAAGCAATCTGCTTCCAATGTGAAGTTTGGTATTGGTTATAATCACACTGCTCCTCCTACAGATTTTGCTTCAAGAGCAGAAGTGAAATCTGATGGAGAAAGCAATAACCAATCCACCTCATCATGTGATTCACTTTTGATAGAGCATCATCAAAAGTTGAAGTCAGCACTAAGCCTTCTCAGAACCCATCAGCTGATGTTGATGGTTCTACTACTGACACTCACATGATCAAAGAGATGATCAACTCAGGAGCTATTTCTGGAAGTCCTGAAAGGATTGGAGAGCAAGATTTAACACCTGAAGTTCAAACTCCAACTACTGTCAGCACTAAAGAGAAGAAAACTGTCAGTAGAAAGAGTTTGAAGACTACTAAAGATGAAGTCAAGAAAGCAAATAATGCTTCCAAAGTACTGAAGAGCAAGTCTTCAGTAGTTTCATTCTCTTTAGTTGATGATCAACATAAGATGAAGCAGAAACCATGTGAAGTATGTGGTTTGTTCAAACATCTTACAGATGACTGTTGGTACAAAAGGGGATCCAAACTCAAACATAAAGAGGAAAGTAAAGAGAAAATGGTTAAAATGAAAACTGAGTTTGAAGCCACATTTGTACCAGCAACATCAAATCCTGTAACCCTTAAGTCCAAAAAGAAATCCAAAAAGGAAGGGGTTAAACAGGTAATAGCTGAGATTGCTCAAAAGAAGAAGGTGCAACATAGGAACTTATCAAACTCCAATGCCAATGTGTCTGAAGAACTGAAAGCATTATCACAAAATCAGACACAACTGGTTATGATGGTTCAACATCTATTGGGAAGAGTTAACCAATTAGATGTTCCTATGTTGAAACCACAGAAAAGGAGGTCCAAGCCAAAGGATTCCTTTTCTTCACCAGTTCTTCCTCTCAGGCTGTTGTTTCCAACAAACATGTTAGTTTACCATCTGTTGATGAGAACAGGCCCAAGACCAAAAAGGTTTGGGTCTCAAAATCTAACTAATTTGTTGTATTTTGCAGGGTTCTTCAACATACCTCAGAGGCATCTGGTATGTAGACAGTGGAGGATCCATGCATATGACAGGAAACAAATCACTTCTTAATGACTACTCTCAAGGAAGGAAGGGGTTTGTGTCATTTGGCAATGATGCAAAGGGTTACATCATCGGCAAAGGCTTTGTTTCCAATGGGGAAATAAAGTTTGATGATGTTAACCATGTGGAAAATCTCAAGTAAAAACTCTTGAGTGTTAGTCAAATGTGTGACAAAGGCCATGTTGCTCTTTTCACCAGTCAGAACTGTCGGATTCTGTCATCCAAAGTTCTCAGTTTGATTGATAAGGTGTTGGATGAAAATAGATCTTTCCAAGAAAATAGATCTCCAAGGCCATCCTTACCTATTTTCCAAGGCTTCCCCTCAAGAATCTATTCTATGGCATAGAAGGCTGGGTCATGTTAATCTCAAAAACATAAATCAGCTGATAAACCATGGTTTATTAGGGGACTACCTATGAAGGAGTTCAAGTGTGAAGATAACTGCACTGCTTGTTTAAAAGGAAAACATCACAAAGCTTCATTTCCGTCCATAAAAGAACCTAAGTCCACTGCCTGCTTACAGCTTCTTCACATGGATCTCTTTGGTCCTGTGAGAGTGATGAGTATGGCTAAGAAGAAATACTGTCTGGTAATTGTGGATGATTACTCCAGATTTGTATGGACTTTTTTCTTGCATTCAAAGGACGAGGCTGCGCAGTCCATTATGAACTTTGTGTTACACGTTGAGAAGCAGTATTCCCTACCAGTTAAGTGTGTGAGGAGTGACAATGGTACTGAATTCAGAAACCACACACTTGATGAGTTTTACTTATCAAAGGGAATCAAGAGGCAGTATAGCATCCCAAGAACTCCTGAGCAAAATGGAGTAGTGGAGAGAAAGAACAGGACCCTTATTGAAGCTGGAAGGTCCATGTTGGCTGATTCTGGACTGCCAATGACTTTTGGGCTGAAGCTGTCAATACAGCTTGCTATGTACAGAATAGAATTCTAGTAAATCAGAGGTTGATGAAGACTCCATATGAAGTTCTTCATCATTTGGCCCCTCTAATTTCATTCTTCAGAGCATTTGGGTGTCCTTGTTTCATTCTCAACACACGGGATCAACTCCAAAAATTTGATCCTAAGGTGGATGCAGGGTACTTTGTTGGTTATTCATCAACTTGCAAAGCATACAGAGTCTTCAACTGTAGAACAAAGATGGTTGAAGAGACTCTACATGTTAAGTTTAATGAATCTCCTAAGGACAAGATTCCACAAAGCCCTATGGAGATATTTGATTTGGACATACTGCAATATGTTCCTTATCAAACTCCTGTTGTTGCTCCTGTCAACAGTTCACCACCTGGTGGTTCTGCTGGTGCTGATGATGATGATGATAGCAGTACTCACCTCTTCAGGTTTAGTGATCAACTGCCTGATTTAGCTAGACCTGATGGTCCTGTAGCTCCAGTAGCACCATCCACAACAAATGCTGATGAGATTTCTTCAAATTCAACTTCCTTTGAATTACCATCCACTGATTGGTTTCAAGGAAATGATTCACCATCACCATCTGTTGCTGCTGAGCCTGCTACAAACACTTGCACAGATCTCATTGTGTATCAAGATCTAAAGAATCACCCTATGTCTCAAATCATTGGTGATATCACTGCTGGCGTATCAACAAGAAGTCAATTGTCAAATTCTGCTTCTATGCTCTCTTCATCGGTCAGCAAGAGCCAAGGAATTATCACATTGCTTTAAAGGACAATGGATGGGTTGATGCCATGCAGCTTGAGCTTCTTCAGTTCAAGAAACAGCAAGTGTGGGAACTGGTTCCTCTACCTCCAGATTTCAGGCTGCACCTAAGGAGTCTCATTTGATTGCAGTCAAGAGGATCTTTAGATATCTAAAAGGCACTCCATTTCTAGGTTTATGGTATTCTACTAGACATTCTGGTAAATTAGTTTCTTTTTCTGACAGTGACTATGCAGGGTGTAAGTTGACCAGGAAATCAACTTCTGGTGGATGTCAATTCCTAGGCAACTGCTTGATTTCTTGGCAGAGCAAGAAACAGACCTCAGTTGCTACATCAACTGCTGAAGCAGAGTACATTGCCGCTGCAAGCTGTACATCTCAGGTACTCTAGCTTCAAAACCAATTATTGGATTATGGCATAACAGAGACTAAGACCCCATTGTTAATGGACAACTCTTCATCTCTTTGTATTGTCAAGAATCCTGTCCAGCACTCTAGGACTAAACATATTGAAATCAGACACCATTTTATTAGAGATTGTTTTGAAAAAGGTCTGATTGATCCAAAATTTGTTCCTAGTGCTGATGAGCTTACAGACATTTTTACTAAGCCTTTGGATAGTTCAACTTTCCACAACCTGGTGTTAAGGCTTGGTATGCTGCAGCTAGAATAAGTGACAACTACTGATGATCTCAGCTCATAAGTACCGATGATCATTAATTTATTATTGTCACAATAAGTACTAATGAGTTTTTCCTCAGTAGTTTTTATAACTACTGAAGGCTACATACCTCACCAGTACTGAAGTACTTCATCTGTTAAAACAGCTGATGTAGTTACAACAGCTGATGTAGTCACAACAGCTGTTGTAGCCACAACTACTGATGTCAGAAATGCAGATAAGTACTGATGTCCTATGAAACACCTGAAAAGCAGATGAAAAGTCTGATGAGTAAGTGTTGAGGACAGTGTGAAACAGTTGAAAAGCTATGAATTGACGAAAACAGCTGATGAGTAATTACTCTTCAGTTGTTTCTACAACTGTTGTTTCATTAAAACAACTGAAGCCAAAACTATGTCTTCAGTAGTTTACAACTACTGAAGACTAACACCAAGTCTTCAGCTGTTTACAACAACTGCTGACAAAACCACTATCTTCAGTAGTTTCACAACTACTGATGACTAATACCAAGTCTTCAGTTGTTTCATCACCTGAAGTCAAAACTGTCTTCGGTAGTTTTATAACTACTGATGACTAAATCAGAGACTTCAGTTGTTTCAACGTCTGACGGTAAAACCAAGTCTTCAGTTGTTTTATAACTGCTGATCACACCAATACGGTCAGTCTTTTCAAACCTCTGAAAGTTAACACCACGTCATCAGTAGTTTCAACAACTGATGACTCACACCAAAAACCTTCAGTCGTTTTCTAACCCGACCCTTTAAATACCTTATCCCACCTTAGAGTTTTTATCTTCACTTCTCAAACCTAACGTTCAAACACTCTCTACCCTCTCTTCATCAATGGCGACCATGCAACTAAAACCTCGACACAACTGTGTCGCACATCTCACCAAATCGCCATACTGGACCAAGTTTCACAACGCCATTGATTTAATGGTTCAGTCACCCTACAAAACGGCTTTTCTGGTAAATCCCACCATATATGCCGAATCCTTAACCAATTCTGGACAAACGTCACTCTGGTCTCTGAGGAGAATGACACAGAGTCTCTTCAATCGTTTGTCCATGGCCAAAAAGTGGTCATCACTCCAGACACTCTTCGCCAAACCCTTAATCTGGATGATGCCACTTTCCCAACTGGTTATCCAAAGGGCACAACAGATCAATCATTTGCCCACCATGGATACCAGGGTAACCTGAGTGCATCTACCATACTGAAGAAACATTTCCCGGATGCCGAACATCTCATCTTTCATATGGTAAATGTATGCCTTGCCTCCAAGACTTCATCATGGGATCAAATGTCCACAAGGTGGCAACAGGTAATGTACTCCATCCTTGAGCAACAACCTTTAAATTTTTCTGAAATACTATTTTTTTGAGCTCAAGGATATGGCCAAAAACAAACTGCTAACCGTTGGATATTATATCCTCGGTTCATAATGGCCATAATTGAAAACCAGCTTCAAGCTGAGGGACTTGTTGGCCTGGGAGTCCCTGCTATGGCTGTACTGTCGGAAGTATACTCCCGGCACAACTCTGACCAATCACTGAAAATGGCTGCCAAGCTGTGAAAACCCACACAGCTGGAACCCACAGCCACCACCTCCAAATCCAAAGTCCCCACCAAACCCACTAAAAAGAAGACAAAAAAGGCTACTCAAGGAAATGAGTCCCCTGAGGATGCCCCTGCAACACAAACGCAGGCTATATCCACTGGTTATAACCCCCTAGTGGATACAAGGACTTCACCAGCCACAGCCGCTCAGGATTCCTCTCAAAAGGAGCCTGCAGCAACCACAGAAGGGGTACCCACAAATCTGAGATCTTCCTTATTTGAGGAGATTGCCATTGAAGAGCACCATTCTCCCCAGGTGCACACTGCTTTTACCCCATCTCCCCATGCAACCGCCCCCCAAAGTCCAACCATTATCATTGCAAACGTGCTGACTCAGCTGCATGCCTCTCCTCCTCCCCAGCAACCACCAACAAAGGGGAGAACCACAGCTATTGAGGACGAGGATCATCGTGCTTCTGACAACCCACAGCACCGGGGTTTAAACGTTCTATCTCCTGGTGTGGATATGGAGATTAGAACATCTAGTGAGGCCGCCACCTCTTCTGAATCAGCATATGATCAGAATGAGGCTGGTAACATAGCTAAGACCTCACTAGAGGCAACAGCTAATGAAGGACATAGTCCTGAGGCTGGAAGTCCCCAGTTCCAAGAAAAAGGGGCACATGCTAAAACTGGTCTACACCCAGTGCATGTACATCCTGCTACAAGCAGGAGGTCAGGTGATTCAGCATCTGCTGATGATGACCTGGGCTTCTTTTATGATGTTCTGGCCCAGAACACAATTCTTGAGGAAGAAGTCAGTAGAATACAAAGACTACTTGACCAATTCTCTCAAGAAGCAAGTCCATCTGCCACCAACATAAACCCACAGATGGCACCTTCACCGGAAGGTCTCCCACACACTCAACCACTCAAAACTCCCAAGCCACCAGCTTCTGTTTCTGGCACTGCTTCTCAGGGACAGAACCCCTCTGAGCAAACAGTCGCTATCTTTCAGCAATCCCTACCTCTCATCACCCCAGTGATCACAGACATTGTGATCAAAACCATGGATGAGAGGCTTCCCTCAATCATACAACCCCTGGTGGAGGAGATTGTGAGCACAAGGCTTTCTGCTACTCAAACCCTTGCAAGCAATGCAACCAAAAAGGGGGAGAGTCAGTCAGTGAAAGCAAAGAGGAAGAGCAAACTAAAAGAAAAGGAAACTAAGAAGGAAGAGGAGTCTGTGAAGGGAACCGAAAATGATCAAGTGGGTGAAAGTCACAAAGACTTTCATGTCACATATAAGAAGAGGAAGGGTGAAGGAAAAGAGAAAGAACTCCAACTCGATGAGATGATCAAAATGGCAGATGCTACACACAGTAAATCAATGGATGCCATTATTGATCAACTGTATAGACAAGGGTTTGATACTGCACAGCTTGAATCAGAGATCAGGAGACTTGAAGTTGAAGAAATTAACTCAAGATGGGCAAGTTATGATGCATTAGAAAGAGAGAGACTAGAGATCATGATCAGATTCATTGCAAAATATCTTGGGAGATCATTGATCGAGATTAAATCATGGACCAGGGACAGTATCTTGGCCATAACCTTCAAGATCTGTTCGTCTGAAGCATACACTAAGGGTTTAGTAGTCGAAGCTTTGAATGAAGCAGGAGCAGGGAGCAGGACTGAGCTAGCCAAACACTCAAAAGCCACACTCACCTCTAAAATGCTAACTCAACCTGTCAACATTCCCTCTCCAAAACAACCACAACCACAACCCACAGAACCAACTCCCTTACCCTCTAAACCAACAGTCGATGATGCACCCAAGAAGGAGAAGAGAAGGGTGTTGAGGCTAGAAGAAGAAGAAGAAGAGGATGATGTGGAAGAAGATAGGCTGCCTCTGTCTGCAGTCCTAACATTGCCTAAAGCCAAACCCATGCCCATCACTCCCACCTCACAGATGGAAACTGTGAGAGTAAAGATTGAAGAAGAGCAGCAGCAAAGGCTTCATGACGATGAGATGTTGAAAAGCATCGACAAAACTTATGCTGCTTCTTCATCAATAATTAGTATGAAGAAAGAAGCTCTGAGGTTGTACACCCTTGCCAACACATTTCAATATCAGAAGGAAAAGGTGAGAGTATGGCCTGATCCTAGGGTGGCTCACAGGATTGTAAAGAAAGACATTCCTTCGAGATACAAGGGCCAAGTAAAAAGGATCGTAGATGAAGAGATCACAGTGGTCCTTGTAGTATCACCCTAGGAGATTGTAGAAGATTTCAAGAAGGCCTATGAGACTAAACAACCTCCTCAAAAGATGTTAGGGAACAGAGTTATTAAAAAGGGGTTAGTCTACAAGAGGCTTGAGAACTTCAAACAAAATGAGTTCAGTCTGTTACTTGAAGGGACTCATCCTGATGAGTTTGCATACAGACAGATTACAACAGTTGAGCTCAAAAATGGCAAACAGGCCAAGTACATCTCAGAGCTGTATGGGCGTGAAGGATTGTTTGATGGTGAAGCTGAGAACCTGACCATGGAAGAACAAATTATGTTTCTCAGAGCATACACCAGAGAATCCTACAGGCTTATACATGGAAGTGAGTCTCATGGATGGGGGAACAGCTCAGTGTCCAATTCCCCAATACAGAGCTCCCATCCATACATTGCCAACCAAATCATCAGAGACTCATTCCCAGGCCAGTGCTTATATGGGTCATCTTCTCAACTGATCAAGAAGGAAAAAGACCAACCATTCTGCCAACAATAAGTGGGACCTCAATAAAGTTAAAGGTTTTGGCTGCATTGGCTCAGGGGGAGTTTGTTGGACCAAAAGAACCAATGAGCCGGATCAGAAAAACCTTTAAGTCCCACAGACGTCACAACAACTACTGAAGACCACAACAGCTGAAGACAACAGCTGATTACAAAGTCTGAAGACAAGTGCTGAAGACAAAGTCTGAAGACAAGTGCTGAAGACAAAGTCTGAAGACAAGTGCTGAAGACAAAGTCTGAAGTCAAGTGCTGAAGACAAAGTCTGAAGACAAGTGCTGAAGACAAAGTCTGAAGACACAAGTGCTGAAGACAAAGTCTGAAGACACAAGTGCTGAAGACCAAAGTATCAGACGTTGTCACAACAGCTGAAGAGGTCTTCTTCAGTAGTTGTGACGGTTTACCTTTCAGTAGTTTTATGTTTTATCTGTTCAGTAGTTTGACACAACAGCTGAAGAATACTTCTTCAGTTGTTGTGATCATCAGTAGTTTTATGTTTTTCAGTAGTTTTGTAAAACGACTGAAGAGCTTGTTCTTCAGTCGTTGTAGTTTCAGTAGTTTCTTATCAGTAGTTTCATATTTTGTACTTAACACTCTGATATGTTCTCAGTAGTTGTGAACATATCAGTAGTTTGTTAAGAGTTAGTTATTTTTGTAATAGATCTGCCAGTTGTCACTTTCCCGTGATAACAGCAGCGATTGCACTCTATATAAGGAGTGTCAACCTATTGTAATAAAGAATGATTTTGATCAGAATATTCGATATCATAGAAACATTCCTTGTTACAGAAATATATTCTCTCATTATAACCGTATTTGTTCTTAATGCATACGAGTATCAAATTCTTGCTACAATTTGTCTAATTCTTGTTCTTATTCCGCTGCGTTACGCTCTAATACATCAAACTTGTGATCACTGATCCTGACAATTTCCCCAAACAAGAAAGAAGTTTTAACATCCATCAGATAAATTGCAAAGTTCTTGTATGAAACATAAGCCAAGAAAACACGTATAGCTTCTAGTCTTGCAAGAAAAGCATATACTTCTTCATAATCAAGTCTTTCAATTTGATAGAATCCTTGAACAACAAGTCTGGCCTTGTTATAGACAATCACATCTTTCTCATCCGTCTTGTTCTTAAAATCTATTTTATTCTGATTGGCAACTTTCCTTTTGGAAGTTCACACAATGTCAGACATTTTGCATGGCCTCTACCCAACTGTTCTCTTTTAATGGCATTTCAACATTTTTTGGTACAATCTGAGAGATGAAATATGAATAAAGATAAGTATTTATGGCACCAGACTTGCCTCGAGCTTAAACTCCTTGTGATAATGGACCGATAATTGCTTCAGTTGGATGATTTTTTTGAATTCTCAACTATGGAATAACATAATCAGAAATAACTTCTTCTAAATTAGAAATATGACCCACTAGTTCTTTAATAATATTTTCTCCCTCTAGTTGATAAACTATATCTTCCTCTAGATGATTATCATTGTTAAAAAAATAAATCATCAAATGAAACTTGAATAGTGTCTATTTTATTAGTTTGAGTAGAAGAAGAACTATCATCAAAAACTTCTAAAGCTTGTTCAACAAAAGGTTCAAAAGACGCCTTTGCAAATTTAGAAACTTATGGAACAGCTGAACTATTTGAATAAGAAAGTATAACAGAAGATATCATATTTGTTTGAGAAGATATAATTCCAACGTCATCAGTTAAAATATCCTGAATTAAGGAAATCAAAGGAAGATTAGCTATGCAAATAGAAGACGATCAATTAAATATTTCAAATAATGAAGCATAATCATAAACCCATGAAGGTGCAGAACCTGCATCAGTTTTGTTAGACTCATGCCAATCAATATCAAAATACTTAATTATTTGTTTTGATCTTTTATTATAAAACCTGTAAGCAACTTTAGTTGCAGAATAACCAACAAAACAACATTCATTAGATTTTTCATCGAATTTTGGTTTTGAATCAGATGTGTTTAACAATATACAACAATATCCAAATGTTTTGAAATATTTGACTTTGGGTTTATGTTTGAAAAAATTTTCATAAGGAGTCATATTTTCTTTCTTGTTGATTAACACATGATTCTAAACATAACACATAGTGTTAACAGCTTTAGTCCAGAAAAATGATTGTAGTTTGGTTGTTGATAACAGTGTTCTCGCAGCTTCGATTAGAGTTCTATTTCGTCTTTTAGCAACTCCATTTTGTTATGGAGTTCCTGCAGAACTAAATTGTCTAGCTATCCCCTTTTAATCAAAGAATTCATTCAATGTATGGTTGCAAAATTCACTTCCATTATCGCTTTGGATGCACTTGATTATTTTGTCAGTCTAATTCTTCACTAGTGTCATGAATTTTATCAGCAAATAAGATGTCTCATCTTTGGTTGCTAAAAAGAAAACTCATGTAAATCTAGAAAAATCATCAATAATAACTAAACAATAAGCACGATGTCCCAAACTCAAAACACTTATTGGACCGAACAGATCCATGTGTAACAGTTGAACAATAGAATCACATTTGTATGAGCGACTGGTTTATGAGTAAGTTTATGTCGTTTGCCTTTTGAACATGACAGATAATGTTCAGATAATTGAATTTCTTTCAATGGCAGGCCTACAAAACCAATTTGTTCATGTTTTTAATATTAACATGACCTAGACGAAGATGCCATAGCAATATGTCATTTTCGGAGGCTTTAGATAACAAACACGATGCAGTTACAAAAGAATGAGATCCATTCATATCAAGAAAATATGTGTCTTTATCTCTTGGTATTTTTAACAAAGCCCATTCCTCGAGAATGAAAAATCATGCTTTTAATATCAAGCATTCTTTATTTGTAAAGTGTGTTGAATATTGTTTATCACATATTTGTGAGACACTTAACAAATTATGTTTAAGTTCCTCGACAAAGTTGACATCCTCAAAGGTTAACACACTGTTTGACATAGTACCTTCTTAGTGATCTTACCTCCTTTGTCTCCTGCAAATATAACATAACCTCCATTATATGGTTTAATGTTGTGTAACAAAGATATGTTACCAGTCATATGTCTTGAACATCCACTGTCAACATGCCAAACACTGTTGATGTTGGGTCTCGAATGTTCCTGCATGAATAGGAGATTTATTCAGTTTTAGGAACCAAACCATTGTTGACCTAAGTACACCTTTTTCATCCAAATATGATACTGACTTCAATGTCATATCTTTTTTATCATTGAAGATATAATCTTCAACAATTTCAGGTTCTGATGTAATTGTTTTCACCTTCCATTCTTGAATTGGTTTAATCAATTTCTTGAAAGTGTTTTGTGTTAAAAATGAATTGTCATCTTTGACATGTAAACACTTTTTAATGAATTTATCCTTTTGCAAATTTGTGTTTTTGAACATTTCAGTTGTCAGCAAGTGAGTTTGACTGACTTGAATCCTTTTAAGTTTAACTTTCATAAAGAATTGTTTTCTAGTATTTATAATAAAATTATGAAATCTTAGTTATCATAGAATCTGGCTTTAAAATTTCTTTGCTCAACAGACTCTTGTATGGTCTCTTGTTTTCCCTTTTCAACGTGATTTGTATCAGATATACACAAGGCTATAAATGTTCTTTATCCTTGAGTTTTGAATGAACTAGAGAGGACCTGTTGTAAGGCCCCGTTCTCGGACGCTTACAGCTGGTAATCATTGCACATAAACATACATTACTTTATTTTAAATAAACGTTCGCAACGGAAACATTCAAAAATGGCATTTCATTTCGTCATGAACCCTTTGCAAATAATGAATGGTTTATCGTTACAAATTTCATTGTGTATTACATCACAAAAGCTTTAATTAATGGATGTCGTCCAAAAGAGCTAAGCACTGCCTCATGCCATCCATAGCAACATTACCTGCCATGGAAACACATAAGTCAGCATTGCTGAGTGAGTTCTAGTTTTATAATAAAACTACTTTTCATTCGTAAAACCATTCTTTCCTCAAATCTATTATACTTTACATTCGTTCGTGATCATACATCGTACGTACATACAGATAATATAATTATTACTTCGCATTCTTCGTTCATACATCCCTTCATTGATCATTTCCTTCATTACCTTCATCATACCATGAACTTTACCCTTAGCTTCATTAACGGCCTACGCCTATAAAGGACCTTCATCGGTGGTGCCCGGCACCAAGTGGCCACAGTACCTAAGGTAAAGTTCAGGTATACCATTGTCATATGCTATGCCCTTCATGCTCATGATACTGACCTAACCTATTAAAAGACCTCATCAGTTGGTGCCAACACCAAGTGGTCATCACAAGAAAGACCCCCAATGTGCATCTTTGGGTTAGCTAACCCGCACACCGTTGAGCTAACACCCACAGTGGGTGTGCACTCCATATATTTGCTTGCAAGCCTTTCTTACATCCATTCCCATTTCAGTTATGCAGGCATTATCATCATTTTCCTCTTTCATTACCTTTCACTTTACTTTACATAATACTTCTTCATTCATTATCATACACTTAAAGTCCATCGAAAAGATAAACATACATCCTCATATAGGACCCTACCATATTGTTGGACCAAAAGAACCAATGAGCCAAGATCAGAAAACCTCTAAGTCCCACACGGTATCACAACAACTGCTGAAAGCCTCATCAGTAGTTTGACAAGTGCTGAAGACTTCAACAGCTGAAGATCAAGTGCTGAAGACCTTAACAGCTGAAGAACCAAAGTGCTGAAGTACAACAGCTGAAGAACACAAGTGCTGAAGCTGAAAGACCAAAGTACTGAAGTACAACAGCTGAAGAGTTCACAAGTGCTGAAGATCAACAACTGATGTACAAAGTCTGAAGACAAAGACTGAAGACATCAGCTGATGATATCTACTGAAGTCATCAGCTGATGAAACACCTGAAGGTCAAAGTCTGAAGATCAAGTACTGAAGCCTCAGTAGTTTGTCACAACTGCTGAAGAGTACTTCTTCAGTAGTTGTGATATCAGTAGTTTATTTTTCTATGTTTCAGTAGTTTTGTAAAACGACTGAAGAGCTTGTTCTTCAGTCGTTGTAGTTTCAGTAGTTTTATATTTTGTACTTAACTTGCTGATATGTTCTCAGTAGTTGTGAACATTTCAGTAGTTTGTTAAGAATTAGTTATTTCTGTATTGGATCTGCCAGTTGTCACTTTCCGTGATAACAGCAGTGACTGTTGCACTCTATATAAGGAGTGACAACCTATTGTAATCATTGAGTGAAATGAGTAATTGAATGGAATGAATGATTGATTCGATTAGAAATATTCTACATCTATAAACATTCCTAGAAATCAGAAATACATATTCTCTCCCTATAACTGTATGCGATCTTAATGCTCACAAATATCGTTGCTTGCTACAATTTGTCTAATTCGTGTTTGTATTCCGCTGCTTTATATTCTGATACATCAAACTTGTGATCACCGATCCTGTCAAATGGTATCAGAGCAGGTTAATCATTGATCGATCTAATAATTGATCATTGAAACTGCTATTCAAGATCCAAGTTTGATTGAATTAGCTTTTGTTTTTGCAAGAAACGGTTATAGAGATTGAATTTTCTGTATTTCTGCTCATTCATCCTGAGATCTTATTCTTGGTTCTCATTGAGTTTGTTGTGGTTTGTCTAAAATTTTTTAAAACTTGAACTAAACTGTTTTTGAACTGAAAATGACCACTCCCTCCAATGATCCTCACAATACTGGTTCCTCAACCAAGCCTCCTATGCTGGTTAGGAATGAGTATAACATATGGCAAAGACGTATGCTCCATCACCTGTCTGTTAACAGCGCAGGGTGTTGGACATCAGTGGTACATGGTCCACACAAGCCTATGGTGAATAACCCGGAAACCAATCAAATGGTTCCGAAGAGGAGGGAGCAATACTCAGATGAGGATAAAAAGTTGCTTGAGATTGATGCAAAAGCCCATGGAATTCTGGCCATGGCTTTGCCCAATGAAATCTATTCTGGGCTAATGCATCATGAAACTGCCCATGACCTCTGGATTGCTTTGAAAGAACAATTGGAGGAACAGATGAGGTCTTGGCAAATAATAGAGAAATTCTTGCCCAACAATATGAGACATTCTCTCATAGAAAGGGTGAGACACTGACTCAACAATATGAGCGTTTTCTTGTTTGATCTCTGAACTAAAAATGGTCAAACTTGAATACACCAATATTCAGATGAATAACAGATTTCTGAGATCACTGCCTGAGAGATGGGACACATATACTATTGTCCTACGCTCCAGTGCAAGTTTGGACAAACTATCTCTCACCCAACTCCATGGGAAATTGCTCACTTTTGAGAGAGAGATAGAACAAAAGAAAGCTGTCTTCATCTGGAAAGCTCACTGAAGACTTTATACAAGGCAACACTGCCTTGGTGGGTCATGAGTCAGATATGCTTCATCTGAATGCCAGTATGATGAGCATATTAATTTCTCTTCGAGCACTTCTAATTCTGCATTTGTAAGTGTTGATGGTCAGTTCACTGGATGTAATAATGACAATTTATGTTTCATTATGGATGATCTCAAGGGGATTGCTGATGATGACTTAGAAGAGATGGATATTTTGAGCCAAATGGCCTTGATAAATATCAGATCTCAGAAGTTCTACAAAAGAACTGGAAGAAAATTCCCAGGACTCTCTGGCAAAACCAAAGTTGGTTTTGACAAGAGCAAGTTGAGGTGTCACAAATGCCAACGGCTTGGACACTTTGCAAGAGAGTGTAGATCAACTGGATCAAACTCTACTGCACCCTTTGTGACTTTTCCTGGCAATAGTCAACAAACAGAGGGCAACATCCTGTCACATCTAGTCATCATCCTCAACAACAATCTCCGGCATATTTTGTTCCTCAGGGTCAAATGCCATATCAGTACCCTGGTTATTACATGCCACAGTCAAATCAAGTTCAAGTTCCTATGACACCACAACCTCATGCATTACCAGAACCTCAGCCTTCCCTATCTCATCAACAACCTTCATCTCAACAACACAGCTTCTTCACCCCAGGAGTTGTTGACTGGAGCAGTTTACCAGATGACTTGTCTGGTCATGATCAACTGTTCTCAGGTGCTGGTCAACATGGTGGTGACAGTCCCTTTTGGAATCTAGCTCTTATGGCTTTGGAGTCTGCTGATACTTCATCTTCCAATGCCTCTACACCTCAGGTATCACAGGTATCCTCTGAGGCAAAAGCCAAATTATGTTCTGAACAATGCATAGCAGCATTTGCTTCCATTAGAGAAGCAAATGTAGCTTTATTAATAAGAACATTGAGCTAGAACAAATAATTTCCAAAAACAAAGCTGAGTTTGAGTTTGTGCTCAAAGATAAAAATGATGAGGTTTATAAACTGAATTGCAAAATAATTGATGATAAGGCTAGAGAAGATGTACTTCTAGAGAAGTACAAAGATCTCAAAGAAACCCTTGCAGTTACCCAGGTCGAGTGTGATAGATGGGTACAATCATGCAAAGGTTTTGAAATGCTTCTTAGTAAGCAATCTGCTTCAAATGTGAAGTTTGAATTGGCTACAATCACACTGCTCCACCTACAGATTTTACCCCAAGAGCAGAGGTAGAATCTGATGGTGAGAGTGATAACCAATCCATCAAATCATGTGATCTACCTTCTGATACAGCACAATCAGAAGTAGCAGTCAGCATCAAGTCCTCCTTGAACCTATCAGCTGATGTTGATGGTCCAAATGCTGACATTCACATGATCAATAAGTTGATCAACTCAGGAGTTAATCCTGAAGGTCCTGAAAGGACTGGAGAGCAGATTGATTTAACACCTGAAGTTCAAACTTCAACTGCTGTCAGCACTGAAGAGAAGAAAACTGGCAGTAGAAAGAGTTTGAAGACTACTAAAGAGGTGTCAAGAAAGCAACCAATGCTTCCAAAGCATTGAAGAACAAGTCTTCTGTTGCTTCACCATCTTTAGTTGATGATCAACCTAAGATGAAGAAGAAACCATGTGAAATATGTGGTTTGTTCAATCATCTTACAGATGATTGTTGGTACAAAAGAGGTTCCAAACTCAAACAAAAAGAAGAAATTAATGAGAAAATGGTAAAAATGAAAACTGAGTTTGAGACCACATTTGTATCAGCAACATCAAATCCTGTAACCCTTAAGTCCTTAAAGCAATCCAAAAAGGAAGGAGTTAAACAGGTGACAGCTGAGGGTGCTCAAAAGAAGAAGGTGCAACATAGGACCTTATCTAACTCCACTAGCAATGTGTCTGATGAGCTGAAAGCTTTATCACAAAATCAGACACAGCTGGTGATGATGGTACAACATCTGTTGGGTAGAGTTAACCAACTAGATTCTCCTATGTTGAAACCACAGAAAAGGAGGTCTAAGCCAAAGGACTCCTCTTCTACACCATCTTCCTCTTCTCAGGCTGTTGTTACAAATAAACATGTTAGTTTACCATCTATTGATGAGACCAGGCCCAAAACCAAAAAGGTTTGGGTCTCTAAAACTAACTGATTGTTTATTATTGCAGGGTTCTTCAACATGCCAAAGTAGCATCTGGTATGTAGACAGTGGGGGATCTATGCACATGACTGGGAACATCTCTCTTCTTCATGACTACTCTCAAGGAAAGAAGGGATTTGTCTCTTTTGGCAATGATGCTAGGGGTTACATCATCGGTAAGGGCTTTGTCTCCAATGGAGAAATCAAATTTGATGATGTTAATCATGTGGAAAATCTCAAGTACAACCTCTTGAGTGTCAGTCAAATGTGTGATAAAGGCCATGTTGCCCTTTTCACAAGTCAAAACTGTAGGATTCTGTCATCCAAAGTTTTGCACTTGATTGACAAGGTGTTGGATGATCACACTCTCCTGAAAGCCAACAGGACAGGAAGAGTGTATGCCTTAGATCTCTCTAAGAAGATAGATCTCAAAGGCAATCCTTGCCTATTTTCCAAAGCCTCTTTTCAAGAATCTAAACTGTGGCACAGGAGGCTTGGTCATGTCAATCTCAAAAACATGAATCAGCTTAGCCACAATAGTTTAGTCAGAGGCTTACCAATAAAGGAGTTCCACTGTGATGAAACTGCACTGCTTGTTTAAAAGGAAAACAGCACAAGGTCTCATTTCCTCCTATTGAAGTGTCCAAGTCCACTGCCTGCTTGCAATTACTGCATATGGATCTATTTGGTCCTGTGAGAGTAATGAGCATGGCAAAGAAGAAATACTGTCTGGTAATTGTGGATGATTACTCCAGATTTGTATGGACTTTCTTTCTACATTCAAAGGATGAGGCTGCTCAGAAGATTATCCACTTTGTGCTGTACATTGAGAAGCAGTATTCCCTTCCAGTCAAGTGTATTAGGAGTGATAATGGAACTGAGTTCAGAAATCATACACTTGATGACTTCTATCTTTCAAAGGGAATCAAAAGGCAGTTCAGCATTCCAAGGACTCCAGAACAAAATGGAGTAGTGGAGAGAAAGAACAGGACCCTCATTGAAGCTGCAAGGTCCATGCTGGCTGACTCAGGTTTGCCATTGACCTTTTGGGCCGAAGCTGTCAACACAGCTTGTTATGTGCAAAATAGAGTTTTAGTAAATCAGAGGTTGATGAAGACTCCATATGAAGTTCTCCATCATTTGGCTCCTCTGATTTCATTTTTCAAAGCATTTGGGTGTCCCTGTTTTATTCTCAACACAAAGGATCAACTCCACAAATTTGATCCTAAGGTGGATGCAGGATACTTTGTTGGTTATTCATCTACTTGCAAGGCATACAGAGTCTTCAACTGCAGAACAAAGATGGTTGAAGAAACTCTACATGTTAAGTTTAATGAATCTCCAAAGGACAAGATTCCACAAAGTCCTGTGGAGTTATTTGATCTGGACATACTGCAATATGTTCCTATCAAACTCCTGCTGTTGCTCCTGTCAACAGTTCACCACCTGGTGGTACTGCTGATGATGATGATGATTGCAGTACTCACCTCTTCAGGTTTAGTGATCAGCTGCCTGACTCAACTAGACCTGATGTTCCTGTAGCGCCAGTAGCACCATCCACAACAATGCTGATGAGATTTCTTCGAATTCAACTTCCTTTGAATTACCATCCACTGATTGGTTTCAAGGAAATGATTCACCATCACCATCTGTTGCTGCTGAACCGGCTACAAACACTTGCACAGATCTCATTGTGTATCAAGATCTGAAGAATCACCCTATGTCTCAATCATTGGTGATATCACTGCTGGAGTATCAACAAGAAGTCAATTGTCAAATTTCTGCTTCTATGCTCTCTTCATCAGTCAGCAAGAGCCAAAGAATTATCACATTGCTTTAAAGGACAATGGATGGGTTGATGCCATGCAGCTTGCTTCTTCTTTCAAGAAACAGCAAGTGTGGAACTGGTTCCTCTACCTCCAGGTAAGTGTGCAATAGGCACTAAATGGGTGTTTAGGAACAAAACTGATGAAAATGGGCTTATTGTTAAGAACAAGGCCAGACTGGTTGTTCAGGGTTTGCACAAGAAGAAGGTATTGATTATGATGAAACCTTTGCCCCTGTAGCCAGACTGGAAGCAATTCGATTGTTTTTAGCTTATGCTGCTTATCAAAAACTTAAAGTCTTTCAAATGGATGTCAAAAGTGCATTTTTGTATGGAAAATTTAAAGAAGAGGTTTATGTATGTCAACCTCCAGGCTTTGAGGACAATAAACATCCTAATTGGGTTATAAGCTTGATAAAGCTCTTTATGGGTTAAAACAAGCTCCCAGAGCCTGGTATGAGACATTATCAAACTTTCTTCTGGAAAACAATTTCACTAGAGGCTCCATAGACAAGACTTTATTTATTAAGAAAGCTGGGCAGCATAATCTACTTGTTCAAATTTATGTAGATGATATCATTTTTGCATCCTCTGATCCAAAGTTGTGTGATGCCTTTACAAAGTTGATGCAACAGAAGTTTGAAATGAGTGCCATGGGAGAATTACAGTTCTTTCTGGGGTTGCAAATCAAACAAAAGGCTGATGGAATTTTTATTCATCAATCCAAATATACAAAAGATCTTTTGCAAAAGTTTGATTTACAAAACTGTAAGCCCTGTTCTACTCCCATGAGCAGCACCACACAACTGGACTCAGATCAGAAAGGTAAAGTGGTTGATGAAACACTTTACAGATGTATGATTGGGTCCTTGATGTATTTAACAGCTTCTAGACCAGATATTATGTTTGCTACATGTGTTTGTGCTAGATTTCAGGCTGCACCTAAAGAGTCTCATCTGATTGCAGTCAAGAGGATCTTTAGATATCTGCAAGGCACTCCATCTCTAGGTTTATGGTATTCTACCAGACATTCTGGTAAATTAGTTGCTTTTTCTGACAGTGACTATGCAGGGTGTAAGTTGACCAAATCAACTTCTGGTGGATGTCAATTCCTAGGCAACTGCTTGATTTCTTGGCAGAGCAAGAACAGACCTCAGTTGCTACATCCACTGCGGAAGCAGAGTACATTGCTGCTGCAAGCTGTACATCTCAGGTACTCTGGCTTCAAAACCAACTTTTGGATTATGGCATTACAGAGACTAAGACTCCATTGTTAATGGATAGTGCTTCAGCTCTTTGCATTGTCAAAAATCCAGTCCAGCACTCTAGGACCAAACATATAGAGAGACACATTTTTATAAGGGATTGTTTTGAAAAAGGTCTGATTGATCCTAAGTTTGTGCCTAGTGCTGATGAGCTTGCAGACATTTTTACTAAGCCTTTGGATAGTTCAACTTTCCAAAACCTGGTGTTAAGGCTTGGTATGCTGCAGCTAGAATAGGTGACAACTACTGATGATCTCAGTAATTCATACTGATGATCATGAGTGCCTGTCACATATAAGTACTGATGAGCTCTTTTAACCTCAGTAGTTTTATAACTACTGAAGGCTAAATGTCTCACAAGTACTGAAGTACTTCATCTGCTCTAAACTACTGAAGTAGTTACAACTACTGATGCAGTCATAACTACTGCAATCAGTAAAAACAGATAAGTACTGATGTCCTATGAAACAACTGAAATCAGCCATAAAGACTGATGAATGTGTTGAGGACAGTTTGAAACAGCTGAAAAGCTAAGAATTGACGAAAACAGCTGAAGAGAACTTTCTCTTCAGTCGTTTGTACAACTGCTGTTTCATTTTAAACAACTGAAGCAAAACCACGTCTTCAGTAGTTTTATAACTACTGATGACTAATACCAAGTCTTCAGTTGTTTACAACAGCTGATGACAAAACCACTGTCTTCAGTAGTTTCATAACTACTGATGACAAACACCATGTCCTCAGTTGTTTCAATCATCTGAAGTCAAAACCACGGTCTTCAGTAGTTTTCTAAACTACTGATGCCTAACACCACGACTTCAGCTGTTTCAACGTCTGAAAGGATAATACCATGTCAACGGTCGTTTAAAACTACTGATGACTAACACCACATCCTTCAGTCGTTTCCTCACCCGTACCCTATAAATACCCTTAACCTGAGCTCTCCATGCTTCATCTTCTTCAAACCTAACGTTCCTCTCCAAAACTTCCATGGCGTCTATGCAAATTAAACCGCGACACAACTGTGTTGCCTACCTCACAAAATCGCCGATCTGGACTAAGTTCGATACTGCTATCGATCTTATGGTTCAGTCCCAATACAACAAGGCATTCCTTCTGAACCCCGTTTTACATGCCGAATCCTTGAACCAATTTTGGATGAACGTTACTGTTACACCTGAGGAGAGCAACACACGATCCCTCCGGTCAGTCGTCAACAACAAAGAAGTAGTGATTACTCCTGCAACAATCCGTAAAATTCTTCAACTGAGTGATGCTACCTCTCCTGCTGGATATCCGAAGGGCACCATAGATCTATCATTTGCTCAGCATGGATATCAAGGTGATCTCAGTGCCACCACCATCATGAAGAACACTTTTTAATGACGCTGAGCGCCTGATTTTTCACATGGTCAATGTATGTTTGGCCCCTAAGACATCGTCTTGGGATCAAATGTCCACCAAATGGCAGCAGGTAATGTATTCTATCCTTGAGCAACAACCACTGAACTTTTTCAGAATTAATATTTTCAGAGCTCAAAGATATGCTCAAAAACTAACTGCCAACCGTTGGATACTCTATCCACGGTTCATAATGGCCATTATTATAGACCAGCTTAATGCTGAGGGACTTGTTGGCTTGGGAGTCCCTGCTACGGCTGTTCTGCCAGAAGTATACTCCCGGCACAACTCTGACCGGACACTCAAACTGGCTGCCAAGCTGCGAAAACCCACGCAGCTGGAACCCACAGCCACCACCTCCAAATCCAATGTCCCCACCAAACCCACCAAAAAGAAACCCAAAATGGCTACTCAGGGAATTGAGTCCCCTGAGGATGCTCCTGCACACAAACGCAGGATATATCCACTAGTCCTAACCCCCTAGTGGATACAATGACTCTTCCCCACAGCCGCTCAGGCTTCCTCTCAACAGGAGCCTGCAGCAACCCAAGGGGCACCTACTTATCTGGGATCTTACTCACTTGAGGATTGCCATTGAAGAGCACCATCCACCCCAGGTGCACACTGCTTCTAACCCCTTACCCCAAACAACCGCCCCTCACAGCCCAACTTTAATAGTTGCACAAGTGCTGACTCAATTGCACTCCTCACCCCCTCCCCAGAAACCACTTACTACTGGGAATTCCTCTACAATTGAGGGGGAGGAACACAGTGCACCTGAGAACCCACAGCACAGGGGTTTCCAATTCTATCTCCTGGTGTAGACAAGGAGCTTAGAATATCTAGTGAGGCTGCCACCTCCTCTGACTCAGCACATGACCAGAGTGAGGCTGGTAACATTGCTAAGACCTCCCTAGAGGCAACAGCTGATGATGGACATTGTCCTGAGGCTGGAAGTCCCCAGTACCAAGCACAAGGGGCACATGCACCAACTGGTCTACACCCAGTGCATGTAAATCCTGCTCTAAGCAGGAGGTCAGGTGATTCAGTATCACTGATGATGACCTGAGCTTCTTCTATGATGTAGTTGCTCAAAATACCATTCTAGAGGATGAGGTTAGCAGACTCAAAGAGCTGCTGGCCAAGATGTCTCAAGATGCAAGTCCATCTGCCACCATCATACACCCACAGATGGCACCTTCCCTTGAAGGTTCCCCAACACTGAGCCACCCAAAATCAACCACCTGCCTCTGCTTCAGGCCCTACTTCTCAGGAACAGAACCCTCCTGAGCAAATAGGTGCTGTACTCCAAAATTCCCTCCCTCTCATCACCCCCATAATCACTGATATAGTGATCAAAGCCCTTGATGAGAGGCTTTCCTCCACATTACAGCCCTGGTTGATGCTGCTGTCCAAAAGACTCTTTCTGCGGTACAAACCCCTTCCTCCAATGCAACCAAAAGGGGGAGAGTACTGCAGTGAAAGAAAGGAAGAGGAAAAGATCTGAGGAAAAGAAGAGAAGCAAGTCCAAGAGGAGAAAAGAAAAGCAACCTCTGCTCACGTACAAGCGAAAGAGAAGTGCTGATGATCACACTGCTGAAGACAAATCCTTGGAGGAGCTGGTCAAAGAAGCTGACACCACACACAGCCGCTCCATGGATAAAATAATTGAACAACTCTTCAGGCAGGGTTTGACACAGCCACACTGGATAGTGATCAGAAGGTTAGAAGTACAAGAGATACAAACCGATGGGCAGGGTATGATGCTCTTGAGAAAGAGAGGTTGGAAATAATGATCCGCTTTATTGCAAAATACTTGGGAAGATCATTAATGGAGATCCGCGCATGGTCCAGGGACAGCATTCTGGCTATAGCCACCAGAATCTGTCTGTCTGAGCAATTCAACAAAGGGATTATTGTGGAAGCCCTTGATGAGGCTGGGCTGGCAAAAGGTTAGAGATGGCTAAACTCACAAAGGCAAATTAACTACAAGGATGCTAGATCAACCTTCCCTTCCACCCACTCAAACAGATCCTATCCCTCAAATCTCCCAACCAACCTCTAAGCCAAAATCCAAACATCCTCTTTCTTCAAAACCAATCCTTCACCAACCCAACCATCATCCAGTGATGTACCCGAAGGAGGAGAAGGGTGCTGAGGATGGAAGAAGAGAAGAAGAAGAGGATGAAGATGATAGTCTGCCACTCTCTGCTGTTCTGAAGCTACCAAAACCCCGAAGTCACCCATGATCACACCTGACTCTCAAAGGGAAATGGTCAGAGTCAAGATAGAAGAAGAAAAACAGCAGAAACAGCACGATGAGCAACTGTTGAAGATGGTTGACAAGGAATTTCCTCAGTCATCATCTATTCAAGCCATGAAGGGCATGCTCAAAGGCTGTACACTCTCAGGCACACCTTTCAGTATCAAAGGAGAGAGTGAGAGTATGGCCAGACCCCAGGGTGAGTTCTAGAATCCATAAAAGAACTATCCCACACAGATACAACGGCCAAGTACGAAAAACAATAGAATCTACCATCATGTTGGCCGTTGTAGTCTCACCTTGGGAATCATTGATGAATTCAAGAAAGCTCACCAAGCAAAGAAGACACCTCAAGCCTTACTAGAAAACAAGATGATTAAGAAGGGGTTGTTATATAAAAAGCTTGAAGACATCCAAAAGAATGAGCTCCAGTTACTCCTTGAAGGCAACCATCCTGATGAATTTGTATATAGGGAGGTAACTACGGTGGAGCTGAAAAATGGCAGGACCATGAAGTACTTATCAGAGTACTATGGTCCAGAGTTCTTCTTCGAAGGAGGAGCTGAAGAACTCTCTCAAGAGGAACAAATTGTTCTCCTTGAGGCCTATGTTCGTGAGTCATACAGACTCATTATGGGGAAGTAAATCTCATGAATGGGATAAAACTCTGTGTCCAGTTCCCCAAAACAGAGTTCCCATTCATACTCTGCCAAACAAATATTTGAGATTTCTTCCCAGGCCGGAGCGTACATGGGTCATCTTCTCTACTGATCAAGAAGGAAAAAGACCAACATTTTTGCCATCAATAAGTGGGAGCATAAATAAGTTAGAGGTTTTGGCTGCATTGGTTCAGGGGGAGTTTTGTTGGACCAAAAGAACCAATGAGCCAAGATCAGAAAACCTCTAAGTCCCACACGGTATCACAACAACTGCTGAAAGCCTCATCAGTAGTTTGACAAGTGCTGAAGACTTCAACAGCTGAAGATCAAGTGCTGAAGACCTTAACAGCTGAAGAACCAAAGTGCTGAAGTACAACAGCTGAAGAACACAAGTGCTGAAGCTGAAAGACCAAAGTACTGAAGTACAACAGCTGAAGAGTTCACAAGTGCTGAAGATCAACAACTGATGTACAAAGTCTGAAGACAAAGACTGAAGACATCAGCTGATGATATCTACTGAAGTCATCAGCTGATGAAACACCTGAAGGTCAAAGTCTGAAGATCAAGTACTGAAGCCTCAGTAGTTTGTCACAACTGCTGAAGAGTACTTCTTCAGTAGTTGTGATATCAGTAGTTTTATTTTCTATGTTTCAGTAGTTTTGTAAAACGACTGAAGAGCTTGTTCTTCAGTCGTTGTAGTTTCAGTAGTTTTATATTTTGTACTTAACTTGCTGATATGTTCTCAGTAGTTGTGAACATTTCAGTAGTTTGTTAAGATTAGTTATTTCTGTATTGGATCTGCCAGTTGTCACTTTCCGTGATAACAGCAGTGACTGTTGCACTCTATATAAGGAGTGACAACCTATTGTAATCATTGAGTGAAATGAGTAATTGAATGGAATGAATGATTGATTCGATTAGAAATATTCTACATCTATAACATTCCTAGAAATCAGAAATACATATTCTCTCCCTATAACTGTATGCGATCTTAATGCTCACAAATATCGTTGCTTGCTACAATTTGTCTAATTCGTGTTTGTATTCCGCTGCTTTATATTCTGATACATCAAACTTGTGATCACTGATCCTGTCACATATCATTCTTACCTCATCATGCGGCATATACATACATAACATACATCAGTTATAACCTGCAACATCATCATCATCACATGCAAAGCATTAAGCACATATCAAACATGCCAATCATACCATCTATGACCCCAAAGTCGACTTACATAACCCCCGAGAATCTCCTAGTCAAAGCCTACATTACTTCCTTTTCTCCAAAAGTCAGAATTATTCAAGTGTTCATCCGCATTGACCTTATTTTCATCCGCATTTGATTTCTTCATCTACATTGATTGCTCATCCGCATTGACATACTTCATCCGCATTTGTAATCCGCATTTGCCTTACTCATTCGCTTTGCTTTACTCATCCGCATTTCATATACTTAGTCAAATGCTCATCCGCATTGACCCCATCCACATAACTGTTCATATCCGCATTTCTTACTTTGCGTTAATACCTCCCATTTCCCTTTACTTATCCATATTCATCTGCATTTCTCAGACTTAGTCAAATGCTCATCTGCATTTCATCACTTAGTCATGTTCATCCGCATGACTTCATCGCGCATTAGCTTACTCAAGGTTATAATTTCATTCGCATTAACCCTTTCCATCCGCATTGACTTCCAAAACTTTTAGGCAGAATTTAAAACTTACCATGTGAGCCTAAAACCTCATATACGATTTCCATGCACCATTTGTCATGTTCAAGCTTAAATCTTACCCTCTAAGACTTAGAACACAATCATACATCATAAAGCATGAACATAGTCACATCATAACATCATTATACATGTATACAAGCATACGGGTCCGAAACCCAATTTAATAAAAACATACATTCATGCATTTCCAGCCCCAAAATCAATTAAAACCAGTAAAGAGGGGTCCTAGAACTCACCTTTGCAGCTCTTGAGTATGACTTCTTCCAAACTCGTTTGCAAATTGAATTCAACCTCCTAGAAACCCACTAAAAACATACCCGAACACATACAAACACACGTAAGCATAAGCCCCAGGATATGACCAGTCAAGAACATCATAAAGCATGAATTCTTACCTTGAATTCGAATTCTTTCTTCTTGTTCTTCTTCAAACTTGAGCTCTACTGTTTCTCTCTCTAAAATCCGAACTCAAAAGTGAAAAGTGGCATGGCATGGGTGGCCATGCTACTTTTGTACTACATAAAAGTAAATCTTGTACTTTTTACATGTTTAAACCCCTCATCTTGGGTTAAATAGCATTTCTTTCTTTTTCCTTCACTATACACATCTCTTTCTTTGACTCTAAAATATCCGGGTGTTACAAGTCCACCCCCCTTAAATAGATTTCGTCCCCAAAACCTATTATTCCTCAAAGAATTGTGGTAATGCTATCTCATCTCTTCTTCAGTCTCTCACATAGACTCAGATCCCTTCGTGTGCTTCCACTGTACATGCACAAGGGGAACCACTTTATTTCTAAGCCTTTTTTTCTTTTCGATCAATGATTGCCACTGGTTTCTCCACATAATTGAGCCGTTCATCTACTTTGATATCCTCCAGTGGAACAATCATGTCTTCATCAGCTAAGCACTTTCTCAGATGAGATACTTGGAATGTCAGGTGAATTCCATATAACTCGTCCGTAATTCCAATCTATAGGCCACCTCTCCTACTCGAGCAATGATTCGGAAAGGGCCTATATATCTTGGGCTCAACTTGCCCCGCTTCCTGAATCGCATAATACCCTTCCAAGGTGAGACCTTCAACATAACCCGGTCACCCACCTGGAATTCGATCGGTCTGCGGCGTTTATCGGCATACGACTTCTGTCTATCTTTGGCTGCCTTCATGAAGGCCTGATCTTCTCAAGCTTCTTAGTCATAGCCACGATCACCTCGACACCTCCCAATTCTTTCTGCCCATGTCTCCCCAACATACAGGTGTCCTACATCTTCTACCGTATAGCATCTCGTATGGTGGCATGTCAATACCGGCATGATAACTGTTGTTGTACAAGAAATCAATTAACGGTAAGTGGTCATCCCAACTTCAACCAAATCATCACAAATGCCCGAAGCATGTCCTCCAACGTCTGAATGGTCCTGTCTGACTGACCATCAGTTTGGGGATGATAAGTCGTGCTAATATATAACCTTATTCCCATGGCATCATGGAATTTCTTCCAGAATTTAGATGTAAACCGGGTATCACGATCAGACACAATGGACACTAGCACACCGTGACGAATTATAATCTCCTTGATGAACAGGTCAGCCAACCTCTCGGATGAATATGTCTTGTGGATCGGTAGGAAGTGAGCACTCTTCGTCAAACGGTCCACAATCTCCCATATGGCATCGTACCCTTTCAGAGTACGTGGCGGCTTCGTAATGAAATCCATGGTGATGTGCTCCCACTTCTATTCCGTAAGCAAGTAAGGCATTTACTCACATACTCCACCATGTCGCACTTCATACCCACCACCAATAATCCTTTTTCATGTCTTGGTACATTTTCGTAGCACCGGGATGAATAGAGTATCGAGCCTTATGAGATTCATCCATAATGTTCACCCGTAGATCCCCAAAACGAGGAATCAACGTTCTCCCGAATCGAGTTCTAACACCAAGCGTGTTCTCACCGAATTCCGCGACCAGTCCTTTTATTCTTTCAAAGTTAAGATGATCCTCTTTCAGTGCCTCATCTTGAAACTCTTTGACTTGCTTCATCACATCAGAGGTCATGATCAGCTGATATGCTTTCACCCGAATTGGTTCGGGCCTATCCTTTCGGCTAAGGGCATCCGCCACCACATTGGCTTTGCCCGGATGGTAATGGATCTCACAACCATAATCCTTTATAAGTTCCAACCACTGCCTCTGCCTCATGTTCGAGTCCTTCTGCTTGAAGAAGTATTTCAAGCTCTTGTGGTCCGTGAATATGGTGCACTTTGTCCCGTAGAGATAGTGCCTCCAAACCTTTAACGCAAAGACCACGGCTGCCAGCTCCAAGTCATGAGTAGGATAATTGACCTCATGAACCTTCAACTGTCGGGATGCATAGGCTATAACCTTCCCTCTTTGCATTAGTACACACCCGAACCCTGAGTAAGAAGCATCAGAATAAACCACCAGATCTTCACTTCCATCGGGTAATGACAGAACAGGAGCTTGAGTCAATTTCGCCTTCAATTCTTCGAATGCCTTCTCTTGAGCTTGACCCCATACAAACTTTTCATCCTTTCTTGTTAACTTGGTTAGGGGAGAAGCGATCTTAGAGAAGTCTAGAATGAATCTCCTATAGTAGCCCGCCAAACCCAAGAAACTACGAATCTCAGATGGCGTCTTCGGTGACTTCCATTGCATAACCACCTCCACCTTTGTCGGGTCCACCATGATCCCGTCGGGATTTACCACATGACCCAAGAATTGAACCTCACGCAACCAAAATACGCACTTGGAGAATTTGGCATACAGCTTCTCCTTTCTCAACATTTCCAAAACCTCCCAAATGTGATCGGCATGCTCATCCTCGCTTTTCGAATAAATCAGTATATCATCAATGAACACAATCACTGATTTATCCAGCATCGGCCGACACACCCGATTCATCAGATCTATAAAAGCAGCTGACGCGTTGGTCAAACCAAAAGACATGACAAGAAACTCGTAGTGACCATAGCGCGTACGGAAAGTTGTTTTAGGGATATCCTGCTCCTTCACTTTAAGCTGATGATAGCCCGATCGAAGGTTGATCCTTGAAAACCAACTAGCCCCTGAAGCTGATCAAACAAATCATCTATTCTTGGTAAGGGGTATCGGTTCTTCACTATCAACTTGTTCAGCTCGCGGTAGTCAATACACACTCTCATACTACCATCTTTCTTCTTCACGAATAGGACCGGAGCACCCCAAGGAGAGATACTCGGTCTAATGAACCCCTTGTCAAGCAGCTCTTGCAACTGCTCCATCAACTCTTTCATTTTTGTCGGAGCCAAACGATACGGTGCCTTGGCAACAGGTTGAGCACCCGGTATCAGGTCAATCTGGAACTCGATCTCACGGTCAGGTGGCAGTCCTGGTAAGTCTTCTGGGAATACGTCTGGAAAGTCACACACAACCGGTACGTCAGATAGTTATGGCGTGGGCATATCCACATCCTTTACATAAGCCAAGTAGGCACTACATCCACGCCTCATACACTTTCCCGCCACCTCCATAGAGATTACCTTCGGAATCGTAGTAACCCGATCACCATAAACCGCTACCAATTTCCCGCCAGGCGCTGTCAACCGAATCATCTTCTTGCGACACACAATGTTCGCCTCGAAGGCTGCTAACCATCCATCCCCAGAACCAACTCGAAACCACCTAGGGTCATCACGAACAGTCTAACAGGAAACTTATGACCTTCTAGTTCCACATCATAGTTCTCTATCATCTCAGAGATCCTGGTAGACTTACCTATGCCAGTTTCTACATCGAAGGGCGCATCAACATGTCTACTACTAATAGGCAGCTTAGCACAGAAAGCAGCAGAAATAAAACTTTTACTGACACCCAAATCAAATAACACAGAAGCTAAAGTTTGGCTCACTAGAAACGTACCGGACACGACATCAGGGTCCGTCCTAGCCTCCTCTTGTGTCATCGCGAATGCCCTGGCGCTCGCCCTTGGTCCTTCACCTCCAATTTTCTTCGCCCCGGAACTCTCGGCCATTGGCTTCTTACACTCCCTACTCATATGACCCTCTTCACCACAATTAAAGCACCGGGCCGTACGACAATCCCTAGCCATGTGCCCCGTCTTCCCACATTTAAAGCACAAGTTTGACCCAAACCTACATTCCCCACTATGCTCTCTCCCACACCTACCACACTTCTTTGTACTCGCACCCGATGCGACTACACGGCGATCGTCCACCCGTGCCTTCTTTTTACCCGTCGAGGCATCACCCCGAGCAAACCTCTACCCATTCCAGTTTTTATCACCTCCACCAGCGGGCCACTTTTTCATTTTTTTCTTTGAAAACTCCAAGTCGGGATGGAGCTTGGAGACTTTATTTTTAGACCTATATTAAAGTTATGCTCTACTAGGACTGGATCTAAGCCTGGTTCCGACTACCTTCAACCACCACCACTACACCCCTTTCGTCATATAACCTTCCTGCCAAATCCACCGCCGACCTAAACGTACAGGGGTCGGGCGACAATCATGTGCCTGCGAATATCCGCTGGCAATCCCTGAATGTACCTATTGATCTTTCGAGACAGAGGTGTCACTTGATCTTGCACCAGACGTGCCATTTCGTTGAACTTTGTGGTGTACAGTTTGGTGTGTCATCGTTCCCGCCTCCAGCTGCAGAAACTCCCTCTCAACCTTGTCCATTTCCCGGTGAGGACAAAACTCCTCGATCACCAACTTCTTCAACTCCGACCATCTCATTCTCCCGATCGTCCGACTACCCTTGGCTTGGACTATATTGTCCCACCAACACAAAGCTGAATCCATAAAAGAGTGGGTAACGAACTTAACTTTCTGGTCCTCACGACACTCGCTGATATCAAGTACAGCCTCCATTTCCCTCACCCACTGATGAGCAGCAGCCGCAGTGCCATTACCATCAAAACTAGGGGGCTTGCATCTCATAAACACCTCGTAGTTACAGCCTCGTACCGCCTCCTGCACAGGCTCTGCTTCTTCCTCTTCTTCGTCATCAGACGGAACCGTCTCAGTCTCGGGCTGTCTTCTTTCGCCCGTAGGTCTACTCCTTTCCCTTATCTCCCCTTCTCTAACTGCCTTTATCACTTCGGTCACCACAGATGGTAGGATCGTCTGCATGACTTGATGAACTTCCTCCATGACTGCCTCCTTCACGGAGGCTCTCAGGTTAGCACTAGCATCTCTGCCCTCCGGATGAGGGGCTTCTAGTTCTTCATGAACCACCTTTTCAGCCCTAGGCCTTCCTCTCGTAACCCGTGGTTCAGCACCACGTCCGCCACCACGCGAAGCTTTAGATGATCTACCACCGGCCATCCTCTAACTCACACTGAAAGATTTAAACACTAATACGGTCATTCAAGGAAACGGTTTAGTTTATGGCAAGTATAGTAACTCCCTAATTATAGTGGCCAATTGTGATTAGCCATTTACTTTACTCTTCACACCCCGAGCATTACCTCTCCTGACTACATCAGTATTTAAATCTACGTACAACACATAACCACATATCATGCGCACGTAATACCGGTTAACTTTACGAAAAACCTGATGGCACGCAGCTACTCAGATTGGCATCCCATTCTATTCCATCACATTCTCAGTTTAAGTTAAGGTCTATTTAGAAATTTTTACCCTTTCACTTAAACTTTGGCTCTGATACCAACTTGTAAGGCCCCATTCCCAGGACGCTTACAGCTGGTAAATCATTGCACATAAAACATACATTTACAGTTATTTTAAATAAACGTTTGCAGCGGAACCATTCAAAAATAGCATTTCATTTCATCATAAAACCTTTGCAAAATAATGCATCGTTTATCGGTTACAAAATTTCATTGTTGTATTACATCACAAAAGCTTTATATAAATGGATGCCATCCAAAAGAGCTGAGCAGCTGCCTCGTGCCATCCACAGCATCATTACCTGCTAACTAGAAACACATAAAAGTCAGCGTTGCTCAGTGAGTTCTAGTTTTATAATAAATCATACTTTTCATTCGTAAAACCATTCTTTCTCTTAAAATCATATTATACTTTACATTCGTTTGTGATCATACATCGTATGTACATAGAGATAATATAATTATTATTTTCGTCATTATTTCATTCATACATCCATTCATTCATCATTTCCTTCATTACTTTCATCATCACCATGAACTTTACCCTTCATGCTCATGATACTGTGCCTAAGCCTATAAAAGACCTTCATCGGTGATGCCCGACACCAAGTGGCCACAGTACCCAAGGTAAAGTTCAGGTATACCATTGTCATATGTTATGCCCTTCATGCTCATAATACTGGACCTAAGCCTATAAAAGACCTTCATCGGTGATGCCCAGCACCAAGTGGTCACAGTACCTAAGGCACGCAACAATGGTTCATCCATATGGTCAATCACAAAGAAAGACCCCAATGTGCATCCTTTGGGGTAGCTAACCCGCACACCGTTCAGCTAACACCCACAGTGGGTGTGCACCTCCATACATTTGCTTGCAAGCCTTTCTTACATTCATTCATTCATTCATTAATGCATGCATTCATCATCATGTTCCTCTTTCATTATCTTTCACTTTACGTTACATAATACTTTGTTCATTCATTATCATAACACCTAAAGTCATTGGAAAGATAAACATACATCATCATAAGGAACACAAACATATCATTCATACATCATCATGCAGGGTATTATACATACATAACATACATCATGTATAACCATGCAACATCATCATCATCATCATCATCATCATCATGCATAAGCATTGAGCACATATCATTACATGCCAATCATACCATCTATAACCCCAAAAGTCAACTTACATAACCCCCGGAATCTCCTAGGTCAAAGCCTACATTACTCTTTTTTCTTCAAAAAGTCAGGATTATTCTAAGTGTTCATCCGCATTGATCTTATTGTTCATCCGCATTTGATTTGCTTAATCCGCATTTGATTTGCTTCATCCGCGTTTTACATACTTGATCCTGTAGGATTCTATATGCCCAAGACACATAAAATATTGATGTGGTTAGTACGTCATGATCCAAGTCGGGTTATACCCAATAACAAGCTTAGCAAACACCAATTAATATTAAATTGATGATATGATCATGCAATTAAATATTTACACCAATTTGGAAATGGGTTTTCTAAATAACTTGCATGAGAGATGGAACAAATTATAAGGATAATTTGTTGATGAATTATTGTTATTCTTGTTATTTAAAAAGGTTTTAAATAACAATAACAATATATGAGTGTAACTTAATTTATTTGTTAATTAAGAGGGATATGTCACATTTAACATAAGTCTAGAATGACATTTTAATGTGTGTGACATAATGTGAATTCTATTAAGTTATGTTGGTGTTTTAAAGGGAGGCAAAAACCATTTTGAAAGGCTGTTTTGGCCGCCCCCTCCCTTGAACCTCATTGGACCATTTTGTCTTGAGAATACACACAACAATAACTAGGAAGACACTCATTCATTCCATCAATTTATACATGCAAAATAACTCTCAAAACTCTCTCTTTTCTCTCTCTTGTTCACGGAACAACCAGCAGGAAGTTTGGTGTTTTGAAGTTGATTCTTGGTGTGACTCTACCTAGCAAGAGTGGTGTATGATCAAGGCTTGGGGTATACAAAGCTTGAGGATCTCTACATTGAGCTCTTGGTCGATTTCAAGCATCTAAACCTATCATCTTGGTCGATTTTTGCTGCTGAAAAGGTAGATATCACAGCTTGTTCAAGCTGTGATTTTATGCACGTTTTGTAGGTTCATAGCTTGTTCCATTCATATATTTAAGATCCTATTGATTTGGGTTTTGTTTTCCATCTTAAAACCACACTTAGAACACGAAAATTTCAGATTATAAACTTGTTATAATCCTATACATCCGCTGCGTTTTCTGAAAAGTTTAAAAGGTTAAACTATGTTTTAGTGTTCTCTCAAACCCTTCAGATCCGCATTTGTCATCCGCATTTGCCTTACTCATCCGCATTTGCTTTACTCATCCACATTTCATATACTTAGTCAAATGCTCATCCGCATTGACCCCATCCGTATTAACTGTTCATCCGCATTTACTTACTTTGCAATTAATACTCATTCGCATTTCCCTTTACTTAGTCCATATTCATCTGCATTTCTCAGACTTAGTCAAATGCTCATCCGCATTTCATGAACTTAGTCAATGTTCATCCGCATTAACTTCATCCGCATCTAACTTCATCCGCATTAGCTTACTCAGTGGTTAATGTTCATCCGCATTAACCCTTTCCATCCGCATTGACTTCCAAGACACTTAGGCAGATTTAAAACTTAACATGTGAGCCTAAAACATCATATACGATTTCCATGCACCATTCGTCATGTTCTAAGCTTAAATCTTACCCTCTAAGCCTTAGACACACAATCATGCATCATCAAGCATGAACATAGTCACATCATAACATCATTATACAAGCATACAAGCATACGGGTCCGAAACCCAATTTAATAAAAACATACATTCATGCATTTCCAGCCCCAAAATCAATTAAAACCAGTAAAAGAGGGGTCCTAGAACTCACCTTTGCAACTCTTGAGTATGGCTTCTTCTAAACTCGTTTGCAAATTGAATTCAACCTCCTACAAACCCACTAAAAACATACCCGAACACATACAAACACACATAAGCATAAGCCCGAGGATATGACCAGTCAAGAACATCATAAAAGCATGAATTCTTACCTTGAATTCGAATTGTTTCTTCTTGTTCTTCTTCAAACCTGAGCTCTGCTCTTTCTCTCTCTAAAATCCGAACTCAAAAGTGAAAAGTGGCATGGCATGGGCGGCCATGCTACTTTTGTACTACATAAAAGTAAATCTTGTACTTTTTACATGTTTAAACCCTCATCTTAGGTTAAATAGCATTTTTTCTTTTTCCATCGCTTTACTCATCTCTTTCTTTGACTCTAAAATATACGGGTCTTACACCAGTTTTTTTTGTACCTAAGCTACACATAACTTATTTCACTTGATTAGCAATTATAGAAGACTTATTTTTAAGAAACTTGTATTTGATTTTTCAAAAATACTTTTCTTTATCAATGTTTACTTTAGAAACAAATATGTTTTTAAAATCAGTTTTCAAGTTAGATAAAGATGGTTAATATCTTTTCTTTTCATTTGTCTTGAAATTTATTTTGGATTTTAATTTCTTTCCTTGTTTAACATTAATAAAAATCTATTGAAACATTCAAAACATCCAACTTTTTATTAATCAAAGATGATGAACTACACTGAGATTTCACACTTTTATTATTTTCAAAATCTAATTCTTCATCACTAATCCAATCTTCAACCAACCCATCCTTCTTCAAAATTTTTGCACAATTGTTGTTAATTGATGAAGGTAAAGAGTTATAATCATGATTAATCAGTGGTGTAATGATAGAGTAACCAACTCCTCCTTTTCCACCACTGATATTCTATGTCATTTGAGACTTGATTATACTTTCAACCATATTTGAAGAAAATTCAAAATTTTCAACAATTAGTTTCGAAGATAAGAGTTCACTATTTAATTTGTTAATTTCCAAAGAAAGTTCATTAATTCGATTTGTTAAATCCTTTATGTTATAGTCTTTATCATAAAGATTTAACTTTTACTGATAAATTGATTTGTATAGACCATCTATCTTATCTTTGAAAATTTTCTCATTTGTTTTATATTTTCATTGTTGATATTAAAGTTTTTCAACTTCGATAATCAACCTTTCATTATGAAATCTATATCTGTGAACCTTTTCAATACAATCATTTGAACAAAGATTAAAATATACCTCTTTTGTTTCAGATTTCTTCTCTGTCTCCCCATGGACCACTTTACCATGAAGTCCTTTTGATTGATCTTCACTACTTCATGTGTGGGAGTAGTCTCAATAGCATTTTCTAGAATATCACATGTAGTAGCTGAAGTAGTCTCAATAGCATTGATCTCTTTTTGCGTTTTAGCTGGAGTAAACTCATCAGCTTTGTGTTCATTCATCACCTCTTGAGCTGGAGTAATCTCAATAGCTTTTTGGCATATCTTCACCAACCACTTCAACCTTCTCAACATCTTATCTTCCTCTTTCTCAACCTCATATTCCTTTTACTAAGCAAACACTCCACTTATCAAATCTTCTGAAACAAATTCAACAAATAGATTTTCTTCAACAATTTCTTCTTTAGTGTGTATTTCTGCCAAAAGAGCAGTGGACATCTTAATATCCAAAGCTTCTGTGTGATCTGGCCAATCATAGTCCTCATTTGTTTAAGACACAAGTGCCTTGGTCTTAGATGTACTAGCTTGGTAATTCTTTATTTCAACTTCCACAATTACCATCCTTTTACCTTGATCATTTTGACTGTTCCTAGCTTCGGTACACTCTCTTGCAAAATGACCTGGTTTATCACAATTATAACACCTTAGGTTTGACTTGTCAAAACCTATCTTGTTGGATTGTTTAAACCAAAAACGTTTCTCCTAGTTCTTTTGGCAAAATTCTTTGCCTAATAAACCACCATTGCCATTTGATACTTTATGTCATTCTCTTCAACATCATCAGGATTAAGTTGTTGCAAATCATTAACCAATATGTTAGGTGGATTGATTCTTTTGCCAGAGAAAGCTTCATAGCTATTCATGAATGAAGTAAAAAGATCTAGATGCTCTTCAGTTGTCTGAATGGTTTGTTTGTTTGGGTGAGAATTCAAACGAAAGCTTATTGTATTGGTTGAGTTATTTGGTGTGGTGAGTAGGTTTGAGAGTTAGGTTGGGCTTGAGTTTGGACATAAATATTTTGGTAAGTGGTTGGATAATAAGTCAAGGATTGAGGTACAACCTTATCTTTGACACTGGATTGAGCAGTTGATAATAACATGTCACTGGCATAGCTAAGAGTAGCTGACATAGTAGTTTGGGTTACTTTCGATCTTAGCATATATTGATGTTGCTTCTGCTCCCATGGTATTGATGTAATTAGCAGCCCTTTGCTTATCATCCATGTTATAGGATTTAGTTGTAGAAATGAGATTATATAAAGACAAGGTAAATAGATCCTTTGTCATTTAATAGTAATGTAGTTGTTATTCTAGCTATAAGGTAGAGAGTTCAATAGTTTTTTGTTGACTACTATGTTTTCTAGTGTTATCCATGCACTCTTCATTTTGGTGATTAATTTCACAAACCTCAACATCTGAGCTTCTAAAGTCTCAACAAGAATATGATTAAACATATTGAATTCTTGGTTGAGCAGATCCGTCTTGCTCTCTCTCATATCCTTATGAGTGCCATTATGATAGCTGCATAAGCTTTATCATCAAGTTCCATTCTTTTAAGATCATCATCATCCCATAGATGTTCTAGTTTAGAAATTCATTCCTTTTTCTCATTCTTGTACAAAGGAATGTACGAACCCTGCTTGATAGATATCATCATCTGGGGCTCAGTATATATAACATGATTTTGAAAACGATATGCCCAATCTGGGTAATCTTCTTCATTCAGCAAATGGGGAGGCTCAGTGCTTATGACTATCTCATTATCGAGATTCAGTGTTATAGTAATATGCTTTAGGTTCGCCATAGAAAGTTCTTGAAACAAACCTATAAAATTTCTTCAAAAATCAAACTTCTCGCGCGAGATATTATAAACTTTTCACGCGGAAAGTTCAAACACTAAAACTTGCGAAATGTTCAGGTTTTCAAGCGAATGATATCTTGTTGTAACAAACTTTTAACCACCCCATGCGAGAAGTAGTCTTTTCACGTGAAATAGATGTTTTCGCACAAAACACAGAAGTTTTCGCCTGAATCAATTTGACCAACTCGAAACTTTACAAGTCCAATTTTAGTCTAAATTGATTAGATTCTAATTAATCAATTGTTCAGTTACTGAATTAAGTTCAAATTTGATCCTAATTGTCACTAATTGGTTTGGTTAGGCGTTGTTTAAGCTCAAAAACATCATCAATTCATCAATCAATGAACTTAACACCTTCATCATCTTCAAAATTGATCAAAATCAATAGATAGAAAGTTTATCTTCGAGAAACAATCAATTTGATGGTCACGAACTATTCAAATCACATGTTCTATCTTTAATTCAATCGATCTACAGCATATAGCTCTGATACTAATTGTAAGGATCATTACTATATTCAGATCGATCTCATAATTGTGAATGCGGAATGTAAGCAATTAAGGATTAAGAAGTAGAATTGTAGAATGGATGAACACAAAGTAAATAAACTTCTCTTTGTATTGCTCTATGAATTCAAATGTTTCAAATAATTACAAATTCAGGAAATGAAACAAAGCTTAACAATAACTAAACAAACTAACTATTTATACTAATTAGTAAGTTCTCACGTGAGATTAACTTCTCACGCAACATGAATAACTCACGCTATAAGTGAACTTCTCGCGCAGCTACTATGAACTTCTCGCTTGACTTGATCTTGAACTTTGTCTTGATTTGATTTCTCTAGCCTCTAAACACTAGTATCATCAGTTGATAACCCTTCATAAAAAAACTGATATGAGCTCTTATTTTTCAATTCCATGGTGTGGGCACGTTCTAAATAGTTCCTCGAATCTCATGAATGCCTCGTAGAAAGTTTCTCCCGATTGTTTTTGGAAAGTTCTAATTGCTTTCTGAGCATCACTTGTCTTTTGTTGAGTATAATATTCTTCCTAAAATTTTTCTTGCATTTATCGCCAATTGAAAATGCTTGCTGAAGGTAATACCAAGAACCATTGCTTTGTTCGGTCTTTCAAGGTAAAGTGGAAGAGAACTAATTTAATCTCATCTTGAGAGTAACCTGATTACCATCGATGTTGTACACACAGCGTCAAATTCTGCTAAATGTAAATAGGGTTCCTCGGTAGCTCATCCATGAAAACTAGAAAGGTATTGTAGTGCATGAGGTCTAACCTCGAATTGCCTTCCTCTTGCAAGAGGTTGTACAATTAGAGAAGCATTCACAGCAATGGCAAAATAGAAGTGACTATCCATGCCTTGAACAGGAAATTGTTGGTAACTTTGATTACCAAGAACACCATTGAAGGGTGGAAAGCCTCCATAGGTATAATTTGGTGGTGGTGGTCCATTCAATGCTCCTTGACCAATGTTTCCTTATGAAGGTGGTTGATGACCTCCATAGCCTGGATCTCATGCTCCTCTTGGTATATCATATCCTATTTCATCATAAAATCCATCCTTCTCAATTAATCCCCTATTCCAATCATCTACTATGTCACCTTGGTACTCATCATGGTAGGATTCTTCATTCTCAACAGAAGTTCAAAACGATCGGCCGGATTATGTTGTATTGGTTGAGCATGGTTAGGGTAGTTTAGGCCTTCTGGTTGGTTAGGCTCGGGATTGAATGGATGGAAATTTTGAAATTGTCGTGGTGGTTGTTGAAGAAGAGGGGATGGTGGTGGAGGTGGTTGTTCACCTTGGTACTTTCTGGGATTAAGATTTTCCATTGTTCGTGGTGGATGGCTTTCAGGTGTTTTTGACAATTTTTGAAGGATATGATATGCTCTTGTAGAACATGTTTTTTCTTTACAATGAGTATTGCCCTTTTCAGATGGGTAATCAATGTATTTGATCGAATATCAGAGGTGAGTTCCTTCCAGAGTGTCTTGTATCCATAATCTATCTCTGCACACCACAAGAATACCAAGAGTAGTTGTTGATACATATGTCCCCTAGTTTATGTGCTTAATGTAAAAGTCTTTCATGTCTTACACATATGTAATAAGTGGGTTTAATGAAATATAATATGTGGTTGATGTTTATAATGTTTAATATTTCATAGTATTATTGTGTGTTAAAGTATAATGAACTTACTATATAAGTTTGAGGTTGTTATGCATAGTTCTTAGTCAATAATTATTGAGAAATGTGTTCAAACTTAGTCGTATGATTCTTCATCTGAATGGAACATGCTTACGGACCATATGCATGAATACATCATGCTAATGGACCAGTCACATGACTGAACCAGATGACTGGATCAATCGCATTATTAAGACATAAGATTGACTCAGTCGCACGACTAAACCTACAATCATGCGTATGGATCAATCGCATGATTCAGTCGCACGACTGAACCATGTTAATGGTTTAGTCATACGATTGGAAACTCATAACCTTAAAATACCACTTAATTCGTGGAAAAATGGAGACTTGATAAACACTTGAGAAACACTTGATACTCTTACGAACCCTAGCCGTCTAGAACGTCCAAGGAAGCATGTTCAACTTCCTAGATCAATCCTGATTGATATCTACTCGTTCATAACGTTTAGTTTCAATCTTATTTCGATCGGGTAATTGTTCTCACTGATTGGATCGCTAATCAAATATGATTCCACACTATTTGATTCGGTATAAACGCAGAATCTGCTAGTATTCCGTACGTACACGGTCCTGAAAAGTGGTATTAGAGCTTTGGCTCTTGATTTTGCATTTGATTCAATTAGAATTGTGTCAAACCTCACGTTTTAACTCAAAAGAGTCATCTTTGTGGGTACACTGGTTTTTTTCGACGTTTACAGGCATTCAAGTTAAAGTTTTTCGTCATACGGCATATTAGGGTTTCTAGGTAAATTGTAGTTTGTGTCAAAGTGTCAAAATTCGAAATATTTCAAACACAGCAGCCTTCAGTCACACGAATAGCTCATTCGTACAATTGAGTCATCCGCATTTACTATTAGTACGATTGAGCCATCCGCATTGGTCATCCACATTGGTCATCCGCATTGTCCATTCGCACGACTGAGTCATCTGCATTTGTCCATTCACACGACTGAGTCATCCACATTGACTCATCTGCATTTGTCCAATTGCACCATTGACTCATCCGCATTTGTCCAATCACACGATTGACTCATCCGCATTTGTTCATTCGCACGAGTAAACTAGTCTTGTTCTAAAGTGTCAAAGTTTATAGAAATGGAAGATCAATTCACTGCCTTACTGCTGGAAGGGATTCTCGTATTCAGAACCTTCTGCTTCTATGAAATTAGGAATCATAAGAAACCACCAAAGCTTATAACGTTAGATGATTATCCATAATGGATGCAGAGGTTTGAGATCTATCTAAATGGAGTTGATCCCAATCTTTGGGCATCCATTGAGACAGGTTACACGATGCCAGTGGGTGCTGATGGAGTTAAGCTGACTCTGGGAGGAATGAATGACAGCCAGAAGGTTAAGTACAATGCAAAAAAAAAATTGTATGCCCTATTGACTTAGTCGATACCGAAAGACATCTTTCATTAGTTCTCTGAGAACAAGTAGGCGAAAAAGTTATGGGAAGCAGTGGAGAAGAGATATGATGGGAATGCAACGTTAAAGGATCTGAAGGCTAAGGCTCTCAAAAGAAGTTTGATAACTTCTCTTCGATAGGGAAGAAGAGCTTGGATGACATTATTGACAGGTTCTACCATCTGATGAGTGAGCTGCACACTCATGGTGTAACAACGTCTATAGAAGATAAAGTGTCAAGTTTTGCAAACGGTTTGCCAGATAAATGGGATTCGTTTTTGTCTAATTTGAGACAGAATGATATTCTTGCAAAGTTAGACATAAATGACTTCATCCTGAAATTAAGAGAAGAGGAACTAAGAATGAAGTACAAGTCATAGAAAGGATCCTACGATTAGAATCCTTCACTTTATAACTCATTTCCCACTCCAACCAGTTCAGGAGCACCACTGCAAACAACATTTGTGTTGAGGAACTGGATGATGGTTCTGCGAGTGAAGGTGAGATCACAGTTGAGCAAGTACTGTCAGATACTGAAGAAGCTATGAACGTGGTACATCACTTGGCTGAGGAAGAGCTCAGAGCAACAAGTTCAGAATCTCCAGCATCCGAAGAGTCTAACTATGTATTGATGGTTGATTCAACCGAATCCTCAAAAGTAAGTACTAAAGACCAACTGTTTCAAAAACATGCTTGTGATGAATGTAATAAATTTAGAGAGAGCATTGATCTAAAATTTTCAAGGTTATTAGAACACAATGATAACTTAGTAAATGATTTACAACTGTGCACTAAAGCTAATCGGAATTTAAAGCAAAATGAGTGTAGTTACAAAGAAAAAATAGAACTTTTGAGCAAACAACTAAGGGAAACCGAGGTTGTTGCTTTCAATCAAGCAATGATATAAAGTTTATTTAAATTCTTTGGAAGAAACAAAGAAAGAAAAAGTAGTTTTAGAAGTCGAAGCTAATTCTTAAAACAAAAACTACACAGTTGGATCAGTTCTTCTCACATAGTTCAACACTTAGTGAAAGAATGAAATAATGGGGAAGGGTTGGGTTACAAGGTAGTTCCACCATGAGATCTTGTTAAATGCTAAATGTAGACCTGTAAATAACAACTCAGTAAAGGATCATGTGGTGTCCACTCCTCTGGTTAGTGATCTCGATTTGACAAGTAAACCTATGATGGAAAGCACTAAACGAAAGGAGTCTACCTTGGAATCAAAAGGAAAGATACCTATTGTTAATTTGGATAATAAATTTGAAAAGGTTAATATAAGGTCAACTTCACACATGTCTTCCTCTGAAACCCAAATGACTAAACCAGTTAACCAAACCCGTGTTACACGTCAAAGTCCGAATAAACTAAAGGCTAAAGATGTTTAAAATGTTCAAACAATTAATTTTGTTAAAGAAGCAGAAACATCTAAACAAGATGTGACTATACCCAACCAGACTCGTGTCGCACCTATATCACATTCAACCCCACATAACAGTTTCCTCAACATGTAGAAGGGAGATCATGCTATAGTTATGGAAAGAGAAGACATATTTCTTCTAGTTGTCCTTATTATTAGACTCCTAGAAAGAAAATTAAACTTTATGACACTAAACAAAGTTATTCTAAAAGGAGTTCTATTACTCCTCCAAAGAGAACTAATGAACCTAAAGTTCAAACTATAACCCAGTCGTCTGTTTATCACAACAAGCCTTACACAAAACTGGCTTATGGAAAGAAAAGTCAAATAAGTTTTCTGATAATAAGAACAATAAGAAGAACGATATGCCCTCATCCTCATGTGGACAGTGGGTTGAGTTTATGATGTGTGATTCCTTTGGGTCACCCAAGCCAGTTAAGGCTTGGGTCCCAAACCTAAACTGATCATTTTCTTTGAATGTGCAGGGTGTCCGCTACAGTGCTATCACAAATACATGGATTGTTGATAGTGGGGCGTCTAGGCACATGACCGGGAACTTGTCTCTCCTTTTTAATGTCAAACAAATTAAAGGAGGACATGTATCATTTGCTGGGAATAAAGGAGGATATATCACTGCTCAGGGCGAAGTGGGAAACCAGAAAGTCAAGTTTGATAAGGTCAACTATGTTCAACAACTACAGAACAACTTGCTTTCAGTCTCCCAGATCTGTGACAAGGGCTTCAAAGTTGTGTGTTGACAACAAGAAGTGCTACATGCTGAAAAAGGATTATGCTATCTCGGAGGACAAAGTCTTAATGTCATCTTCAAGATATAATGATTATATGTCTTGGATCTATCAAAAGCCTCCACAACTGATCAGAAAGTTCAATGCTTCTTGTCAAAGGCAAGAAAGAGGGACTCAATCTCCTAGCATAGGAGAATGGGACACATAAATCCACAGAAGATAAATCGCTTGATACAGAATGACCTAGTGAATGGAGTGGATGTCAAGAACTTCCAGCTTCCGGATTTTTGCGTAGCATGTAAGAAAGGCAAACAGACCAAGAAGTCTCACAAGGCAAAGAAAGTTAATTTCATTGACCTGCCTCTCGAGCTTCTACACATGGATCTATTTGGTCCCGTTAGCACTAAAAGTATTGCTGAAGATTTGTACTGCTATGTAGTTATGGATGATTACTCAAGATTTCTTGGGTGATGTTTCTAAAATCAAAATCAGAGACATTTGAATCATTCAAACATCTGGTAACTACTTTGGGATCACTCTACAAGCTGAAAGTTAGACAGATTCGATTAGACAATGGCATAGAGTTCAAGAACCAGTGGATGGAGACATTTTGTAAAGAAAAAGGGATTGTACATTGATTTACATCTACCTACACCCCACCGATGAATGGAGTTGCTGAGAGAAAGAATCGAAGCTTGATAGAGACAGCAAGAACGATGCTAGCCGACTCAAAACTGCCTATCCAATTTTGGAACGAGGAAGTGGCCAGTGCATGTTACACCCTCAATCGGGTCTTGGTGGTCAAACTTCATGGTAAAACATGTTATGAGTTTCTCCAGCGACGTAAACCTAACCTTGAGTATCTCGAACCATTTGGTGCACCATGTACGCTGCTGAAGAAAACTCAGTCTGGGAAATTCGGTGAAAAGGCTGAAGAAGGGATCTTTCTCGGATACAATATACTAGACAAGAGAGTTTATAACAACTCAACAGGACAGGTAGAAGTGTGGTGCAACGTTGATGTTCAGAGATATACCACCCAATGCTGGAAACGGACCTTCACTCTTCCTCGACTATGATGGATTCTTTAAGTCCTTCAACATACCTATCTCCCTTCCTGATGATGAGTTAACGACCAGAACAATGTCCGATGTCCTAGACACACCGCCACTAGACTCGACAGCATCAACTCCCAAAGTGAATCTTCTAATCCTTTAGGGGGAGCACTTGATATAAGAGATTCCTCCTCGGATGATGAAGAAGTGGAGACTGAATAGTTGGATCAGGAGGAACAGGTTCCTACAAATGAAAGTACACAAGCATCAAATCTTGATGCCTCTCATATTTCGGAACCTCACATTCTAACAACTACAGATCCTGAACCTAAGTTTAACAATCTGGATAATGAGGTGGTTGTTCCAACAACTCCTGGATCTCGGCTAAATGTTTATCATCCCTTGGACAATGTCATTGGGGATGTTAGATCGGGAGTACAGACCAGAAATCAGCTATACACAGCTGATTATGCCTCGGTAATGGAAAAGGGATACATTCACGATGGAGCATATCGATGTTTTGTCTCTCAATTTGAGCCAAAATACGTTAGTGAAGCGTTAAACGATGAGGCATGGGTCAGTGTAATGCAAGAACTCCTACAGTTCAAGAAATTAGGAGTGTGGACCCTTATGGATAAACCAAAAGGTGCTAAGGTGATTGGCACTAATGGGTACTGAAATGCAAGAAAGATGACCAAGGGGTAATAATCAGGAATAAGGCCCGACTTGTAGTTCAAGGATTTCGACAAGTAGAAGAAATAGATTACAATGAAGTGTTTGCACCAGTGGCAAGGATGGAAGCAATACGTATATTTCTAGCTTATTTACATGAAGATCAAAGTCTATGAACTAGATGTCAAGAGTGCGTTCCTTCATGGTGAAATCCGTGAGACAGTGTATGTCAGTCAACTCGAAGGATTTGAGGATCCTTATCATCGGGATAGAGTTTACAAGCTTGATAAGGCTCTCTATGGGCTCCATCAAGCCCCTAGAGCATGGTATGAGATACTCTCAACTCATCTGGTGAAACATGGTTTTCGCAAAGGAGTTATTGACTGTACACTGTTCATCAAAGCAAAAGATAGCGACTTACTGCTGGTACAGATTTATGTTGATGACATAATCTTTGGTTCCAGAAACAAAGAGTTATGTAAAGAATTTGAATCTGTAATGAAAGAAGAATTTAAGATGAGTGCCATAGGAGAGATGAAGTTCTTTCTTGGGTTACAGGTGGATCAAACACCAAAGGGAATATTTTTACATCAGACCAAGTATGTAGGCGATATCCTCAGTCGGTTCGATATGGAGAATGCTTCTGCAGCTGGAACTCCACTTGCTACAAATTATGACGTGGCACCCGACAAAAATGGTGATCTGGTTGATGCCATTATGTACAGATAAATGATCGGATCTCTCATATACCTCACAGCCTCACGACCTGATATCATGTACGCGACGTGTCTTTGTTCCAGATATCAGGCGAAACCAAAAGTCAATATCTCATTGGCGTTAAAAGGATTTTTCATTATCTGAAGGGTACTCCAACACTCGGGTTGTGGTATCATCATGACGATGACTTTGAGCTTACAGTGTATAGTGACTCTAATTATGGCGGTTTCAAAATGAATTACAAGTTAACATCAGCAGGATGTCAGTTCTTTGGTAGACGGTTAGTCACCTGGCAGTGTAAGAAGTAGACCTTCGTTGCTCTGTCAACATGTGAAGCTGAATACGTTGCTGCTGCAAGTTGTTGTTCACAAATCATCTGGATTCAACAGCAAATGCGCGACTGCGTTTTGCAATTTTCTAACACTCCTATTTTTGTTGATAATTATGCAGTTATAGCCGTAACAAAAAAACCGGTCCAACACCCTAAAACTAACATATCTATATTAAGTATCACTTTATACGTGCCTGTTTTGAAAAGCACTTAGTTGATGTGGTTGAAATAAATACGGATTTTCAACGCGCCGACCTCTACACTAAAGCATTTGATAAAACGAGGTTTTTATATCTTTTAGAGGTCAACGGCGTGAAAAAAAAGTCAAGTGATTCTAGAAAATGAGAGTTCGTAGTCCGACTTGTGTAGTTAATTTTTTATTTTATTTTATTTTACTTGTTTTTCTGTCTATTAAAATCCAAAAACACAAAAATATTTTCGGGTTTAGAATTTTAGGGGGAGAATAGGTTAAATTAGTATTAAATTCGTGAAAAAAAATGAGGGAGGAGGATAGCTTAGCTAAAAGAAATAAAATCAAATATGTGATTCTGATTAACATTTATAGAAAATGATAGTACACAGGGAACAGATTGTTTGGGACTTTAAAAGATTTTAAATGATTAATATGCAAAATTCAAAGTATAAGTCTGAGAAGTCTAAGCAAAATAAATGGAAAAATGATAGTAAAACTAGTATGCTACTGAGGTAACATAGAAAAAGTAGACCTAGAGGTTGCTAGTTCATTATATGATGTGTTGGTAGATTCAACACAATAGATTAGTAGACCTCATTGGTGGTTTAAAATTCAAACCAAGTTTTTCATCTTGCTGTGGGTTCTCATCTTATCCCTGGTTACATAATCAACGCAGTTCCAATAAGGGGTAAAGAGCAAAAAAATGCCACAAATGTGTGCGGACGACCATAAAAATGAGCAAAGCACATAGAAAAATGCTAAAAGCAATCAAGCTAATAACATATGTTGTTGGTGCATTATGTGCAAAAGAAAAATAAATTCTCTAACAAGAAGATAGGTTGTGTGCCTCTCTGTTGTGCGGTGGCACTGACCTGAGGATAAGCATAACCTAAATATTCTAAAATTCATTGTTTATTACGCCTCTCTGTTATGCGATGGCACTGACCTGAGGCTTGGCATCTTTTTGAAAGCTCTTAGAATAGTCTCTTCTTGAAATATACCCGTAGACCGCTCAAAAATCTCCTGAGGAATGTTGATTAGCATATAAGTGTGGGATCCACAATTGCTCGTTGAAATAATTAAACCGTAACTCATCACCAATGTGTGTCAAAAATTTGTTATTGATTTAAGAGGACATGCAACTCTTGACAGCCAAAATCAGTGTGTGCATCTTATAGCTCTAGTATGATTTCCTAAATTGCTATTGACTCTCAGTCAAAACAAAATCTAGCATCAAAATGGTTAATTAAAATGTCCCAAATGATTCTGATATACATGTATGATTCATAATGAATCGTACCAGAAATGATAAAATAGACTTGAAGCTGTGTTGTCCAAGAAGTTGGTTTAAATCCATCTCCAATCAAAAATATAAAAATATATCTTGTTCGTTTTTAAATTTAAATTTTTTTTATTTAACTTTTAGTTATTTGTTAGGTAAAATTCGGACTATACATCTGGATTCAATCTGTGAAACACTCACTAAAAGTGGTCACGTCTGAGGTGACCTATCGAGTTTTTGAAATTAAAAGGATCACGTCTGAGGTGATCAAACAGTTTTTCAAATTAAAAAGGTCATGTCTGAGATGATCATCAATCATAACGTCTTATCAATAGTTACACGTATATGTTTGAAAGTATACGAGGTGAAACTCATAAGTATGAACCAATCGCATGATTGGACCATAAGTATGGGCCAATCGCACGACTGAACCATAAGTATGGACCAGTCACACGATTGGATCACAAGTATGAACCAATCGCACGATTGAACCATACGTATGAGCAAGTCGCACGACTGAACCCTAGTCGCACGAATGAAGCATGCGAATGGGTCCAGTCGCACGACTGAATGTTAACTTATTTAAATAGTGAGGAGTCGGTCGCATGTTCTCATCACCCCTCAATCGCCCTTTGTCACCCAAAAGTATTGAGACTCTACCCAAATTTTGTTTGATTGATTTAGCATCTTGATTGTGATTCTAACATTTACTTTCTGCATCTACAGGTAATGTGAGACCAAAATCGACTTCAATGTCCCGTTTAATTAAGCCCTAATGACCGAAACCATTAAAAACAAGAACTTAGACAAACTCTTCAAAATAAACCACCTAAATGGACATAATCGTTGATTTAAAGAACATTAGGTGTTATTTTGAGTATTTGCGAGTCTAATGAGCAAATACACAATGTTTAACATCAATTTTTGACCAAGAATTGGATTTAAAATGTCGAACAGAGAGTTATACGAATGGACGTGCTGATGAACTTCAATTGCACGATTGAGCTAGGCGTATGACTCAATCGCACAAATGAACCAGGCGTATGAGTTCAGTCACCCGATTGACTCAACCGCATGGCCTAACACACAACTAAGTTCAGTCGCAAGCTCAATTGCATGACTGAACTCAGCCGTATGATAAATCGCACGACTGAACTCATTCGTATGGTTCAATCGCATGATTGAACCAGACTGATCTCAAAACAGTTTAATTCCAACTATCTTCTGTTATGCACAAATCTAATGTATATGTGTCTTGTGTTACAAAAACATGGCTGATAGGTGGACTATTAACACCAAACACAACATCTGTGCTCACTTTGATGCGACCACTCGGAACGCTACCGAGTTTGCTAGGATTATTGATTTTCTGAGGAGGTCGAGGATCTAGAAAGCTATCTCTGCTCCTTGCACACCCTACCAGTCTCTACAGCAGGCTTTCTGGGAAGGTGCTTCAGTTGACAGATCTGCTGAGCCTTACTATATACGGAGCTCCATTTTTGGTCAAGAGATCGAAGTTACTGCAGCTGATCTAAGACGGGTACTGGATTTGGGTGGTGATGATGCCCACCCGACCAAGTTACATCCTCTGACAGTAAGGGGCTATTTTCTACGGATGAAGTACACTGGGGACATCAACTCAGGTGTGCTCAACAAAAGCACCATGTGTCCCCAGTTCAAGTACCTGGCCCATGTCATTCTGAAGTGCATAGCATTAAGAAGGGAAGGATTTGATGATTTATCTGACCAAATCTAGAATGCATACGTGGCACTGGTGCTGAACCATCCTTTCAGCTTCTCTAACATGATATTCTCTTACTTGATAGAGAACCTAGAGGCTAAGGGTAAGGAGGGTTTTTGCATGTACCCTCGGTTCGTACAGCTTATTATTGATGAGAAGCTTCTGTCTTTGCCAAAGGAGAAAGAAGATGTGTGGTACTCGAGGTGATGGATGATACCATCTTGGGTAGGATGAAGGTATACAGGGGGAAGCAGGTGAAGCCCCTTGTTAGGAGACTGTTCGGGCATTTGGCAAGTGTTGATTATATGGCCCCTTCTCACAAGAAGTGGCATCACGATGAGAGTGACTCAGATGTTAAGCCGACTGAGCTACTCACTGATGATACAGACGACGATGACGATGACTATAGTGATGGTCAAGGTGGGAGGCTCCTGGTGGATCGAGCAGGCTCCAAGCCAGCTGATATTCAAGTAAATGAAGATGATGAGTCAGATGAGGAGCCTCTCATGAGGACAGTTGGGAGTAGGGTTATGGCCACCGAGAGAGGTAAAGAGGCTGTTTTTGGATGCAGGCTGGGTCAAAGGGTGGTGCTACAGATTACACTAATCCTACTTACACCCCAGACCAGCCACTTGGCTTAGGGGGAGCCTCTGTCTCCAAGGGCTCAAGGAAGAAAAGGATGGCCCAACCCTACGGGAAGAAGAACAAGAGGCAGAGGATCACCCTAATCACTACTCCCACCACCACTACCACAGCTACCACCATAACCGCACCTCCTATCTCCACCCCCATAGCTACTACTACCATCACCACTCCACCCACTACTACACCTCCTACCACCACTCCTCCCACTACAACTATCTCCCATCCAACCACCACTACCACAGCCACTCCATCACATTCCACACACATTACACCTCCTATATACACCACATCTACTGTCACACCCCAACCAAAACGGCGGAACATGCCGGGGCGTAACTAAGATTGTTCAAATGCACACGACACTAGTGATAATATTTAATCAACTCATTCATTTCATAACATGTTCTTACAAATATAAGAAAATAAATAGTTTTTAACTAATAACCTAACGGTCCAAAATAAAGTAACGTCTTTAAAGCTTCAATCAACCGATAATCAAACCTGTAGCATTGCATAAAATATGTTTTGTCAACATGTATGTTGGTGAGCAATTACATGACTTTATAAATATAATATAAGGCAAAAATCCACACTCAAATATGTGAAGCCGTAAATAAAAGTGACAATTGAGATATATCAATCATAAATAAATGAGGCTCCTTTCTAATTGATAAAACTACCATATTACAAGGAGGAGCGTATGATCATACTTATGAGGATGAGGATGAAGCTAAACGATCAAAAGCAATAAACATGTAGCAATTAATCATATGAGGTATAACATACAATTGGACAATATTCTAAGCAACACATAACCTAGAGGTTGTGGGTTGAGGATCTAGATGTTAAATCATTTTTTGGTTGAGTAAGTACGCTTGCTACCCCCAAAGTATAGAAGAGGAAAACGGGGATGAAATTACTCACATGGAATAAAATGACGTTGATGAATAAATTTTGAATAAAATCCTCAAGTAAGCGAGTCTGACGGTTTTAACATGCGTGTCCTAGATTGAAAGATCTTGAGTAAGTATTGAGTATTGAAGATGAAATATAAATGGTATAAAAGTTCATAAAAATAAGGCTTGGGTTTTCGGGAGTTTTAGTTATATTTTACAAAGTGTGTTTAAATAACGTAAGTATAAAATGAGTTTACAAGAAAACGGGTCCTTGATGTTTAGTTTTACTCAACCATTGTTAAGTTTTACATATGGGAGTTGGTTTAGTGCTAGTATGCACGATCCCATTAATGTAAGCATCAAGGTCCGACTTACACTCTCTTAAACCCGAGTTTGAGACTTTAATTAATAAAGAAATCGCTTAAACCCGATCTTAGTATAAAACCAAGTTTGGTTCCATCATACCATAATATTATTAATACAAATAACATAAAGTGAAACATAAGTTAAAAAATTAGGAAAGATTTTCTTTTGGCGTTTTGAACGGTGACTAGCTCGTTAAGACGATAAGTTCGACTTTTACTCGGGTTTATTCTTACCCGAAACTTGGTTTGAGCTAATATTTGTTCTAACACTTCCAAAATCTTAAGTAATATGAGTAATATAAAGTAAAACATAACTAAAAAGATAGGTTGAACTTTTGGTGGTTTGAACATTGACTAACTCGTTAAAAGGGGTGTTCGGTTTTACTCAGATCTAAAGTGTTTGATGTACACCTCCATATCAACCATATAATAACTAAAATATCAGAAAAACTCAGATCTAAGTGTTTGATGTAACATGGTCACTTAAAAGTTATTTAAAGTGCTTAAACAAGCGTTCGGTTTGGTTCGGTCCAAAACCATTGAACTAAAAATAAGGTAAAACTTCCAGATCTAAACTCAAACAAGAAAGTTAATCGAGTAAACTTCCCGAAAACGACCCAAACGGGTCTAAAATGCAGAAATATGAGTTTGAATGCCCACAAGACTTAAATAAAGCTGAAAATGGTTTTGTGAACAAAAATAACTTAGAAAAACTGAAAATAACCAAATTACATACCCGAAATGATTTGAAATACAAGATTCGGTTCCGTTGACTTTTTAAAGTCAAACTTAAGCAAAACTAGCTAGAACAACTTACAAGATCAAAACTTTTGGGAGAAGAAGATGAAAATGTGCAGGTGAAATGGTTGAGAATGAGTGGTATTTATAGGGAAAGATTAGGGTTTGAGGAAATGGGTAATGCGTTTGTCCGGTGGGTAAAATGATGCACTTTGATTCTTTTATTTAAAATAAATTTTAATTTAAATAAATTATGACCAGGTATCTACATGTTTCGAGGGTTCTAGAATAGTTATGGGTTAGGTCTTGGTTGGTTTGAATGGTTAAAATACAATTCCGGACCTTAAACGAACCGAAAACGTTAAAAAACTGACTTTGCTGAAACGAACTGTGGGTCACGCCACGACAAGTATGAAACATAATTACACATAAAATCCATAATTTTGTTAATATTCAAAGATCCGAAGACCAAAACGAGTCGGGTTTACAATACAAGATAACAAATACAAAGCTAGTCGAAAATGACGAATGACACATCTACCACCACTAGTCACCAACCGGTCCTTCCACACACACTCCATTCGCCGTTGGACCCTCTCTACCCCCATAGGGTTAGAGGAACAGCTGGCTAACCTGAACAGCATGGTGCATAGACTGCTTGCAATGCTTGCAGTTGATGAGCTTCAGGCTTCTCAGTTACAGAAAATGATGGAAGTGAATGCAGCTCAAGCTCAGCAGATCAAGGAGCTTAGTGAAAAAGTGACCTATATGAGAGGGCTATAAGTCTAACCCACCAAGCACTTACAAGTCAAAATGAGCTGGTGCTAGCGTCGGTAAAGAGGATTGAGGAGCTAGAAAAAGAAAAATAAGAAGATTATGCCAAAGCTGAAAGGGTCAAAGAGTGAGCCTCTGAAGATCAAGGACGGTAATGGTGATGATGGAGATGATGATGATGATGATGACGAGGAGGAAGATGATATGAAGAAGATGTTGAGGAGGGAGGACCGAGCCAAAAAGATCACGATGAGGATGATGATCAGGAAGGTGATGCATCAGCATCAGCCTCTAATTCTCAGGCTCAAGAGAGGCGAACTAAAAGGAATCAAGATCAAGGAGCCTCCTCCTCTGCTCCTCCTGCTAAAGAACCTGCGAGTCAAGATAAAAGTAATGACTAGATGTTTAGTATTGAAACTTTTGTATTTGAATCATATTACATTAATGTAATTAAGCATAATCTATGGTTGTTTATTTAATGCTTTATATGATGACTCATGTGTGTTGTGCTTAATGTCTATCAAGCAGATAAAACCCCACAGTAGGATGAATATGATGTTACTCCCCTTCAGCAAATCAAGTCTCAATTCACTATGATTCTTGATTTGCAAGAAGGTTAGTGAGCTATACTCCTGAAGAAGGAGAAATTATACATGATTTGACTGACGAGTAGCTAGATGAGATGGTCCGACTCATTCTGGACAAAATTGTTAAAGATGCTCCAGAATTTGATGTATTAAGGGATGACTAGCTGCAGGATGTTGATGAGATTGAGGATGTTATAGCAGAATAGATATTATCAAGTACACTGACCGCGAGGAAATGTGATACCCAACTTGGTGATACTTTCGGAAGTGCTACATTTGAGAAGCTAGATGAAATGGAGAAGGACAAGGAAAAAGATGAAAACCAAGCTCAAGCCTCGGATGCAAATGTTGATATCAAGAAGGCTGAATGGGCAGCTTGTTTTGCTGAAATAAGAGCCCAGCGTACAACTCCAAAGCAAAATGCCTACACCAAACTCTACAAAGTCAAGAAACATCATAAGGTGTCTGGCAAAATCATTGCATAGGCCTATTTTGAGGACTTAAACGTATATGCTATAAAAAGAGATAAGGGGATCGAGTACTTCAGATATCCTCATGATCTGAAGACTCTCCCAGGTTTTGAGCTCAACCGATTGGCATGCTTAAATCTGATGTATGTTGATCCTAGAAAGATGTCAGGTTGGTTTGAAGCTACACTAAAGAAGGAATACCAAGCCAGGTGGGTAAACTTCAGACCTCAACAACCAAAGAGGTACCTCCGTAGATCTGAAGTTGACCCTATATCTAGGAAGCCGGAAGTAGTGCTGAAGTGGAGTCCTCCACGCACGTTGTCAAAGATTCCCTTACGGGAAATGCCTCAGGGCTTCACTCCACATTTCAAATGGTGGTATTATGACCAGAGGACCGGAGAAGCGGTCATAGTTCTGAATAGAGAAGGCAGAATGGAAACTACCAGGGTATTTGACCCAATGTGGCTTACCAACTTGTCAGCTAAAGAAGTATACACTCTATACAAGTGGTCACTGTTCTATGACACGCAGGATATTGTACAATCCCTCCAATTCCAAAATGTGATACGACTCTGTTATGCTTTTGAAATACATGCAAGGGTCACAAGAGATGAGAAGTACAAGAAGTTTGTTGACACATATGTCCTTAGTTTATTTGCTTAATGTAAAGTCTTTGATGTCTTACACATATGATGAATGGGTTTAATGAATATAATATATGGTTGATATTTATAATGTTTAATATTTTAGAGTATTATTATGTGTTAAAGTATAATGAACTTACTATGTAGGTTTGAGGTTGTTGTGCATAGTTCTTAGTCAATAATGATTAAGAAATGTGTTCAAACTTAGTCGTATGATTCTTCATGCGAATGGACCATGCTTATGGACCATATGCATGAATACATCATTCTAATGGACCAGTCACATGACTGAACCAGGAGACTGGATCAGTCGCACGATTGAGACATAAGATTGACTCGGTCGCAAGACTGAACCTTCAGTCGTGCGTATGGATCAATCGCATGATTCAGTCATAAGACTAAACGATGCTAATGGTTCAGTCGTACGATTAGAAACCCATAACCTATAAATACCACTTAATTCGTGGAAAAACGGAGACTTGATAAACACTTGAAAAACACTTGATACTCTTACGAACCTTAGCCGTCTAGAATGTCCAAGGAAGCCTGTCCAACTTCATAGATCATCCTGATCGATCTCTACTCGTTCATAACGTTTAGTTTCAATCTTATAGTGATCGGGTAATTGTTCTCACCAATTGAATCGCCAATCAAATAAGATTCTGCACTATATGATTCGGTATAAACGCAAAATCTGTTAGTATTCCGTACGTACACAGTCCTGATATAGTACTGAACGAATAAAATAAAACTAAACTAAATTAAACTAAACTAAAACTTAACACTTTGCGCATGTATTCCCCGGCAAAGGCTCTATTTTGATCATGTTTTCATGGTTGGATAAAAGAACAAGTTAATATTAAAGACTTAACTACCTATAACTAGTATGGGCAAGTAAGGTCCTCTCCATAGTTGTTGAAAAGTGTAAAGCTTTATACCTAAGAACTTGAAACGCAAAACAAAAATACTAAAAAGCAAATATTTTTAGTGTTTTACTTTAAGTGAAAAGGTAAATTAAATGAAAATAATTAAGAAACCAACAATCTTAATAATTGGTTTTTAAACTTGTGAGAAAAAGACAATTACTTTCAACATTCAAGTTCAAAGATCCACACTTGGTTTCATAAGAATTGATTGGGAATCATATAGACATGATTTTGCGAAATCATTTGATTAAAGTGATAATTATGAAACAAACTTTTAAGACTCGTTCATTCCCACAATTACCAACTCATTATGCATTCACATACATGACCAACTGCTCACGATGCAAGGAAACCGAAAGCGAATGAAAGCACACAAATACTTAAACATAAACAAATCTTTTAATTTTATACAAACGTATAATTATATTCTTGTGTCAAGAGAACATAACCCAAAAACATCAATTCAAACTAAACCTAGTGCTTCACTTCGCCACTCATTGGCATGATTGGATATTCAATGCTTGATTTGATGTTCTTATGCTTGATTTGGGTGACACCGTGGTTAAAAAGCTCCTAAAAACACCTTGGAAACCTCTAAAATTCATGTGGCAAAAATTCTCTTTCGAAACCCTAATGATTGGTTTCAAATATGGAAGAAATTCTCAAAATATAGAGGTTGTTAGGGTGATCGACGTATCATACAGTGACCCCAGCGTATCATACTCTAGTCATGAAGTTGTACGGTGTTCTTTCACTAGATTTTGTTCAATGTATGTTGGCTGATACGCTGACTAGCATATGATATGGTGACTGATATGATGGTCAGAGTATGTTACGATGGTGGATACGGTGACTGATACGTTGTGCCTGATTGACTTAATGTTACTGCATCTTTCGTGTAATTGCACATCTAGCCCTTCCACCAGCTACAATACTTTCCTAAAGCTCCTAAAATATGTAGTTTTTTCTTCTAGCACCTGCATACATTAACTCACTCAAAGTACATATGTTCAACACCAATATTTGTGTAAAATAAAACAATTAAATATTATAAGTATCGAATAAACACCCTCCGATCAGATTATTTGGTTTTAATTTATGTTTTATTTATTTGGATTGTATGTTTTTTTTATTTTGTACTTGTATTAGGTTGTTTTGGTTTTAAAGTTTGGATTATTTGTTCATGTATAGAATGACCTTATGGTATTGTTCGTTCTTGCCACTTTTCTTAATTGTTCATTGACGTCATGATCCAGTATGGATAGTTTTATTAGATATTCTCTTAGACTCCAATGTGTTATGATGTCATATCCCGGCGAAAGCGTGAAATGCTTTGGATGTGACTCGCTTGTTCAGAAGTTGATCAAAAAGAATAAATGATTTAACACATTAGAACATGTCATAACATAATATATCACATAATCATAGATAACTTAAAATTATGATTACATCATATCATAAGTAGTCAATTTTGACATAATATAATCCTACTACAAAACATATTATCTAACTACTTCATCTTCAGTAACGTGAAAGTGAGCTCCACAGCCAGGCTGAAATCGTACAGATTAACAGTTAGATTCACACAAACTTTTCCCATGACTTCTCCCCAACCATTGTACACATCAAAAGAAAACATAATGTTGTTAGACATGTTGCTTACCTGAAACAGCATACTCAATAATGAACAAAGAGTTGGTGAGATTATAGGTTTGATATCTTAACAAAACATATATATTGATGCAGCATAATTACAACCAAACCTGCTTATGAACAGATGATTTATAACTGTCACAATATAAATCACAAATTAGATAATATAGCATCACAACACTCATCCTGTTGATGCAGGAAACAATTTCCTAAGTAGCGCTAGGTTCCACATCCAAATTAATGGTTGTATCATAATGACAGTAAAACACACAAATCTTATACATATGCATCAATCTTATAACAGTGTAAATTTTCCCCCAAAAACTTTATAAATACCAAAATGGGGTTATGAGTCTCACATTTTACTCCGATAGATTTCCTATAAAACATTTACAAATAATTAATATTTTTTCAAAATTTTCAGCATCTTAGATAAAAATAGCAAATAGTAGCTATACAAATTTGTATGTCACGAAACTTTTACTGTATGTATATACAAAAATCTAATAAATTGTGTCAAAATTTCAAAAGTTACTTATTTATAGATTATTTTATGAAAAATTTATTATATTCAAATAAATTAGAAATAATACTTACGGGTCTCTAAAATTTGCCAAAATTTATTATAATTTACATATCAATATGCATACTATTTCTAAATTTTCTGAAGTTCTAAGTCATAACAAAACCCTTTTTAGTAATTTTATTATTGTGTTATTAATTGATAAAAATAGTAGATTATTTCCAAAATTTCCAAATTTCATACAATCTGTTCTAATATATTTATAATATTTGTATAAATTTTTCATAATTTATATTTTAGTTTAAATATTTTTTCTGATTTTTTATTTATATATTTTATAAAATTTGTATCTCCTATATATTTACGAGTTAGGTCATGAAACCTGTTTTACGGCTCATATAGAAAATAAGATAAATCATATAAGTTTTCCAGATTTTTACTAGTTTCAGCTCATCTGGTTGGTAATTTTCTTTTAATAACTTAAATGATTTACATAAACTATTTTACTTTTTATAATTGTACCAAAATTTGCAAAATGTCACCTTTTAATATTTCTAACATATCATGGTTTTATTTCCACAATCATAGTCATTTGGGTAATAAATTGAATTTATCAAGATTACACATAATTCTAACCCTTTATTTATAATTTTTTTGTTTGATTTCAAAATTTATCATATTTTTTAGATTCTCAAACTTTATCACTAGCTTTTGATCAAGATAAAATATTTGTAGAGTTTAATGATGAACTTTTCATGTTTTAATCATAAAGATTGATTATATGTGTTGTTTAATACATATACATCTTTATAATCTTAGTTAGTTATGGTTTAGGGAATGAAATCTTGATTTTGACAAAAGGATGAATGAAAAGAAAGTGAAGGTAGCCTTTAAAACCTGGTGAATCCAGTTGCTAATCTTGGTCTTGGTGTTCTTGATTTCTTGCAACAATGATTTGGAAGATGGTGGCTAAATAAGGCTTGGATGGTGCTAGTTGATAAGATAACTGAGAGAGGGTATAGAAGATGGTGGTGATAAGTGGTTGTTATGGTGACCGATGGTGAAGGTGATGGTGGTACTCGGATGTTGTGGTGAAGTGGTGACCGAGAGTTTTGAGCTCGAGAGTTGAGATGGTGGTTTGGATGGTGCGCGGTTTGTGAAGTGGCTGATGGTGGCTCATATGGGGTCTTCGATTGATGGCCATAAATTAAGGAAATCATGATACCTAGTTCTAGGGTTATGATTAGGCTAGGCTTATGGGTTTAGGTGTCATGCAAAGGAATGTGCTTGGTGTTTCAATGGCTAGGTGGCGGTGGTGAGGTGTGACTTAGCCGATTAGTATTAATCACTAGGGTTAAGGCTTTAATTCGGGTTGTTTAATGTTATAATGAATCGAGGCTAGAGCTTAGTTTATGCTTATATTAAGGTTTGCTTAGTTTTGTTTTGGTGCCAAATTCTTTGCGATGTTGTATTGCATTGTGGTGTTTGGTTGGGTTGTATCTTAGTTTATTTGGTGTATGTTTGGTGTTACATGGTTGTGGTACTTTGATTATGTAATATTTGGTATCAAAAGGTTGTGTATTTGAATACATGCATACGTAAATTTCATGCATGCATGCAAGCATGCATACGTTCAACACATATACATATATATTAAACATGTAAAATTCATATAGAGTTAGTCAAATATAGAGCTTTATGTATAAAAGTTTTATAAATATAGTAATTAAATTTTAGGGTTGTCACGTATGACAGACCTCGTCTGTCATATACTCGTGTTTCCGCTATCAGCGAGAGTGTGACAGAAAACAAAATAGATGATTTACAAATTTGAAAATGGCATAAATGTATCAACCCTTTTAATACATGAAGGTATTTGCTATGAGAAACATTTAGACAAAAAAAACAATTAATGGTTTGATCATTAGATCATTGAGTGGGTAAAACCACATACTAAGGCTGCTTTGGTCTCTGTTATATGAACTATGATATGGATAGACATCATATGTATATCTCATCAAAGAACCAATATATACGAATGGTGATCGCCACAATTAATATAGATTATTAAATGTGTAGATGCCGCACAATTTACGATTAAATTGGTTAATTATGTATATGCCTAACAATTTTATGGCCATTGAATGTTTAATCAATAGCTTTTTACTCACGTATTATTTTGCCAAAATTTTAGTTATCGTGAATAGGCCAATTTAGCCATTGGATAGGTGCCGAAAGGATTTAAGGTGGCGTTTGGTATGCGGGATTTCAATGGAATATAATGGAATTGGAATTTGAATTCCATTGATCATTGTGTTTGGTTTGTAAGAATTCGTTGGATTTTGAATTTGAATTCTATTTTCACGTGTTTGTTTGATAAAGAAATTGGAATTGGATTAATTCCTTCAAATTTCTTCCATGAAGAATTTCAAATCTTTTCAAATGTTGAAGGATTTCAAATTCACTGACCCCCGTCTCCACCACTAACCGCCACCTACCACCCCACCCACCGCCACCAACACACTGACGACCCACCGTTGACTGCCGAGCACCGCCGTCCCCCGCCTACCCCGACCGCCGCCGTCCCCCGCCGACCCCGACAGCTGCCAACCACCATCGCCCCAACCGTCGCGTACCACCCCGCCCACCGCCAACTGACAACCAACCGCCGACCACCGCTGTTGTCCACTATGACATCCGTCACCTCAAGGTCCGTCGAACGACATAAATAACATGGAAATATTCTAATTAATATTCCTTTCTTCATGAACTCCTGCTTTAACGGAATCATGTCTGCTTATTTTTCCCTTGTGCCTGTACTTCCTTCGAGAACGTGTGTTAAGCATAAAACTTTTATAAATTTCATCACCATTACCACCAAATATATCATTTTTAATTTCGACCATTGTCATTAATAAAACCATTTTAGGCTATCAAATGCCATTAAACACGCTTTTAACCGTAATATAACGAACATTTTAAGATCGAAATCATCCGAAACAAATTTTTGAGAACTCGAGGGTTAAGTGCAGGGACTAACTTGTAATTTTGCAAACCTGGGCTGGGTATATAACCCCATTCCCAGCCATTTATCCTCACTTCATCTTCTTCACCTTCAACATTTTCTCCACTTCTCTCTCGATCTAGCACCAAAAATCGTCACGTTTGTCGCGTTTTCACTACCAATCTTGGGTATCATCGTGTGTACGCGTTCCTAGCAGGTAGACAACCTTGTTCAACCCGTTTTTGGTTCGGTTTTACTGCTGCGTTTTCTAGGGTTTCGGGTGCTCGGGTTCATCCGAGCACATGAGGTCGAGTGGGTGCGTGTGAGGTCTTTCTGCTTGTGTTTCATGTTTGTGTATGTTTGTTGAGTGTTTCTGGAAGTCCTCGTGGTATAAACCCCGCGTTAGAGCAGCTCGGGGGCTACTCAGCCCGACCACAGTCCGATTCTGCAGTTCAGGCGACTGGGTCTGTCATGCGATTGAGCCGTGCGACTGAGTGAGTCGTGCGACTGAATCATGCGTCTAAGTCAATTGTGCGACTGAGTTGTGCGACTAGGCATGTCTTGCGACTGAGTCGTGCGACTGGGTGTTTGTATGCGATTGAGTCATGCGTATGAATGATTGTGTGCGATTGAGTCAGGTGACCGACTGAGTGTATGTGATTGTGCGTGTTTCGCACGACTGGAGTCCAATCGCACGAATGAAGGTTCAATCGCACGAAAGTAGCTAATTCGCACGATTGAGGGTTGATTCGTGCGCATGGAGGTTGGGTCTTGCGAATGTGTGTGTTGTGTGGTGCGCTGAGTCCATCGCACGAATGAAGGTTCACGCACGAAAGTAGCTAATTCGCATGATTGAAGGTTGATTCGTACGATGGAACGTGGGTCGAGCGTCTAGCTGTTGTGTGACTGATGATGAATGTGAATTTCCTCGACGTCTGATGTGATAAGCAAGTAAAATTCTCTTTCATAACAAGGAGATCTTACAAGGATGTCATAAGCTGACGACTACTCGTCTGGGATCTACATCGATCTGATACGTGTGTCCGCTTGTGTGTGTGCCACCCACGACCGAACCGATCAACCCGAACCGACCAAACATTACTATACGCTTTATACATGTCATTAATGCTTGACCATAACTGTCAATAGGTTTTGACATCATTGCATTCAACTGTTGGAAACCTCGACCTTTCATACTTACCACTTAACAAGTGAGTTTCGTGGCCCCTTTTTATGCTTATACTATTTTACAAACATTTACAAACATGGGGGAAAAGTATGCTCGCCCGTTTTCTATGCTGTACAACATACATAAAATTTTCATACAGGAATCAACGTGATACTGTGTTGCAAGTACTTATCTGATACATGCTTGGGTCTGCTGTGTGGTTCTATCTTTGCAACTATTTAATTCCAGTGTGGGAACCGACGGTTAGGTATTGGTAGTACTACTGGGTTGACACCCCCACCCTCGTGTTGGTATACTAGTTAGTACCAACAATAGCCAGGTACGGTCTTGGGTGAATATACGCCGACAATTTCTTTGTGTACGTCGCTAGGTTTGGTTGCAAAGCTCATGTCATGTGATTTTACTTGTGTATATAACTGTATTCACGGTATTCCATATCATTTACTTTATACAGCATCACTTACACTTTTATTACTTAAACCTGCGAGCTCACCAACAAATTTGTTGACCATTTTGAGCATATCTTTTCAGGTGATCAAGCTAGCTGAGGTTCTAGGTGTGCTGCCCTAGTGGAGACCCTAGGATGCATTTTGGACTAAACATGTTTGACAAACTGTTATTTGAACAATGTTGAACCTTGTAACATTACAATTTTGAAACTTGTTCCCGGGGTTGGGAATTTACATTACAATTTCATCTTTATGTGATCATGTGAATCGTTTATCCTTGTTATGCATATGGCTATGTTGTCGTGGACATTGACTATACACGACACAAGTCCCCTTGTTGTCGGGTGTCGTCATGACACGCTTGTCATCATTTTATTATTGCATCTCTATCGCTTACCATGTTTATGACGATTCCCGTCTCGTCGCAACCCCGTGTTTCCCTCTTAGCGGGGGTGTGACAGACTGGTATCAGCCATTGGTTATAGAATTAGGCAATACACTTGACCTAGACTATAACCTAGGAACCTTCATGTAGATCGCATGCCAGGGTTGTGTGCATTTTGTATCTCATACGTGTTCCTCATTACTTGTTCGTTATCTATCTATTTTGTGATCTTTCCACCCTATGAGAGAGCCTGGTGCTCACTCTTTTATAGGATGCTCCTATTAGATCTTCCGTTCCCTCTGCGCGCCAAGTTATCATAACCAAATTCGGGTATTGAGACCCGAAGAGATCTTCACAGATCACTACTGCGCTTGACCTTGGATACTGAGACCGACCCAAGGAGGCTATGTCTGAAGTCCTTAAGGATGCGAGATAGGCAACCTCCACCAGACTATACGTGATTATGTGCTTGGGCTCTCAGTTGACCTGATGAATTATTATGGATATGATAAAGGAAAGTCGGATGTCATGTAACCGGATCGGGCATCATTCTCGGTACATCGTGGGTTGTGGTGGAACGCTGCGGGGAACCCTATATATAAACATCACCGTATACCGAGAATATGCTTGAAATGGGCTGCATGGTGATCTTGACCGACCGGAACATGAACATTGGAACTTGATAAACGGAATACTTGTGTATCATATGGTGACTAAAGCTTACATGTTATCTCTTTTATGAATTGAACATGCCGCCTCGAAGATCTACTCGCAGTAATAGTAGCGGAATTGAAGCCCCAAGAGGCAGAGGCAGGGGAAGAACCCCAAGAACAAGTGATGCTCCTGCCAGTAACAATCAAGGAACAGGGTACACTGATGTGGCAGCCCTGATCGCTCAACAGTTGGCCACACTGATTCCTACTATCGTGGCCAAGTGAGCGATGCTCTTCAGAATTCTCACCCCCACGGGGACGGTGGCAATGATAATGAGGATAACGTAACCCGACTGGGAACGAAAGCAATCAGGAGACCGAAATGGTGGTACGGCCGGTAACGAAACTGTAATTGTTAATGAGACCGGGGTTGTGAATACTAGACGGGGATGTTCGTACAAGGAATTTGTGGCTTGTAAACCATGAGAGTTTGATGGCAAAGGTGGAGCCATAGCTCTGACCAGATGGCTTGAAAAGATGGAGGCCGTGATCGACATCAGCGAATGCCTCGACAGCCAAAGATTAAGTACGCCACTTGCTCACTACAAGGCAAGGCACTAACATGGTGGAACACTCAGATTCAGGCTAGGGAAAGAGAATCCGCGATGCAAATGTCGTGGGATGAGTTCAAGGCCCTAATCACCGAGGAGTACTGTCCTCTCAATGAGATGCAAAAACTTGAGCATGAGTTCTGGAATCATGCTATGGTGGGGGCTGGGCACGCAGCTTACACCGACCGTTTTCATGAGTTAGCAAGGTTGGTTCCACACCTAGTCACTCCGGAATCAAAAAGAATAGAAAGGTACATTTGGGGACTCGCACCTCAAATCCGGGCAATGGTAACCGCTACCGCTCCTCCTACTATTCAGAGCGCGATTCTAAAGGCTGGCGCTTTGACTGATGAAATGGTGAGAACGGGAATTTTGGGTAGAGGAGCAGAAAAGAGAAAGGATTTTGGGGAAACGAGCCGGTCGAGTTCCGGGAAGTTTGATAAAAGAGCCAAGACAACCAGAAACTTTGTGACAGTGACGCAAGGCAGGCGAGAGTATGTGGGTTCGCACCCCAAATGTGACAAGTGCAATTATCATCATCCCCCAGGAACGCAGTGTCGGGTGTGCGCGAATTGTAGACCCCGGGGCATCTTGCAAGAGACTACAGAACAGCCGCTGAATATGGTTGCACCGGTCAACGCGGTTAACCCCGTCGGGAATGCAAGGGCTTTTTATGAGTGTGGAAGTCTCGATCATTACCAAAACATATGCCCCAGGCTGAATCAGGCACCGGGCCAACAAGGAAACAACCAGCAGCAAGTGATGGCTATAGCTGGAAATCAAGGCCCGACCAATCAGGGGAATACAGCTCGGGGACGTGCATTCGTCATTGGAGCCAACGATGCTCGCCAGGACCCGAATGTTGTCACGGGTACGCACTTACTCAATAATCAGTTTGCATCTATATTGTTTGATACTGGAGCAGACAATAGCTGTATATCTTCTGAGTTTGTGCAATTGCTTGATTTGAGCCCTAGTAGGCTAGAAACTAGCTACTCTGTAGAAATGGCCAACGGTAGGATTGTTCAGGCTGATGAAATTATTAGAAAGTGCTCGATAATATTAGAGACCACACCTTCGATATAGACTTGATACCCTTTGAGCTAGGAAGTTTCGATGTGATTGTGGGAATGGATTGGTTGTCGAAACACGGGGCCGAGATTGTCTATCGAGACAAGGTAGTGCGAATCCCTATGTCAGACGGGGGAGTACTCAGAGTTCAAGGAGAAAGACCGGGGAGAAACTTAAAGCTTATTTCCTGCATGAAAGCACGCCGGAGTTTACGAAAACAGTGCTACTCTTTTCTGGCTCATGTGGTGGAAAAGAAGAGGAGGAACAGGAATTGACAAATATCCCTATAGTGTGGGATTACCCAGATATATTCCCAGATGACTTGTCTGGTTTGCCTCCTCCACGACAGGTGGAATTTCGTATTGATTTGGTTCCTGGAGCTACACCGTAGCAAAGACACCGTATCGGTTGGCACCGTCTGAAATGCAAGAGTTATCTAGCCAGTTACAGGAACTACTGGAGAAGGGTTTATATTCGGCCGAGTCACTCGCCTTGGGGAGCACCAGTGTTATTTGTCAAGAAGAAGGATGGTCATTCCGTATGTGCATCGACTACCGTGAGTTGAACAAATTAACTGTGAAGAATCGGTATCCTCTCCCAGGATTGACGACCTGTTTGATCAGTTACAAGGAGCTTCGTATTTTTCCAAGATCGACCTTTGGTCTGGATATCACCAACTAAGAGTTTTCGAGGAGGACATACCGAAGACAGCATTTAGAACTCGTTATGGGCACTATGAGTTCTTGGTCATGTTGTTTGGATTGACTAACGCACCAGCTGTGTTCATGGACTTGATGAATCGAGTGTGCAAACCTTACTTGGATAAGTTTGTGATCGTATTCATCGACGACATACTTATCTACTCTCGATCGAAGGAGGACCATGAAGAACACCTTCGGGCAATACTGGAACGTTAGAGAGGAAAACTTTTCGCCAAGTTCTCGAAGTGTGAATTCTGGCTGCGAGAGGTGAAGTTTTTGGGTCATGTGGTTAACAAAGACGGGATTCATGTAGATCCCGGCAAGATCGAAGCGGTAAAGAAATGGGATACACCCCAGACACCTTCAGAGATACGACAGTTCTTAGGATTAGCCGGATACTATCGTCGTTTCATTGCGAATTTTTCAAAGATCGCTCAACCGTTGACGTTGCTAACTCAGAAAGACAAGAAGTTTGATTGGGGAGATGCGCAAGAACGGGCGTTCCGAACGCTGAAAGATAAGTTGTGCAATGCACCGATATTGTCCCTCCCAGACGGAACTGATGATTTTGTGGTGTACTGTGATGCTTCGCATCAAGGGTTGGGATGTGTACTAATGCAGAAAGATAAGGTGATCGCCTACGCTTCGCGACAACTTAAGGTGCACGAGAAGAACTACACGACTCATGATCTTGAGTTGGGCGCTGTAGTATTCGCACTTAAGATATGGAGGCATTACCTGTATGGAACCAAATGCATCGTATACACAGATCATAAAAGCCTTCAACATATTCTGGATCAGAAGGAACTCAACATGCGACAGCGACGTTGGGTAGAGCTTCTTAGTGACTACGATTGTGAAATCCGGTATCATCCGGGGAAAGCTAACGTGGTGGCTGATGCTCTAAGCCGCAAAGAACGCGTGAAACCACTACGTGCTCGAGCTTTGAGATTGACCATTCAAACAAATTGAAAGCTCAGATCCAAATTGCACAAAGTGAAGCGTTGAAAGAAGAAAACCTTGCGGGAGAAGAATTCCGAGGGTTGGATAAACAACTGATGTGCAAGGACGATGGCGTACAGTACTTCGTGGACCGTATATGGGTACCCAAGTGGGGAGGTGTACGAACCTTGGTCATGGATGAAGCACATAAGACACGATATTCTATTCATCCTGGCGCAGACAAGATGTACCACGATCTCAAAGATCTGTACCGGTGGCCAGGCCTGAAGAAAGACATTGCCACGTACGTCAGCAGATGCTTGACATGCTCGAAAGTTAAAGCTGAACATCAGAAACCATCGGGATTATTACAGCAACCTGAAATTCCCGAGTGGAAATGGGAAAATATAGCCATGGATTTCATTACCAAACTCCCTAAAACGAGCAACGGGCATGACTCGATATGGGTTGTAGTGGATCGAATGACGAAATCAGCACACTTCCTGCCAATCCGAGAAGACTACAAAATGGACAAGTTGGCGAGATTGTACATCAAGGAGGTCGTGACGAGACATGGAGTGCCGGTGTCAATCATCTCCGACCGTGACGGCCGATTCACTTCACGATTTTGGCAAACACTACAGAAAGCAATGGGCACTCGATTAGACATGAGTACCGCCTATCACCCTCAAACAAATGGCCAAAGTGAACGAACCATACAAACGTAGAAGACATGCTGAGAGCGTGTGTAATCGACTTTGGTGGTAGTTGGGATACTCATTTGCCATTGATTGAATTCTCATACAATAACAGCTACCACACCAGCATTGGGTGTGCTCCGTTCGAAGCGTTGTACAAGGAAGTGTAGATCACCGTTTGCTGGGCCGAAGTTGGTGAAAGTCAGTTAACAGGCCCAGAGATCATTCAGGAAACAACCGACACGATCTTCCAAATCAAAGATAGACTGAAAGCCGCTAGAGATCGCCAAAAGAGCTACGCCGACAATCGTCGAAAGCCTCTAGAATTCAACGTTGGGGACCGAGTGTTACTCAAGGTCTCTCCTTGGAAAGGAGTTGTTCGGTTTGGAAAGAAAGGGAAGTTAGCCCCGAGATACGTTGGACCATTCAAGATTACAGGAAGAATTGGTCCAGTGGCTTACCGATTAAGGTTACCACAAGAACTCAACGGTGTGCATGATACTTTCCATGTGTCGAACCTCAAGAAGTGTTTGGCTGACAAATCACTTCACATACCCATTGACGATATCCAAATCGACGAAAAGCTTCATTTTATTGAGGAACCCATTGAGGTCATGGATCGTAAAGTCAAACAGTTGAAGCGCAGTAGAATACCAATTGTTCGCGTAAGGTGGAATTCGAAACGAGGGCCAGAGTTTACATGGGAACGGGAAGATCAAATGAAACTCAAATACCCACACTTATTCATGGATGACACTCTTGGACCTAACTCCAGCTGAATTTCGGGACGAAACTCTCTCAACTGGGGGATACTGTGACATCCGTCACCTCAAGGTCCGTCGAACGACATAAATAACATGGAAATATTCTAATTAATCTTCCTTTTCTTCATGAACTCCTGCTTTACGGAATCATGTCTGCTTATTTTTCCCTTGTGCCTGTACTTCCTTCGAGAACGTGTGTTAAGCATAAAACTTTTATAAATTCATCACCATTACCACCAAATATATCATTTTAATTTCGACCATTGTCATTAATAAAACCATTTTAGGCTATCAAATGCCTTTAAACACGCTTTTAACCGTAATATAACGAACATTTTAAGATCGTAATCAACCGAAACAAATTTTTGGGAAACTCGAGGGTTAAGTGCAGGGACTAAACTTGTAATTTTGCAAACCTGGGCTGGGTATATAAACCCCATTCACAGCCATTTATCCTTAACTTCATCTTCTTCACCTTCAAGATTTTCTCCACTTTCTCTCTCGATCTAGCACCAAAAATCGTCACGTTTGTCGCGTTTTCACTACAAATCTTGGGTATCATCGTGTGTACGCGTTCCTAGTAGGTAGACAACCTTGTTCAACCCGTTTTTGGTTCGGTTTTACTGCTACGTTTTCTAGGGTTTCGGGTGCTCGGGTTCATCCGAGCACATGAGGTCGAGTGGGTGAGTGTGAGGTCTTTCTGCTTGTGTTTCATGTTTGTGTATGTTTGTTGAGTGTTTCTGGAAGTCCTCATGGTAAAACCCGCGTTAGAGCAGCTCGGGGCTGCTCAGCCCGACAGTCGCGATTCTGCAGTTCAGGCGACTGGGTCTGTCATGCGATTGAGCCGTGCGACTGAGTGAGTCGTGCGACTGAATCATGCGTCTAAGTCAATCGTGCGACTGAGTTGTGCGACTAGGCATGTCGTGCGACTGAGTCGTGCGACTGGGTGTTTGTATGCGATTGAGTCATGCGTATGAATGATTGTGTGCGATTGAGTCAGGTGACCGACTGAGTGTATGCGATTGTGCGTGTTTCGCACGACTGGAGTCCAATCGCACGAATGAAGGCTCAATCGCACGAAAGTAGCTAATTCGCACGATTGAGGGTTGATTCGTGCGCATGGAGGTTGGGTCGTGCGAATGTGTGTGTTGTGTGGTGCGACTGAGTCCAATCGCACGAATGAAGGTTCAATCGCACGAAAGTAGCTAATTCGCACGATTGAAGGTTGATTCGTAGGAATGGAACGTGGGTCGAGCGTCTAGCCCTGTTGTGTGACTGATGATGAATGTGATTTTCCCTCGAACGTCTGATGATGATAAGGCAACATCAGTAAAAGTGTCATCTTTCATAACAAGGAGATCTTTACAAGGATGTCATAAGCAATGACGACTACTCGTAGTACTTGGATCTACATAAGATCCGATACGTGTGCCCGCTTGTGTGTGTGTACCACCCACGACTGAACCGATACAACCCGAACCGACCAAACATTACTATACGCTTTATACATGTCATTAATGCTTGACCATAACTGTCAATAGGTGTTTGACCGATCATTGCATTCAACTGTTGGAAATCTCGACCTTTCATACTTACCACTTAACAAGTGAGTTTCGTGGCCCCTTTTTATGCTTATACTATTTTACAAACATTTACAAACATGGGGGAAAAGTATGCTCGCCCGTTTTCTATGCTGTACAACATACATAAAATTTTCATACAAGGAATCAACGTGATACTGTGTTGCAAGTACTTATCTGATACATGCTTGGGTCTGCTGTGTGGTTCTATCTTTGCAACCATTTAATTCCAGTGTGGGAACCGACGGTTAGGTATTCATAGTACTACTGGGTTGACACCCCCACCCTCGTGTTGGTATACTAGTTAGTACCAACAATAGCCAGGTACGGGTCTTGGTGAATATATGCCGACAATTTCTTTGTGTACGTCGCTAGGTTTGGTTGCAAAGCTCATGTCATGTGATTTTTACTTGTGTATATAACTGTATTCACGGTATTTCATATCATTTACTTTATACAGCATCACTTACACTTTTATTACTTAAACCTGCGAGCTCACCAACAAATTTGTTGACCATTTTGAGCATATCTTTTCAGGTGATCAAGCTAGCTGAGGTTCTAGGTGTGCTGCCTTAGTGGAGACCCTAGGATGCATTTTTGGACTAAACATGTTTGACAAACTGTTACTTTGAACAATGTTGAACCGTGTAAACAATTACAATCTTTTGAAACTTGTTCCCGGGTTGTGGGAATTTACATTACAATTTCATCTTTATGTGATCATGTGAATCGTTTATCTTGTTATGCTTATGGCTATGTTGTCGTGGACATTGACTATACATGACACAAGTCCCCTTGTTGTCGAGTGTCGTCATGACACGCTTGTCATCATTTTATTATTGCATCTCTATCGCTTACCATGTGTTATGACGATTCCCGTCTCGTCGCAACCCCGTGTTTCCGCTCTTAGCGGGGGTGTGACATCCACCAACCCCCAACCCTGACCACCACCATTGTCCGCCAACCCCTAACCCTGACCACCACCATTGTCCGCCAACCCCCAACCCTGACCACCACCGTCCACCCCCGACCACCTCCAACCGTGTCTCGACGACAAGCGTTATCGGTTGGTGGCGGTAGTGGGGTACTGTCGGTTTTCGAAAACGGGTTCGGTTGGTGGCGGTAGTGGGGTACTGTCGGTTTTCGAAAACGCGTGCGGTTGGTGGTCGCGGTCGATTGTCGGTGGTGACAGCGGCGGCGGTCGATGGTATGTACCGGCGATGATTGGCGGTCATTGAGGTGATAGCGGTTTGTAATGAGTGATAAATTTTAATTCCTTTATAAGTGTTTTATCACTAAAATGCATTTGGAATTTAAATTCTATCAATAGATTTTAATTCCTTTAAATTTCAAATCCTATGGGAAATATCAAATTTCAAATACAATTTCTTTGAATTCCAATTCAAATTCAAATTCAAATTCCAATTCCAATTCTAATTCTAATAAATTCCATGAACCAAAACGCCCCCTAAATCCCCACGCATAGAATCTACCTATTGGCTAGAATGAGCAGATTTTGTAAACATTATTTTTAAATGTTTTTCGTTTAATATAAACAGGTGTTTAGATCCTTACGAGTATATAAAAGTTTAACAACCATCAGAGTTGGTTTATTATATTACAAAAAGAATGGTAAATTATTTTCTCTTGCGTTAACATCTTTTCAAAACAAACAATAAAATGAAACCACGTGTACAGATCGGTCTTTCGATCTTCAATCTTTGCCAACTAAAGAAGGAAATAAGAGAATGACTCATATTAAAAATGGAAAATGGGTTCTATGCAAAAACCATTATGTGAACATGTTTACATGGGTATCTCATCGATAGCAAATTTCAAACATGATTAAAGAATTTTAACCTCATCAAAAAGTGAAGAGATTGTTGGTGCATATATGCTCAGATTTACCTCTTTATTTTGATGATGATAAGCTTCTAAACTTACAAGTTAAATGTTACCTTAGAATACTTATGAATTCATATAATATGCCCTTGATGAGCTAAAACAATCAAAAAGAAAAAGACTAATTAAGAACTCAACATTAGTCTTGACGGTATCTACATTGTCTAACCGTGGAATGCATGCATCAACTGCTAGAAAACGTTGTCAGAGAAAATATTCTCAAATCATAAACATCGTAAAAGTCATTAGTTTACACAAAGGGATTAATGATAGTTTGAAGGTGAAGAGACAAAGCACAACCACTTGTGTAAGGGATAAAATGTGTGCATGGTCGGTTTGATTTGTACTAGACTAGACTCTCTGATTGTATTAGTTAACATTCTCAAAGGTCTCATTATGTAATTTGTAAACTATATATATATTGGAATGAGAAGAGGGACCACAAGACATTACGTAAAAAAAACTTCAACATGGTATCAGAGCACGATATCTGAAATCCTAGCAGCCACAAATCCTCTCCCCTCTGATTCTTGAAAGCCACCATCAATCCCATATTCCTCTTCTACTACTTTCTTCTACCTTCTTCGTTCTTTCAATCTAAAAATCACCATGACAGAGGATTCAAACAAAGAAGGCACCAAGTCGGTTGACCCTCTTCATCCGGCCAAAACTGTTACTAACATCAAGAATCATATAAATCTGGTTCTTGGTACCGAAGAATGTCACTACAATGCATGGGTAGTTCTCTTCAAAACACAATGTATTGCTTGTTAGGTTCTAGATCATATTCTTCCTCCTACGGATACTGATACAACATCCAAGAAGGATGATCAGTGGAAACAACTTGATGCCATTGTTTTGCAATGGATCTATGCAACCATCACCAAATATTTGCTACTCACCATTGTTGTCGATGAACAAACAGCAGTCGATGCATGGAAAGCATTACAGAACATCTTCGTTGATAGCAAACCAACACGTGCTTTCTACCTTCATCAAAAGTTCATAACACCAAGATCGAGTCTTTAACTAATGCCACTGCATACTGTCAAGAACTTAAAACCCTCTCCGATCAACTTTCCAGCATGGATGCTCCTGTTACTAATCAAACTCTTGTTTTATAGTTAATCGCATGTCTTAACACTAAATATGATAGTTTTGCAACTGTCCTTCAACAACAGTCCCTCTTCTTGATTTCAATACTGCACGATCAAGACTAATCTTGGAGGAAAGCCGCAAACAACAACAACAAACCTCTGCTATTGTACTCCATACTCAAACCACTCATACACCATCCTTCACACCTCACCAATCCATCACTCAACAACCCAAACAATCCCACACCTCCGCTTATGGATGTGGATTAGAGAGTTTCTCTCGAGGTCGTGGTAGAGGTGGCTGAGGCCGTGGTTGCGGAGGTAGGCCACATGGGTGTGGCAACTACAGTAACTATCCATGGTATCCACCACCACCACCACAACAACATGGATACCACCAGTACCCTTCACCACTGTGGACCGCAACCCATCCTCCTTGCCCTTACCTGACAACCCCTATGGTGTGACCATCTAACCATCAACATCAAGGAATTTTAGGACCCGGTCCATTAGCCCACTATGCATCGTCTGAATACTCTCATACCCCAACCAACATTGATCAAGCACTCCACACAATGCTTTGAACCCGGATCAAAATTGGTACATGGACACCGGGGCCACCAACCACATGAGCAACACCACAGGTAATCTCAACTCTTTTGTTAATAATGGTCATTCTAAACAAATCATGGTTGGAAATGGGTTTCAAATACCGACTACTGGAGTGGGCGATTCTGTACTCAAACCACCCTTTCCTCCATTGAAACATAATGACATCTTAGTTGCCCCTCACCTAATAAAAAATCTATTATTTGTACATCGCCTTACCACTGACAATGTAATAACCATTGAATTTGATCCGTTTGGTTTTGATGTGAAGGATTTTCAGACCAGGATTCCAATGCTCCGATGTAACAGCATCAGTGACCTCTACCCTCTCTTTTTTTATTCTACTCAACTCGTCTATCCGTCTACATTTGCAAGTTTTGACGTCTTGGTCACCCGGGGTCTGATTTATTGCAAGTTTTGAATAAACAAAATGCTATTTCAGTTGGTTCTTTTAAACATAAACAATTATGTCGATCATGTGTTTTTGGTAAACAAGTGAAGTTGCCCTTTTCTGATTCATTCTCATACTACTTTACCGTTTGATATTGTGCATAGCGACCTTTGGACCTCGTCATTGCATAGTTCCCAAGGTCATCAATATTACATTTTGTTTCTTGATGATTACACTAATTTTCTGTGGACATATCCATTAACCAACAAATCCAATTCCTTCTCTGCTTTTCTCATTTTTAATTACTAATTAAAACTCAATTGAACGACAAATAAAGACGTTTCAATGTGATAATGGAACCGAGTACAATAACAAACAGTTCCGTACTTTTTGCAAACAACATGGAATGCAATTTAGATTTTCTTGGCCTTATACTTCTTCTCAAAATAGTAAAGTTGAGCGTAAAATACGTTCCATAAATAATATTCTTCGCACTCTCTCACCCATGCTTCCTTACCTCCCTCTTTTTGGCACCATGCCCTTGAAATTGCCACTTATATTTTGAACATCCTCCTTTATAAAACCAAAAACAACTATACGCCAACTCATCTTCTTTACAACAAACATCCAACCTACTCACATCTTCGAGTTTTCGGGTGTTTTTGCTATCCACTTCTCCCCTCTACATCTATTCATAAACTCCTAAGTTGTTCCTCCCCTTGTGTTTTCTTAAGGTATCCAAACAATCATCGGGGATATAAATGCTATGACTTGACCACCAAAAAGATCATATTCTCCCGGCATGTTGTCTTCGATGAGTCAATCTTTCCATTTAGCTCTTCTTCTCCTCTTCCCTCATATGAATTTCTTCATCATCAAGACCATTCGGATCATGCACATCACCTATCGTTTTGGCACCAACAAACGAACATGCCCTCTTCCAACACCACAACACCACCTCCATCATCTACACTAATCCAACTATCCTCAACCCACCCCATAACCAAGACCTACAATCGCCGCCCTACCACCACTACCCACCTCCCAGCCCACTCTACGGCCTAACTCCCCGATCATGCAGCCCAAGAACCGTTGCCACTTGTCCAGCCCCACACCCACTACCCTCATCACACCCTACCATAAACACCACCCTCAACACCGCCAGCTTCACCACCACCTCATCCCCCCACCACCAACTCATACCATGCAAACTCGTAGCATGACCGGAAACCTCAAACCTAAAATCTCGTTTAACCTGCACACCACCACCACCCTTGAACCCATCCCACAGAACCCCTCAGAAGCCCTATCCAGCCCGGTTTGGACTCGTGCCATCCATGATGAGTTTAATGCCCTTATTAATAATAAGACATGGGAGTTAGTACCACGTGAGCAAAATATGAACATCATCATGTGCATGTGGATTTTTAAACACAAAGTCAAATTTGACGGGTCATTAGAATGCTATAAAGCACATTTAGTTGGTGATGGTCACTCGCAACAAGTTGGGGTTGATTGTGATAAGACTTTTAGTTCGGTTGTTAAACCGGCTACCATCCGGATTGTTCTTTCCTTAGCACTAAATCACAGTTGGCATATTAATCAATTAGATGTAAAAAATACCTTTTTACATGGGCATTTACAGGAGACCGTTTTCATGAATCAGCCACCGGGATTTCGACACCCTAAGTATCCTAACCATGTATGCAGACTACAAAAATCGATATATGGCCTTAACAGGCATCACGTGTTTGGTACCAACGGTTCACAGATTATGTCATGCTTTTGGGATTTAATCACAGCTCTTGTGATCATTCTTTGTTTACATATCATCATGGCTCGAATACTGCATACATCCTTCTTTATGTTGACGATATAATCTTTGTCACCTCCTCTAGTACACTTCGTCAACATCTCATGCAGCGACTCTCATTTGAGTTTGCAATGAAAGATCTGGCCAATCTGAATTATTTTTTAGGGATTTCTGTCACTCACATCAATCATGGTTTATTTTTATCCCAGTCCAGGTATGCTCAGACCATTCTTGCCAAGGCCAAGATAGAATCGTGCAATCCTATCCGTACACCCGTGGACACTGTCAGTAAATAAGTTCCACTTCTGGTGACTTGCTTGCTGACCCAACCACATACCGTAGTCTAGCAGGTGCCCTCCAGTATCTCACCTTCACCAGGTCAGACAGCTCCTATGCGGTTCAGCAGGTATGCATGCTCCTCATACAAGTCATTTATTAGCTTTAAAATGAATTTTGAGGTATGTTAAAGGCACTATTCATATGGGACTGAGCATGCGTAAATCTTCGGTCTCCTCTATTGTGGCTTACACTGATGCTGACTGGGCCAGGTGTCCAGACACTAGACGTTCCACCTCTGGTTATTGTGTTTACTTGGGTGACAATCTAATCTCCTGGTCCTCCAAACGCCAATCAATCGTTTCTCGTTCCACTGTTGAGGCCGAATACAGAGGTGTTGCAAATTTTGTTGCAGAAGTCTATTGGTTGCGAAATTTACTTCTCGAGTTACGAGCTCCACCTCAGCGCACTTCTTTGGTATATAGTGATAATATCAGTGCCATCTATCTCTTCGGTAACCCAGTTCATCATCAACTAACAAAGCACATTGAAGTTGACATTCATTTCATTCGTGAAAAAGTGCAGCATGGTCAAGTCAGGGTTCTCCATGTTCCTACTCGTCACAATTTTTCAGATATTTTCACGAAAGGGTTACTCAGGATATTATTTGAAGACTTTCGTTACAGTCTAAGCCTCCGTAACCCTCCGCCTTAGACTGCGGGGGTATATTAGACTAGACTCTCTGATTGTATTAGTTAACATTCTCAAAGGTCTCATTATGTAATTTGTAAACTATATATAGTTGGAATGTGAAGAGGCCCACAAGACATTACGTAAACAAACTTCAACAGTTTGGTTTTTGTTTAAAACCGGAACCAAAAATCATTTAGTTTGGTTTTTTGGTTTCAAAATTTTGGTTTTCACTTTGATATGGTTTTAATTTTGATTTTTTTTTGTGTGTTTTCGTTTGGGTTTTGTCTTTGTTTCTGTTCTTGAAACCGATATTTTGAAGTGCCCAATGCAAAGATGATAACTCACATTTGAGTGCACATCGGCTTCATCAGGTTAGACTGTATCCTCTTCTTCCTATCATGTGGCTGTAGTCTTAGGCTTCTGATTATGGTTCGACAATTCTTGTGATTGTGGTTTCCCATTGCAAAAACACATCGACAGGTTTTTCAACCATGCAGGCTTCTTTTTTCTCAGGTGAGTTTGTTATTCTTGGTTTGGTTTTGCTATTAGGTCAATTTAATTTCCTTTGCGATCGGATGTGTTGGATTCTGTGTGCCCAAGACACTTAGAATATTGATGTGGTTAGTACGTTATGATCCAAGTCGGGTTATACCCAATAACAAGCTTGGCAAACACCAATTTATATTTAATTGATGATATGATCATGCAATTAAATATTTACACCAATTTAGAAAATGGGTTTTCTAAATAAATTGCATATGAGATGGAACAATTGTTAGGATAATTTGTTGATGAGTTTGCTGTTATTCTTGTCATTTAAAGGGGTTTAAATAACAACTTATAACACATGAGTGTACTTTAATTAAAATTGTTTAATTAAAGAGCACATATGTCACATTTTATTTTGGTCTAGAAAGTAACCTTTTATTGTGTGACATATGACAAGTAACAATGTGTAATGTGTTATAAAATTTAAGAGGGAAATGGGTTTTGAATTCCTTTTGTCTTGGCCGCCCCTTGCTTGGGATTGGACCAATTTTCCTCTTGAAAATTGACAACACTTTTATACATCACACACTCAATGCTCTCAATGATTCATTCATGCAATTTTTACCAAAACACAATCTCTCTCCCTCTCTCTCAACCCTTACGGATTTTTCAGCAGATAGGGAGGTTTCATTTGGCCTTTGGTGGTGTTATTCTTCCTAACTAGAAGGTGGGTTGCATACAAGCTTGGGTATACTAGCTTGAGGATCTCCTCTTCTTGGAGTCTTGGCCGATTTTGACATCTCCATCTCCATCAAACCCACGGTTTTTGGCAGCCCCTTTTTGGAGTGTTATTATCCACTGCTGAAAGGTAGTTTTGGCAGCTTCATATGGTTGTCTATTATGGATGTTTTATGTGTTCATAGCTTGTTTAATCCACATAAATGATCCTTATTGTTATGGGTTTGTTTATTTGTATATTAATCATCATAAAACATGGATTTTCAGATCTAAAATCATGTTTTAAATACATATTTATCCGCTGCGTTTTTTCTGAAATACCAAGAGGATAAAACGGGTTTTATCTTCAAATAAACCCAACAATGGCATCAAGAGCCGGTTATGTGGATGACTTGCTTGTTTTATCTTTTGAAATTGGTTTTAAAAGATGATATTAGACATGTTATAGGCTGATTTTGGGCTGTTATAGTTTTATGAATGATTCCCCAAACTTTCAAGGTCATATCACACATGCTAGTGATTAGACCTTGAAAGAAACATATTATGAATGTTGGTTGTTTGGACAATGATTAAAACCCAAAATTTCAGTTTATGTTGGCTGAAATTTGGGTTTTTAATGGGGTTTTCATTATATGAATTGATGATATGATCATTGGTTGTTTAGTGCATAACCTAGCTTGTGGCCTTGTGTTGTTTTGGATGATTCTAGTGGTTGTTTTATTCATTCAATTGGTTGTAATATTTGTGTTTATTCATTGGGTTGTAATTATTCATTCATTTGGTTATGTAATAATAGATTAGGTTCATTTCCTTTACTAGAAAAATGTATTAGGATACAATTTTGTAAAAGGAAGATGTACAAGATCAAGACCCTAAGATGGACACAAAGACACAAGAAACATGGAGCATTTGGATGCGGTTTCTAGTGGGAGGTTCTTGGAACCTTTATGATATGTTTGACCCTTAGAAAGACCAAAGACAACACTTGTGATGGCAAACAAGTGTTGTCAACATAAGGGCTATGGTTATGCACATATGATTGTTTATGTTTTATGCTTGGTTGATTGTTTATTGTTTGATTGTTTGGTTGATGTTTTGACATGCATAACAAACTCATTATAATCATAACAATCTGAAAATTGATGGTTCTTTAAAGTTAATAAAAGTTATTAAAATGGTTTAATGATTTTAAAGATTAAAATTGGTTTTAATCTAAGAACCATAGGGTACCTTGTATTTGAAAGCATACAAATACAAGTACATAGAGTTTTCTAAACTAGAATTAAGAAATCTCTAAAATTTTAAAAACGAGATCAACACCGTCCTTTTACACAACACTTGAGTCACTTGGGAACTCTTAGTGGGATAAGGTCACCCAACCATTTTGAGGGAACTTGTGATTTGAGGTGAGAATGCCTTACTTATGGGATAAAGGTCACCTAACCATTTGTTTTGGCAAACTCACACATGGGTTAAGTAGGATGTCTTGATTTGCAAACCATGTTAAATGGATCACCTACAATATGGTTTCCAAATGGTGTTGATGGGATTAACATGCCGACTTTACATATGATGTTCAATAAGTCGATCCCATACCTCTAGAAGTTGCAAATGGTTGCAATCGTCAATCGTTGACCACCTTATTAATTTAAATCGTGGGATAAAGGTCACCTAACCACAATTTAAATGTAATGTTGGGTTCTAGATTTTAATATAAAATTGACCTTAAAAGGCATTAAATATTAAAATAGCAATATCGAAAATACTAAAATTGATCTTTGTTAAAATTTTGTAGATGGCCACCAATAATGAAAATCACGATAACTCGTCCGCATCAAACCAATCACTACGAGCGATCCTCCAAAAGGAACGTCTAAATCACAACAACTTCATCGATTGGTATCGAAACTTGAGAATCGTTCTCAAGCAAGAGAGAAGATCGTACGTTTTAGACGACCCTATCCCTGATCAACCTAGCGAGGATGATGAGGAGGCCTTGAATGATTGGCTAAAGTACACTGAGGACTCCGTCCAAGTGTCTTGTCTCATGCTAGCAAGCATGACTCCGGATCTCCAAAAGGAGTATGAACATCACGGAGCTTACGACATGATAACCCAGCTGAAGGAAACGTTCCAACAGCAAGCAAGGGTTGAGCGGTTCGAAACGGTTCGAGCGCTCCATGCATGTCGTATGGACGACAACCAATCTGTTTCATCTTATGTACTTAAGATGAAAAGTCATATTGACCGCCTCGAGAGGCTAAACTGCCCCGTCTCGAAGGAGTTGGCCACGGATTTGATCCTAAATGGCCTAACCAAGAAGTTCGAGACATTCGTGTTGAACTACAACATGAATGCATGGGACAAAAGCATTGGTGAACTTCACTCAATGCTCAAAACGGCCGAGGCGGCCATGGGTAAAAGGGTTTTACCCGTTCTCACCATCAATGAAGGCGGGAACAACAAAAGGCCTCATCCCGCACCCAAGGCAAAGGTTGCCAAGGGTAAGGGACATACTGGGGAAAGGGGAAAAGGGTGGTAAGGGTACCACCCAAACCACAAGAGAAGAAGCAAAAGGTTGCTACAAATGACCCATGCTTCAAGTGTGGGGAGATAGGACATTGGGCAAGGAATTGTCCTGTCCATCTCCAAGAGTTGAAAGCAAAGAGGGATGCCGGGCAGACCTCAGGTACAATATACATGATACATATTGATCTTATGTTACATCTTCAAACACATGGGTATTAGATACCGGATGTGGAACTCATATTGCAATTTGTTGCAGGGGTTCACAAGAAGTAGGGACTTCAAAAAGGGGGATGTTAGCCTCTTCATGGGCAATGGAACTAAAGTCTTAGTTGAAGCTCGTGGGGACTACATCCTAAGACTTCCAAGTGGTTTGGAAGTTATTTTGAAGAATTTTTGTATGCTCCTAGTTTGACTAGGAACATTATTTCTGTATCTCAATTAAGACATTATGATTATGTATTATCTTTTATTGAAAATGATATTCATGTTTCTTTAAATGGTATGTTCTATTTAAAGCTATTCCAATTAATGGTATTTATGAATTGGTTCATGAAAATACTTTAAATAGTTCATTGTACCAAACTAACACCAAGAAACTCAAGTTGGACTTAAGTGACACCTATCTTTGGCATTGTCGTCTTGGTCATATAAACAAGAAACGTTTACAAACACTTCAAAAGAATGGTCTTTTAAAACAAATGAATGTGATTCATTTGATGTTTGTGAGTCTTGTTTACAAGGTAAGATGACTAAGGCACCCTTTAGTGGAACTACCGAAAGGGCAAAGATTTATTAGGAATCATACATTCGGATGTATGTGGTCCTTTTAAGCCAATGACTAGGAATGGTGAAAGATACTTCATTACCTTTACCGACGATTATAGTCGCTATGGGTATGTGTACTGTTAAGGCACAAAGACGAAGCTTTTGAAATGTTCAAAATCTTCAAAAATGAAGTAGAAATCAACTCAACAAGTCAATTAAAATTCTTCGTACGGATAGGGGAGGTGAATACCTAAGTGATGCCTTTCAAAATCATCTTAGGAGTTGTGGGATTGTCTCACAACTCACTCCACCTGGAACACCACAACATAATGGTGTGTCTGAGAGGAGGAATCGAACCTTATTAGATATGGTCCGATCTATGATGGCTAGAAGCACATTACCTCTATCATTTTGGGGTTTCGCTCTGCTCCGCGGCCCGTATTCTAAATATGGCCCCAACCAAAAAGTAGAAAGGACACCTTTTGAGATATGGCATGGAAGAGTTCCATCCCTATCGTACTTAAGGGTTGGGGATGTGAGGCTTATGTTAAGACTCCCGCCCTAAACAAATTGGATGTCCGATCCACCAAGTGTATCTTTATTGGATATCCTAGAGATTCTATGGGATATTATTTCTATGATCCATGGAACAAAGGGTGTTTGTTGCCAGAAAGGGTGAGTTCTTAGAAGCAAAGTTCCTTATGGAAGGAGCTAGCAGTAGAACAGTGGATCTTGAGGAAGATCAAGAACCACAGCCCATGCACGTTTGGTTGAAACTAGCACTCAACATGAGGATGTTGAGGATGATCAAGTGGTTGATCAATACACACAACACGTTCGCAGAAGTGGTAGAACTAGTAATCCACCTGAAAGATATGGATTTTTCATGGATGGATGCTATGTGATAGATTCTGATGAACCAACCACATACCATGATGCAATGTCCAACACGGATTGTGACAAATGGCTTGAAGCCATGAACGTTGAGATGCAATCCATGTATGACAATCAAGTATGGGACTTGGTTGTACCACCTCTTAACTCCAAGATAGTTGGAAGTAAGTGGGTTTTCAAGAAGAAAACCGATATGCATGGAAACTGGATACTTATAAAGCTAGACTTGTAGCAAAGGGTTTCACTCAAACTCAGGGGTTGATTATGATGAAACCTTCTCACCTGTTGCGATGCTGAAGTCTATAAGATATTGTTTGCCATAGCTGCTCATTATGATTATGAGATTTGGCAAATGGATGTCAAAACCGCTTTCCTAAATGGATATCTTGAGGAAGATGTCTATATGGTTCAGCCTGAAGTTTTTGTCGATCCAATACATCCTAATAAAGTATGCAAGTTAAAGAAATCAATCTATGGATTGAAACAAGCATCGAGAAGCTGGAATCACCGTTTTGATGAGGAAGTAAAGAAATTTGGTTTCATCAAAAACGCTGATGAGGCTTGTGTGTATAAGAAGGCTAGTGGGAGCACAATAACTTTCCTAGTATTGTATGTTGATGACATACTACTATTTGGAAATGACATTCCAACCTTGGAAGGTGTAAAAACCTGGCTTGGAAGTTGTTTTCCATTAAGGATCTTGGTGAAGCCGCCTATATTCTGGAATAAAGATCTATAGGGATAGATCAAGGCGGTTGATTGGTTTGAATCAAAGTGCATATATTGATAAAATCTTGAAAAGGTTCAAGATGGAGAATTCTAAGAAAGGTACCGTACCTATTCAAGAGGAACCATATTGAGTACGACTCAATGTCCAAGCTCAAAGGAAGAGCAAGATAAAATGAAGGCAATCCCATACGCATCTGCTATAGGATCCATCATGTATGCAATGATATGCACTCGACCGGACGTGTCATGCGCCTTAAGCATGACAAGCCGTTACCAGCAGAATCCTGGAAACAGTCATTGGATGGCTGTTAAGAACATACTTAAGTACCTAAGGAGGACAAAGATATGTTCCTGATCTATGGATCTGGTGACGAGGAACTCGTTGTAAAAGGTTACACGGATGCAAGTTTCCAACCGATCGTGACGATTCACGATCACAAATCGGGATACTTTTCATTCTGAATGGAGGAGCTGTCTCTTGGAAGAGCTCCAAGTAGGATGTGGTGGCTCTATCAACTACAGAATCAGAATATGTCGCCGCCTCATTGGCAGCTCAAGAAGCTGCATGGTTGAAGAAATTCATTGCCGATCTAGGGGTTGTCCCTTCCATTCAGGACCCCCTAGAAATTTTTTGTGACAACGAGGGTGCGATTGCTCAAATCAAGGAACCCCGTGCTCATCAAAAGACTAGGCACATTGAGCGGAGATTCAACTACATACGAGATGAAGTTGAAAAGGGAAAGATGTATTCGCAAAGTTCACACGGATCAAAACGTTGCTGATCCTCTCACGAAGCTCCTTGAAAAGGCAAAGCATGAAGGTCATACTTGTGCCATGGGACTTCGATATTCTAGTGATTGGATATGATCTGTAAATTTTGCATTTGGATATATGGAATTTCTATTATTTGAATAAAATTATTTGGTTATAATGTTTCAAATAATATTCCAATTTAGCATGTTTAATCCATGAGTAAAATGTTTACTCTAAATGTCCGTAGTCGTTCATACTTGTGGGAACAAGTTTGAAGGTAAGACTATTATGAACTTGGATTGGTTGATATTCATAAGGATGAATATAGAGCAATGGGTTGCTACCAAAGTTCATAGATATTTGTGGGATACAAATATTGGACTAACCCGCATCTCAAATTTTACTACATGGAATCTTATTGATTGATCATAAGTAATTTTGAGTAAAGGCGAATATCATTTGGTATCCTCCGACCTGAGATACATATTGGGTTTTGATATTCACCAAGTGTTACACCTTGAGCTTCTTCTTCACTGTCCTGAAATAGTGGACAGTACATAAGGGTATATTCAGGTATGACCGAGGTGTCTGTGAGAACATATGTAGTCAAGATGGAATTTGTTCCTCTTATTCGTTGAGAGTTAGATGTCTAAGGCCTGATAAGTTAAATCAACAAGAAATGATCATTCTGTGTTCTTGGATTTAACATGACATCTGAAACAAAAGGATAGATGATTGATTCACCTAAATCATTTCAAGTAGGGTACTTGAAGGGATGATGTTATTGAATGGCTACAAGTCATGCGTATTAAGGGTAGTGAACCGTTGTTAGGCGGCATTTACTGCTTGCATCAATCTTCTATGAATCTTGGGCAAGTGGGAGATTGTGGATTCTGTGTGCCCAAGACACTTAGAATATTGATGTGGTTAGTACGTTATGATCCAAGTCGGGTTATACCCAATAACAAGCTTGGCAAACACCAATTTTATTTAATTGATGATATGATCATGCAATTAAATATTTACACCAATTTAGAAAATGGGTTTTCTAAATAAATTGCATATGAGATGGAACAAATTGTTAGGATATTTGTTGATGAGTTTGCTGTTATTCTTGTCATTTAAAGGGGTTTAAATACAACTTATAACCCATGAGTGTACTTTAATTAAAATTGTTTAATTAAAGAGCACATATGTCACATTTTAATTTTGGTCTAGAAAGTAACCTTTTATTGGTGACATATGACAAGTAACAATGTGTAATGTGTTATAAAATTTAAGAGGGAAATGGGTTTTGAATCCTTTTGTCTTGGCCGCCCCTTGCTTGGGATTGGACCAATTTTCCTCTTGAAAATTGACAACACTTTTATACATACACACACTCAATGCTCTCAATGATTCATTCATGCAATTTTTACCAAAACACAATCTCTCTCCTCTCTCTCAAAACCTTACGGATTTTTCAGCAGATAGGGAGGTTTCATTTGGCCTTTGGTGGTGTTATTCTTCCTAACTAGAAGGCGGGTTGCATACAAGCTTGGTATACTAGCTTGAGGATCTCCTCTTCTTGGAGTCTTGGCCGATTTTGACATCTCCATCTCCATCAAACCCACGGTTTTTGGCAGCCCCTTTTTGGAGTGTTATTATCCACTGCTGAAAGGTAGTTTTGGCAGCTTCATAATGGTTGTCTATTATGGATGTTTTATGTGTTCATAGCTTGTTTAATCCACATAAATGATCCTTATTGTTATGGGTTTGTTTATTTGTATATTAATCATCATAAAACATGGATTTTCAGATCTAAAATCATGTTTTAAATACATATTTATCCGCTGCGTTTTTTCTGAAATACCAAGAGGATAAAACGGGTTTTATCTTCAAATAAACCCAACAAGAAGTAGGTCAATTTATACATCGACAGGTTTTTCAACCATGCAGGCTTCTTTTTTCTCAGGTGAGGTTGTTATTCTTGGTTTGGTTTTGCTATTAGGTCAATTTAATTTCCTTTGCGATCGGATGTTCTGGAATATAGATGAGTTACTTTCATGAGTTGTTTTGATCAATCAATTGGTTTTGATTCAATGATTTTTTTTTAATTTGTTTGTCAATACAAATTGAATAGCTATGCTTGTTGATTGATTCATGGTTTTGTAGTTTTGTTTTGCAGATTGCTTATAATGTTGTTTTTATGCTTATTGATTTTTACATGTTCTTGAAAATTGTTTAGCTATTTTGATTATATTGACTTGATCGATCTAATGCAATGAGGTTTTATTTCCACTCTGATTTTCATGTGCGTCTACAAATACATGCCAGCAAAATCAATTAATCAATTTGATACTAAATGAAGTTAAATGGAAGCATATATGTTAGTACAAGTGCCTTTGTTGCAGCATATTCTGGTGATTAGCTTACTGCAAAATTTATAGTTCTTTACTGCTGCAGATTCAGGTGATTAGCTTACTGTTAAGGTTGTAGTTTTTTATTCCAGCAGATTTGGGGTTATTAGCTTACTGTAAAATATATAGTTTTTTATTACATCAGATTTGGGGTGATTAGCTTAATGCAAAATTTATAGTTTTTATATGAGTTTTAGTTGAACCTTTAATCAAATAGAAATCCAATTACTTGTGTATCTTAATATTGTTATTTATTAAAGCTAAATAAGCCCACATGATTGTTAAGTTCGTTCATTATGAAACTTATTAAAGTACCTTTTATCTTCATTTCATGTCTATTAGATTGCTCATGTGATACATTTTTGAACATACTGCACTCTCTTGGTTTCTTGGATGCTTATTTATTACATAACCTTATTCCCCGTAGTCAATAGTGACCGTTCGCGATCGCGTGCTACGTCGCGTATAGGTCAAGGTCTGCTATATGGTATATAGCGAGAGGAGTTGTAGTATTTTTATTTTGTTTTTTATTCTTTATTCTTTATTACTATAAAATTGACACAAATAGAGTGTTTTAGCTAATTTAATGATGTTTGCTTATATATTCTACTACTTTATAGCTAAACATATTTATTTATGGAATGTAAAACATTTCTTAAGCTTCTACTACCTTATCGCTAAACACATAATAGCGAACGCTATTTATCGTTATTCGCTACGTAGCATATAGGTGGCTTGTCGTTATTTACCGTTATTGACAACTATGACCTTATTTATTTATTTCTTTAAGTCAGGCACTTTTTACCCATAAAGATTCAACTGATTTACTTGTTTTTGATATTAAACACTAGTAAAGTAGTATCCTATGACGGGGGCTAGGGAAAATAGAAGTAGTTCTTTGTTTTATTGAAATCTTAATGTTTCCATGGGCTGTGTTGATGTGCTTTACTACTTGTGTAATCTAATTGCACTTTGTTCCATATAATATTTTGAATGCGACATCGGAATTACCAACATATGTCAGAGTTAACAGAAAAACATAAAATCAAGAAAGTTGTGATACATTTTTATTCATATATGTTACATAAATATCAGGCCTATAGTCGCATGATACACAAAACCATGCTTGAGTATGTATTTATGTTGGCATATCATATTTCCCAAATTTCATTGAAATACATGCTATCTCACCCAAGATTTCATTCTCTATATTATACACAAATCTATTCTTCTGGAGTTGAAACTTTTGATCCTAAAATGATCACAATTCTACTCGTTTATATATGTTAGGGTTTGCTTCTTCTGCATATTGTTTATAACTTTCATATAAAACTTCTTGCTTACATAAAAATGAATGATTAACCAACTTGAAAACAATGTATGGAATTTCATTGATATTATATGTATTCACTTTGATTCCATATATAATAAATTGTTTAAAAATATGAAAACTGCATAATATAACATCTCTTTTTAATCATAAGCTAGTTTCATTGTAAGGTTTAATGATAACCGCATTATATTCCCTATCAATAAATTGTAGTTTGTTGATTACCATTAATTAAAAGATTTTGTTTGTGGGTATGTTGTGTTTATGTCTAATTAATGAAATTTGCAGATCAAATGGTTGAGATATGATAGTTGGTGAATGCTAAAATTTGGACTCGGAGGTTTTAAGGAGGTGAATGTCTTACTTTTTGATAACTTGACCGGGTAATCTTTCTTAATTAGGAGGAATTTAATACTTGGGTTCTTCATAGTTTGAACTCTCTGTTTAAATGATGTAATTGCAGTATACTGATTATCTTAATTAAGGTTATTTAATGATATGAACATGCTACATTTATTAATATTAGTAAGGATTAGAGATGCGTAGTTAAGATCTAATAGTTATTTAGAATTAGTGTTGTTTGGCTGTTTTCTAAGTAGGAAAAAGCTTGGATTGAAAGTCTTTTGAATTTTCATCAACTTATCGCCTATCTCATGCGTGTTTTGATGTTTTCAAATGACGGATCATTTTATACCAATGTTCTTTCATAGATGATTATTGATAGTATAGGACTATGTTTGGGAGCCTATTACTACATTGATTGATTTGAAATTTTTCTCCAATAACAATTCTAAGCTTTTCTATCAAATTTGAGAAACTTTGATGTTTTCCTATAGGATAAAAAAGCAAATCTAAACGTTATTTGTTGTTTCTTTTTGTCTAAAGGACATAGCTTTCACCCTCTCTTTTCTTGAAGTGTTCATAAGGATTTGAGGTTCCTATTGAATTACACCTGCACATAGATAAACAAAAGTCAACCCATAGTTGAGTTCACAGCGCCATTTAGGAACACATGAAAATTTAGAGTTAGGATTGAGTAATCGACATTGACTTTTGGAACAATTTGTACTATTATATACGGTGGTGGAGCTTAACCAATTTTGTAGGCGAGGCGGGGCGGGACGAAATTAATTTTTTTAGGGGGGCGAACTCAATATTTATATAAAAATTTACACTATCAGAATAAAATTTAACACTACGGACAAAAAAATAAGGGAGTGCCCCCCCCCCCCCCCGGCCCCTATTAAGCTTCGTCCCTGATTATGTAGACCGTAATATGTTTAGTACACCACCCAGTTTGTGATTGTAATTTTGTATAAACTATTTTGGTACAACTAAGAAAGAACTTCCGAAGGCAAAAGCTGAAATTCTAAACGCAAAAGCTGAGCTTTCAAAGGTCAAGGCTGAAAGAGCTTCACTCCAACTTCCGAAGACAAAATCTTCCTTCTTCTGTGTAAGGCCCCGTTCCCGGGATGCTCACAGCTGGTCAATCATCGCACATAAAACATACATTTGTATTAACTTACTAAAAACATGCAGCGGAAACATTTAAAAATCTATTTCATTTCATTATAATAGCTTTTGTAAAATAATACATCGTTATCCAATTACAAAATACTTGTTGCATTACATCTCAAAAACATTATAAAATGGATGACATCCAAAACGAGCCAAGTAGCCGCCCCGTGCCATCCTCAGCAACAGTTACCTGCCAACTGGAAACACATAAAAGTCATCGTTGCTGAGTTAGGTTCTAGTTTTATAATAAAACATATGTGTTTTCATCAAAACCGTTCTTTACTTCTGCATGTGATCATACATTTATCTTCATCATATGTTCATTCATTCGTTTTTCATTACCATTCACTTTCATTACTTTCATTCTCATTCATTCATACATTCTTACTTTCATTCATACGTTCATTCATTCGTACAATGCACACGTTTAGGTACATTTCGTACTTATCGCACGTTTCGTACTTTATTATCTTCTTACTTTTCTCTAGGTCCTGTCATGTACTTAACCCCCCTCTAAAGCATCAAGCAATTTATCTAGGGTTAAGCGACAAGGACCCCATATTGCACATATCGCACGTATCATACATATCACACATATCGCACGTATGGAGTGGTCACTAGGACAAACTCCCCCTGTATGTGTGAACTCTTATGGGACAGCCAAAATTGCACGCTGTATAGCACACAGTAATTAGAAAATCGCACGTATTGGAGTAGTCACCAAGACTGAACTCCTATTTTGTGTATGGACCTTATGAGTTAGCCAAAATCGCACGTTGTAATACACACACAGTTGAGCTAACAACTCTCAATGAGTTGTGAACTTCCTTTCATTTGCTTGCAAGGTGTAAGGCCCCGTTCCCGGGACACTTATAGCTGGTAAATCATTGCACATAAAATGTATACTTTACATTTAATCATGTTGATACACTTATGTACCTAGATCCTGATCTCAATGTAATATGTCTTGAATGTCTTGCACTTATGTAATATTGGGTACTTAATAAAATGATAATGTTTGGTTGTGATTCATAATGTTTAATATTTCATTAATGAGTTGGATAACGCTTATTGACTAGATTATATAGGTTTGTGATTGTTTGAATTGATGTACATAATGTTATAATAAGAATACATTCAAACTTTGGTTAAGTGAAGTTCACATGCGTCCGACTGGACCATGCGCCCAAACAGTGGTCATGCGTCTGAATGGCCATGCGATTGAGTGTCCATGCGCCTAAATAGTCCATACGCCTGAACAGCTTCATGCAACTGACTCAGTCGCACGACTGAACATTTAGTCGTGCGAATGGATCAATCGCATGGCTCAATCGCATGGCTCAATCGCACGAATGAACCATGCTCATGGTTCAGTCGCCCGAATGAGCAACCCTAACCTATAAATACCACTTAATTCATGGAAAAACGTAACAATTAAGATGTATTCGATCCACTTCGACTCCAGGCGTACCCTAGCCTCCAGAAGCCTCTAAGTTCGTACTCCAAGTTCATAGAATGCTGTAGATCGATTCCTAATCCATTCTTGACGTTAGATTCAATTCATTATTGTGTCTACGTGCGTTCTCACTGATTGGATCGCCAATCAAATAGGATTACGCACTATTTGGTTTGGTTTAACACGTTAATCAATTGGTGTTTCGTTCAAATACCAGATCCTAACAAGTGGTATCAGAGCTTTGGCTCTTGACTGAGTTCATTCGCATTCTCCAACCGCATGATTGGACTCATTCGTACACCCATTTGTACGATTGAGGACCTCATTCAGATTGTTCAACCGCATTAGTTCATTCGACCGACTGACTCGTCCGCATTTGTTTAGTCGCACTATTGAACCTTCCCTATTTGTTCAGTCGCACGATTGAACCATCTGCATTTGTTCAGTCGCACGATTGAACCATCCGCATTTTTTCAATCGCCCGAATAAGTCCATCACATACCTTCATTCGCATACATCAGCAGTTTATTAAATAGTAAAGTTAAGTGAAATGGAGGACCAGTTTTCAGCATACACAGCAAGTCGAGATACTCGTATCCAGAATCTACTTTTGTTGGAGAACGAAGTGGGAATTCACAATAAACCCCTGAAGCTTATAACGTTAGACGACTACCCACAATGGAAGCAACAGTTTGAAATCTACTTAAATGGAGTAGATACAAATCTGTGGGAGGCAATAGAGTCGGGGTACAACATGCCCGTAGGAGCAGATGGAGTTAAACTTACTCTAAGTGGAATGTTGGATGCTCAGAAGGTAAAACACAACGCTGAGAAGAAAGTATACGCTTTGCTCACTCAGTCTATTCCGAAGGATATCTTCCATCAGTATTCGGAGTATACTCAAGCAAAGAATCTATAGGATGCATTGGAGGGAGGTATGATGGAAATGCCTCACTCAAGGCCATTAAGGCCAAAGCTTTGAAGAAGGAGTTCGACAACTTCTCTTCAATGGGAAAGGAAGGTCTGGATGATGTGATCGACAGATTCTACCACTTGATGAGTGAGATGCACACTCATGGTATAACTACGTCGATGGAGGATAAGGTATCAAATTTTGCAGATGGTCTACCGGAGAAATGGGCTTCCTTTGTTTCAAATCTCAGACAGAATGGGATGCTCTCGAAGTTAGACATAAATGACTTCATTCTTACACTGAGGGAAGAGGAGCTTAGGATGAAGTACAAAGCCCAAAAGTCCAACTACGATCAGAATCCTGCACTCTACAATGCCACTCCTCCGGTCAAGACATCTGGAGCACCACTGCAAAACGTCGTTGTCTCAAGCGCAGCAATTCCAGCACAATCGTCAACTTCAGGGTCCGAAACGTCAGGGTCGTCTAGCACCTAGTATATGATACCTGAAGCCAATGCAACAAAACTGAAAACCGACAACTTCAGGAATGTAACTATTGAGGTGGCCAAAGAACACATGGACCTCTTAGCTATTGTAGTCCACTCCTATGATGGACTAGTTGCTGGAAAGATAGGAAGTTGTCACCTCGCAGATAAAGACTATGAACAGGTGGACGAAATGGAGTTGGAACGTATGGACATAATGTGGGCTTTGGCAAGTGCTGTCCGACGAGCTAAAAAGTTTGTCAAAAAGACCTGACAGAACTTGGTTGCTACCAAAGACACAATCTTTGGCTTCGACAAGTCAAAGGTTACTTGTTTCAACTGTGGTGAGAAAGGACACTTTAAAAAGGAGTGTGTAAAGCCAAAGAAGACTGGAAACGGTAATCCTTTCTCGTCCTTCAATCGTCAGGACAAAGCCACATCTAGCAGTTCTACTTCATCAAGTAAGGACCCTAAAGCCTTGACTACTAATGATGATGAAGGATAGGACTGGAGCTTTCAGTTCGTGTCACCGGGAGAGTCCAACATAGCGAATGTGGAGGACCTTGATGACGATTCTGCCAGTGAGGGAGACATAGCAGTAGAGCTTGCGATGTCAAATTTTGAAGACACTGCACCTGTGGTCAACCACCTGCCTAAAGAAGAAAAATCTGCATCAACGTCAGAATCAACAGAACCAGAATCAACAGATTCTGTACTCGTGGCTGATTCATCTTCAACATCTCAGGTAAGTACTACTGACCAGTTATTTAATAATCATGCTTGCTTAGATTGTAATAAATTTAAGAAAGTATAGATTTAAAATTGATAGGTTATTAGCTCATAATGATAGCTTAGTAAAGGACCTGGAACTGTGCACTGAGGCAAATAGAGTGTTAAAACAAAACGAGCACAGTTATAAAGAAAAGATAGACCTATTGAATAAACAGCTTAAGGAAATAGAGGTAGTCGCCTTTAACCAGCAAATGACATTAGGTACTATCTGAACTCCCTAGAAGACACTAAAAAGCAGAAAGCAGTTTTAGAAGTAGAAGTCAACTCTTTAAAACAAAAATTGCACAGTTGGACAAGCTCATCACACATTGTCCAACACTTAGTGAGAGAAAGAAATAATGGGGAGGGGCTGGGATACAAAGTGGTTCCACCACCACCTGAGACCTTGAACACCAAAAGTAAACCGATTAACAATAACCCCATCAAGGATCACGTGGTGTCCACTCCTCTGTTAGTGATCCAGATTCCGTAAGTAAATCAAATGAATCTGACTCTAAACAAAAGGAGGCCACTTCAAAGGCAAAAGGAAAGATGCCTTGTGTTAACCTGGAAACTGAATTTGAAAAGGTGAATTTAAAGTCTGGGTCAAACCAAGTCAAACCAGAAGCCAAAAAGACTATAAAACCTAATCAATCACGAGCGTCATGTCAAAGTCTAGGTAAACAAGAGATAAAAGATGTAAAACCAGGTAAAGCAATTAAGTTTGTAAAATCAAGTCATACATCTAATAAAGAAGTGTCTCAATCCAAACATAATAAGGTCAACTACGTGACTTTTACTTCTCCACCAAAACAAATAAACCGTAAAGTTGAAAGCAGATCCTGCTATAATTATGGAGAGTATGGTCACATAGCGTCTCAGTGTCCTTATTATTAGACACCGAGGAGGAAAGTAGAACTTTCAGTATCTACAACTAGATCTTTTAAGAGGAACTCAGTGACGCCTCCAAAAGGGCTAGTGAACCCAAAGTTCAATCCATCAGCCAGTCGTCTATCTATCACAAATAGGCCTTACACAAAGCTGATTATGGAAAGAAAAATCCACCTCAGCGTCTAAAAATGAGAACAAATAGAAATCTGAGCTTCCCTCAACCTCAAATGGTCAATGGGTTGAGTTTATGATGTGTGATGCCTCAGGGAAACCCAAGCCAGTGAAGGCTTGGGTTCCTAACATGAACTAATGTTTTCTTTGAATGTGCAGGGTGTACGCTATAGTGCTAAGACTAACACGTGGATTGTAGATAGTGGAGCATCCAGGCACATGACAGGGAACAGAGCTCTCTTATCAAACGTCAGACAAATCAAAGGAGGGCATGTTTCATTTGCTGGAAACAAAGGCGGGTACATCACGGCCCAAGGGGAAGTGGAAAATGAGAAAGTCAAGTTTGATAAGGTAAACTACGTCCAACAACTACAAAATAACTTGCTTTCAGTTTCTCAAATTTGTGATAAAGGATTCAAGGTAGACTTTGACAACAAGAAGTGCTACGTTCTAAAGAAGGACCACATGATTCCAAAGGACCAAATCCTAATGTCAGCTTCAAGATATAATGATCTTTTTGTTTTGGATCTCTCAAAGGCCTCTACAACGGATCATGAAGTTCGATGCTTCTTTTCCAAAGCTACTGAGAAGGACTAATCTCTTGGCATAGGAGAATGGGACACATAAATCCAAGGAAGATGAATCACTTGGTCCAGAATGATCTAGTGAGGGGAGTAAATGTCAAAAACTTCCAACTCCCAGATTTCTGTGTTGCGTGCAAAAAGGACAACAGACGAAGAAGTCTCATAAGAAAAAGAAAGTTCATTCTATAGAACTTCCTCTTAAGCTCCTTCACATGGATCTGTTTGGTCCAGTCAATACAAGAAGCATCGCAGGCGACTTGTATTGCTATGTAGTTACAGATGACTACTCAAGATTCTCTTGGGTAATGTTTCTGAAATCCAAATCAGAAACATTTGAATCTTTCAAGGAATTAGTAACTACACTGGAATCCCTATACAAGCTGAAGGTACGACAGGTGCGCTTAGACAACGGAACCGAGTTCAAGAATCAGTGGATGGAGGCCTATTGCAAGGAAAAGGGAATTGTGCATCAATTCACCTCTGCCTGCACTCCTCAGATGAACGGGGTTGCGGAACGGAAGAATCGTAGCTTGATAGAGACGGCACGTACTATCCCGGCAGACTCGAAACTGCCTATTCAATTCTGGAATGAAGCAGTGGAAAATGCATGTTACACGCTTCATCGAGTTCTGGTTATGAAACGCCATGGAAAAACGTGTTACGAGTTACTACAACGATGCAAACCTAACTTAGAGTATCTCAAGCCGTTTGGTGCTCCATGCACCCTGCTGAAGAAGACTCAGGAAGGGAAATTTAGTGAGAAGGTTGATGAAGGGATTTTTCTAGGATACAACATACTGAACAAGAGAGTTTACAACAACTCAACGGGTCAAGTAGAGGTGTGGTGTAACGTTGATGTTCAGAGATACATCACACCGCCTACTGGAAAAGGACCTGCTTACTTCTTCGACTATGATGGATTCTTCAAATCCTTCAATATTCCTTTTTCTGCTTCAGAAGACAGTTGGCAAACAAGATGATGTATGATGTCTTGAACACACCGTCTCAAGACTCAACACCATCCGTTCACAAAGTCCATCATCTACCAATTTAGGGGGAGCACTTGATATGAGTGACTCCTCCTCTGATGAAGAAAATGTGGAAAATGATCAGAACAACCAGGATGCACAGGTTCCACTTACCTCAAGTCCACAAGCATCTCATAATGATGCGTCTGAGATGTTAGAACCTCAGACTCCTATTGCCTCAGATTCAAAACCAAATGTTCATAATCTTGATTCTGAGGTAGTTGTTCCAACAACTCCCGGCTCAAGTCTAAACGTCTATCATCCTTTGGATAATGTTATAGGAGATGTGAGATCGGGGGTTTAGACTAGAAATCAGTTGTACTCAGCTGATTATGCCTCTATGATGGAAAAGGGATACCTTCACGATGGTGCCTACCGCTACTTTGTGTCTCAGTTTGAGCCAAAGTGTGTAAGTGAAGCACTGAATGATGAGGCTTGGGTGAGTGCCATGCAGGAAGAACTTCTTTAGTTTAAGAAGTTAGGTGTATCGACTCTAGTAGATAGACCTAAAGGTGCAAAGTCATCGATACTAAATGGGTCTTGAAATGCAAGAAAGATGATCAGGGAGTGATCATCAGAAACAAAGCGTGGCTTGTTGTTCAGGGTTTTTGACAAGTTGAGGGTATCGACTATAATGAAGTGTTTGGACCAGTGGCACGGATGGAAGCAATCCGCATCTTCCTTGCCTATACATCGTATATGAAAATCAAAGTTTATCAACTAGATGTGAAGAGTGCGTTCCTTCATGGTGAGATTCGAGAGACCGTGTATGTCAGTCAACCCGAGGGATTTGGGGATTCATATCATCGGGATAGAGTTTACAAACTCGACAAGGCACTATATGGGCTTCATCAAGCTCCGAGGGCCTGGTATGAGAAACTCTTGACTCATCTTGTGAAACACGGTTTTCGCAGGGGAGTCATTGACTGTACATTGTTTATCAAAGAAAAAGATGGAGATTTACTGCTGGTACAAATCTATGTCGATGACATAATCTCCGGTTCAAAGAACGAAGAATTATGCAAAGAGTTTGAAGCAGTAATAAAGGCTGAGTTTGAGATGAGTGCAATGGAGGAGATGAAGTTCTTTCTCGGGTTACAAGTGGATCAGACACCAAATGGGATCTTCCTACATCAGACCAAGTATGTAGGGGATATTCTCAGTCGGTTTGACATGAGAATGCTTCTACAGCTGGCACTCCACTTGCTACAAACCATGATGTAGCACCCGATGAGAATGGTGATCTGGTAGATGCCACTATGTACCGAGGGATGATCAGATCTCTCATGTATCTCACTGCCTCATGACCTGATATCATGTATGCCACATGTTTATGCTCACGATATCAGGCCAAGACTAAGGTGAACCATCTAATTGGGGTCAAAAGGATTTTTCGTTATCTGAAGGGCACACTCACACTTGGGTTGTGGTACCCTCATGATGATGACTTTGAGCTTACAACGTATAGCGACTCGGATTACAGCGGCTGCAAGATGAACTACAAGTCTACATCAGCAGGGTGTCATTTCTTTGGAAGAAGATTAGTAACCTCGCATTGTAAGAAGCAGACCTTGGTTGCATTGTCAACCTGTGAAGCTGAATACGTTGCTGCTGCAAGCTGCTGTTCTCAAATCATATGGATTCAACAGCAAATGTGGGATTATGGTTTGAACTTCTCTTCTACTCCTATCTTTGTTGATAACTCTGCTACAATTGCAGTCACTAAGAACCCGGTCTAATATCCTAAGACCAAACACATCGGTATTAAATATCACTTTATACATGATTGCTTTGAAAAGAACATAATCAATATGGTAAAAATAAATACGGATTTTCAACGCGCTGACCTCTATACAAAGGTATTTGACAAACCACGTTTTTTATATTTGTTAGAGGTCAACGACGTTAAAAAAAGTGAGGTCATTCCTGAAGATGACCATGTATAGTCCGATGCGTCATGTCTAGTTTCTTTTATTTCTTAAAATTTTTATTTTATTTTATTTTAGTCTCTTGTCTTTGTTTAATTTTAATTAGTTTAATTCCAATTGGTTTATTTCCTTGCCTATTAAAATCCTAAAATGGTACTCCGTGGTGGTTTTATAATTTTAGGGGGAGACTAGGTTTAGGCAATATAAAAAAAGACGAGGGAAAAGGAGAGGCAAGCCGATAATAATAAGATCGTATGTGTGATACCGATTCGATTTTTGGAATATGATAGTACACAGGTACAAACCATTTGGGATTTTAAAAAATCAAAATTGAAAAAGATGCAAAGCTCATGTATAAGTCTGTGTAGTCTGAGCAATATAAAAGGAAATATGATAGATAAGCTAGCTACCACTAAGGTAACATAAAGAAAGTAGACCTAAAGGTTGCTAGACTACAGATGATATGTCGGTAGATTCAACACAATAGATGACTAGACCTTTTGGTGATCTCAAGATTAAACTAAAATGTTTGACTAGCTGTGGGTAACACCTTATCCCTGGTTAACACAATCAACAAGATTCCAATAAGGGGTGACGAGCAAAATAATCGCCACAAATGTGTGCGTAAGACCAAAGCATGAGCAAAAGCACTTAAAACAATGTAATCAAACTGATAACTTATGTTGTTGGTGAGATCTGTGTAAAAAGAATGAAAATGCTCAAACAAGAAGATGGGTTATGTGCCTCTCTGTGTGTGGTGGCACTGACCTGAGGATAAGCATAATCTATATATTCTAGAACTCATTGTTGTTTGCCACCTCTTTGCTGTGCGGTGGCACTGACTTGAGGATTGGCTTCTCTTTGAAAGTTCTAAGAATAGTCTCTTGTTGAACACTACCCTGAGACCGCTCAAAAATCTCCTAAGGAATGTTGATCACCATATAAGTGTGGGATCCACAAATGCTGGTTGAAATAAACAAACCATAAACTGTCACCAAACTGTGTTGAAAGTCTTTGTATGAATTTAAGAGGAAAAATATACTGACAATCATTGTGGCTACAATTCTTGAAAGTTCAAATCAGTGTGGGGACCTGAGAGTACTAGCATGATTTCCTAGCTTTGCTAACTGACTCCAGATGAAAAACAAGAATAGAGCATCAAAGTCTTTTAAATAACTTGTCCTGAATGATTTGAATCTCCTGTATGATTCCAACTTGAATTGGTCCATGTATGGTTTAAATGATTGAGGCTGCTCTCTCGGAAAAATTATTCCTTAGAATTACATCTTAGGAATTAACTCTCGCAAAAACACAAAAACTTGTTCTGGTTTTAAGTTTTAGCATTATTTCTTTTATTTTTGTACAAAGTCTGTAAATTTCAGTTGTGTGTAGTATCGGACTATGTCATGGAAGTTGATAAGGGACCTTATCATCCAAAAGGTCACGTCGGAGGTGACCACACGTGCTTTCAAATAAAATTGGGTCACGTCTGAGGTGACAAAATATTTTAAAAAGATCACGTCTGAGGTGATCAAAGGTTTTTCAAGATAAAATGATCATGGCTGAGATGATCAAGTGCACATTACGTTTATTCAAAAGTTAAAAAGGGTGAAATTTGTAAAATGGTCATCAAGTCAAATTCATGAGTCTGATCCATTCATACGAATGGACCATACGCATGCATTAAACAACCGAATGGACATGAGTATGAACCATTCACCCGAATGGCTTATCAGAATGACCCATTCAACCGAATGGGAGTGTGCGAATGAGTCAGTCGACTGACTGAGCTCTAGTCGGCCGACTGAAAGTGCACGACTGAGCCAGTTGCCCGACTGAGTTCCATTCGCCCGAATGAACCGAGCGAATGATCCAGTCGGCCGATTGAGCTCAGATTCAGTATAAATAAGGCCACAGTCGATCGCATTCAGCTCATCACTTCCAATCGCCCTTATATCGCACATCCTACCGTTACGCTGCCCAAATTTCTTTAGACCTCGATTATACATTCCTATTGATCTTCTGACGTGTGTGCATTTATACAGGTATAATGTGATGAAATCTCACAGAAATCAAAGATATGGTGCCCTAATTAGTGATTCACGATTGAAACAAGAACCGAACAACTCAATGGATTAATAACCTACTAAAACCATGTGAAATGTTTAAAATAATGTTATTAGGTTATTAGTTAAGTGATTGCGAGTCTAAAGAACCTATACACAATGTTTAATTTCGTGAATTGATCAAGATTCAAACCTTAGTCGACCGAACAGTAGGTCATGCGACTGGTCGTCTGGATGAACTCCAATCGCACGATTGAGCTGACCGAATAGCTCAATCGGCCGAATGAATCATACGAATGAGCTCAGTCGGCCGACTGAACCAATCGCAAGATTAGTCAACCGACTGAACTCAGTCACCTGTTCATTCACCCGAATGAGTCCAGTCGCATGATAGGACAACCGACTGAACACAATCGCATGATTCATTCGCATGAATGAATCAGAATGAAGTCTATCAAGTTACTTAGAACTGATTTGTGTTATGTGAGTATCTAATGTTTATGTTTCTTGTGTTACAGATCGATGGCTGATAGATGGTCTATCAATCCCAAGCACAACATCTGTGCTCATTTAGACCACACAACTCGGAATGGTGCCGAGTTCGCAGAGATCATCACTTTTCTCAAGCGATCAAGGATACACAAAGCTGTCTCTACTCCATGCACTCCCTATAGGTCTATACACCAGGCCTTCTGGGAGAATGCATTAGCGGACAGATCACGAGAGCCATATAGCATTCGGAGCTCCATCTGTAGTATGGACATAGAGATTACTGCTGAAGACATTCAGCGAGTACTTGGGTTGGGAGATGATGCTCGATACCCTACCAAGCTACACCCGCTGACAGTGAGAGGTGTTTTCTGAGGATTAAGTACGCTGGGGACATCAACTCAGGTGTGCTCAACAAGAGCAACATGTGCCCCCAGTACAAGTACTTGGCACATGTTATTCTGAAGTGCATAGCTTCCAGAAGGGGTGGGTTCGACGACCTATCAGACCAAGATACAAAATGCCTACGTGGCACTGGTGCTGAATTACCCCTTCAGCTTCTCTAGCATGATCTTCTCTTACCTTGTAGAGAATCTGGAGGTAAAGGGAAAAGAGGGTTTTTGTATGTACCCCAGGTTCTTGCAGCTGACTTTTGATGACAAGCTGCCCTCGCTTCCAAAGGAGCGCCACGATGCAGTGGCTTTGGAGATAATGGATGATACGACTCTGGTTCATATGAGAGTTTACCAGGGTAAGCAGGTAGTGCCCCAGGTAAAGAGGCTTATAGGCCATCTGGCCAAGGAGAACTACGTGGCGCCAGGCAGGCGTAAGTGGCATCACATAGACAGCGACTCAGATGATGAGCAGCTACAGCTCCCAGAGCATGACTCGGATGATGATGATAGCGGGGATGCTGGAGATGAAGGGCCCACTTAACCAAGGGGCCCCACTACTGATAGTGCATCTCCAGCATCTGCCCCCACTAGAGATGTAGCAGAGACTGCAGGATTCCATTGGGAATTCATACCTGGTGAGGAGGAGGAGGGGTCAGATGAGGAGCCACTGACCCGTACTATGGGCAGCAAAGTCGTTGCCACAGAACGGGGGCACAGGGCGGTTGGTGAACGCCCCGGCAGGTCAGGAGAGGATGATACCGATCCCACGTATGCTCCCGATCAGCCGAGTCGTGCCCTAGGGGGAGCATCCTCCTCGACAGGATCGAGGAAGAAGAGGATGGCTCAGCCCCATGGCATGAAGAAGAAGAAAAGACGACTCACCTTTATTACTACTTCCACCACCTCTACTTCTGCCATCACTACCACCACCACAGCTACCACCACTACCATACCACCCATTTTCACCACTACACCTCCACCCTCCACTACTATAGCCACACCTCCACCAGTTATTCCACCCACAATCCACATCACATCCACCACCACTTCTACTTACCCATCACCACCCACACACATCCACCTCCCATATTCACCACTGCCACCACCACCACCTCTAGCCACCAAACAGGACCATCTTATCACCCATCCTTTCCCTCAGGATCATCTCTACCTCCTAGTGGGGTAGAGGAATAGCTTTCAGCACTAAATCGTATGGTGCTGAAGCTGTTAGCAGCCGATGACGAGAAGACTGGTCAACTCAGACAGTTAGTGGAGCTTACTGTTGCACAATCATAGCAGATCTCTCAATAGGCACACCAGATTGAGGAGCAGGCTCAACAAATGGATGCTCAGAGTCAAGAGATTTCCCAACTCAAGGAGTAAAATGTGTTATCTACTAAGAAGATTGAAGAGTTGGAGGATGCTAAGAGGACCATCCTACTCAAACTTAAGGGCACAAAGGATGAGCCTATGAAGATTAGAGAGGGAGACGGTGATGATGGTGATGATAGTGATGATGATGAGAGTGATGATGATGATGGTGGTGATGATGAAGGTGATGATGAGAATGGAGGAGACATTGAAGGAGGAGGAGAGTCATCTGCTTCGGGTGCACAAGAAGCTAGTGAGAGGCGGACCAAAAAGACTCAAGATCTAGGTGCCTTGACATCAGCCTCGACAACAGAAGAACACAGGATCCAAGAGAAGAGTAATATTTAGATGTTTTATTTTTATTTAAACTCTTTGTATTTGGATCATGTATAAAATTTATACAACGAATGTTTATATGTAATGTAAATGGTTATGTCTTGATTATTAATTATTGATTGCGTGTTGAATGTTTAAATCAAGTCGATCCAGATTTTCAACGAGATGAATATGATATTGCTCCACTCCAACAGATCAAGACTTAACTGACATCGATTCTTGATCTGCAAGGTATTGTAAGGAGATCTGTGATGTATACTCCTGAAGAAGGAGAAATCATTCACAATCTCACTGATGAGCAACTAGCCGAAATGTTCAAGCTGAATGCTGAAGAGATTGTGAAAGATGCCCCTACTGTGAATATAGAGAGTGACGATGAGCTTTAGGATATCGATGAGATTGAGATAGAAGATGTCACTGCTCAACACTATCCCCAGTACACTGACAAGGAAGGAACTGTCATTCCTAATCTGGGAGACACTCTTGTCAGTGACACTTTTGAGACTCTGGACAGGATGGAACAAGAGTCCGGAATGGATAAAGATAAAGCCCAAGCCACAGATGCTGAAGTGAACATCAAAAAGGCAGAACGGGCAGCATGTTTTGAGGAGATAAGAGCCCAACGCAGCGCTTCAACATCAACTGACTACACCTAATTGTATAAGGTCAAGAAACAACAAAAGGTGGCAGGCAGGATCATAGCATGGGCACATTTTGAAGACCTTAATGTTTACGCTGTTAAACATGAGAAGGGAATTGAGTATTTCATGTTTCCACATGACCTGAAGACTCTTCCAGGTTTTGAGCTTAACCAGTTAGCAAAGTTAAAATTGCTATATGCTGACCCTTGTAAGATGTCAGGCTGGTTTGAAGCAGCTCTAAAGATGGAGTACCACACCAGATGGGTCAACTTCAAACCTCAGCAACCAATGAGGTACATCAGAAGATTTGAGGTTGACGCCATAACTGGCAAACCAAAAGTCGTGTTGAAGTGGAGTCCACCACGTACAATGTCAAAGATCCCACTACGTGAGATGCCTCAGGACTTCACTCCACATTTCAAATGGTGGTACTACGATTGGAGAACGAGAGAGGTCGTGATAGTCTTGAACAGAAATGGTAAAATGGAAACCATAAGGGTGTTTGACCCAATGTGGCTTACCAACTTGTCAGCTAATGATGTGTATACATTATACAAGTGGCCACTGTTCTATGACTCACGAGATATAGTACAAGCTTTACAATTTCAGAGGTAATACGACTCTGTTTTGCTTTCGAGATAAATACGAGAGTCATCAAAGAAGCTAAGTACAAGAAATTTGAAGAAATTATGAAAGATGTAAGACAATAGATAGATCTAGGTCCAAGGGGGAGTTTGTTGATACACTTATGTACCTAGATCCTGATCTCAATGTAATATGTCTTGAATGTCTTGTACGTCCAAGGGGGAGTTTGTTAATACACTTATGTACCTAGATCCTGATCTCAATGTAATATGTCTTGAATGTCTTGTACTTATGTAATATTGGGTACTTAATGAAATGATAATGTTTGGTTGTGATTCATAATGTTTAATATTTCATTAATGAGTTGTATAACGCTTATTGACTAGATTATATAGGTTTGTGATTGTTTGAATTGATATACATAATGTTATAATAAGAATACATTCAAACTTTGGTTAACTGAAGTTCACATGCGTCCGACTGGACCATACGCCCAAACAGTGGTCATGCGCCCGAATGGCCATGCGACTGAGTGTCCATGCGCCTAAATAGTCCATACGCCTGAACAGCTTCATGCGACTAACTCAATCGCACGACTGAACATTCAGTCGTGCGAATGGATCAACCACATGGCTCAATCGCACAAATGAACCATGCTCATGGTTCAGTCGCCCGAATGAGCAACCCTAACCTATAAATACCACTTAATTCGTGGAAAAACATAACAATTAAGAAGCATTCGATCCACTTCGACTCTAGACGTACCCTAGCCGTCCAGAAGCCTCTAAGTTCGTACTCCATGTTCATAGAACGCTGTAGATCGATTCCTAATCAATTCTTGACGTTAGATTCAATTCATTATTGTGTCTACGTGCGTTCTCACTGATTGGATCACCAATCAAATAGGATTTCGCACTATTTGGTTTGGTTTAACATGTTAATCACTTGGCGTTTCGTTCAAATACCAGATCCTAACAAATCATTCATAAAACATTGCAGCGGAAACATAAAAATAACATTTCATATCATTACAAATGCTTTTGCAAGTTAATACAAGCGTTAATTTCAAAACATCATTCATTCGCATTACAATGCAAAAACATTAACAAAAGAATGCCATTCAAAATGCCAAGTAGCTGCTCTGTGCCATCCTCAGCAATGCTCACCTGCCAACTGGAAAATGCATAAAAATCAGCGTTGCTGAGTGAGTTCTAGTTTTTAAGATAAAATATACTTTATCTTTTTTTCAAAACGTAACAGGTTTAAAAGAATGTGATCACACATCGTACGTACACATAGATAATATTTATTATCTTCATCATCGTTCGTTTTGTACTTTTATTATCTTCTTGTTTTCATCTAGGTCATGTCATGTGCTTAACCCCCCTCTAGAGCACCAAGCAATTTATCTAGCGATAAGGACCCCATACGTTTGGTCAATCACCAAGACTGAAACCCTGTGTGCATCCTCACAGGGTATATAGCCCACACACAGTTGAGCTGGAAACCCCTCATTGGGTGTGAACCTCCATACATTTGCCTAATCACACGGATTAAGCCCCAGTGTGCATCCTCATGGGGTAGCTAACCCGCACACGGTTGAGTTAACACTCCGCATTGAGTGTGAACCTCCATACATTTTCTTGCAAGCCTTTCTTACATTCGTTCATTCATTAATGCATGCATTCTTCATTTCGTTCCTCTTTTCATTATCTTCCACTTTACATTACATAATACTTTCATTTCATTCATTAACATTCATCGTAAAGCCCAGGGAAAATAATCATACATAATAATAAGGAACATCAACATACACAGTCAATATCATCATACAGGGCATCATCATACATACATAACACACATCATACATACCATCATACATAAGCATCAATCATACATCGTAAAATGCCCATCATACCATCTATGACCTCAAAAAGTCAACTTACTAGCCCCTGGGAACCTCCCAAGTCAAAGCCTACATTTCACTTTTTCTCCAAAAAGTCAGAAAATATTCTAAGTGTTCATCAGCATTAACCTCATTGTTCATCCGCATTGACTTACTTCATCCACATTGACTTACTTCATCCGCATTGACTTACTTCATCCGCATTGACTTACTTCATCCGCATTGACTTACTTCATCCGCATTGACTTACTTCATCCACATTGACTTACTTCATCCGCATTGACTCCCTTAGGCAATTATTCTCAAGCCATTCATACCCAAACATCAGATTTCAAATCCCAAACATCATCAATCGTATTCTAAGCTTAAATCCTACCTTCTAAGCCTTAGAAATACCATCATACATTATCAAGCATGAACATAACCATACATCACATCATACACTCAACATACTCAAAATCAAACATACGGGTCCGAAACCCAGCTTAATGAAAATTATACATTCATGCATTTTCAGCCCCAAAATCAGTTAAAACAGGTAAAAGAGGGGTCCTAGAACTCACCTTTGTAGTTCTTGAGTATGGCTTTCTTCCGAACTCGTTTGCAAATTGAATTCAACCGCCTAGAACCCGCTAAAACATACCCGAACACATATAAACACATATAAGCATAGACCCGAGGACACAACCGGTTAAGAACACCATGTGAACATGAATTTTTTCCTTGAATTCAAATTCTTTCTTGTTCTTTCCCTCAAAACCGAGAGTTTTCTGCTCTCTTTTCTTCTCTCTCTAAAATCCAACAATTTGGGGTGTAGAAAGGGTGATGGCGGCCATGCCACCTTTATCACCAAGTTTTCAAACATTTTGTCCTTTTGGACACTTTTTATCCCTAGACTTGGGTTTTATTTCTTTTCCTCCTTTTCTTTCACTTTATTCTTCTTTCTTGACTTTAGAATAACCGGGTGTTACACAAGGCTTCTTACTTTCATTCATTCATTAATGCATGCATTCATTCGTTAGGTTCCTCTTTCATTATCTTCCACTTTACGTTACATAATACTTCATTTCATTCATTAACATTCATCGTAAAGTCACGGGAAGACACATACATAAACAGGAACATCAGCAAGATCATGCAAATCTTATACATACCAACATGCATACATCATACATCACACATACCATCATGCATAACATCATCAATCGCACATCAACAGTCCTGCCCATCATTATCTATAACCTCAAAGGTCAAAACCTACATTTGCACTTTCCCCGAAAGTCAGATTATGAACTATGTTCATTCGGGCGTATGGACCCTGCTTAATCGCATGGTCTTCCATGCGTATGAGAACACTTAGGCGAATGGACTCCATGGGCGACTGAACACTTAGGCGTATGGACATCCAGTCGCATAGCCTCCAATCACATGACTCCTATGCGTATGAACCTCAGTCGCATGGTATTCGGGCGCATGGACCTCAGTCACATGACCTTCATCCGCATTTCTTTCAGTCGTATGGCCCTCATCCGCATTTCTTTCAGTCGCATGGCACTCATCCATATTTCCATCAATCGCATGACCATCGTGCGTATGACCCTCAATCGCATGGCATCCATTCGCATGGACTTCAGTCGCATGCCTTTCGGCTGTATGGACTCCAGTCGCTTGTCATTCGGACGCATGGACCTCCAGTCGCATTACCCCTAGCTGAGCGTAGAATGCAGTTCATCCCGAACCCAATCTGCACTTTTTCGACCTCCAAACCCTCTCAAACTGGTTCTAAGCCCAAATCAACCATCCCAAACCTTAGGAATACATACCACAACACCATTCAAGCACAACCAAGCCCGAAATCAAACCCCACCCGCATCATACACATACGAACGGGTTTAACACACACATTTCAAAAACGGGTTTTACTATGTGTTCCAGACCCAAATCAGTTGTAAACGTGTAAAGGAGGGGTCCTAGAACTCACCTTGAAAGCCTCTTCGGTAGAGATTCTCACAAACTCATTTACCTTCGACTTTTGCACCTCAATTCTTCCCTAGGTTTTGCTCTTTCTCCTTTCACACACACTCTCTCTCTCTCTAACCAAATGAAAAGAAGAGAATGGGCCGCCATGCCCCTTTTATACCCCCACTCCTCCAAAGATTTTCCCATTTTGGCAAGTTTGGTCCCTCAACTTTAGGCCATATTTCTTTTCTTTCTTTTTCGTCTTTCCTTAACTTTAAAGGAAATAACCGGATATTATATTCTGAAGTTCAACACTTAGAAGATTCCAAGACAAATTATATATAGGTTTGCTTCAAATGAAGTCCACAAAAATATTTATTTTATACTAAGCTTTTACCTGGATCTTGAGACACATATAAAAAGATCCTAAAGGATGAACTTGCCAATATCTATAAGCGGGATAGGATCTTCGGATCTTAATTACGTGGTGACTGTGGTACACCATCCTTATCTTATGTGATTGCACGATCATATACTGAGTATCGACAATCACAATTAAAAGTATGTGGATGTAGTCATTATTGTTGTTACTATTTTATGTCGCTTGTTCACTAACTATTATACATAGTTTAATTAAATTGTAGGATAAAACTTTGCAAGCCCAAATGGAAACCTGATTTGAAGAGGAGAGAAAGACAAGGGAGGAGTTGCAACAACAAACACAACAAAACCAACTACAAGCACAATAAACTCAACAACAAATGCAACAAATGTTTCAAAAAATTGAATGATTTCATGAGTCGGTGAAAGCAGCCTTCTGGTAATTAGTAATCGTTTTGTTATCTAGATATGTTACTTTTGTAGTTCAAACATAATTAAATGGTGCTTGTAAATTGAATTTTTTATATTTTGTTTGTACTACTTGTGATTGATTTGCAAAACATATTTTGTGGTTGAAATTATAATTTATTTGTAAAGCAGATTTTGTAGATTTTTTTTATTTTTAGCAGGAAAAATCTGGATTTATTTATTTTATTAGAAAATTTTAATTAAAAAATAATTACTCAGCAAATGCGTTAGAAATTTGACATGTGGGTTTCTGAAATTTCTAGCAAAAGCGTTGTTTTAAAATATGTATTATATCATGATAATAACATTGCGTAGCAAATGCGTTGTTGTTTCAAAATATATTTTTTGACATTGCGTAGCAAATTTGTCGTTGTTTTAAAAATACATATTTTGACATTGCGAAGCAAATTTGTCATTTTTTACAAATATGTATTTTGACATTGTGTAGCAAACTCGTCGTTGTTTTAAAATACGTATTTTAACATTGCGTAGCTAATGCGTCGTTGTTTGAAAATACGTATTTTGCATTGCGTAGCTAATGCGTCGTCGTTTTAAATACGTGTTTTATATTGATAATAATATTGCATAGTAAACGTGTTGCAATTCAATAATTAGTTAAGAATGATTAAATTAAGGTAATTATGATAATGCGTGGAAAATGTGTAGCAGGTTCCTATGTCTTGTTTTTGTCGCAAATATGTCGTATATTGCGTCGCAAGTGTGTCGTAAATTTGTTGCCATGGGCATTTTTCAGACAAAAGGTTTTTGTCGCAAATTCGTAACAATTTCTGTCTTCCTACGCATTTGCGACGGAAAAACGCGTAGAAAATTATTTTTTTTCTAATAGTGTTATACGTCTCATTTTACAATGAAAATAATCACCTTGTTCTAACTAGTCTCCTGTAGGTTATGATCAACTCTTTCACAAACACTAACACTAGTGGTGATGCCTTTTACAATTTTCAACTAGTGATGGTGACATACCACCACTCAAATACAAAACAAGTTAATGAGATGTATGAAATAACTTCTTTTGTTTCCTCTTTGATCTTTGATCTTTGATCTTTGATCTTCTCTCTTCAAATGATGTTTATATGAAATTAGAGTGAGATATGTTTAAACAATATTAGACCATGAATTAAGCAAAAAGGGATTAGGAAAAAAGGTTTGGAAGACTTCAATTAGTAACAACACAAGAAAAACCCACCGGCGTAGACCAACAAAATGGTGTTCATCCTTTTGATTTTTAATAGCAATAAACATAATTTTCCCTTTTTAGATGATTCATCCTTTTTTTCTTTTCTATGCAAGATTTCTTTGGTAGGTTACTCATATTGATAGGTAGCCTATATCAATCTTATCAAAAATCAACATCTCATTTGTCTTGAACTATTTAGTTGAAAATCAATAATGGGATTTTATTTAGATTTTCTAGTTATTGTTTAATCACAAATGAGATTTTGATAAACACGTTTGTTTTAAATGAAAATTCATCATATGAGATTAGTGTTTTAAATTAAAACTTTGTTTACAAAACTCTGATAATTTCAACATGTGATTTAACATTTGATCTTCATATGTTGTTAATGGTCCTACAATGTGGATGCCTGATGATTGTTTTGATGTGTAAATTGAACTTGGTCTATATACTTGATGATATATAAGTGTATTGGAACCTGTATGTGATGTATTTGTCCATTCTTAATTCACTATTTAATATCACAAAATATAATTTCAAGTCATTATCAAAACAAGGAATCTTAGTTTGTGTTAAACCATGGTTATCTTACCGGTTTGAGAGTATTCACAATAGAGTTTTTAAAAATATGTGAATTGTTTATTATGTTATATGAAATAGTTTTTAGTGGTTTTGAGTGAATGAGAGAGAAAATGTTATTATAGATTGGTATATTTAAAGAATTGTTATTTAATCCTTATAATTTTTTAATATTTTTCAAAGTGGTTGTGAGTGAAAAAAAAATAATGATAAAAGTATAAAAGATATTATTAATTGAAAACAAAAAAAATATAGTAATTTTTTTGTGAGAAAAAGATAATAATAAAAATATAAAATGTATTATTTAATTGAAAAAAACCATCCTAAATACTCAAACTTAACCAAATTTAAAAAATAAAAAAAAACAATGGCTCCACGATTGATGGTACGGTCATACCACAATACTACAAATTGTGGTATAACTTGCCAAATTTTTCAAGACAACTCATTTCTAAAATACTCCATGCACCAACATATATATACTAGAAAAAGTATGTTAATTTGACTAATGAGATCACTTAGAAGTAATCTCTAACACTACAACGCTCATAAAATCTTTTATCACATTATTAATTCTACAAAATATTGAGTGATTAAGATTGGAATAAGAAATACAAAACCAAGATGACTAACAACTAACTTCATGAAACTAAAAATGTTATAAAGCTTCATAAATATTTTATCACACCATATATATATATATATATATATATATTATATATATATATAATATATATATATATATATATATATATTGAATATAAAGTGATTAAGATTGGAATAAGAAATACAAAACCAAGATGCTGACTAACAACTAACTTCATGAAACTAAAAATGTTGTAAAGCTTCCTAAAATATTTTATCACACTATAATTTTTTTTAAATATTGAGTGATTAAGATTGGAATAACAAAATACATAACCAAGATGACTAACAACTAACTTCATGAAACAAAAATGTTGTAAAGCTTCGTTAATTAGGTAAGAGGAAATTTTGTTACTGTTTTCACGCAATACTGAACAAGTTTTTCAAGTCTTTCAATGAAAATATTCAATATTTTTTCATTAAAAAAGTTGTTCTATTTTCTCTTTCCTTCAAAGTCACTAAACTTTCGGTAAGAGTTCCATTGTTGTGAAATTTTTACATATGTTTCATATTTTCTAGAATAAAGTAACTTTTAGATCACTTTTCCACTTAACATGAAGTGATAGGTAATCAAAAATTATAATAATAGTTCATGAAATAATAAGCAAGTTTCATTGTTTTCAATTAAAGTCAACTTTTAAAGACACTAGCGATTTTATATGTTCCATTTATATCACGTAACTTCATAAATATTTAATACTTAAAAACCACACAAGATTGGAACGTACCTTGGTTAATATTGTGTGAACCTTTCGCTTTACAATAAACTCATACTTAAAATGCCTAAGAACCATCCCAATTAAGTAATAAACTTGACTCATACTTGACTTTACTTATTTTTCTCACAGTAGTAAGTTTTCTTCTTGATAGTATTCCAGGGCTAAAGACATTTAAATCAATGTGAACGGTTGATATTTTGTTTTAATAAGACTCGTTAAGTTACGGAGGAATGTTTTAAAGACAGTTAAAAAAATTTGTATTTGATGGATTCTAGAATATTGACAATCATTGAACCATTATGACAAGGAAATAGTTGAAATATGGAAAATTAATACATTACAAAAGTTAAGAAAGACAAAATTGACCGAGCGTCCACAGTCGAACACTGCATCAACCATATGAACCTTTGGACTTCGGTGGCTACCGACCTTTCTTGGAGCCTACTTTTCTTACAATATTTAGATAATATTTTTTTCTCATTTTGAATGTCTCTTTAAAATAAACAACCTTAGATCATTATGATTCATCTCAAGCGATATTATACTTTAATCTATAACAACAAAATAAGATTTTTATATGTAATCTGTTACAGTTTTAAAACTTATAAATTTTATTTTATCGTTTCTTTCTATTATTAAATATCATATTAACTGCAAATAATATTATTTAGTTCTTTTCGTATTAAATATGTTTTTTATTTAATATAAAAACAGTCTTTCAACAAATGCAATTTGTAAAGAAAAGATTTTTTAATAAAATAAGATTTTTTTTCAAAAAAATTTAAAACTTTTAAAAGCACAATATATTATAAAACTTGTAGCTTTTAAAAAAATAAATTCTTATGAAACAAAAATAATTAAATTTCAAAGTTATAATAAAAAAATTATTAAAAATGACAATTTTTTTAAAAATGGTTTGTTTTGAAACAATTTATTTAAAAACTTTTTTCAAAAAACAAAAGAATTTAAAAAAATTTGTCGTACTTTTATCGTTTGTACATAATGTCAATCATATCTTATATTAAAAGATTATTTTATAATCCATTAATTTTTATTAATAACTATTTAATATTTTATTTATTCACTGAATAGAGCTAGAGAGGTGTTTGTTAAAGATTTATCGCAAAATCTAAAGTCAACACATATGCTTAAATTAAAATAAATGATCCCTAAAAGCACAAGAGAAAAGTTGTAAATGTGATATCTTATTAAGAAGAAGATTACTTTTTTTGAACAGTAAATGTGCAATTTTGTTTCAGATGATAAATGTTACATTAATCGGGTCTATGTATTCGTTTCACAGTCAGGACAGCACCTCCGACCCTCTCAGGAGGAAACCCACTACTAAGAAAACTTACTGGCTCAACTTTAAGCAATTTTATTCAGAGTGAGACTTAAACTTTCAAACTCTTCATATTTATATCACTACTAGAAAATAAAGAATTTGCTACGCGTGGGAAAATATCATTTGTTACGGATTTGCAACAAAAACATTTTGTCGGAAAAATGCCCGTGGCAAACAGTTAACGACACATTTGCGACATATTTGCGACAAAAACATGGCGTAGGAACCTGCTACACATTTCCCACTCATTATCCTAATTACCTTAATTTAATATTCTGAACTAATTATTTAATTGCAACGCTTTTGCTACGCAATATTATTATTATATAAAAAAACGTATTTTTAAAACAACGACGCATTTGCTACGCAATGTCAAAATACGTATTTTAATAGAAACGACGAATTTGCTACGCAATGTCAAAATACGTATTTTAAAACAACGATGAATTTGCTACGCAATGTCAAAATACGTATTTTAAAACAACGACAATTTTTCTACGCGATATCAAAATACGTATGTTCAAACAACGCATTTGCTACGCAATGTTATTATTATTAAAATACGTATTTTAAAACAACGACGCTATTGCTACAATTTTCAGGAACCCACGTGTCAAATTTCTAACGCATTTGCAACGCAAATATTTTTTAATTAAAAAAATTTTAATAAAACAAATAAATCCAATTTTTTTCTACTAAAAGACAGAAAAAATCTACTAAACTGCTTTTCAAATCAACCATAATTTTACCCACAAAATATGTTGCAAATCAACCACAACTACTACAAACAAAATATAAAAGATACAAATTACAACCACCGTTTAAATATGTTTAAACTACAAAAGTAACATATCTAGATAATAAAACGACTACTAGTTACCAGGATGTTGTTTCCATTGACTCATGAAATCATTCAATTGTTTTTGAAACGTTTCTTGCATTTGTTGCATTTGTTGTTGAGTTTGTTATGCTTGTAGTTGGGTTTGTTGTGTTTGTTGTTGCAACTCCTCCCTTGCCCTCCTCTCCTCTTCAAATTGAGTTTGCATTTGAGCTTGCAAAGTTTCAACCTACAAATTCATTAAACATGTATGATAGTTAGTGAACAAACGACATAAAATAGTAACAACAATAATAACATCAACGTACTTTTAGTTGTGATTGTCGATACTCAGTATATGATGGCGCAATCCCATAAGATGAGGATGGTGTTCCAGTCACCACGTAATTAAGATCCGAAGATCCTATCCCAAATACCCGGCTTGTGCGACCATCTGCTTGCACACGCACCCACACATCGGATCATCCTCAGTAAAGCTCTGCCCATACACCCTTGTCATCTCTTGCAAATAATCATCCTACAATTCATTAAAATATGATTTTTAATGTACTAAATGTTGATACGATTAATATATTAAGAATAATAAATATAACTTACGTAAGCTTGTTTAGATCGGTGAGTGCAAAATTCCATCCCTTCTAAGTTATTGATGTCAAACCCTTCGGCCCATAGTCTCGTTTTTATTTTTTGGTGAGGTGAGTATCAAGAAATATTTCTTTGAATAAAGGTTCCCTACCCAATTTCCTTTTCTAAATAAAAATAGATAATAGTTAATGTAATACGCATTAAAATACAAACACATACTAAAAATTATAAATTGATTAGCTTACTAGTCTAATCCGACGTTCATCATATCCAATTGACCCGCCCGTGTGTCGAGAATTTTTGCCACTACTATCAGCACTCGCGCGGTTGCGTGCCGTGATTTCAGACTTCTTTTGCCAGGCATTAGTGCTCCATATCTATAAGAAATAAAAATATATATTAAGTATGTAAAACAACAAATATAAAAAATATAAGAATCAATTAACTTGCTTACATCACACAAGTTTTGCCATACACTATGAGCTACCAAATCGGGCGGAAAGTTACGAATTATATTGATGTCCTTGAAATTTCCTGCTTGAATAACATGTCCAGCTGTGATAGCTTTTTGTGTAGATTGTTTTCTCAAAGTACTCATGATATCTCTATAACGTCCCTTTAGCACGTTATGTAATCCCTCATAAACATCTTGCTCAGATTCTGTTTCCCAATTGAAACGGGTTTATAAAAAATTATTTGTAAATATAAACATATAAGTTAAAACAAATAAGCACAAGATGTATAATATATAATTACTAAATTACCTTGAACCGATTATACATATTGGCAAGTTCATCCTTCAGGACCTTTTTATATGTGTCCCAAGGTCCACGTAAAAACTGACGTAATATAAAATAAATACTTTTATGGACTTCATTTGAAGCAAACCTACAAATAATAACAGAATCAAATATATTTATAACATTATTAAACAATAAAAATAAAAGTGTTAAAATGAAAGACATACTTGTCGCCAATTCGGGATATAGTCTTCCTTCGAGAGGTATCACGAGCTACGTCTCCACAAGTCGAATCGCGTTGAGAGGGATGGTCTGTGGTATCCTCATTGTCACTGTCATCATGATCGTAACCATCATCCACATGGTCATCGATCGAGTCTAAGTGATGCTCGAATCTCTGTTGACGGATTACCCCTGCCATATCACCCATGGGATCACCCATACCCCCACGACTACTACTACCAGGGCCAGTATGACCCCCACGAAAAAGGACACGTCCCCTAGAGTAGTACCTCTATCAGGTAGAAATATCATCTATAGGATCACTCGCAACTCCACGACCACTTATATTAGCACTAGGGCTAGAGCCATGTGATGATGGTTGCCTGCTTAATCTACCTCCTGGAAAAGGGGTACACCCATGAGTAGCACCACGACTACCACGCCTACCAGACATAATGTATAAACCCTGTATTTAATAACACAATAATGATCATATATATAATATAATATTAGCTCACCTATGACAACAAACAATTAATAACTAGACCTACCACATGACATAATGTTTTTATTTCTAACAATCAAATTCATCTTCATCTGAAGAGTGGTCTTAAAAAACCAATTCATCATCATCATCATTGGATATATCCTCTTTATCTTCAAATTCTTCCTCTTCAAATTCATCATCATCACCGCCATCACCATCATCGTCGTCGTCGTCATTTTCATCATTAGATGTATGGGTGGTATTTTTGACTAGGCACATACGTTCACTCCTAGTTACTTCATTTGGAAGGTCAAAACGTTCATCACACTGAAGGAACCCATGTTTTTCTGTATTTTCATCAAATTTCAGGAGCGGTTACTTCATATACATGTCGAGATTTTGTCTTCACAACTTCCCATATATCTTTTGTATCACCATTTTGTGGCAGGGTATGATGTATAAAACACTTATTCCGCTTGTGACGCCAAGATAAACGGATCGTCAGTTGCAAGCCGAGATTTATATTTCACATCAACCAGGTTATTTTTGTTAACTATTACACCGTTTTTGTTATCAAACCATGTACATTGAAAACTAAAACGATCGAACACCGTTCGGTACCATAATACTCAAGCTCTAGTATCTCATCTAACAAGCCATAGTAGTCAGACTCTTCAGAGTTATACGTTGCCCCTCTCACGCATACACCATAATTATTGGTTACACGTCCCTCACCATACTTCCGAGTGTGAAACTTATAACCATTTACAAAATAACCATTGTGAGATTGAGCATAGTTTGATGGTGGTCTTGCTAAAATTAACAAATGTTGAGTGCTTCCATCAGCTAACCCATGTTTACCTACATTGAATAACACATATGCATAGTGATGTTAATGATATAATAATATTAATTTTAATGATTTGATTGGCTTTACTTACACGGTTTTCAAACCATTCAGCAAAGTGTTCATCTCTGAGCCACAAAATTGGTTCGTCCGGATAAAGTCGTGGGGCCACTTCATCAAACTCAACTACGTAATCGGAAACTTCCGCACAATTAATAAGAATATAATTGTGCGCCTTTTCAAGTTCTTCATCACTTAAGACTCTTCGCTTTCCACCTTTTTCAGATAATCTTTTTGACGGCACGTCAAACACGCTGATTTGAGAGTCTTCACCGAAAGAGATAGGATGTTCCGGTGAGAAATTCCGTGGCTCTCGTTTATGGCGTGTCTCTATCGTCGGGTCAAAGTATAGCGAACAGTAGGTGGCGAGTTCACTCACTAGGTGTTCTCTCGCTATTGAACCCTCGATCCTTGATTTGTTTCTGATTCTTCTTTTGATCATACCAAGCTTCCTATATTTAAAAAATACCTAGCAATGTTTAGGAATACTTAAAAAAATTCTAAGAAACGCTTGATTTATAAAAATACCTCTCGTATTGATACATCCATCTGTATTGAACTGGAACACCAAGAAGAGCCTCTTGAGCAAGATGTATAACTAGGTGTTCCATAGAATCAAAGAAACCAGGAGGAAATATTTTCTCCAACTTGCATATGGTTGAAACAATTGTGCGCTTCATTTTAAGCAAGTCATCTACATGTAATGTTTTCGAGCATAAGACCCGAAAAAACATACATAACTCTGTTACGGCCTCATGCGTTTCTTTTGAAACAAAACCTCTAATAGAAATTGGAAGCAACCGTTGCATAAACACATGACAGTCATGACTTTTAAAAGGATAAAAACTATATTCTTTGATATTTACTAAACTCCCTATGTTTGATGCTTATCCGTCTAGAAATTTAAGATTTTTCAACCACACACAAACCTTTTTAATGTCATTTTTTTGCAAATTGTAATTTCCTCTAACTTTAGTCATCTTCCCTTTATTACCATGGATGGTGTTTAAAGACGGTCTATCACAAAGTATCTCAATATCTTGTCTTGCCTTCATATTATCTTTGGATTTGTTGGTGCCCATAATTGTATGAAACAGATTATCAAAGACATTCTTTTCAATATGCATCACATCAAGGTTGTGTCGTATCAACAAGTAACGCCAATATGGAAGATCCCAAAAGATGCTTTTCTTTATCCAATTATGTGTAATCCCAAAACCAGGAGGTTTCTCATAATCTTTAGTAAATGGGGTTCCATTGTAAACAGTGGGGAAATGTTGTATGGTCCGCCATATTTCCACTCTGGTTGGCTCAGGGATACATCTTACGCGTGACACCATAATGTTTTTTCGAAAGTTAATTTTATCTTTCAAGAAGCAATGTCTCGTAGGAAGATGTTGTCTATGACAGTCGAACCAACTTGGTTTCCCTCCGAACATCAAATTAAATGATCCTGATTTATTTGTGCAATATGGACAAGCAAACTTACCATGTGTGCTCCATCCTGATAACATTGCATAAGCAGGAAAGTCACTAATGTCCATAGCAATACAACCCTCATTTGAAAATTGTTCATTCGATAGGCATCATAAGTTTCAATACCATACGTGAATAACATTTTCAGCTCCTCTACCAAGGGTTGTAGAAACACATCCAGATTGTGTCCAGGATTTTTTGGACCAGGAATGATCAAAGGAAGTTGTATGTATCGCTCTTTTAAAGCTAACCAAGGAGAAAGATTGTAAACAGTAATAAACACTAGCCAACGTGAATACGGGGACCCACTTGAATTATTTGGACTAAACCCATCAGTGCACAACCCAAGACAAACATTACGCGTCTCTTGTGCAAAATCAGGATATACCGAGTCAAAATAGGTCCATGCCTCAGCTTCACTAGGATGACTCATCTTACCCTCTTGTCTAACATGATCTGCGTGCCAAGTTAAGTATTATGCTGTCTTCTTTGAATAAAATAATCTTTGAAGTCTTGGTCCAATAGGCATATAAGTCATTGCCAACTTAGGCACCTTGTTTCCTCTTTCCTTGTATCTGCTTTCCTTACATACACTACAATGATCCAAATTAGAATATTCCCCATGGAATAGCATGCAATGGTTTTGACATACATGAATTCGTTGTGTTAGCAACTCTAGTGGCTTTAATATCTTCTTGGTCTCATAAAAGTTTCTACATAGCTTATCCTTATCTGGTAGAATGTCTTTAATGATCGGAAGTAGTTTATCAAATGACGAGTCAGAAATATTACAATCTGATTTCCAGTTCAATAATCTTGTAGCAGTTGGGAGTTTCATAGCATTTTTAGAGCCATCGTACAAAGGCTCATTAACTAGACTTAACATGTTATAAAATGTCTCCGCCGTTTGATTTGGATCTTGTGGTTGTTGTTGATAATAAGGATGATGATTTTGGTGCATACTTTCTATGACCATTTGATCATATTTAGTGTATTCTCTATGATCATCATCAATGTCTTCAATTGCATGTTGAGACGATACAGGGTTCGAACATTGACCCACGTCTTGCGTATGAAATGATTCACCATGCACATACCATACCTTATAATCATCCATGAATCCTTTGGCATACAAATGAACCTCGACCTCCTCTCTCGTCGACCAATGAAGATTTTTACATTTGACACATGGACATTTAATTACTAAAACCTCTACCCCGTCTATAATTTTTCTTTGAATGTTAGATGGGTTGGCGAAAGCAAAATCCAGGAAATAATCAACATATGGTCCAAATGATGGATTGAAAAAACCATCACTAGTTTTTCTCATCGTGTACATCCATTCTCTATCAAACGACATTTTTACCAATCTGTAGTTAAAAATCCACATGTTTTAGATGTTAACAATTTCCTGAAGTCTGATGCAACCCCAAACTGCCTAAGTGTTTCAGCAACATGCACTAAGTACTGAAGTGAAGAATGCTTCGGAAGAATTACACAAAGCATTAGAAAATACTCTAAGTGTAATATCTTCCGAAGCCAAGACCAATATCTTCCGAAGCCTAACATGAAGTCTTCCGAAGCTTGAAGGGACAAAGTCTTCCGAAGCTTCAACCTATGAAGACAGATTTCTTCCGAAGACTTTTAGTACATATGCTTTATCTGATGTACTGTTCCATAAAGCACCTTTTCCGCTGCATCTCTGATAAGTCACCAACTTACAAGAGTTGGTGAAAAGGTCCATGCTTTTGGTAACTGTACATTGAGGTCTTGAGTCTGAAACTTTCCACTTTATGTACTTTATCCTTTTTATAATGTATAAGGATGTGAGCTATGGCATGTCATAGTCACAAGGTCAAAAGGCAGATATGCCTTTTGATCCTACAATTGATTTTGTTAGTGTCTAGTCAATTGTATCCAGCTGGCTTTCATAGTATAGCCGGCTGTAGGTTGTAGTATAAGTATTCCAAGTTCTTGTATCTTTCAGTAATGCTTTGTAACACTTGTAAAAGAACTTGAGAAAGAAATATACTGCTCCCTTGAAAACTATACTCTCTTGTTCTGTCTCTTGCTTTACTTGTGTTCTCTGCATCACCCTTGGTTACCTAGTTCACTGTTTGATTAACGTTTAGTTAATCTCCTCATTGTGTTGTTGTGTTGTAATTGTGTTCAAGCCCTTGAACGATCCTGCAAATAACATACATACAAATACATATACATAAACTGGCTCAAAAGGAGTAATTGTAGATGATAGAACAAAACAGATTCATCTAAAGATCAAAAGAATCAACTAATCCATTGGTTTCAAAATCTAATATACTACCTATGAACAAAAAATGTGAAATCCAAGCGATCCATTAAATTTCCACAATGTTCATAATCTCTAATAGCCTAAATACCTAAATTTGTAGGAATGGAGGCCATTCAATAAATTACAAAACCAACTAATCAAAATATGAAGAAATGATTCTTTCAACTTCTCTAAGCATGTGCTCATAAGTCAAAATTTTTGAAATATTCACATGGTGTGATTTATTTAAACTTTAGTTCTCCTAAAGCACTAAGCTGGAGTTAGAGCTACTCCTGCCAAGAACTTAAGGCAGTGTGTATTATCTAAACTCTCATCTTACATCTTGATATGGTTATTTAATAACTTAGAGAAAACAAAGAATCAAAATAGAGAAGATTGCATACCAAAAGTTATGCCTAAAAACAGCACCAACGAAGAACAAATCCACCACAAACTACTAGTTGAAGAGCTAAAGATGTGATACCAAACATCACAACTCGTTTACATCTACCTGAGATCGATGCAAAAGCAAGCAATCACCTGGATGTATTTGGGTTGGAAATCGAAACTAAGACGATGAAGTCGATAGCCGTATAGAAGCTGTTGTTGAGATAGAAGAAGCAAATTAATAGAGAACCAAGAAAATATGGAAACCACAAAGCCTGAATACCTTAAATTATCTGACCTTGGAGCAGGATTGAAGTCTTGTGACGGACGGCAGATGGAGAAGAAGGGGTGTCGCACAGGAAAGTGGGAGGAAAATAGGAATTGCAGGTGGAGTAGAAGTTTTAGGGTTTTTTTATAATAGATATAGTTATTTCATTAGCTATTAAAACTATAAATAAATGAATATTACAACAAATGTTGTCTAGATCAATGGATAAGTACATAAACTTTTAACCACATGATCCAGGTTCGAATCCCTTTAGTTTCAGTTATGGTTTTTCAATTAGTAATATTACATTTTGTCGTAATTGCGTTGTATTTTTCCTACAAATTTGCGACAAACATTCTAGCTTGTATGTATTTTAGTTTTTGTATTATTAATATTATTTTACGTCGCAAATGTGTCGCGCCCATCTACACATTTGCGACAGTCTTATTAGTGTGTACGTATCTTGGTTTATTTATATTAATAATTATTTTCCGTCGCAAATGTGTCGCAAACTTTTACACATTTGCGACACACTCTTCAAATATTATTTATTATTAGTACTTTCGTCATAAATATGTCACGAAATTCTACACATTTGTGATACATTTTAACTTTTATTTATTAATATTACTTAAAATTAGTTATTGTTTTGAGTGATATTAATAATAGAGTTAATTTTAATTTATTATTGTTAATGACTATTATTATCTATATTATTATTATATTATTGATTTTTTTAAAATCTCAATACATTTTTATGTGTGTATAGATATATGTGGCACATGCGTTTGAGTATGCATTTACCATCTGCAATTGTATGTGTATGTTTTATAAGTGTGATACTGTCGTTGTGTGTATGTGTCTATATGTTAGTGTGTGTATGTTGTATGTGTCTCAACATGTACATAAATAGATTCATTCATATTTATATAACCATGGAATTGAATTGAAAGATATTCATGACAGTACAACGTGATAGTGTAAGCATAGATACGTAATTGTATAATACACGTAAAGTTGTAAAATAAACATAACTAGTGTTTAATAAGGTTATATGAAATAAGAGGAGAAAAAAACTACATTTATGTCTCAAAAACAAAAAAATGGCATAACAATGTGAGAAATGTGTACGAAATATGAAGTGATTTGCTACACATTTGTGATCAAACTGATTGTTTTGTTATAAATGTGTCGCTTAATGCAACACCTTTGTGACACAAGGGAATTATGAAGAAAATACGAACGATCTCATGACACATTTCTTACAAAACTTTACTTTTAGTCATAAGTGGGTCGCTAATTATGACACATTTGCGACACAGTCACTAATAATTATAAAAGTGACAATATTAATATAATAAGAATTATATTATGATAACAAAAACGTAATAAATATTACTAACTCTATTATTGTTATTATTATTATTATTATTATATTATTATTATTATTATTAGTAGTAGTAGTAGTAGTAATATGTTGTTATTATTATTTTTGCTGTAATTATTTACTTTATGTATATGTTTATTTGTTTTTTTGTCGCAATTGTGTCGGAAGTTGTGACACATTTGCGACGCAATGTTATTTTCATTTATTAGTATTGCTAATAATAATAATAATACATATTACTATTAGTAATAAGCAATGTTACTATTAATAATATTAAATTATTATTATGATAATTATCATAATGATATATATATATATATATAACTAAAATAATAATAACATGATTAAAACAATAAATTAATATATAGCGTCGCAAACTTGTAGCAAATCTTGTTACGCATTTGCGACGCAATTTATGATTATTAGTGTTTTTACTTTGCTTTTACACAAGAGTCCCAAGTGTAGCATTATTATTTTGTTTTACTACCCATTTGCGACGAAGTAGTTGAATAATTCGATTTTAATTAATTTGGGTCAGTATAGTGTCGCAATTTTTCGACGCATTTGTGACGAAAGCCGGAGGTTATAAAGTTTTGTCGCTTTCTTGTCGAAAATTTAATAGAAATGTAGGGTTTTAGTTCTTGTAGGATATGTGTCAAAATTGTGTCGGAAATTATGACACAAAATTTGGCGTCGCAAAATGACGTAGCAAACAGAGCAATTTTCTAGTAGTATATGTTATTGGCACCTCATCTTAACTAGTTGGGGCTAAGGATTATTGTCTAAGAAGAAGATTACTTTGTGATCGTTATTATTTTAGTTTGAAGTAAAGCAATGATCGATCACTGCCTTATTTTAGGTTGAAGTGAAGCAATGATCACTATCTAATTAGTGATAACTGTATACGTTGTCACTAATTATTATGGGCACATTTGTAATGTTGATCACTGTCTAAGGTAATGAGAAGTTCATTAGATATAAACCATTGTGGATACCATGGAGTGATTGTCATATGGGTTAGTTAACACTTGCACGAACCTTTAGGGCTCTTAACATTACATGTGTTGATTCTTTTTATGTTTTAAACTTGTTCAATGTGTATTTTATGATCGGTGAGTCGTTCATGTTGTTACACATAACTGAATTGCATGGTATGAAATAGATGGATAATTCATTCAAATAACTAGGTCATAGTGCGGACAAGTGTTATATAATAAGTTAGAGAGATGCTCAACCACTATATGATCACGACAAGACATGTTGTCGAAAGCCATGGGGCGTGTTAGAAGGGTAGTCCAACCAATATATAATCACGAAGAAGCATTTTTTAGAATTATTATTTGATTAGTTCCTAATTAGAAACAAACTCGAATAAGGTGATTCGACATGAGGTATTAGCTGAAAAACCATTTTCCCTATTTGCGATAAGTTATTGTGAAGTTTTCATGTCAACATTAAGTCTATAGTAATATTTTTTGAACGGCCAACGAATAATTTTTAAGCCCAGCCACCCGGGTAAACCCATTGGCGAAAGGCCACCAACGCCCGCGAATATAGACAGCGCTGCTGACCCGGCTCACCCATCATTCCAAGGAAAACCCATCACCAAAAAGCTCACTGTGGTAAAACATTTGGTCCATAAAAAACATATTACATCTAGTAAGACTTCAACTCATGACTTTTACATTAAAAAGTTTAGGTGTCTTCTATTAAATCAGTTGATTTAAGACTTGTTGGTGAGTATATAACAATTTAATGGATTGTCTAAAGTATTGAGTATGGTTGGTCCACGTGGCTAAATTTGTTTTCCTTTTTTTTCTCAAGTTCTCACCGTATGATTTGTAGGTTCAAATTACATCTGTATATCAATTAAATTTTCTTTGGTACAGTGTTTAAAATATCCATTTACCCGTGTTTGAATATTTTCGTTTCAATTTTTTTTGTTCGTTTCTTTGTTTCATGTGTCTTATGGGATCAACTGTTAGTTATTTTTGGACCGGCAACGCAGCTTCGACATAAATTTTAAAGTCGTATTTAATATAATACGTTTTTATCTGACGGAAAAATTCTAATTACTCTACGTTTTGAAGTAATTTAATTAATTCGGAAACGAGTCCTATATATCGTGTACGCTGCCTTCGCCACAATCCAAGACGGGTGACTATTTGTGATGTATTATGTAAAGCTAGTTAATAGACTATTTATGTTTGTTTGTAATAATTGAAATATTACCAAGTGGTTTAATATTCTTTACAAAACATAATGATACAAAATAACTTATATTACTTGAAAATTTAATTAAATCACCCTACATTTTTTTCTAGTTGAGGTACCTTTTTGAAATAAAATTACACACATAAAAAGTATGATGTCATTTTCAAGATTTCATAAATGGAAAATTATTAATATTTGAATTGTTATGTCTAAATCATTTATAATTAAATCATGTTCAGGGTGACTTGTTTAACAATTCAATAAAATAGATTGTGTTTGGTTTAACTTGATTAATGTGTTCAACTAGAGTGATCAACCAATCGACCCCTTACAGTTAGATTAAAATAATAGATATGATAAAATCAACAAACCAACATGTTTAAGACCCCTTTCAGTTCATTTGTTATAACATGTATTAATTTGTTTATAAACTGATTACAATCAGGCAACGAACCAACCCTTTACCCCTAGTTAACATGTTTTAAACCCTTTCGGCTTATTTAAATGTGTGGCTTTACACTCGTTATATTGGAGCTACATGATTTTAAATATTGTTAGATTGAGGTGGTTGTTTTTAACACAAGTAAATATATTAATTCGTGAATTCAACTTAACTCAATAAAAATCGTCATATAAGTCAAATCAATATAACATGAATGACCTTTTTTCCGCTTAACATTAATGTATTTTGACATAATGTATGGTTATTAACCAACGATTGTGAGTTTGTAATAGTTCATTTAATTATATAATAACTTATTAAAAGTCGACGTCGGTTTGTGAGAGGTAGGGGTTGTTTGGCAGCCTCTTAATCAGTCTTTTAATGGTTCAGATTTCTAAATAGTTCAACATTTAATGGTTCAGGCAGTTTGTTTCACGAGCACATGTCTGAATGTTTAAGACATTTACCTCTGAATGGTTAAGTTTTATACTGATATTGAATGGTTAAGAGGTCTAATACTGAATAGTTAAGATATATTATCTGAATTTGTCAGACATTTGCATTTGAATAGTTAAATGATATACTAGCTTTTAATGGTTCAGACATCTTAATAGTTCAGCACTTAATAGTTCAGACCTTTTATTGGTTCAGCACTTAATCATTCAGGAGTTTTCAAACAGTCTCGTAATTTCAACCGTGAACGTATAGTAATCAATCTAACTAGTTATAATGGGGGCTTCTCCTATGCTTCTTATTTTTATTTTTGCTGTATTAATTGTAAATGAAAGATAGAAAATTACACTTTGAAAACAAAATTTGATCTCCCCCATTATGCATATTTTTTTCATTTGGATTACCTTTTCCCCTTTGCCTTTGAATGCTCTCACCCCTCCACCATTTTCTTACATTAAATTTTATTTTCATATTTTTAATTATTATAATTTTTATAATTAACTAGCTTTAGTAACTCGGATACAATACCAGTTAAATAAATAAAATATTAAATATAATACAAAATTTTAATTATAAAATTAATGTTATCTTAAATTTTGTACTCATCAATTTTGCATACACTATTACAACGTGTTTGTTTTTATTTACGTTTAAGTATAAGTTTTATATAAAACAAAGTTTGGTAAAAAAAAGGTATATTTTTACCTTTTATAATTTTAAACCTTTAAAATATAATGTTTTTCTGAAATGTATACTTATTAATAAAACAATATATTTAGTGTCACGTGTCTTTTTTTAGACCTTCATTGTTTTGACTACCCGTCTAAAAATGTATCCATTCTTATTATTAGTCATAATTCATTTGAATAAAATAACTATTACTATAATTACAAAATGAGTTTTTTTGCTTAAATAGTGTATATAGAATATTTATTTAACATAATAGGTTGTAACACCCGAATATTTATTATTTTGAAGCCGGTGAAGAAAGAAAAGAAAATAAAGTTCAAAAGTCGAGGGACCAAACTCGCCAACGAAGAAAAGTTGGGGAATGTGGTCGTATTTGTAGGGAGAGGGCAGCCCACTCTCCCCACACACCCCACATTTCAGGTTTCTTAGAAGAGAAGAAGAGAGAAAAGAGGAAAAGTGTTGGTTTGAGTTGGTTCGGGTCGCCAAAATCATCGTGAAGCAAGCCAAATCGAAGCCCTTAACGTTGTGCTCGTTTAGGTGAGTTCTAGGACCCCTCTTTTACATGTTTTTGAATGATTTTGGGGCTGGAACACATCTGAAAACCCTTTTTCACGTTTTTGGGTGAAAACCCGTATGTATGCGTGTATGTATGTGTAGGACTCGTTTGGGGCTTGATTTCTTGCGTGGGTGTGCTTGTATAATGTTATGGTATGCATCCCTAAGGTTTAGGATGGTCGATTTAGGCTTAAAATGGGTTTAGATGAGTTTGGAGGCCGAAAACCCTCGGTTGCAGTCGGGATGATCTGCATTCTGCATCAGTTAGGGCTAGGCGACCGACTGGAGGCCGAATGGAGGCCATACGGCCGATTAGGGTGCGATTGGGGTCCATTCGTACGATTGGGGTTCATTCGCACGATTGAAGGGCCAGTCGCATGGGGGTCATGCGACTAAAGGTCCATTCGCACGACTGGATGTTCATTCGCATAGGTGTTCATCCGTATTAGTTCATTCGCATGATGTTCAGTCGCATGGAGGCAATGCGACTGAAGGGTGTCCATACGCCCGAATAGGGCTGTTGTACCCGAGGAAGGTGTAGATTGACTTCTGACTTTCGGGGGAAAGTGCAGATGTAAGTTTTGATGTAAAGGTTCCCATAAGAGTTTGTAAGATGACGCTTGAGGTCTTAGAAAGCATGCGGGGCATGATGAGGATGATGATGGTATTGCAAGTTATGTACGTTATGTATGTATGGTGTTGCCCTGTATGATGATAATGATGACTGTGTGTGCTATGTTCCTAATATGATGTATGTTATCTTTCTTGTGGCCTTGTGTGTCATGTTAATGAATAAATGAAGTATTATGTAACGTAAAGTGAAAGATAATGAAAGAGGAACATGATGATGAACGAAGTATTAATGACCGAATGAAACGTCTTGCACGCATCGGATGACGGGTCCTTCTTTGTGATTGGCTCTAATGTAGAACCTTTACCGCTCACCCCTAGTACTGTGGCATACGTTTAGCTGTTCATTTGTTGACTTCGGCCCAGTAGCTAAGACGATGGTTACTCCTAGTACAGTGGCATACGTTTAGCTGTTCATTTGTTGACTTCGGCCCGGTAGCTACGACTAACCGGGGTGTAGCACATGGTATTGGTATGGATGATGTCCGGTGCGCAAGTAAAGTCATAATGAACGAATGAAAGAATGAAGAAGATAATAATGATGTTATCTATGTGTACGTCCGATGTGTGATCATGTAAAAGTAACGAACGATTTTATATGAAAGTAAAGTATGTTTTATTTATAAAACTAGAACTCACTCAGCAACGCTGACTTTGATGTGTTTCCAGTTGGCAGGTAATGTTTGTTGAGGATGGCACGGGCGACTACTCAGCTCTTTTGGGGATGGCATTCTTTTGATTAATGTTTTTGCATTGTAATGCGAACAAGCTATTTTGTAATGAATGTTGTATTAATTGCAAAAGCATTTACATGGAAATGAAAGATTGTTTTAGTTTTCCGCTGCGATTTATGAAATACAAATGTAATTATACGTTTTATGTGCGATGAGAACCCAGCTATAAGCGTCCCGGGAACGGGGCCTTACAAGTTGGTATCAGAGCCAAAGTTTAAGTGAAATGGGTAAATTTTCAAAATAAACCTAATCTTAAACTGAGAATGGGACGGAAAAGGAAATGGAATGCCATTTGAGTAGCTATGTGCCATCAGGTATTTTTCGTAAAGTTAACCGGTTTTATGTGCGCATGGTATGTGTTATGTGTTGTATGTAGATTAAATACTGATGTAGTCAGGACAGGTAATACTTGGGGTATGAAGAGTAAAGTAAGTGGCTAATCACAACTGGCCACTGTAATTAGGGACTTACTATACTTAACATAAACTAAGCTATTCCTTGAATGACTGTGTTGGTGTTTGAATCTTTCAGTGTGCGTGTGATGGCCGGAGGTAGATCTTCGAAAGCTTCTAGGGGTGGAGGTCACGGTGCTGAACCGCGACCCAAGAGAGGGAGACCCAGAGTTGAGAGGGTGGTTCATGAAGAACCAGAGACCCCCCATCCGGAGGGTGGCGACGAAAGCGCCAATCTGAGAGCCTCGGTAAAGGAGGCTGTTATAGAAGAAGTCCATCAGGTCATGCAGACAATCTTACCGTCTGTGGTGACTGAGGTTATTAAGGCTGTACGAGAAGGGGAAAGAAAAGAAAGAAACAGATCCTCTGGAGAACGGGAACAACCAGAGCCGGAAACGGTTCTATCTGATGATGATGAGGAGGAGGAAGAGCCTGTGCATGAAACGGCATGAGGATGTAATTATGGGGCTTTTATGAGATGCAAGCCCCCTACTTTTGATGGAAACGGCACCGCTGCAGCTGCTCACCGGTGGGTGAGGGAAATGGAAGTTGTTCTCGATATCAGCGAGTGCCGAGAGGACCAAAAGGTGAAGTTTGCTACCCACTCTTTTGTGGATTCAGCTCTGTGCTGGTGGGACAACATTGTCCAAGCTGAGGGTAGTAGAGCCATTGGGAAAATGAAATGGCCTGAGCTGAGAAGGTTGGTGATTGAGGAATTTTGTCCTCATCGGGAAATGGACAAGTTAGAAAGGGAGTTTCTGCAGTTGGAGGCTGGAACCATGACACACCAGCAGTATACCACCAAGTTTAATGAAATGGCACGGCTTGTGCCTGATCAGGTGACGCCTCTGTCTCGGAAAATCAAGAGGTACATTCAGGGTTTACCGGTGGATGTTCGCCAGCATATGATCGCCGCCGGCCAAGCACGTTTAGGTCGGCGGTTGATTTGGCAGGGAGGCTGTATGACGAGCGGGAGGTGGTGGTGACTGAAGCGAATAAGAAGGGTGGTGGTGATCGGAACTGGAACGGGAAATGGTTTGGTCGGGGTGATGCCCCGATGGGTAATAAAAAGGCACGGGTGGATGAACGTCGTGTGGTCACATCAAGTGCGGGGTCGAAAAGGTGTGGCAAGTGTGGAAGGGAACACGACGGGGAATGTAGGTTTGGGTCAAACTTGTGCTTCAAGTGTGGGAAGACAGGGCATATGGCGAAGGATTGCCTGTCAGGCAAATGTTTTAACTGTGGGGAAACTGGTCATATGAGCAGAGATTGTAAGAAGTCGAGGTCTGAGGGTTCAGGGGTGAAGAAGACGGGAAGTGATGGACCGAGGGCGAGCGCCAGGGCGTTCACCATGACACAGGAGGAGGCTAGGATGGACCCTGACGTTGTGTCCGGTACGTTTCTAGTGAACCAGACCTTAGCTTCTGTGTTATTTGATTCTGGTGCCAGTAAGAGTTTTATTTCTGCTGCTTTCTGTGCTAAGCTGTCTGTTAGTAGTAGGCGTGTTGATGCGCCCTTTGACGTAGAAACTGCCATAGGTAAGTCTACCAGGATTTCTGAGGTGATAGAGAATTGTGATGTGGAACTTGAGGGTCATAAGTTTCCTGTTAGACCATTTGTGATGACCTTGGGTGGTTTCGATTTGGTTCTTGGGATGGATTGGTTGGCGAACTTCGAGGCGAACATTGTGTGTCGCAAGGGATGGTTCGGTTGACAGCGCCTGACGGAAGTTTGGTAACGGTTTATGGTGATCGGGTTACTACGATCCCGAAGGTGATCTCAATGGCGGTGGCGGAAAAGTGTATGAGGCATGGATGTAGTGCTTACTTGGCCTATGTAAAAGATGTGGATACACCAACACCATAACTAGCCGATTTATCGGTTGTGTGTGACTTTCCAGACGTGTTCCCAGGAGTGCCACCTGACAGAGAGATTGAATTTCAGATTGATCTGATACCGGGTGCCCAACCTGTTGCCAAGGCACCATATCGGTTAGCTCCGACGGAGATGAAAGAGTTGATGGAACAATTGCAAGAGTTGCTTGATAAGGGGTCATTAGACCGAGTATCTCTCCTTGGGGTGCTCCGGTCCTGTTTGTAAAGAAGAAGGATGGTAGTATGAGGATGTGCATTGACTACCGCGAGCTGAACAAGTTGACGGTGAAGAACCGCTAACCCTTACCGAGGATAGATGATTTGTTCGATCAGCTTCAGGGTGCCAGTTGGTTCTCGAGAATAGATCTTCGATCTGGTTATCATCAGTGAAGGTGAAGGAGCAAGATATCCCTAAAACAGCTTTCGGCACGCGCTATGGTCATTACGAGTTTCTTGTCATGTCCTTTGGTTTGACCAACGTGCCAGCTGCTTTTATGGATCTGATGAACCATGTGTGTCGGCCTATGTTGGATAAATCAGTGATTGTGTTTATTGATGATATCCTGATTTATTCGAAGAGCGAGATTGAGCATGCCGGTCACATTCGGGAGGTTCTAGAGACGTTGAGAAGGGAGAAATTGTATGCTAAATTCTCCAAGTGCGCGTTCTAGTTGCGCGAAGTTCAGTTTTTGGGTCACGTGGTGAATCCTGACGGGATAATGGTGGACCCGGCGAAAGTAGAGGCGGTTATGCAATGGAAGTCACCAAAGACGCCGTCCGAGATCCGTAGTTTCTTGGGCTTGGCGGGCTACTATAGAAGATTCATCCAAGACTTCTCTAAGATTGCTTCTCCACTAACTAAGTTGACCGAAAGGATGTGAAGTTTGTATGGGGTCAAGCTCAAGAGAAGGCGTTCGAAGAGCTGAAGGCAAGACTGACTCAAGCTCCTGTTCTGTCATTACCCGACGGAAGCGAAGATCTGGTGGTTTATTCCGATGCTTCCTACTCGGGGTTGGGTTGCGTGTTAATGCAAAGGGGGAAAGTTATAGCTATGCATCCCGACAGCTGAAGGTTCATGAGGCCAATTATCCTACTCATGATTGGAGCTAGCAGCCGTGGTCTTTGCGTTAAAGATTTGGAGGCACTACCTTTATGGGACGAAGTGCATCATATTCACTGACCACAAGAGTCTGAAGTACTTCTTCGAGCAAAAAGACCTGAACATGAGGTAGAGGCGATGGTTGGAACTTATAAAGGATTATGATGCGAGATCCATTACCATCCAGGCAAAGCTAATGTGGTGGCGGATGCCCTTAGCCGAAAGGAAAGGCCCGAACCGATTCGGGTGAAAGCTTATCAACTAATCATGACCTCGATGTGATGAAGCAAATAAGGAGTTTCAAGATGAGGCATGAAAGAAGATCATCTTAACTCGGAAAGAATGTGAGGTCTGGTCGCGGAATTGGGTGAAAACACACTCGGTGTTAGTACCGATTCGGTCGTGTGGGTTCCTCATTTTGGGGATCTACGGGTGAAGATCATGGATGAGGCTCACAAGACTCGATACTCCATTCATCCTGGTGCCAAAAATGTACCATGATATGAAGAAAGATTATTGGTGGCCGGGTATGAAGCGCGACGTGGTGGAGTATGTGAGTAAGTGCCTTACTTGCTTACAGGTGAAGGCCGAGCACCAAAGCCGTATGGGAAGATCCAACTTTGGATATACCGAAAAGGAAGTGGGAGCACATCACCATGGACTTCATTACGAAGCTGCCACGTACTCCGAAAGGGTATGATGCCATATGGGTGATAGTTGAGTCTGACGAAGAGCGCTCATTTTCTACCGATCCGCGAGACGTATTCATGAGAGGTTGGCTGATCTGTTCATCAAGGAAATTGTAGCTCGTCATGGTGTGCCGGTGTCTATTGTGTCTAATCGTGACACTCGGTTTACATCTAAATTTGGAAGAAATTCCACGACGCTATGGGGACGAGGTTACATATTAGCACGGCTTATCATCCCCAAACCGATGGTCAGTCAGAAAGAACCATTCAGACATTGGAAGACATGCTCCGGGCATGTGTGATCGATTTTGGTGGAAGTTGGGATGACCACTTACCGTTAGCCGAATTCTCATACAACAACAGCTATCATGCCAGCATTGGTATGCCACCATATGAGATGCTATACGGTAGGAGATGCAAAACACCGTTTGTTGGGGTGATATTGGTCAGAAGGAATTGGGGAGCGTCGAGGTAATCGAGGCTACGACAGAGAAGCTTGAAAAGATTAAAGCCTTTATGAAGCAGCCAAAGATAGACAGAAGTCGTATGCTGATAAACGACGTAGGCCAATTGAGTTCCAGGCGGGTGACCGGGTTATGTTGAAGGTCTCACCTTGGAAGGGTATTATCCGATTCAGAAAGCGGGGCAAGTTGAGCCAAGGTATATAGGCCCTCCGAATCATTGCTCGAGTGGGAGAGGTGGCCTATAGACTGGAGTTACCGGATGAGTTAAATGGAATTCACCCAACATTCATGTATCACATCTAAGAAGTGCTTAGCAGATGAAGATATGATTGTCCCATTGGAAGATATCGAAGTAGATGAACGGCTCAATTATGTGAAGCAACCAGTGGCAATCATCGATCGTAAGAAAAGAGGCTGCGAAATAAAGTGGTCCTCTTGTGCGTGTACAGTGGAAGCACAGGAAGGGATCCGAGTCAACGTGGGAGACTGAGGAAGAAATGAGACAATTATCCACGTTTGTTCGACGAATAACAGGTTTAGGGGACGAAACCTATTTAAGGGGGGTGGACTTGTAACACCCGAATATTTATTATTTTGAAGCCAGTAAAGAAGAAAAGAAATAAATTTCAAAAGTCGAGGGACCAAACTCGCCAACGAAAAAGTTGGGGAATGTGGTCGTATTTGTAGGGAGAGGGCAGCCCACTCTCCCCACACACCCCACATTCAGGTTTCTTAGAGAGAAGAAGAAGAGAGAAAAGAGGAAAAGTGTTGGTTTGAGTTGGTTCGGGTCGCCAAAATCGTCGTGAAGCAAGCCAAATCGAAGCCCTTAACGTTGTGCTCGTTTAGGTGAGTTCTAGGACCCCTCTTTTACATGTTTTTGAATGATTTTGGGGCTGGAACACATCTGAAAACCTTTTTCACGTTTTGGGTGAAAACCCGTATGTATGCGTGTATGTATGGTAGGACTCGTTTGGGGCTTGATTTCTTGCGTGGGTGTGCTTGTATAATGTTATGGTATGCATCCCTAAGGTTTAGGATGGTCGATTTAGGCTTAAAATGGGTTTAGATGAGTTTGGAGGCCGAAAACCCTCGGCTGCAGTCGGGATGATCTGCATTCTGCATCAGTTAGGGCTAGGCGACCGACTGGAGGCCGAATGGAGGCCATACGGCCGATTAGGGTGCGATTGGGGTCCATTCGTACGATTGGGGTTCATTCGCACGATTGAAGGGCCAGTCGCATGGGGGTCATGCGACTAAAGGTCCATTCGCACGACTGGATGTTCATTCGCATAGGTGTTCATCCGTATTAGTCATTCGCATGATGTTCAGTCGCATGGAGGCAATGCGACTGAAGGGTGTCCATACGCCCGAATAGGGCTGTTGTACCCGAGGAAGGTGTAGATTGACTTCTGACTTTCGGGGGAAAGTGCAGATGTAAGTTTGATGTAAAGGTTCCCATAAGAGTTTGTAAGATGACGCTTGAGGTCTTGAAAGCATGCGGGGCATGATGAGGATGATGATGGTATTGCAAGTTATGTACGTTATGTATGTATGGTGTTGCCCTGTATGATGATAATGATGACTGTGTGTGCTATGTTCCTAATATGATGTATGTTATCTTTCTTGTGCCTTGTGTGTCATGTTAATGAATAAATGAAGTATTATGTAACGTAAAGTGAAAGATAATGAAAGAGGAACGTGATGATGAACGAAGTATTAATGACCGAATGAAACGTCTTGCACACATCGGATGACGGGTCCTTCTTTGTGATTGGCTCTTAATGTAGAACCTTTACCGCTCACCCCTAGTACTGTGGCATACGTTTAGCTGTTCATTTGTTGACTTCGGCCCAGTAGCTAAGACCGATGGTTACTCCTAGTACCGTGGCATACGTTTAGCTGTTCATTTGTTGACTTCGGCCCGGTAGCTACGACTAACCGGGGTGTAGCACATGGTATTGGTATGGATGATGTCCGATGCGCAAGTAAAGTCATAATGAACGAATGAAAGAATGAAGAAGATAATAATGATGTTATCTATGTGTACGTCCGATGTGTGATCATGTAAAAGTAACGAATGGTTTTATATGAAAGTAAAGTATGTTTTATTTATAAAACTAGAACTCACTCAGCAACGCTGACTTTGATGTGTTTCCAGTTGGCAGGTAATGTTTGCTGAGGATGGCACGGGCGACTACTCAGCTCTTTTGGGGATGGCATTCTTTTGATTAATGTTTTTGCATTGTAATGCGAACAAGCTATTTTGTAATGAATGTTGTATTAATTTGCAAAAACATTTACATGGAAATGAAAGATTGTTTTAGTTTTCCGCTGCGATTTATGAAATACAAATGTAATTATACGTTTTATGTGCGATGAGAACCCAGCTGTAAGCGTCCCGGGAACGGGGCCTTACATAGGTGTTTACGGAAATGTTTTTTTCTCAATGTAATGTTATTGTAAATTTATTTCACTTTAAAATAATATTATAAAAATAGTCAAATACAAAGGTTAATAAAATTATAAAATCATTGGTTCATATGTCGTAACTAAAAACAGAAAGTTTTTCTAAAACATTTTGGCTTATTTTAATTCACTCAGACTTAATTATAGAAAAACTAAATTTTTTTACTATATTTTTGTTTCAGTTTCACACAAAAATAGGCACATTTGTTTTTTATATTCTTTTTAAAAATATGTATTTTCGAATATGTTTTTATTTAGCTTAAAAGATATAATAAGAAAAACTATTTTAACAAAAAAAAGCATTCTTTAAAAATATTTTTTACAAATATCATGACGAAACAAAATTAATGGTTTATTTTTATTTATTTAACAAATTATAAATGTAATCCTCATTACCGATGACATGTATGTTGCTAATAGACTTCCATCACCAATTAAGGAATAAACAAGTCACATCGTCTCGTGAGCTACTCGAGACCGACTCGCTAAATACTCTAGTTAAACTTAGCTTAAACAAACTCGAATTCATTTTACGACTCATTTAATAAATGGTTTTGAGCCCAAGCTTCATATGTCGAGATGTGACGGCTCGTAGGCGAAACTAATGTTGTATGCATATGATGTTTATCTTATCTTTTATGTGTACTTATATAAATTATTATTACTATATATAATTTTTTGTTTAAAACAATTATCTAATATATATCATTATTTTAAAAAATTACATAAAACATTTAGTTTCATAAAAAGATATTTTCTATATAAAAACAAGTATTTATAAATAGACGTTAAAAACCAATAATGAAAGAGTATTAATATTTTTTATGAGAAAACGTTATTGAAAAAAAAACCTTCATAAAAACAACAATATTTTTTTTCAAAATCATGAGGGATGCTAGATTGATTTTTTATTGAAACTTTATCCTTTTAATTTTATTTAAATAACATTAGTACAAACAGAAATAATTTTATCCAATTATATTATGAATTGAAAATTTAACTTTTTAGTAAAAAAAATTTGGTAAATATTTAATAAAACACTCATTATATTAAATTAATTTTCTATCAATCCTACTTTGAAAAAAACTCATTACAAAGGATATTTTGATGGTTTCAAAATAAAATCCTGAAAAAAATTACAAGTTATAGTTAAATGTTTATTTCCACCCAAGAAAAATTGACTCTATCTTAAAAAAAGATAATATAAGGAGTTTTTATATGTTGTATTACACTAAAATTATACAGCGAAACATGTTGGATTCTTGCTTATTCAAACAAGTAATTAAAAGTTTACTAATTCATTTGTCTTGTGCAAAGAAGAAGAAACCTCATATGTGTCTTCTATTCTGAAATGATTTTATATATATTATCAAATCAAGGGTCTCAAATAATCAATTCAGTGTTTTGATCTCCCTAAATCATGATATCGATTTTCAAATGGAAAGATGAACCATTTCATGGTTTCGATTTACCTCAAATCACATTATGTTTCAAGTTCAACTCACCGATCATTTTACACATTCATTGATTTATTTAATATCATTCACATCTCAAGTTTTAAATCACAAAAGCTCTTCTGCAAAATCTCAATTCAATACTCATAATACAAATCTCGATTGCAACAGTAGTAGTGGTCCGTACGATTCAAGGATTTGATTTTGATTTCAATATAAACTTTAGTTTTTTGGTTTTTTAACATCAATTTGACTATTTTATGTTTTGTTTATGATAGCATGAAACGTTGATTTAGTTTTAATTGATGTAAGCATGAAATTGATTTATGTTTTTGGTCAACAAAAAAAGAAAATTACATAAATGGTCCATATGGTTTAAACATATTGCATTTGTAGCCCCCAAAGTTTAAAAATCACAAAGATAATCCAAACTTTTGTCTAATCATTGTATGTTTATCCCTGCTACCGATTTAAGCTCTATGTTGCAATATTTCGAGTTACAAGTAGACACGAATTAAATTAAAATTATTAATATTAGACAATGATGGTAAAATTACAAATAGAATATCAAATTTTGTATACAAAGAACTTTTCGGATGTTTATAGATGTTCTCCTGTTCAATATAATTTGATTATTACCTAAAGTTCTTATTTATAAGTTAATTAATTTCATATTATACATTATTTAGACTTATTAGCATGGATAAAGAAAAACTATTAATATTGGATATAAATGTTTTTAAAAATTAAACATAAAAATCGATAAACAAAGTATTCACAATAATATTATGACTTACGAATCTTTTTTATTAAAAGTAATTTTTAATGATTGAACCCGTGTATTACACGGGTCTTTAATCTAGTTATGAATATATTAGTAACATGGGAAAATTTTGTTTGTGTTTCGGTATAAGCTTAATTCCAAACCATGTTGGTCAAATACGGTGTATATTTACTTTTTTTATTTATAAACTTTAAAATAAAATGTTATTAAAATTACGAATACGTAGTAGCGATTGGCGTATGTTTGTTTACATCTCGATATATATGTTTTATTCCAAACTACTCCTGGATCAAATAAGATAAATTTTATTTTTATTGTTTTCAAACTTCTAAAATAAAGTACTATCTTAAACTTAAATTATGAACAATGTTGCACAGTGAATAATTTTGCTTATGTTACTAAATAAGTTTGCTAGAAAATTTATTAAGAGCTTGGTTGGTGTCACTTAATGCTCGTTTATTTTTGTCAAAATTTTAACATAAATTTTATTAGAAATCGAGATCGTCAAATAATATACCTTTTACTTCTCCTTTAAGCTCTCAACTAGTTTGTTTGCCCGCCCCCGTTTCTGTGTAATCGTACGCGGCATGATAATATATATTACAATTAGTGGCGGAGCTTGAAATATCTCGTACGGGGGGCGGGGGCGAAAATAATTTTTGTTAGGGGGGATGAACTCGAGTTTTATATAAAAATTTACACTACCAGACTAAAGTTTAACACTACCAACGAAAAAAAGAGCCCCCCCCCCCGGTCTTAACTATGCTCCGCCAGTGATTACAATCCACCCGACTTGTTCGCAAACTAAATTTACGTCAATATATAAAATAACTTTAATATATACCATTAAATAAACTTGTGTTATATATGACCGGACTCTTTTCAAACAAAATATATGTTGAAACATTTAGATTTGACTCGTGTCCGAATTAAATTTAAGTCAAAACATTGATCCGACACGTTTCCAAATAAAACTTACGTTGAAACGGAACGAAATTTACGTCAAAACGTAGACGGTTGTTGAAATGTGAGCAACTCTAAAACTTATATAAAGTTAGGAAAACAAACAATTTATATTCAAGCCGAGTCATATTTTATTACGTCCTAACTTACACAAACTCGAATTTATATTGTACATGGGTAAACTCGGTACTTTACAAGCTAGAGCGGGTTAATTTAAAAACAATTTACGGGTAAAAAGTGTTAATAAAAAAACTTGAGGGTTTTTTTTGGCCCGTGTTAGTTGCCACCGACCAATGACGGATCTAAAACAATAGTTAAGGGTAACGTAATCTTTTTAACGTATATTTATATTAATAAAAAAATATAAAGGGGTCCGAAAAAAATAATTTAAATATAATCCGTTTGGTATAGAAAGAATTGAACAAATATCCTCATTTTGAAATTTTCTTTTAATTAAATTGACAATAAAAACTTGTTTTTTCATCTTTTGAATCCCTCATTTTATAACAAATAGCACAATAAGATTACAAATTATGCTTACAAATAATCAATTTCAAATCCCTAAGTTCACTATCAAATTTCTAATTCATCTTTCAAATATCTACTTTATACATTTAATTGCATAAACCTTAAATATTATAAATTGAGCCAAATGACCATTAACAAAATCCTCCTCTTGAAATCTTTCAAATCACTAATTTTTATATCAAAGAACACTTAAATATTAAAAATTAGACAACATAAACCCTAAATTCCGTTATTTCATAGTGTAATAGAGTAAAAAAAAACTAGAAATTTTACCTTGAACTATTGTCTCTTGATTTGGTAAAATAAGATAGATATCGATAGTGGGCCGGTGGCAAAGCCGACGCAGCAGCAACACAACATACGACAACATCAATCACTCCGGTCAGGCGGTGATCGGCCGGCGACTGGGACACAGGCAAGTGGCGATAGGCTGTTGGGTGATCGACAAGGTGAGGTGGTGAGGGTATTAGGGTATAGCTCATTATTTTTTATGTTGTTTAGTTTGGATAATAGGTATTTGGGCTTGTAAACTTGTTCGGCTTTTTATATTGTTTAATTTTTGGGCTTATTTCAATTTTGGGTTGTTATCGGGTATTTGGTATTGTTAGTTATTAATGGTTTAATAAAATGTAATTGGTTTTATATAATATTAGATTATTTTTTATAAAATGTTAAACTTTGTATGAAATATTGAGAACTGATATTTTTAAAGGTAACGTGTCACACCCTCAAAATCCACTTGCGGAGTTTTACCACGAGGCGTGTGAACAAACCAGGATCACAGTCAATAGTTACTCAGAACGACTCTATATGCCATAATTTAAATAAAATCACCAAAGTACAAACTTTAACTGTGCGTAAGCGTTTTGAAAACAACCAAAGAAATAAAAGTATAACTATGACAAAACATGTGCCAACCCAAAAGAATAACAATAATCATTAAAATACTAAAAATGTCTTGGGAACCGAGTCTTAGAATGCAAGTGAACCATGCAGTGCTCCTATGGCAAGCAAGCTAATGACCTGAGAATAGCATACTAAAATGTCAACACAATGGTTGGTGAGTTCAAGAGATATTCAAACATAAACAGTTTAATGATAGAGATATAAAAGTAGTGCATTGTAACAGATAGCTAGTCCATTAACATAAATATTATTTCATGGTGATTTCGCAATTGAAGCTGACTGTGTTACGTTGTTGCCTCCTGTCACGACTTAACAGGTCGTGACAATGTTTATTAGGACAAATTGCACCCGGTTGATCTCGAGACACACAGGTGGGCTCGTCAGACCCAGTAGTACTACCCAAATTTCCCCGCTATTCAATATTAACAATTCGAAAGTGTGAGGACTTTTCCATGATATCAACACTATATATATTATACACAACTTGAATATATAAAACGTTTGTGATTTACCAGTATGATATCTCCCCCAAAAGAGATTAATAAAGAGTGGGGCATGAACTCACCTGATATGGGTATAGATACTTAGGGTTTGACTTGTCAAACAAATAGACAGACAACCTTCAGAGGTTACCTAGATCATGAAGTACATAAGTACGTGTAATCAAAGAACATGTGAACCCTAAGTACACTACAACCAAGGACTCAAGATTTCAAACAAAACAGACAGGATTGACCTAGTTGACCCGTTTGACCCGTTGGTGACTTCATGTGTTGTAAAACCATTCCAGCAATTCAAACACATATATCATACATGGTTAACATTCAAATGGGTCATATGTATGCTATACTATCCAGGTGTATCACTCAGATCATCATACAACCAAGTATCATACAAGTCATGCGAATCTAGAACATTAACATGTCTACTAGTCATAACATAACTAACATGCCACACAAGATCAAATCACGCACCACATGCCATGTGAAGCCACTCACGACTTCACATCCTAAACCCTGCCAATCCTACTAAGTAGGGGCCTCAGATTTTCACGCGTGTATGATGATCACAATCATATTCATTACATCCAGCATACACCACAATAATCAATTTCCAGTCCCAAACATGATGTCCTACTAGTAATCAACATCCAAATCATACATGATCATAAATGTCCAAATATCATTCATGATTACCCCAGCATCACATACAACCAAATTACCATGTTCTACCACATTAGAATTCATCCATGATCATACTAACATGCTCCTAACATCCCAAACATGTTCAAACTATCATTTTTCAGACTTTATGCAATTAAAATTTCCCTTTTTAGAAAGTACATCCAACATCTATCAACCACCCAATGTATTCATGAATTCATCATAATTATACCATCTCAAGCTCATAACAATATCTAGACATGATCAACAATACCGAATCACCATAATCTAACAATCTTCATGAACAAAAGTTTCTACTTTTGGCAAGCTATGAACAACAACATCCATTCAAAGATTTCTAGCATTCATAACAACAATCTAGCATCTAATCATCATCATGAACACATCAATAACATCAATCCATCACTAGATCATCATGTCATGAAAATAAAGATACTATTATTAGTAACCTATGAACACCAACTTCAATTCATCAATTTCTTGCAAAATCAATGTAACCTAGCATTCATACAACCTATTAATCATCAAACATTCATCAAACAATCACCATTCATCCATAATCCTACCATTTTCGAATTAGGGTTTGCCTATAACCAAAGTTCATGATCAATCCACTAAAAACATACAATTCATACATAATCGATGTTAAACAACATGTAATCAATCCAACTAACATACTAACACCAACAACTAACATCAATTCGACTCCATGAAGACCCAAAGTTGCATTAGGGTTCGGCCCTCAACAAGAACCCACAAAAACATGAAAAATCTAACCTTTAAACGTGTTATAGCTTGCAATTGATGATTCCAACAAGTTGTGCGCCTTGTAATCGAACAAAACCGAGGTTTAGGAACTTGATCTTGGTCGAATTCGAAGTGGGAGGGGTGTGTGTGGGTGGTTGCGGCCGAATGAGGTGTGGGGATTAGGGTTTGGGTGTTTTGTTTAATTTTAATTTCCATAATTACCCTTTTAGCCCTTGTAATTTGTATTTTATAAAAAACTAGGCTTTAAACTCTTTGTAAAGTGTTTTTAACTTAATAATATAAAGATATAAACTAAAGAAAATCATTATATATCTTATCTTTATAAAAAGACAAGACATACGAATAAATAGGCACGTTTCCGCGTTACGGGATAAATTTTCTAATTAGCATTTTAAAAACATGTAAACACACAAACATAACACAATAATCATATAATCAATTAGATTCTCATTAATTTAACATTATTCATTATTATTAGGTCACCAACGTTAAACGACAACTAGTGTGTGTTTACAACACGTGTATGCAAGACTTAACGGAACTAACGGAGTTTGGTAACGGAAATTTACCGGATGTCACATTATCCCCATGTTGAAAGAATTTTCGTCCCGAAAATTGCGTTACATGGTGAGAGTGTTCCATCACTGGTCCACTGCATTGGCACACAAAAATCGAAATCGAGTGAGTTTTGGATGAGTTGTCACATCATCCCCATGTTGAAAGAAATTTTGTCCCGAAATTTAAATCAATACCTTTGTCTGTTGGCATCGTCCTTTTGAATAGTTGAGAGTACTTAAGCTTCATGATCTTCTTCTCGTTCCCATGTGAATTCCGGTCCACGTCGCGAATTCCAATGGATTTTAACAATAGGTATCTTGCTTTGCTTAAGTGTTTTCACCTCACGGTCCATCACTCGACTGGTTCTTCAATAAAACGCAATTGTTCATCCACTTGAATTTCTTCTAGTGGTACGACCATTGTTTCATCAGTTATGCACTTCTTCAGGTTTGACACGTGAAACACATCATGGATTCCACTTAGCGAATCAGGTAGGGCTAGTCGATAGGCTACTGGACCTATTCTTTCCACTATCTCAAATGGTCCAACATACCTCGGATTTAGTTTCCCTCGTTTACCAAACCGAACTACGCCTTTCCATGGTGAGACTTTCAACAAAACCTTGTCATCAACCTGAAACTCTAAAGGTTTTCGTCTCTTGTCAGCATAACTCTTTTGTCTGTCTCGCGCTGCAGCCATACGGTTTCGTATCTGTACAATCTTCTCAGTTGTCTCAAGAATTAACTCGGGACCTGTTAGCTGACTATCACCAATTTCTGCCCAGCAAAATGGTGATCAACATTTTCTCCCATACAACGCCTCGAAAGGTGTTGCTTGTATGCTAGTATGATAACTGTTGTTATAAGAAAACTCCACCAATGGCAGGTGAATTTCCAGTTATTCCCGAAGTCAATCACACAAGCACGTAGCATCTCCTCCAATGTTTGTATGGTACGCTCACTCTGGCCATCCGTCTGTGGATGATATGCAGTACTCATATCCAACCGTGTACCCAAAGATTTCTGCAATGATTGCCAGAAATGTGACGTGAAACGAGCGTCACGGTCAGAGATAATTGAGATCGGTACACCGTGTCTCGAAACGATCTCTTTAAGGTACAGTCGAGTTAATTTTTCCATCTTATCCGTTTCCTTAATTGCAAGGAAATGAGCAGATTTTGTCAATCGATCCACAATAACCCATATCGTGTCACAACCAGTACTAGTCCGGGGTAGCTTAGTAATATAATCCATGGAGATTTGTTCCCATTTCCACATTGGTATCTCAGGTTGTTGTAACAGTCCGGATGGTTTTTGATATTCCACTTTTACTTTCGAGCAAGTCAAACACTTGCTCACATACGTAGCTACATCTGCTTTCATGTTAGGCCACCAATAGTGCGCCTTTAGGTCATGATACATCTTGTCGGATCCAGGATGTATAGAATACTTAGATTTGGGTGCCTCACTCATAACTAAATCTCTCAGATTTCCATAAACAGGCACCCAAAGTCTATCCATGAAATACCGAGTTCCATCCTCTTTCACCACTAGCTGTTTATCCATTCCCCTTAACGACTCAGAACCAATATTTTCTGCTTTTAAAGCTTCTATCTGTGCCTCCTTAACTTGTTCGGGCAGTTGGGTACTGATAGTACGCTGTAAAGCTCGCACCCGTTGGGGTTTAGCTGTTTCCTTCCTACTTAGGGCATCGGCAACTACGTTCGCCTTTCCCCGATGGTACTTAATAGTGCAATCATAATTGTTTAGTAGTTCCACCCAACGTCGCTGCCTCATATTCAACTCTTTTTGCTCGAAGATATGTTGAAGACTCTTGTGATCGGTGTAGATAGTGCACTTGGTACCGTACAAGTAATGTCTCTAGATCTTTAAGGCAAAAACCACTACATCCAATTCTAAGTCATGGGTGGTATAGTTCTTCTCATGAACCTTTGGTTGTCTCGAGGCGTAGGCTATCACCTTATCTCGTTGCATCAAGACACAACCCAATCCTTGAATGGATGCATCGCAATACACCACAAAGTCATCCGTTCCCTTTGGTAATGCTAATATCGGGGCAGTACAGAGTTTTGTTTTAATAATTGGAAAGTTGATTCTTGACTCTCACTCCATTTGTATGTCGTTCCTTTATGAGTCAAGGCTGTGAGAGGTTGTGCGATCTTAGAAAATCCTTCTATGAATCGTCGGTAATATCCTGCTAATCCCAGAAATTGTCTTATCTCGCTTGGCGTTTTGGGTGTAGTCCAATTCTTTATCGCCTCAATTTTGGCAGGATCGACATGTATCCCCTTCTCATTAACAATATGACCTAGGAATTGCACTTCTCTTATCCAAAAGTCACACTTTGAGAATTTGGCATATAGCTGCTCATTTTTCAACAGTTCCAAGATCATTCGTAAGTGCTCTTCATGCTCCTCCTTGGTCCTAGAATATATCAGTATATCATCGATGAACACAATGACAAACTGATCAAGATAGGGTTTGCACACGCGGTTCATGAGGTCCATGAACACAGCAGGTGCATTAGTCAACCCAAAAGGCATGACCAAGAACTCATAATGACCATATCGAGTATGAAACGTAGTCTTGGGAATGTCTTCTTCTCGAACTCTAAGTTGATGATAACCAGATCTCAAGTCAATCTTCGAATAATAGCTTGATCCTTGGAGCCGGTCGAACAAGTCGTCGATACGAGGTAAAGGGTATCGGTTCTTGACTGTTACTTTGTTTAACTCTCTATAATCGATGCACATCCAGAATGTGCCATCCTTCTTCTTAACAAAGAGAACAGGAGCTCCCCAAGGTGATGTACTTGGTCGAATAAAGCCCTTATCTAAAAGCTCCTGGAGTTGTGACGACAACTCCTGTAGTTCGTTCGGTGCTAATCGATAAGGTGCCCTAGCAATCGGAGCTGCGTCGGGAGTCAACTCAATCTGGAATTCCACTTGGCGGTGAGGTGGTAATCCAGGAAGATCCTCTGGAAACACCTCTGGAAAATCACGTACTATGGGAATATCCTCCATTCTCCTTTCTTCTGTTGCTTATTGGTTACAAGTGCTAGGATAGCCACACGACCCTTTCGTAACAACTTTTGAGCTTTCATGAATGAGATGATGCCTATCACAGCACCACTCCTATCACCTCTGACGATAAGGATTTTATCATCAGCAGGGATTCGTATGATCTTCTCATGACATATGACTTCTGCTTGCTTGCTAGAGAGCCAATCCATGCCTATCACAACATCAAAACTCCCCAGCGTAACAGGCATAAGATCTATAGCGAAAGTATGACCAGCAAGTTCTATCTTATAGTCTTTAAGGATATGCGTTATATGGATTTGTTTACCGTCGGCTAATTCCACAGTGTATTTAGATTCTAAAGCAGAGGGTATATCACTTAAAAGACTACAGAACTTTAAGGACACAAAACTCCTATCGGCTCCAGTATCAAATAGTACCGTAGCAAAACAACCATTAACAGAGAATCTACCAGTAACAGTTGTGGGATCATTTAGAGCCTCACCTGAGCCAATGACGAAGGCTCTCCCATTGGCTCCATCTTTATTGCCGCCACTTCCAGTACCACTTCCACCGTTGTTGTTGTTGTTACCGTGGTTGTTGGTGTTGTTGTTGTTATTGTTGTTGTTGCCATTACCGTTCCTCCTTAGTTGTGGGCAGTTTCGCCTGTAATGCCCTTCTTTCCCACATTCGAAACAACCCTTGGGAGTTTCTTGAGGTTGTTGTGGCCTCCTTACCAGTTCACCACGACAATCCTTTGCAGCGTGTCCAATTTTTCCACAACATTGACACTTGAAGCTATCACACCTTCCCACATGATGGTAATTACACCGAGTGCACTTCGGATGTCTACCACCATAACCACTGGGTCCTTGATTATTTGCAGGCGTTTGATTGAAGTTACGGTTATTGTCGAACCTCCGTTGCTGCTGAACCGGTTGTTGTTGCTGTTGAGGTTGAGGTTGACCGCTAGAAGATGATGATGCTTTGGTGTTGTTGGCATTATACCACTTTCTTTTGTTGTCGGGCACGCTTGCCACAGCGCCCCGTTTGGGTAGACGTCTTGCTCCACAGCTTGGTCAGTTAGCCTGTGAGCTAGCTGGATGGCTTGCTGAATTGTGGCTGGATTGGAAGCAGTTACCATACTTTGGATTTCGGGTACCAATCCCCGTATGTAATGCTCTACCCTTTTATGCACCTCATTCACCATTCCCGGGCACAGAGTTGCTAATTCATGGGTTCTGGTGGTGTAAGCCTTGATTTCCGAGCCCTGCATCTTCAATTGCCAGAACTCCATTTCTAACTTCTGCACTTCGTTGTAAGGACAGTACTCCTCAGTCATCATTGCTTTGAACTCATCCCATGGAAGTCCATTCGCCATCGCTTGTCCAAGCATCTGGACTTGCGCGTTCCACCAAGACAGAGCAGCACCCTCTAAAGTCCCGGTGGCATACTTTACTTGATCCGCAGGTGGACAATTGCATTTAGAGAAGACAGACTCAGTCTTCTCGAACCATCGCACAAGCCCTACAGCACCCTCTGTACCGCTGTAGGTGTGTGGCTTACAGTCCATAAAGGACTTGTAGGTACACACTGGTGGTCCTGTTTTAACACAACACATATTAATCAGACATCCCATACAGTTATGAAGGATATCAGATTTATCTTTCTATCATTGTTTACCTACTGGCTAACCCACGTGGGCAGCAGCCGCTGCCGCCTGAACATGCTCATTAATTAGAGCAGCTAATTCTGCGGGGGTCATGTTAATAGCACCACCGCCCTGTTCTCCGGTGACACGTCCACGTCTGCGTCCACGACCACGTCCACGTCCACGTCCATGGGCGTCCATCCTTTCCACTTTACATTCACAAATACAATAATGAGTAACATCAAACACATTATCTCATTGAAGCACAGTAAACAGTAAATAACAGAAATAATGAATCATCACAACCACAACATTCATAACAAAAATAATAACCAAAGTAAATAAATTGTAAATGAGTCACAATGTATTTATCAATGTCAAAATTTAAGTTTGTCGTTCATGTAGGGAAACAACCCTTCCCACATAGGTTTCAAAAAGAAAAACACTACGTAGTGTAAGTCATATAAAGAAGTCAATCGACAACATCTGACCCATCACTGTCATCCTCCATCTCCTCCGGTTCCTCCTCCTCGGGTCCCTTATCGGGATCCTCATCCTCAGGGTCTGCTGCAGGAGCAGGAGCTATAGCAATCTGAAGTGCCGCTAGTTGAGCTTCTAAAATGACAATCCTATTATCGGCTACGACGTCCCGCTGTTCACGAGCAGTCACGCGCCCTTGGAGTGCCATGAGACCATCTTGCATATGGTGACACCCGTTTAGGGTCTTCCCGTGTTGTTCCTCGAGTTCATCCAATTGATGTCTCAGGTTGTACACCTCTTGCTGCAGTGTACAGACCTCACCCGTGAGCCGCCTTACTGGATGCTGCTCCATGTCCAGTGCAGCCACTAGCGCAGCAATCAGTTGCTCGTTGGACTGCACCGTCCGTGGGAGTGAAGGCATTGGTTGGTCGGCATTGTTCCTAGTCCTGGGCCTCGGGACAGGTACGCGCTCCCTAAACATGATATGATCAACAAATCTAGGATGGAAACGCCAGTCTCACGGAGGGTCACGCTTCATGAATGCAAAGGGTTGATCCCAGACAATCTCCTCTCGAGGATAAGCTAGTCGAGGCCAATCGAATCCATCATCAGGTACAGGTGCGGGAGGTGGGGATTTAGATCGTGAAGGTGATTCAGGTCGTTTTCCCAGAGCTCTCGATGATGATGCCATGCTGCAGAGAGAGTGACGTGTATGCCAATGAGTATACAATAGATGAGAATAAGGCACAGGTAACTAATTAACTGTGTGCGGTTATAGTCTAGCGTGTATGCAACCTAGTTCCCTATAACCAATGGCTCTGATACCAATCTGTCACACCTTCAAAATCCACTTGCGGAGTTTTACCACGAGGCGTGTGAACAAACTAGGATCGCAGTCAATAGTTACTCAGAACGACTCTATATGCCATAATTTAAATAAAATCAACCAAAGTACAAACTTTAAACTGTGCGTAAGCGTTTTGAAAACAACCCAAAGAAATAAAAGTATAACTATGACAAAACATGTGCCAACCCAAAAGAATAACAATAATCATTAAAATACTAAAAATGTCTTGGGAACCGAGTCTTAGAATGCAAGTGAACCATGCAGTGCTCCTATGGCAAGCAAGCTAATGACTTGAGAATAGCATACTAAAATGTCAACACAATGGTTGGTGAGTTCAAGAGATATTCAAACATAAACAGTTTAATAATAGAGATATAAAAGTAGTGCATTGTAACAGATAGCTAGTCCATTAACAATAAATATTATTTCATAGTGATTTCGCAATTGAAGCTGACTGTGTTACATTGTTGCCTCCTGTCACGACTTAACAGGTCGTGACAATGTTTATTAGGACAAATTGCACCCGGTTGACCTCGACACACACAGGTGGGGCTCGTCAGACCCAGTAGTACTACCCAAATTTCCCCGCTATTCAATATTAACAATTCGAAAGTGTGAGGACTTTTCCATGATATCAACACTATATAATATTATACACAACTTGAATATATAAAACGTTTGTGATTTACCAGTATGATATCTCCCCCAAAAGAGATTAAATAAAGAGTGGGGCATGAACTCACCTAATATGGGTATAGATACTTAGGGTTTGACTTGTCAAACAAAATAGACAGACAACCTTCAGAGGTTACCTAGATCATGTAAGTACATGAGTACGTGTAATCAAAGACCATGTGAAACCCTAAGTACACTACAACCAAGGACTCAAGATTTCAAACAAAACAGACAGGATTGACCTAGTTGACCCGTTTGACCCGTTGGTGACTTCATGTGTTGTAAAACCATTCCAGCAATTCAAACACATATATCATACATGGTTAACATTCAAATGGGTCATATGTATGCTATACTATCCAGGTGTATCACTTAGATCATCATACAACCAAGTATCATACAAGTCATGCGAATCTAGAACATTAACATGTCTACTAGTCATAATATAACTAACATGCCACACAAAGATCAAATCACGCACCACATGCCATGTGAAGCCACTCACGACTTCACATCCTAAACCCTGCCAATCCTACTAAGTAGGGGCCTCAGATTTTCACGCGTGTATGATGATCACAATCATATTCATTACATCCAGCATACACACAATAATCAATTTCCAGTCCCAAACATGATGTCCTACTAGTAATCAACATCCAAATCATACATGATCATAAATGTCCAAATATCATTCATGATTACCCCAACATCACATACAACCAAATTACCATGTTCTACCACATTAGAATTCATCCATGATCATACTAACATGCTCCTAACATCCCAAACATGTTCAAACTATCATTTTTCAGACTTTATGCAATTAAAGTTTCCCTTTTTAGAAAATACATCCCAACATCTATCAACCACCCAATCTATTCATGAATTCATCATAATTATACCATCTCAAGCTCATAACAATATCTAGACATGATCAACAATACCGAATCACCATAATCTAACAATCTTCATGAACAAAAGTTTCTACTTTTGGCAAGCTATGAACAACAACATCCATTCAAAGATTTCTAGCATTCATAACAACAATCTAGCATCTAATCATCATCATGAACACATCAATAACATCAATCCATCACTAGATCATCATGTCATGAAAATAAAGTTACTATTATTAGTAACCTATGAACACCAACTTCAATTCATCAATTTCTTGCAAAATCAATGTAACCTAGCATCATACAACCTATTAATCATCAAACATTCATCAAACAATCACCATTCATCCATAATCCTACCAATTTTCGAATTAGGGTTTGCCTATAACCATAGTTCATGATCAATCCACTAAAAACATACAATTCATACATAATCGATGTTAAACAACATGTAATCAATCCAACTAACATACTAACACCAACAACTAACATCAATTTCGACTCCATGAAGACCCAAAGTCGCATTAGGGTTCGGCCCTCAACAAGAACCCACAAAAACATGAAAAATCTAACCTTTAAACGTGTTATAGCTTGCAATTGATGATTCCAACAAGTTGTGCGCCTTGTAATCGAACAAAACCGAGGTTTAGGAACTTGATCTTGGTCGAATTCGAAGTGGGGAGGGGTGTGTGTGGGTGGTTGCGGCCGAATGAGGTGTGGGGATTAGGGTTTGGGTGTTTTGTTTAATTTTAATTTCCATAATTACCCTTTTAGCCCTTGTAATTTGTATTTTATAAAAAACTAGGCTTTAAACTCTTTGTAAAGTGTTTTTAACTTAATAATATAAAAATATAAACTAAAGAAAATCATTATATATCTTATCTTTATAAAAAGACAAGACATACGAATAAATAGGCACGTTTCCGCGTTACGCGGTAAATTTTCTAATTAGCATTTTAAAAACATGTAAACACATAAACATAACACAATAATCATATAATCAATTAGATTCTCATTAATTTAACATTATTCATTATTATTAGGTCACCAACGTTAAACGACAACTAGTGTGCGTTTACGACACGTGTATGCAAGACTTAATGGAACTAACGGAGTTTGGTAACGGAAATTTACCGGATGTCACATAACGTAAAAACGTAATTCTTTTTTTTTCGCACTACCCGTAAAAAGTTGAATGATAGCGGAGACCACCCGTCCCCCTAATATATCCGTCTCTGCCACCGACCCTTGAAAATTTGTATTTGTGTAATTTGATGTTTTCTAATTCTTCTTTTCACACATGCTAATCGTTATTCACGTTTTCATTTAAATTTGATGTCCATTATCTGTTTGTGTAACAATCAAAGACTACTTCATACCTAACACATCTTAATAATAAGATTGTATGGTAAATTTTAAAGTGTAATCAAAAGAAAAATTAAATCAAATAATTAAAATTAATGACAATTACACATATTCTTTTGTATAACAAACTAAATGCGATTTAGAAATAAAATTACATATATTCCTTATTTAATTTTTTTAATTGCATATATACTCGATTCATAACATAATTTGCATATATCCCCTTCTTTAATGAAAAAAATTTAAAGTTACCCATTTTATTTTATTTGAAATAGTTTACAGATTAACTATGTTACCCTTGTTTTTACAAACACTGCATAATTTTTAAATTTTCACATTTACACATTTTAGCAAGGTTTTTTGTATTTTTATATTTCTTAATTTATCACTAGGTTTTAGACTAACAATGATAAAACGCTACACATACACCAAACTTTTAATTCATCACATAACAAAATTATTTTTAATAAAGACCAGTTACAAATAATCATGCATAAAATAGTCATCCCATAATTTATTTTTAATCGTAAGTCAAAATGGCTAAATTTGAATTTATTTTTATTAACGGAACAGTTGGGTAAATATGCAATTAAATAGATTAACGAAAGGGATATGCAATTTTGAATTTGAATTGAGTATATATGCAATTAATATAGTTTACAAGGGGATATATGTAATTACTTTTTAAAATCTATAACCTATAATAAAAGAATGTTTTCTCAAAACACGTATCATCATTTTAGCATATCAAATGACACGTGTCATCATTTTAACATATCAAAAAAATATTTTCCCGTCTCTCTTTCATAATAATTAATTTTAGTAAACCAGTGTATTACACGGATTGAATAAATAAAATATTAATATAATAAAATTTATTAATTACAAAATAATATTATATGATATGACTAAAATTACGTATGAGAAATTAACTATAACAACTATAACTAATAAAACAGTGATATCAACTTTTAGAATTTTATTTTAAATTTTTTTCCAAAAAAATAAACAGGTTATTCTAAAATAAACTGTAAAAATTATCATTCTTAAAATTTTCTTATTATAATTCCCAAATTAATTATTTTTGGTTTTAAAAAATTGAATTTTGGAAAATAGCAATTTTAAAAATATTTTGTATCTTTAAAAAAGTTTTATGAGATAGAAAAATTTATTATTTTATAATTTTTTTGTTTGTTTAGAAATAAAATTAATAAAAAGATCTATTTTTTTAATTTAAGAATGCTAAATAATATTATTAATAATTATACTAATTATTTAAGAGGAGAGAGAGACGAGAAAATTTTGATAAAAATGATTGTGATGCTGCCAAATGGCACCTCAAGTTACTTTTATTAGAGTAATAAGATAAGATAACATAAGATACGAAAATTTAAAAACAATTAATTTGATTTTTCTTTTTAACTAAAATATGTTAAACAAATATATTTATATATGTTGTTTCTTGTCTCTCTCATATTAAATGATAATTACTGTAAATAAGTAAACTAAACTATTAAATATCTAAAAAATAATGTAATTATTTTAATAATTTATTAATACATTTTAAATATAGAGTAATAATTTTTAATTCATTATATGTTATAACTTTTAAATATTCATAAAATTTTTATTTCACCAATGGATAATAATATCTAGAAAATAAACTATTAATAAAACTAATAATTTTAATATGTTTTATTTATTCTACCTATGTAATACATGAACTCTAATCTAATTTAAAATAAATTAGTATTTTGGTTCTTAGGATTTGACATGTTTAACTATTTTAGTCAAAAATAAATCTTTTTAACTATTTTAGTCTTTGAGGTTTACATTTTGTAACAATTGTGGTCACTAACACTAACTATGTTAGTTTTTCCTATTAAATTAAAGGGTAATTCAGTCATTTCATATTTAATGGATTATTTGTGTAATTGTTATAATCTTTTAAGGGTGTTTCTTGTCTTTCCTTTTTTTATTATCAAATTAACTTTTCTTAAACTAGTTTTTAATAATATATTTTTGTTTCATTTAAAAAAATGCCTTTTTAAAGGTGACCTTTTTTAACAAGAAACATTTTACATTTTCATTTTTCATGTAATTCCTTTTTTTTCCTCTTTTAGGTTTAAGATTAGATTATATGGTCATTAAATAATAGCTGTATTTTTTCTATAATATTTCGTCGTTGAATATTTGACATTGCTTTTATCTAAAACTATTACAAATGTGTATCTAAAATTTTTGTAACCAAAAGAGATGACTCATTCCACTTGTCAGTTTCTTTTCTTTTTGTTTTCATCATATAAATAAAAGAGGTTTTAGAAGAAATACACAAATAATTCTACGCATGTTAGTGTAGTTCCTATATATTTAATGTTCACTTTCAAGAATAAGTGAACAATGTTTTTATGTTCTTGATATATTTTTAAGGATTATTTTTTAAATAAAATAATAAATAGATAATAGTTTTTATATTATTGTTTTAGATCGATCTTAAGTCATCTTTTCACGAGTGTAAAGCATTCACATCATCTTGATAGTTTTATTTTAAATTTGTGTCAAATAAATACATTATTTATATATTTTTATCAATAAAGAACCCTTTACATACTACACAATACAATAAAGTCCCTTAAACCTAAAATGATTAAAACATCATCTAACTTAACAAAAAAAACTAATGAAATTAGTAAAATGATTAAAACATCATCTGACTTAACAAAAAAATTAATGAAATTAGTGTAAGGAACAAAGTTGTTACAAAAATCAAACATTAAGGACCAAAAGAGTTAATAGTTTATGAACAAAACGATTAAACACAATAAATCGTAAAGACTAAAATAGTAATTTACTCCTACATGTTACTACTTTAATAAAAAATTAACAAAGAAGGATAAATGACACCAACACATTATTTCTCTTCAAAAACATTTTTGTTTCTCTCTCCTTTTAAACAAAAAATAATTCAAATGGGGAGTTGTAATAAAAAAATTAAAAATATCATAAATTGTTTATTTTGAAACAATATGTTTAATTATTTTTTTGAAAAAATTAAAAAAATTAAAAACAGAAATTTAGAAAGTTGATATTATTATTCTATTACTTAAGTTCAATCTATATTATCTTAAAATTTATTTTATAATTAATAAATTAAATTTTATTAATTAAATAAGTGTAAAACATGTGTACTCTGAATCTGGTTTATATATATAACTTACTATTTAGATGCTAGTAGTTAAAGATGATGGTAAGTTGTCTGGAAATATCATTTATATATTTAATAAATAAAAAAGTTAACTATTATGATGCCAACGGTTCTTGGCTAAACTATGTTAATCGACTCACGTTGAGTTAAATAGTTATTTAATAAAACAATTTAAAATGAAATACTGAAATTACTAATTGATTATATTATATTAACATCTTTAATGTGTTGATCGTTTACTTTCTTCTTTGGTTTCATTCATATTATTGATACATTGATAAATTTATATACTATAAAAAAAGATTATCGATTTGAAGTGTGATAAGAATTGAGAATCTTTAAATCTTTCTCGATGTTTCTTTTCATTAAACTTAGGATTAGACTCATTAATCGGTTTGTGATATTTTTGTCCTAACAATCCATAGGAGGCAATGCGGCTTACAGGATCATCAAGAGTCAAAGCATATGGTTCGAACTACTATCTCTGTCCAAATATTGTTTTACGCTATTACTCTAGTATGGGTTCCCGCTCAACTCGATGGGCTTGCCAGCCTAAGATGTTCTCCAATTTAGAATCCAAACGTCCTACCAGTAAACCATATTGAAGTGGTTTGTTGACATATCATTCAAGAATATTGTCGGGCCAATGTTTAGAATATGATGTCTTTGATGTAAGGGTGCAGAACTGCTTCCATAGCCAAAACCAACAAACAAACCTAAACCCGAACCAATATAAGAGCAGGTTAGAGTTGAACCCAAACAAACTATTTGTAATCGGTTTGTAACCTACTTTAACTGAATCAAACCAATCACTTCGCACTATAAAAACCAGTTCTAAACCCGACTATTCCCACTAACAACCGTTTTTCACTTCCATAGACCTAAACAGTAACCGGTTTGGAACCAAAACAGAAAGATGTTTTTTTTTTTCTCCACCTCTAGTTTCAAATTTCAAGCGGTTTTAATCCTTGGGCTTACTGGACAAAGTAATGGGCCGAGACACAAGTGGGCAAGTGGGTCATTTATTGATCGTTTTATTGCAACATTATTTTAACATTTTTTATTGTAATTAATGGGCCTAGATCAGTGGCCCATCTCTAAAACTGTAGTCTGTTATTAGACAAATTTATCCATCAAATAGTGTGTTAAACAAAGATCTTTTTGGCTGGGTGCCTGGATGTGAAAATTCTTTAATTACACACATTTATATTAAAATCACTTGATATACATTTTACACTATATATATAATATATTATATTAATATGTTTGATGTCAATATATTTTTGGTATTGGTTTCAGGTACTCAAATTATCTAACATCGTTCATTTTAGACTTAACAATGGTTAAAAATTACCCAGTATAGTCTCTAAATTTGTTCATTTTTAGTTTTTCTTGTCATAGTCAAGTTTATTATCCCTCTCAACTAAACAACTAGTTCCCAACGTTAAATTCAGAAAATATCAGTCAAAACAGTTTAAACAATATATATAAATATATTACTATTCATATATGATCTTTGTCGTAGACCACTGAAAATCAAGATTATGAGGCTCGCCAGAAAATGAACGTTAAATTATGAATATATCAGTCAAAACATTTTTAGGAAACTATTTAAAGAATACATTGCAGGTTAATATGGGTCAAAACAAGTGATTTTTAGTTTTTCACGTTTTATTTTTCTTTTATTAGAGTTTATATATAACTAGCATTAAGACTCATGCGTTGCATTGGAGGCATAAGATTGTGATAAAAAGTAATGTGTAGACATTGCCGCAAACTCACATGTTGAAATGACGTTGATAACATATGTAACTTTATATGATAAAAACGTAACTTGGATGTTGTTTATAACATTTAAAAATTTATATAAAAAAGACAAAGCACTGTGTCAAGACAGGGTGAAAAAACTAAGGTCTAAATATTACTGCAAACAACTCATTGGAGAGGTGTGGATAACATACTATATATTATAATAAAATCAAAGGCTGGATGTCGCTATATCATTTTGGACGTTATATAAAAAACGAAACAATTGCAAACTCAAGTGTTTCGACGAGGCCGTTCATAATATTTGAAAATCAAAGCCGCATGAAAAAGTTCATGAAATATGTGGGCCGCAACGGAAAAGAAAATTTGAGAATAATAAATCCGTATTATAAATGTTAATATTTTATATTTTATAGGAAAAAAAGGCTATTATAAAAAAATATAATTTAAAATTAGTTTTAGCACCTTGTATGTTTCAAAATTGATAACCTATTTGGATTTTTAATCTAATTTACCTCGCTACCTTTTCATATGTTAATTTGTTTTCTTAAAAGGTACATCATACAAAACAAATTTTTTCATTTAATAATAGTGTAAATTAAAAAATTACATGTTATGTTTTCCGTCGTATCATGTTTTCCGTCGTATCATGTTTTCCGTCGTATCATGTTTTCCGTCGTATCATGTTTTCCGTCGTATCATGTTTTCCGTCGTATCACGATCTCACCTTCTATAGTATCTTTCAATAAATATGCAACACATCACATACGGTATCTTTTAATAATAGTAATAACTTTTCTTATGCGTCTTTTGCATTAAAATAAAGCTTAGAAATTTTTTTAAAAAGTTATGTAATATTAACCATTAAAACAATTTATAAGAAATCCAATGAGAATTCAATCAAATGATTGCCCCAAAGACATTGGTAATAGTAAGTAAACGTTGGAGAAGGTGAGGGTAAACTGGGATGTTAAAACTTCAATCCCAATACAAGATCCGCTTTTTACTCTTGATTAATTCTCTTCCATTTCACTAGATTTATAATATCACTTAAACTTTTACATTACAACTCATCCTTCCTACAAACAATCTTAATCAACATATCACATTAGTTTTCAACTCATTTTTACTTATTTTTCACATAAATACTTTTTACCCCTGAACACTATCCTTCCCATAAACACTTATATTTTTCTACTTCATATTTTCTTTATTAATTTACTTTAAATAAAGATATTTAAATTATTATAAATATATTTAATTAAAATAAAATAAAAAAACAACGTTATGAATTGTGTTTAGAAGAGAGTTATAATGTTGAAAGATGATGAATTGTGATTTGAGAAAAACTTTCAACTGAATAAAACATATTTATAATAGGTAAATTAGTTGTTATGAATAAAAAAACTAGTCATTATGAATAAAACAAAAAACTAGCCGTTATGAATAAAACAAAAAAAACTAACAGTTATGAATAAAACAAAAAAAGAGTCGTTAGCCGTTATGAAAAAAACAAAAAAAAAGTAATCGTTATGAATGTAAAAAAAATTAAAATTAAATACTGTAAATGTTAAAAAAATTAAAATATTATACTTAAATTATTATTTAATTAATTTTATTTTAAATTACTATTTAATTAACTCTAACTAATTACTTTAATACTATAAATGTAAAAAAAATTTAATATATATTTTTATTAATTAACTCATTTTAATTATAATTTTATATTTATTTATTATATTAATTAAAAGATTTTAAATATTTAAATTAAAAATATTTTAATTTAATTATTTATGGTGGTGGGGGCCACCACCCCCATTTTTCTCCGGTCCTTTCGGAAGGACATCCCATCAACAGGCGGATCTCCCCATCGCCGCCCTTCTGACAAGCGCGATCCACGTCGGTGACGGGCCAAAGAAGACGCGCGACGGGGATAGTATTAAAATCTTGCACTATCTTACGGATTAATAATAATGATAATAGTTTCAACTTATATTTGTCAAAGCTGCAATTTGACAACGGTGATACAATTTGAACCTTACAAAGACATTGAAAGTCAATAACAGATTATCAACATTTGAGCCAAACAGTATTTAAAATAGGCAAACTTTTACTGATAACTTACTCACCCAAAGAGTATTGAACCTTTTCCGAATATCGACCAATTTTTTATTGTTAGATAACAATAATATAATTGTTACAAAAACACAAAAACTATCTTTCATACGATGTGAAGGCTCTCAAACAAGCTATAGCTTCTTAAAAGTGGTTATTCGCAATCATTTGTACATCCTCTTTTTGTTTTTTTCTGAACGACAATATTAATACTTTTTTTTAAAATATATGTGTTATCTTAATAAAGGTGATATGAAAAACTCTTCAGCTTCATTAAGCTCACGTAAACCATACTAGTTTTATGCTCAATTGTTTAAAGATGCGGAAAAAGGTTAAAGAAGAAATTATTTTATTTTAATTTTTTAATATTTACAATTCGTGTGAATTTAACTACTGATATTTGAACAACTCTACACGGTTACTAGTTTTATATCGTTACGTATGCGATAAGAACTTTAATATGACAAAACAAAATATTTAAAAGTCATTTTCATAACTACATATTTAAATGTCATTCGTTGAGATAGGGTTCGATAATGAAAGAAATCAAGCACACAAAACAGCTTCAGAAGCTCTATTAACATAAATTTAATGTCACATGATTCATTTATTAAACATATATATTAACAAATGACATAAAGCTTGATACATCATGTGTTGGAATTTTAAACATAAAATAATTATATTATATGTTTTTGTATAAATAGATTTATTTATTGGTTTAAGTTTTCGTTTTGTAACGAACTAACCGTGTCCAAACTGAAGCTAAGATGAATTAGATATCGATACTCGAAGTTGAGTGATCGAAATAAAAAAAGTAAAACTTGGGTGATTATTGTAGAAAATTTTGTAATTTCTTGCATAATGCTAATAAAGCCATATATTGATTAACATGGATGTTTTATGTTGACCAAATCTTTTATAAATATTATGAATGTCTATTATGGATCATAATTTTTATTAAAATTGATATTAAACGTGTCATGAATAAAATGAGAGTTTTAATTTGGTCTCATAAAATATTTCATAAATCAAATGAGAGTTTTGGTTGTGAATCATAAAACTCACATTAATATGAACTTATTAGCATGAGTATATAAACAAACTCATAAAGATGAAAAGAGATAAGAAGAAATTTAATTTTTTGAGTGTCAACAAGTTTTATAGAAATTTAGAGAGGAGTACTCTCTAAATTGTTCTTCCTGCACCATCATCTTTAATCTTGTTCCATATAACTTCATAACACATATACCTTAATTTACCCGGTGATCTCTTGAGCCGAGGCACTCTCCGGCAGTACATACTTCTTTAGCTGTTGTACCCTGGAAAACAGACACGTTGTCTTGAGTAGAGACGCGAAATCTGTTTTAAAGGATCCGTGTCTAACACGATCCTCAGCCACAACCGTCAATCTTTTGTTTGATATTTGTTGTAGTTAAGGGGTATACTTGAAGACTCGAACGTGATGAAGACTCGTGTCAAGAATACTTTATGAAGACTCGTTGGAGTATATACTAAAGACGAATGCTCGAATCAAGTTTGGTACATAAATTTTATTTTTTAGTCGTATTTATAAACGCTATTGTACTATAATATTTCATATGTCTAACGAGAGTATCATTAAAATTAATATTTTTTATATAAAATTGAACCTATTTTCTACAATCTTAAAACAGATTTCTTGATTAGATTTTTAAAAACCGATTACTATTTTTTTGAGTTCATGAAATGTTAAATAAATATTAGTTGAGATTTTTATTGAAAATCAAACAATATTTTGGGAAATAACATAGTACAATACCATGTTTGGATTTTAATAAAGATTGGAGTACAATCTAAAATTCACATAATGAGTTACCAAGCAAATACCTTGATTCTATTATATGTTAAAATATTCTTGTAAATGTTTAGCAATCTAACATGTGTGTTAGAGATGGTTTAATTACTAAAAGCCATTAAAAATCATGGGTTCAAATTTTCAAAACTATTTATGACTACAATAATTTAAGCAAAACAAAAATTTGTTTTAGAAAGAAATTAAAACTAATGTTTTACAATAGCAAAAAGAGAAATAGTCTTTCTTATATGAAACGAGAAGCTTATAAACGATTTTGTAATCGTTTAGTTCTAACGAACGTGTTAGAAGCGGTTGTTTTAGAAAAAAATAAAACTAGTGTTTCGCAACAACAAAAAGTGAAATCGTCTTTTTAATATGAGACGAGAAGCTTATAAACGATTTTGTAATCGTTTAGTTCTAACGAGCATGTTAGAAGCGATTTATTGTATATAAAGCGATAATCTTAGAAACGATGTTTTTGAAGTTGTTTATTTCTAACAAGCGTGTTAGAACCGGATTATATTTTATATATATAAAAAAACGATGTAACTGTTTATTTCTAACGAGTAAGTTAGAACTAGATTTATTTTATATAAATCGGAAAGTTTTTAAAACGATGTTTGTATTCGTTTATTTCTAACGTACGGGTTAGAAGTGGTTATTTCTAACCAATAAGCTTAAAATGATATTTGTATTTTCTAACGAGCGTGATAGAAAACGGTTTATGTAATAAGAACCGTAATATTTAAAATGATTGTTATAATCATTTGTTAGAAAAGGTTTATGTGTATAAACCAAAATGTGTTTAAAAATGTTCATTCTATAATAAATATGTTATAATGATTTATTCTACAAATCGAAAAATGTTAAATAATTTAAAAAAACTATTTGTAATTATTTTTCTTCTAACGAGCGTGTTAGATATTAATTTACACTATAAAACCATTTTCGTAGTTTAGGTTTTGACTATTGTGATCAAGAGATAAAATAAAAATGATATATTTTTAAAAATTGCAAAGCTAAGAAATGTTTTGAATAAATAAAACATGTATTTTTCAATCTAAAATGGTTAACTACTCATGAGAGAAGTAGCACGTCTCGAACCACATAATAGTTTCGATGAGACTATTCAGGAAAAAAAACAACTTGAAGTTGTTGTGAAATGAATAAGATAGTGTATACATAATATTGTTTTTTTGTTTTGACTATTTAAATTAGAGTTTCAAGATAAGATGAGAAACTTAATCGTATGAGTGCATAGAGTATATTGAGGGAGTACCTCAAGACATGCCATAAAATCTTTAAATTAGAGTTTCAAGATAAGATGAGAAACTTAATCGTATGAGTGCATAGAGTATATTGAGGGAGTACCTCAAGACATGCCATAAGATCTATATCATTGCTAATGATAAAAGTGTTATAGATAATAACACTTTGAGATTTGATGTCTAGATGTAACTTTTATCCTTTTAAATTATTATTAAAAATGTTTTACACTTTACGTTTCATTTTTGGCTGTATTATTATTTGTGTTTAATATCTTAAGATAACACATGCAATATTTACAACAAAATAAATTAATTTCTATTGTGACTTTTAAAATGATTTTGAGGGAAATAATTTAAACAAAAATATATAAATTTAAACGGATAGTGCAATAAAAGATTTGCATAGAAAACAACTTGAGACTTGTTGAATTGTTTTAAGTGTCGAAGTTGAGACATCAAATGTCATACAATATCATGAGATCGAAAATATGATAAGTGTATCATGAGATCGAAAATATAACAAGTGTATTGAGATGAAATACACAAGTATAAGATATACCGATAAATGTCATTTGAAATTATCATAAAAATTCACAAGTGTGGATAAATCTACATATGAAAGCAATATATGTTATCTTTAATGAATTTTGCTAAATTCATTTTGAAAGATCTAAATGTTGATGCGTTTACCATCCTAATGTTGTTAAAGTTATGCGGATGATTTTTCTTTCGTTTGGAAAAGTATACTAGTTATACATAGTCTAAAGGAAACAACAATACATGTGTGCTAATAAATCTAGGCAAAATTTATGAATTGCATATTATTTAATGTCAATGTGTTTGACTCTATCTTAATGTAATATTGATTTTAGACGAGTTTTATTTATCTTGTTAATGATAAATATGTTCACCAAAGTGAATTGAATCTAGACTTATTACTGTCTTTATAAGTCAAAGGGAAGATAATGCCATTTGCACTTCACACTCGTACTATTGTGCTTGAAAGTCAGTTGAATAGTTTTGAAAGATGCTACTGAGATCTTGGTCTTAGCTTAATGCTAATTACTGAAGTGTGTGTATGCTAGATTGGTACCGAGCTTGCCTTTAAGTTGCTACCAACCTATTATGGTAATATCGAGTTCCGGTAGTTACTACCGACTGCTTGCTCTGAGTTGGTGCTGAGGCGACTATCAGGTTCAGCGTTATGACTGGTAACTTGCTTGTAGATGAGAGTTTAAAGAAAAACGAGTTATGTTTCTAAACCGAATGATGACGAATTAGTCTTATGATTTGTCTATAATAAGATATGGATATCAACAAGGGATAGTGTGTTATTCCTTAAAGTTGTGAAGGATCAGAATGATGCATCTTCTGTTCACATGCTAAAATACTGTAGACTAAAGCTTGCTAGCTTAGTACTTATCAATTATGATGCTCTAAGAAGGTCAATTATATATAGACAAAGTTGAAAGAGGATACTCATTCGGTTCAAGGAGGTTGAAATAACCTATAGAAAACTTAACTAACTAGATAATGTTATCTAGTATACAAAGCCTAATGAGGAGGACTCAATTTTCTAGGTTTGTCCGATAACAAACCTCACTTTAAAATCAAATTGCAAGAAATGTGAGGGAGAGGTGTTATTTAATAACACTTAAATATGGGGGGTTTTTCAAATCTATTTAGAAAGGGAGAACCTTTCATTACCTCATATGGATGTTATCCAATAACACTTAAATGTGGGGGTTTCTTGCATTTGAAAATAAAATGTTAGCAATATGGATTTTGACAATCCAAAGATATTGCAAACACATGATCTAGTGTAGTACACAAAGGTCATAAGAAGTCTATGATAGACTAAAATTCTAATTGGCTAGATTTAGAATCTTGATAAATGTATACTACCAAAGACATAAAGGAGATGTGTTCATCTTGAACTTAGAAGTTTTACAAAAGACATTATTAACTTACGAGTTAAGAACATATTATGAAAACTTATCTTTGGAGTTATCTATATCGACTTAACAAAGTGATAGATAATAATTTTGAATCCAAACAACCAGTGGGTTGAAACAAGACGAGATAGAGAGGAATTGGACTAAAGCCCGTCGGAAAAAGGGAATATGAGGGAAACCTAACCTAGCTGACTGGAGATCCCAAGATCTATGTTCAATAGAACAACTTAATCATATGACCAACGGAGTCACTATAGGGGAGTACCTTAAAACGAAAAAGGGAGTGACGAACTTCCTAGTCCATTCACTCTTGGGGAGTACCCCGAACTAGTGACCAAAGGAAGGTTAAGCATATTCAGGTTAAATAATTATGGGAATCAATATAACTATAATTCTTTTAATGATTCATGGAATCACCTATGTTAGAAAGAAGTGGGGTCGCTTCGAATGGATTTGTGGGGTGGCGCAAATCCTAGAGCTCTCGTAGAACCAGGCTAGTTATCCATGACCATACGGACACGACAATGAGGGGATGTGCCCGACTATGGAAAGTCTTGTGTGAATGTATATTGTCGTCTACACCAAACGGAATCTGTTCAAAGATATCGCGTCTACACACCACCAGTAGATTAAATATGATTCACAAAAGAAGTTTCAATGGGAACACCAACCTATCCTCAAGACTCAACTGTCGAGTTTTCAATGGGAATTTTATGTGTTTTGATCGATCTCCATTCATGTGGGGGATTGTTGGAATTTTGGACACAAAATAATTAATATGTTTTTATATAAATAGTTATTTATTTATTGGTTTAAGTTCTCGTTTTGTAACGAAATAACCGTGTCCAAACTGAAGCTAAGATGAATTAGATATCGATGCTTGAAGTTGAGTGATCGAAATGAAGAAAGTAAAACTTGGGTGATTATTGTAGGAAATTTTGTAATTTCTTGCATAATGCTAATAAAGCCATGTATTGATTAACATGGATGTTTTATGTTGACCAAGTCTTTTAATAAATATTATGAATGTCTATTATGGATCATAATTTTGATTAATATTGTATTAAACTTGTTATGAATAAAATGAGAGTTTTAATTTGGTCTCATAAAACATTTCATAAATCAAATGGGAGTTTTGGTTGTGAATCATAAAACTCACATTAATATGAACTTATTAGCATGAATATATAAACAAACTCATGATGATGAAAAGAGAGAAGAAGAAATTTAGTTTTTTGAGTGTCAACAAGTTTTATAGAAATTTAGAGAGGAGTACTCTCTAAATTGTTCTTCATGCACCATCATCTTTAATCTTGTTCCATATAACTTCATAACACATATACTTAAATTTATCCGGTGATTTCTTGGGCCGAGGCACTGTCCGGCAGTACATACTGCTTTGGCTGTTGTACTCTGGAAAAAGATGCGTTGTCTTGAGTAAAGACGCGCAATCTGTTTTAAGGGACCCGTGTCTAACACGATCCTCAGCCATAACCGTCGATCTTTTGTTTGTTATTTGTTGTAGTCCAGGGGTATATTTGAAGACTTGAACGTGATGAAGACTCGTGTCAAGAATACTTTATGAAGACTCGTTGGAGTATATACTAAAGACGAATGCTCGAATCAAGTTTGGTACATAAATTTTATTTTTTAGTCGTATTGTAAACGGTATTATACTATAATATTTCACATGTCTAACGAGAGTATCGTTAGAATTAATATTTTTAATATAAAAGTGAACATATTTCCTACATCGTCTATACTAGATAGTTAGATATGAACACTATAAAAAAATATACACTATTGTATTTGACATATTACATCATGATAAAAGAATACTTTTAAATAAAATGTACACTGTTTTAAAAGGTTGGAATATTTTTAGATAGTACCTGATAGAGTTAAAAGCATAATATAAAAAAATGTCATAGAATAATCAAGTTTCAAAAGTGTTCTAATTTATCACTCATGCATATTTTCTCAAATGGACCGCCAAACGATAAAATCGAGTCATTACCAAATTTTATTATGACAAGAAAGTAATGATGGAAAAGACGTGGGAGTCAGCATTTTCAATATATAAAATTATATTAAAAAATAAAAAAACATGTTAATTATGAAACAAATAAAAAAGTGTCTAAAATTTACGTCAATGTTCTGTATCAGCATCAAAAGATAGAAAAAAATATTTTCTAACTGAATCCAAAAGTATACCATGCTCAAAAATATGTTATGACTTTAATTTGTATAAAATATAAAAACTTAGTGATCTAATTAGAATACTTTTAAAACTTACGTTACCTAACTGAAACACTTTTGAAAATTAATTATTATTTTAAAGTTACCCCTAATATAAAGATACGCAAAAAAAGAGAAAGTAATGCCCCTGATATAAACATACGCAAAAAAAGAGAAAGTAATGCCCCTGATATAAACATACGCAAAAAGAGAGAAAATAATGCATTCATCTTGTAAAGAATTATAAAATATTAAAATAAAAATAAAAAGCATCTTCCATATAATATCTTCAAAAACATTATCAAATTTAGTTAAGAATAATAAATAATAGATGGCCAGCTACTCTAATTGAATACAGCGTATCGATAAACGTAAAATTTCCTATATCATCGTCTAGTTACACCAGATTAAGTCTACAAAATTTATTATTTACAAATGTGAAAACATATACTAAATATTTAATAAATGAAAAAAATTCGTAAAATATAAAATCAATTTTAAATAGCTATTTTTTAGAATGAAACTGGTATAATTTTTTCTAGACTATTTTACTTGCACGCAATCCTGCCTCATGTATAATAATGGATCGTCTGTGGATACCAATTAAATAATCCATTTTCTCTTCTAAATATTAGTATATACAATCTTATATAAACCTACACATTTGACCTAAATTAATTATCATTTTGGTAAACCGTAAGTTATAAACCAAAAGTTAGTGTCTGAAATTTCACGTGGATGTATCTTGACATCTTATTAAGTTAAAACATTTGTTTAAGAAAGGAGCATATTACGATTCTCAATTTAATATAACTTAATAAAGATTATAATAATAAATAAGTAGCACATTTATGAACCTATTAATTTGTTACCACATTTTGTGACTTGTTTTCCAAACTTAAAATTTATTATGTCACATGAAATTCATTAGACTTTTCTTTATATATTTGATGACAGTATGTTCAAAGAACATTTACAAAACACCAAGTAACAAGCTAACAATGATTTCAAATCATACAAGTCTTAGAAAATAGAAAAGTATCGACATACAACTAAATAAACAAATAATACTATCCAACGGTATCCAGTTACTCGAACAAACTACTCACGAGCCAAATCAACTCGATTTGTAACACGAACAAGCTATCGCGGACTCAATTCGACTTTCGGGTAAACCAACTAATCAATTCACGCTGGCTACCGAGCTACGAACCAACCACAGACTATTCAAAAAATATAATAACTAGTTTAGTTTTAGAAATTCATTATTTATTTCGAAAGGAAAAGGATGAGTATCCACACCGATGGTATCAAAAACATAAATCAAATATCAAATAATAATCACAAATAAGTCATAAGATTTTGGGTGTTTGCCTGCCACCTTCCTCTGATAAATCAACAAACAGAGTGTTGAAGTGTATCATTCAGCAACACCACCTACAATAATCTTCCTCCACTTGTACTCTCCACCGCTTCCACCACCGTCACAAGCTTCAACAATGGCGGTCAACCTCGCATCTTTCATCGTCTTCTTTACTACTTTAACACACCTGCAACTGATTCAGTGTGATGTCACTTATGATCATCGATCCTTAATCATCAACGGCCAAAGAAGAATACTCATTTCTGGCTCCATACATTATCCTAGAAGCACCCCTGAAGTAATTAATTCATTACATTACATTACATTACATTAGTGTTATGATGCATTATTTGCTTGACTAATTTTGCTTTGTGTGATTTTGATTGGTGCAGATGTGGGATGATCTTGTGATCAAAGCTAAAAATGGGGGGTTAGATGTTGTTGATACGTATGTGTTTTGGAATGTTCATGAGCCTTCACCTGGAGTTGTAAGTGGTTTGAACACATAATTATTGTATGTTTGTCTTAAAAACGAACCAGTCACGTTACTGACCGGTTATTTACTGTACTGATCGAATGGTTTGGTTTGACCGGTTGAATCGGATTCGATAAAGGATAGACGTCGTAAAACTAATTTTAAAAGTAGTTATGTGTTACATAAAAGTTTAAATGGTATATTATTATGTTAGTTACACTCTATTTTTCAAAGTAGGCAAATTTTACAAGGGTTCATGATTCTAGCTTTAAGGTAAAATCTTAACTTTTTTTTGTCTCTAGGGGTTCCGCTGGTCTCACGGATGTACTTTTTTTTTTTTTGTTTCAAAAAGCTTACAATTTTAGTTTTGAATATTCAATTCAAACTTTTACTTTTATATAAAGTTTGATTTTGTTCCTTTATAAATTGTTAATATTATAACTTTTAACAATATGTGCAAACCAGATTGTTTAGTTTTTCTTTTTTGTCCACATCACGACACAAGTTTCGCCAACAGCTGACTTTGTTCGAAAATAATAATTTTAAATATAAAACATTTTTTTCCCGAACAAATTCAATATATAACGAAACTTATGCCAGGGTGTCCGGAAAAAAACTAAACAAAACGTGTGTTGATTTTAAAAACTCGGTCACCGGTTCAATAGCCACTCATCAAATCCAGCACGTCAAACCGGTGCTTGGCTAACCCATACATATAAAACAGGTTAGGGTTCAGTTCCCGATCCAACCGGCCGGTTTTATTTTATAAGCATTGAAATAGTTTGTGTTTTCATTTTAGATATTGTGAAAACACTTTAATCTTTTTTTCATTTCAGTATGATTTCAGTGGAAGATATGATCTTGTGAGGTTTATAAAGACTGTGGCAAAAATGGGCTCTATGTGAATTTACGAATTGGGCCTTATGTTTGTGCTGAATGGAACTTTGGGTACTCCTTTATCTTCATACAGTATCTTGATGTTTGACTTTTTCAAGTTCAAACTTTTGTTGACTTTTTACAATTGTTGATTGACTTTTTGTTATATATATAGTGGTTTTCCAGTATGGTTAAAGTATGTTCCTGGCATCAGCTTTAGAACAGATAATGAACCATTTAAGGTAAATATATATTTTTAATTAACTTTAGCTTTTATAATGAAAATTGTTAGAATTAATAAATGACAAATATAACTCTGAGTTTGTGGCTTATTTGATGGTATTCATACCATAGGCAGCTATGCAAAGATTTACACAGAAAATAGTTGAGATGATGAAGGCTGAAAACTTGTTCGAATCGCAGGGTGGTCCGATCATCCTCTCACAGGTCCGGATTTATATCAAACATTTTGATCAGTTTGACATCATGTTTCATTAAAACTATTCAGATTGATTGAATAATGTTTTATATAACTAATTAGATTGAGAACGAGTATGGTGCACAACGGAAGGCACTCGGACCGGCTGGACAAGCATACATGAATTGGGCAGCACAAATGGCAGTCGGACTGAACACGAGCGTGCCATGGTCCATGTGCAAGGAACAAGATGCACCCGACCCCTTGGTTAGTTTTGCTGATCAGCATTTTGTCACTAAAGAATTCGTTCATATGTTTTGGTATATATTTTAAAATGGGCGGTATGGGTAACAGGTCAAAATTGGTATCGGTAAAACACAATTAACTTTTCTACATGTTAATAAGGGTCAGTTTGATTAACCCAAAGCAATGTTTTTTTTCAATATTTTAATTATATAATTAGTGTGACAAATTTGATTACAAAGATTAAATTATCCGTAAACTAATGTTTTGCACAGTACTGCCTTATAGCTATATCTTTTTTATTTGACCCGATTAGAGACAAAGCTCATTCATAAGTTAACAGGTCGAAACTTGTTTGTGTTTAATAAAGTACTAACTATGCATTCACTGCAGATAAACACATGCAACGGCTTCTATTGTGACACTTTTATTCCAAATAAGCCTTACAAGCCCATGATGTGGACCGAAGCTTGGAGTGGCTGGTAAATTTTTATATATTTTTGTACAGTTTAAGCATTGATTTCATGTATCTGTGATATGAAGTCTAAATTTCTATATGATATCAAGGTTCACCGAATTTGGTGCACCGTTTGAGCAGCGTCCTGTTCCTGATTTAGCATTTGCAGTGGCTCGTTTTGTACAGAGAGGTGGCTCGTTTATTAATTATTACATGGTTAGTAAAGTTTTCATTTCTGAGTTTATTGCCTTAATACGGGCTGGTTGGGTTCGACGGTTTAACATTGAAATTAGATGACTAAAGAAACGCGTCACCCTTTTACAAAAGAAACAAAATCAATCAAAAGCCCGCTTTGGACAACTTTCGACTTGTTTGACCATGTCATCTTGTTTTCCTTTTAGCTAAATTATATGAATCGACCCATCTAACCGGATAAAAGATTGGCGAGACAGTTTCCATGTCTACTTGAAATGAATGCGTTGTGTTGAAATTGACATTTTGATTTGTGACAGTACCATGGTGGAACTAACTTCGGGCGCACGGGCGGAGGACCTTTTATCACGACAAGCTACGATTACGACGCTCCTATCGATGAATATGGTGAAAAACTAAACCATTTTCTGTGTTTTACTTAAACTATATACTAAAATTTACATGGTTTCTTATAGAAGTAGTCTCCACTTTGAACCATTTTCAGGCTTGGTTAGAGAACCAAAATATGGCCATTTGACAGAGCTTCATAGAGCCATTAAGCTATGCGAACGCGCCTTCTTTTCTTCGGATGCCAAATATATTCTTTAGGGCAGAGACAACATGTTAGTTTTCATAACTTTTCTTATGAACTTTCAACTTTTTATTAAAGTTTCAGTTATTTGACTAATTTGTGCGCGTTTAGGCATACGTATATGAAGGACAAGGACAATGTGCTGCATTTTTGTCCAATTTTGAAGTTACTTCTGCTGTAAGAGTTGTGTTCAACAAAGACATTATAACTACCTCCATGGTCTATTAGTATACTCCCTGACTGCAAAAACGTCGTGTTTAATACAGCAAAGGTAGTTAAATTTGGTTGGAATAATTATAAAATCATGATAAATGAGAACTTAGTTTGATAATGTTGCGTACTTTAAGGTTGTAACTCAAACTTCACGGATGCAAATGGTGCCTACCAGTTCTAGTTTACACTCATGGGAGACTTACCATGAAGATATTTCTATGTCAGAAGACGGGTCAACGTTGACTTCTATTGGTCTTTTGGAACAGATTAATGTTACTAGAGATACAAGTGATTACTTATGGTACTCGACAAGGTACGTCAATGATAAGTTTCCAATGTCTGGATAAATAGATTCTTCTTCTAATCATCTACTTTAAAAGTCAAATAATATGTTTTAATAATAGTTTCAAGCCTGCTACAAGTTGCAACAAATATAATTATCCAAAATGTGACTTTTACTCTCATTTCACAAGACGTTATGGGTATTTATCTGTTGTTACAACTTCAAACAACAGAAGCGCGCGCTCAAACACTATCTTCTACGACCTGTTAGATAATTGGATCAAAGAAAAACAAGAACGATCATAAATGTAGGGGAACTTCCACACTCTTTTCTATTATTCAAGATAAAGAAAATTGGTACAATTTGCAACTTATTCTACCTATCTATTTAAAGGGAAAAACAACTTCTAATTTAGAAAAGATAATTATGACTGATTGCATAAATCAAGCACCGCTTAATATATGCTTTAATTTGCTGAATTTTTTGGTTTCTTTATTTTGGTAATTATTATATTAACTAGTCAAGATTAGACCAACATTCACCCCCCTAATCTTGAATTGGGGCTCTTCATCATTTTGCTTTTATTCCTCCTCTTCAATTGACCATAACAAACTTGTTTAATAGGATCAGCAAATTCCGCTTTCAACCCATCCATGTTTTGTTTTGTTGCTTTGCTTGTCTTCACTTTCTCCCATTGAATACTTTCTTCCAAAAGTTTTTCTTCATCAACACTTTCAGATTTTAACCCATAGCATTTTATTGATGATTTCCTTCTTGGACTGGTCTTTCAACCAAATTTGTTGGGCTTTTCACACTTTGTTCTGGGCTGCTACTAGTCTTGGCTGCTGGAATTGTCCCAAACTGAAATAAGCTTTCGACAGATGATTGATTGCTGGCCTTCACATCTTGTTTTTCATTCATTACTAAACTTGCAAATTCAATAGCTTGAGTACTCTTCATATTCGATCCTGGTCTTTGCTGCTGCTCACAGAACTTAATTGCTTTTCCTTCTTCATCTTCAAGGTTCTTAGAGTTATAAAAACATACTTGAAGGTTTACCTTGTACAACCTGTTCTAACTTCTTTGAATTTTCATTAGCAAACTTCCTATTCGATCATATAACTTCAGGATTCCATCTCCCAAAGTTATTTTGCAGCCCTTCTCATCTAATTGCCCTAAACTTAGAATATTATTTTGCAATTCAGGTATATAAAACACATCAGAAAATACCCTTTTCTCACCATTCTTGCACTTCACGGTTATACATCCTTTTCCTTTAATTTCAACAGTAGAGCCATCTCCAAATTTTACTTGACCAGTTACCTTTTCATCCAGTTTAGAGAAATAACTCTTATGACCAGTCATGTGGTTACTTGCTCCATTATCCAAGAACCATGTTCCATCATCACACATGTCTTTCTTGTACACAACAGGAAAGACTCTGTTCTCTTCCATAATTACCTTCTTTAACGAACAAGTTGCCATTAGTAAGGTTTGATCATCATCATGATCTTCATGCCTTACTAGGTTTGCTTCTTCATTCCTTTTCTTGGAGCTCTACATTCACTTGAGTAATGCCCAATTTTATCACAATTGTAGCACCTCAAGTTCTTCCTTCTGTCCCATCTTTCATATCTTTCATATTATTCATCAAAATTCTTTATTTTGTCTTCATTATGTCCGCCTTGACCAGGTTCTCTATCACTATTCCAGGAATTTCTATTCCTCTTCCTCTTCCATTAAGCCTTCCTCTACCTCGACCTCGGTAGTTATCAATTCTTTGATTTTTATGGCAATCAGATTGGGTGAGTAATAGTTTTCCTTGAGATGAATCTCCGCTCACACCCTTGAACTTGTTCCTTTCTTCATATGCCTTCAACCGCCCAACTATCTCTTCGAATGACATTTTCTCGATTTCAGCAAACTGCTCAATAGAGGATACAATAGGTAGATACTTATCAGGCATAGAATTCAGAAACTTTCTTACTAAAATATCGTCTTTAGGCGATGCTCCTAAACTCTTGTATTTTGATTGTACACCCCTAACTTGGCAGCAAAATTATCTATAGTCTCTGTCTCATCCATCTTTAAAGCTTCAAGTTCACTTCTCAAAGTTTGTAGCCGAGCTTTCTGGACCCGTTCAGACCCCAAGTACCGAACTCGCAAGGTCTGCCACACGTCCTTTGGTTCAGTGTATTTAGCAACTTGGAGAAGGATTTCTTCCGGTATTGATTGAAAAATCAATGCCAAAGCTGTGTATTTCTTCTTCCCGTCTATTGTATTTGCTGTAATGGTGTCTTTCAAGCCATTAGCAGCCAGAATTGTCTTCATCATAATCGACCACACTGTGTAGTTGGTCGCCGTGAGTTTAGGACACTGCAAAGAGATGTTGCTTGTATCTTTGGCAGCCGGTACCATCGTATTTCCTTCATTCCCTCCTGCCATTGATAATCTTCCAACAACTTCCTCGCACCAAAATAGTTACAGTACTTGTGATCAGATTCTGGTCACTTTTCAGCAGCCTTTCTTCAGCAACTTCTGATCGTTGGTCTTCTTTTCTGATGTTTCTTCCTTCTGTGATAATCAGACAACAAGCTTCTTCCTCTTCTGCGATTCTTGAAAATCAGCAGGTTCTTCCTTTTTTTTCTACAGACACTGATTCTTGTGGCTCTGATACCAATTGTTAGATAATTGGATCAAAGAAAAACAAGAACAATCATAAATGTAGGGGAACTCCCAGACTCTTTTCTATTATTCAAGATAAAGGAAATACCTATCTACTAAAAGGGAAAAACAACTTCTAATTTAGAAAAGATAATTATGACTGATTGCATAAATCAAGCACTGCTTAATATATGCTTTAATTTGCTGATTTTTTGGTTTCTTTATTTTGGTAATTATTATATTAACTAGTCAAGATTAGACCAACACGACCTGTCTATTTACAACTTATCATCTGATTTTGAATTTTCTTGAACCAGCATTAACATCAGTCCATCCGAGACATTTCTGCATGGAGGACGAGGACCGACACTTACAGTTCACTCTAGAGGCCATGGGGTTCATGCTTTCATAAATGGAAGACGTATAGGTTGTTTGAACTTGGAATGAACACATCCTTCTAATTGTCACAACTTGTATCATGGTTGGAATTAGAATTTTGAATTTTATAAAATTTCAGGGTCTGCCTATGGTTCGCGAGAGGAAACTAGATTAACACTTAGCGTACCAATCAAGCTCCGAAGTGGACCAAACAGAATTTCACTGCTTAGTTTGGCTGCCGGACTCCCAGTAAGTTGTTATACTGGTCTAACTTATATAGCACCTTTCGCTTCAATATTAGTATAGATGTTGTAAGTAATTCCGCGTGACGAACTGTACATCTATCTATCTATAACATTCACTATTTTATTAAATAAAAATTCGTTGGATACATATTAAAAGATTATGTTAACTTTGAAGTTGCAACCTATACCATTTGAACTAAATAGTCAAAATGTGCTCTCTTTGACACTTTCTTGCTTATTATATCAAATTACTATCGTTTATGCAAGAATGTTGGAACACACTTTGAGTCACGGGATACCGGAATCCTAGGACCAGTTTCGCTTGATGGACTTGACCATGGGAAAGTTGACTTATCAAAGGCGACATGGGCTTACAAGGTAAGTCAAAGGCTGACTATGAAACTTACATGCTGCTTATGGTATTGGGTACATTAGGGAAGGGGCTTCCTTTATCAAGAAAAACAAAGTTATTATGATGTTAATGTTATAGCTTTTGCACTTATAATCATTGTATTAATATAGAATATATAGACAAAAGAAAATGACTTGACGGGTCCTACGAGCGGACTTGATAGGGTGCCAGTGGGCATGTGCAACATGTCAAAATCTCTTTCGTGGTGTAAAAATTAACCCGTGTAGTGTTACATTTTTTTAATATAGTGTTGGTGCTACTTAACATATAGCTAGATTCCGCCTTGACGTGTCCAACCTGACTTGACCTACTTTTGACATGTCAACTCATGACATAATAACCAAAGCACCAACTCTTGAGAATCCTATATCCACCTATGGTTTATGCTTACTTTTAAAAGCAGGTGGGGTTGAATGGGGAGACGAAGAATTTAATTTCGCCAAATGGCTTTTCATCTGTCGAGTGGAGTCAAGTTTCACTAGTCAAGCGAGGGCAGCAGCCATTGAAATGGTACAAGGCCTATTTTGATGCACCCGAAGGTAATGAGCCACTGGCTCTTGATATGAAGACTATGGGCAGGGGTCAGGTGTGGGTCAACGGTCAAAGCATAGGAAGATACTGGACAGTGCATGCAAATGGAACGTGTGGCCGTTGCAAATATCCTGGTGGTTTTAGACCTGGGAAATGCCAAGTGGGTTGTGGTCTACCAACTCAACGATGGTAAAAAAACATGCAAATACCGATTTTATAGTTCAATAAAACACTGCAATAAATATATAATCCGCGCATACATATTATACACATTGTAAAGAAAATGTTTGCTCTTTATTAGGTATCATGTCCCGCGGTCATGGTTAAAGCCAACACGAAACTTGTTGGTACTATTTGAAGAAGTTGGTGGGAACATACATAGGATATCTTTAGTGAAACGAACACAAGCCCACGTTTGCGCTTCTACTTTAGAGCACCACCCAGTCACTGACAACTGGCAAACCGAGAGCTCAGGCCAAACAAATATGCTTCGTGACACAAAAGTGCGCCTAAGTTGTGGGGTCGGTCAGTCCATATCTGCAATTAAGTTTGCAAGCTTTGGGACTCCTTTCGGAGGTTGTGGAAGTTTTCAACAAGGCACTTGTCATGCACCAAACTCCCATGAGCTCATAGAGAAGGTACACTTGGTCTTTAATAATATGTTTGTGACCTTGATGCAGCTATAAATAACGGTCAATAAGTTTTGTTAGATGTAGAAATTTTGACTCATTTTTAATGGATTAATTTTGGTAAAGATATTTTCTAAAATAGTAACTAGTAAAATGGATTATACTGATTCAAAAGTCATATACAGGTTATTTTTAATGTACACAACTTCCTGAATGTATGGTTATCCTTGTTATTTTGTTTTTGTAAACTATTTATGTAAGATTAAAGAAATGAACAAATAAGTATAATGGTTAATCAATATAGCATGTTTTGACATGTTACCCAACACGCATGTCACTCATCTTGTCCCCTCTTTGTAATATTCTTCTCGCCTTTTGAACAGACATGTGTTGGCCAGGAGAGTTGTGAAGTGGTTGCTTCAAACGATTATTTTATGATGGATCCGTGTCCTAATGTCTTGAAGAGGTTGTTAGTGGAAGCCGTTTGTTCTCTAAAATGAACTAGAAAGACGAGACATCCCAACGAAGAACCCGGGGCTTGCAATTTGCGAAGCTAACAAAGCTCATGAATGTGGTGAAGGTACAGTGACGTAGTTCTTGCACTTTTGATTCAGATATAGAAACTAAGTTTTTTTATCCAAAACGTAATAAGAAGAAATATTTTAGAAATTAGGCACCATGAATAATGTGGTTTTGTGTATACTTTGATTGATCAATGTGTACATGATATGTCACAAATGTAAAATTTTTGGTGTTCAATGTTATGCATGGAGAATGAGTGTGTGGAATCATATGTTTTGTAAAAACGAAAGGTAATTAACGACCTTGATAAATGGTGGATTACCTCTACGAGTCGAGTTGAACGTAATGTTGTTTTTCTTATTGTTGTCTAACGTCTAATTTCTTTGTTTATGTTCTTAAGGTATACAGGTCTTGGTGTTGTACCATACTAACATTGTTGTCATGGACCAAAGCGCAATGATGGCAAAGGAATAACCACAGAAAAGCAAGTTGTAAAATTCTTTTATAAACCTTTAAAAAAATAATTAAGTGATTTAGAAGAAATATGCATGAAACTTGATTACTATTTAATTATTGTTATTTTCAAATTGATTTGTGTGAAACAATTATGAAACTTCATTCTTATTTGATGAATTTCTTTTTCCGTAAAGAAAAACTCGTACTTTAGTTAAACCTAAAGAAAAATAATTACTAAATAGTAATTAAACTTTATATTTCATTTATTTGAGTCACTTAGTTAAGAAAAAGTTTTAAAGTTAAAAAAAATTACACTAGAACGAAACAAAATTGAAACTTGAATTTGTTGTTAGAAAAAATTATGAGTAAATTCATTAACATAAACTAATTCTTTTTATCATCAAATTACCGATTCAATACCCACTAAAGATGACATGTAAGTCTTGAAAAGATCATAAGAAATGTTCTTAGAGACACCATAGTTTTGATAGAACTAATGTAATATTTCAAACCCCACATTGTGGTAGGATCTAACCTACAAGAAAACTAATAATCAGTTTCATCATGTGTATCCATGTAGATGTAGATTATACACACCAAAATTCAAGGCTCGGAAACAACAATTTATTATGGCTACAAAACAATCCCAAAACAACAAGCAACCCGTGTTGTATTACTTTGCCATCGCCTAAAAAACAGGCCTGAAGTAACACTCAGGTTCAGGCCATGATAAAGAAAGTTCCCAAACCAATAGTTAGCAACATATCACAACACCACCACCAAATAAAACACGGTGAGTGAGGTTACTCACACATGTCACAAACCAACTAGGGATCAAATCTTTGAATCGAAAATAACAACATAAAATGTAACAAAAATATCTAATGGGTTCTCAGATGAAGAAAAAACCAAGAAAGTCCACATGACAGATCAAGGAAATTTTCAGATGAGACTAGCCTCATCTTTATTAAACTAAAGTTTAGGTTAAGATCTAAAAATTTAAAAGAAGATTCCAAATGACAGAGATACCATAGAAATAAACCCATGATTACGATATGATAGATCAAAGCAACTCTCAGATGAGTCCATGCTTATTATCATTAAATAAAGTTTAGGTTCACATCATTCTTTTATATATATTTAAAAACCAAATGAAAGGAGCAGGCATGAACATTTAAAAGGAAACCTCAAATAAGGAAGTTACCATCACAAAACAACAAATGCAACAAAAGAGATTATCATATGTGGGCATCAACATCATAGAAGTTCTCAGGTGAGTCTATTCTCATCATCATTGAACTAAAGTTAGGGTTTTTACATCATGAACGTTTGAAAGAAAACCCAAATAAGAGAGATACCATCACAACCAACAAATGCAACAAAAGATATGCAATTGGTTTTCATATACAGGTATCGACACCATCATTGAAAAAAGGGTGTAGATCAGAAACATTAGATAAATAACCCCACATATACAACCAAACAGAGAAAACAGGTTCTTAGATGAACTCTCCTCATCATCATTGTTCATCATCGAGCATCACAACAACAACACCGCCAACGGCGACAACGACGCCAACCCACCGACTTAGGACAACAGGAATAGTGGAAGCGTAACACCACCATAGTAAGCACAATAAACTATAAACTACATACACGCAAAAGCATAATAAGTAGGACCAAATTGCAAAAGCACTATAAACTATGTCCAAAACGCAAAGTTATATGTTCCTTTCATTTGGTTTTTCAATATATAGGATAATTAAATCATACAATCTTAACCGGTTAGTCAGCGAATGTGAAACTATATATTCATATATGATTTATGTAGGTCATGCACATTTAATAAATTAAAATTCACTAAACTACATACGTACTTTAGAATAAAAACACACACTATGCATACAACACTTTATATTTGTAACTTTTAAAAAACCTCAGTAACAACACCTATAAATTTGAATATAAAAAAATGAAAATGCTAAGACGATTGGGTGAATGATTGTGACAAAAAATAATCTCATGCAGTGATAGTAATAAATATACATAATGGTTTAGTTGTGGATTAGTGAGAAAGTGTATATAAATTAAGATGCTGACTAGTCTCTTTTTCAAATTGTATCATAAAAAACAAGCACTTATAATTTAAAATGCTTATAAATTGATATAAAAATGAATTAAAAGTTTCATGTTTTTTTGCTCATTTCGTAATTCCATCAGGTCATTCATACAATCTTTCGAATGGATGATGATTACACAATTATCTAATAAGGATTACACAATGAACTGGAAATATAAAATATTTACATTTTTAAGCATTGTGTTATTCATAATTATCATTTTAGAAAGACACAATGCATAACATAATAATTATCATTAGACACAATAATCAACATCAGACACAATGATCAACATTAGACACAATAGATAACATAATAACTAATAGTAGACTCGATGATCAGTATTAGATACAATGAGCTATTTGAAGATGGTCACACGATTACCTGATCAAGATTACACGATGAATTGAGAAAACATAAAAAAAATTATATTTTTAGCATTATATTATTTAAAAATTACTATTTTAGAAAAACACAATAGTAAATACAATGGCCAGCATTAGAAACAATTATCTAACCAGTATCACACAATAACTTGATATTGCACAATAATCTGACGAATATTACACAATAAGCTGGAATAATATGAAAAAAAATATTTATTATAGATCAACATTATATGCATTTTAAAGATAAAGAATGTTCTTATATATCAACATTATATGCGTTTTAAATATAAAGAACACTCTTATATATCAACAATAATTTTTTTTATGGTGTGATTTTTATAACAAAACTAGCATCGTATGTAAAAGTTATGAGCTTTTAAAGTAAATGGTGAAACATGAAAATATGGTTAAGACTAATAAATTGGTCTATTGTTTAAAGATCCAATTGTTTATCATTATAGCACTTAATTTTTTTAGCATTTCAGTAAAAGATCTTATGGTATTTTAAGTTTCTCTTTCTTCTTATTTTTTCTTTCTTTTTGGATTAACATAGTGAAAATTTATCCCACTACAATGTAAAAGATAAAAATAGAGATAATAGTTTCATACTTGGTGTTTTCTTGACATATGATCGACCAAATTGGTCTTAGGGCTATTATGCACTTCTTTATTACACAATTCCTTACAATTTGTTTGTTTTTGTTCTTTTTAAAGTCTACAAAAGTGGTGTTGAGATTGACCAAATCTATTCTTAGAGAATTAAGTTCATCGATAATCAACCTTCAAATATCTTTCAAAAACCTAATCTTTATGAATATTTTGAGATTGACTCCGATAAGATTAAAATGGCCATCCAATCAAGATAAGAGAATACTTAGCAAAACCTGTGTTCAAGTGGTGTAAACCCAAAAGCCCAATTAAAGCTATTATTTTATATGTTCACTTTCAAGTTGTAGGTTTTTTCATGAAGTAACTACCAAGTATAACCCATGAAGGTAACCTTGAATATGTGAAATACTTAAAGAAAGAGAAGGTGTAAAAACAAATTGCCAAAAAGCAAATATGTCAATATGGTAGGCACTCCTTATAATTCAAGACAGACAGAAGTTATTGCACTAAGCTCTAAAAGAAATATTCATGTTCATCATCAAATTCAAAATCAAAAGCATTTGACAATATTCTTGAAAGGGCTCTGATTCATTTGTTGATCAATTTGAAAAAGAACTAAAATCTAAAAGAAAATAAAAGTAAAGCAAGAATTATTTATTCAACCCAAGAAAACTAGGATGCAAACTCAACAAGCTAAAAAAAACAAAATATATTTCATCATCCAAAACAAAATCTTTGTTGAATCAAAAAGTCTTAAATGCAAACAAACCCTAACCTTCTATAGCTAATCAACACTCATAATATCCTTATTATGAATGATGCGAGATGTATAATCATAACACGATTGATTGCTATTTTAACAAATAGTGTTCAATTTATGATATGTATAACTACCAAAGAGTTTATTGCTTCTTCAATAAGTACTACTATCTTATATGTGAAATGACAAAACATAATACTACACATTGTTACTTTAACAAAAGAGGTGTGAGGATACCAATGTATGAATTGACTTCAAGAATCTCATTAGTGATTGTAAATCACAGCGGTCCATCATTTTGATCATATCCTTAAGCTTCTTAATAAGATGAGGATTTATGATTTTTAGGCTCCTAGATATGGTAGAATGCATCAAAGATGATGTTTAGAGCTTAAATTCTTTATCATTTAAGAAACTAAGCTCAAAACAAATACGGTATAAAACATGTGAATGTTTTCTCAACAAAAAGACCAATATTTTGATACATAACAAAATTTTTTAAAGAGTTTGAGCCAAGAAGCAAAACAACTACTTCATCTAGATCCATCAAACCAGGTTTCAAATAGGGTAACAAGAATTTTTCTCAATCAAAACCTAAGTTTTCAACAAACAGTTCCTTGTTATGTTTTAGTTAAGAACACTAATGGTAAGGTGATTGATAGATTTAAATCAAAGGATAATGATTAAAATAAAAATAAGAAACTCAAAGGTATGTAGCAGGAAGTAACAATAGTTGATAGAAATTGACAACCCAAGATCATCATGGCTTGGGTTTATAACTCTATATGTTTGTACGCAAAGGGACATCTAAATAGGACTAATAATATTTGATATGTTGATAGTGGATGCTTGTGACATTTGACTAGACAGTTCTTTCTTTCATAACTTTAAGAACGTCAATGAGTTATTATTGCATTTGGGAGAGATACTCATGGAGGAAGAATAATAGAAGAAGGTATAGTCATAAATGGACAACCTAGCTTTGATATAGTTAACACTTCTGAACAACTTAAGTTTGACTTTCTAAGCATGACTCAGATTTATGAAAAGAAATATTGAACTCACTTCATATACACCTATTGTCATATTTTGAAGCTAGGATTCCATATTCTTGAAGAATGCGTTGTACTAAAGACACAAAGAAATAACACATATATACTCATTTGAACATAGTGAATCCAAGCTAAGAAATATGTATGCTTTCCAAAGCAACAATTACTAAATCATAGTTATATCATAAGAGATTGAGGCACATAAATGTAAAAAATACGAACAAGATGATGAATCAAAATCATGCACTTGGTCTACCTTAAAATACATATCATTATACTATCCATTATATTGTATTTCATAAAGGAAAATAAATTACAATTTCCCAAAAGCAAAAACTTGTAAATAAAAACAATATTCCATTGAAATTACTTCACATGAATCTTTTTAGCCCTACCAATTTAGTGACTATTAGAAAAAAACAATATTATTTGGAGATCATTAATGATTATTCACGATTCATATGGATATTTTTCTACCACATAGAATAAAACCTTAGAAATCTTAAAAGACTTTATCAGGAAGATTGAAAATCAATTGGATTTAAAAGTTAAATCAATTAGACGTGATAACATAATTCAATTTAAAACAAATAATTTGAATTCTATAATCATAGATAAAGACATTCCTTATTATTTTAGGGCACCTAGATCTTCACAACAAAATGGGTTAGCTGAGAGAAGAAATAAGTGACTAATTAAAGCAGCATGAACCATGCTAGCTGATGCAAAATTGCATATCACCTTTTATGCAAAAGAAGTCAACAATTAAAATCTTTTATGAAAGATAGCAACAAAGTTATATAAGTTATATGGGAATTTTAAAGTCATTCGGATGTCCAAACATACTAGTATTTGAGTATTTGAGTTGCCATTAATTGATAATTTTATAGATTAAAGATTGGGAGAAAGATTGAGGAAACTTATGTTAAAATAAAAGAATCGAGAGCTATAGGAGTAAAGAGCTGGAAACATATAACGAGTCTATGGACATGATAAACAATCTAGAGTGATTGGCAGGGGAGAGGGAGAGAGAGAGAGTTCTTACAGATTAAGAAAATTCGATAAGAATTAAAAAGAAATACACAATAAGAAAATGGCTAGAAATTAAATAAAAAGACTTGAACCAAAAAGATAGAATAAAATGGCACCAATTTCAAGAAACTAAAAAAAGACAAAGCAATTGATTTAGTTAATAATTTTTTAAAAGTAGAAATCAAAATAGCGGTTTGGGATTATAGTAAACATAAGGTTCTAGGACTCGATGGACTTACTTTCTCGTTCATACGAAGGTTTTGGGCTAAACTTGGTGTTATTGTGGAGGAGTTACTGGCTGATCTCTACACTCATAGTACCCACCATGAAGGTACAACTACTACTTTTATGGCATTGATTCCTAAATTAGCATACCATAGTGAAGTTCAAGCTCTTATACCAATAAAGTTTATTAGGCCAGTTCAAAAAGATCATATAAAATTTGTTAAAAATCCATCTTAAAAAGCTATTGGGTCGGGGCATTAGTTCTGTTTGTCTTTCTTGAAAGTAGGAATAATTTAGATGGGCAATTGATTATAAAAGAGCTTGTATCTTAGGCAATATAATCAAAAGATGATATTTTCATTCTTAAATTTGATTTTGAAAAAGTTTACGACCATATCAATTTGAAATTCCTTCTATTAATTATGACACATATGGGTTTCCCATTTAAATAAAAACTTAGAATTTGGGTTTGTCGGTGACCGGTAAGACACATCATTTCTTACCAACGAATTTCCGATAAAAGAGTTTACAATGAAATGTGGGCTCAGACAGGGTGACCCCCTATCATCTTTCCTATTACTATTTGGTATGGTTTGTTTCACGTAATCTTGAAAAAAGGCATGGATATGAGGCTATTTAACGACAACATTTTTCCAAATAATTGACCATTATTATCCCACTCTTTTGTTGTCAATGAAGCAAATTTCATGGGGCAATAGGCCGAAGGGAATGCAAGAATGTTACATAAAATAATGAGGATATTTTTCTTAATGTCTAGGCTTAAAATTAATTTAAGAAAAACATAGTTTTATAGAGTAGGTAAGGAAGGTAGTGAAGTGTGGAATATGGCTATGGCCTTAAGATGTTAGGTAGGTGATCGGGTGGTGAAAGTTCAAAGCTTAAAGGCTTTATTTCCGTGTTCATGTGTCAAGTTATGGGAAATAGAGTTACTTTAGGGATGCTATTGTGTTTGTAGGATAAATGTGAAGAATACGAGGAAGTCAGAAGAAACGGAACGAGAATTAAAGCTCAAGAAGTAAAGATAGGATAAATCGAAGTTGCACGACATCAACATCTTAAAACGGGCATAACTTAGGCTAGGAAAGGAGTTACGAACCCAAGTCGTGTCCACCAAAAGGTCTCAAAAAGTTACACATGAAAATCAACTTTGTGCAGGGGGTGGCACCATCGACGCCATTCTGGCACCACCAACACCATTGGCGTCAGTAAACCTAAAACCTTCTAACTAACGCCTCCTCTGATGCCTAGCCTAACACTGGTGTCCGAGTTTGTTGATATTTGACCTAATTTGAAGGGTTTTAAAGGGGAATAAATCCTAGGATGAAATTTACCTCTTTACACATCAATCTTGGATGAAAATTAACCATCTTTCATCATTCTAAGGGTCTTCCAACATCAAATTCATCCGGATTCACATGATCAATTCCATTATGTTGAAGAATCTACTAATTGTTCAGATAATACAATCCTTATACAAAAGGAATTTCAACACTAAGGGTTGAATCCAAATACAAATCAACACATCATTATCCATTAAGACAACTTGTATTACAATTGTTCCATTTGTTAATATGATCCATACAAGGTAGCTGGTATACAGTAAACTAATCTAGTTCATATATTTTGAATGAATTCAATAGCATTATGGCATAACACACAATTATCCATCAAGGCATGTATCTTCGATCGATATATGTATACTGCGTCATGGTCGCTTAAACCCTTGCCTAATAAATTTAATATAATCACATGTTGTTTTATAAATCCAAATGAATTCAAAAATCAACATTTTATAGACAAGCTAAAAAATATTTTGTAAACGTTTATGTACATAGATATAGCATGTGAATCAAGTTTAGAAAATGTTCACCTTAATAGTCGCTTAGTGTTACGACTTACAATTTCTAAGATCCTGATATCATATCCACAAGTCCTAAGCTTTGATGGGGTATTAGGCTAAAAGTGTAGAGGAAAAGAAGAATATGTGTGATAATTCACATGGAGAGTAAATGCTTTTATAACCTGGTCGAGCCCACTATCACGAACCGTCACCAGGTGGTAGTAGTCTGTGACGCAGCCTAGGTGGTTGAGAATATACTCAACCAATTATAAAGAGAAATATGTCAATACATTACTTTTAGAAGCCTCTTCATCAAACACATGTCACTGTAGGATGATATGTGTCATCCTCTCAATCTTCGTCATCATGCCACGTGTCATTTCATGATACCCTATGCCATGCAAATCCTTAAAACCCTTGTTTAGTCCTGGCCAGACTCTTAGACTTTCTAGATCACGATATGTGACTAGGGTCAAAACACTAATACTTTAAAATTTTCATTTCTAATGTTGATCTTTCCAAAGTTATTATTTTATGTACCAAAATTTCAAGGTGTTACAGTAGTTATAGGCAAGGGTAATCAATTAAAATCATGGGGAAAATAAGTACTTCAACACTATTCCAATCATGCAGGTACTTTGAAATCTATTAGAGAAGTAGAGAAGAAATTAGTATGCTACAACATTGATATACACAAGAAACTACAAAGTACAATGGGGTCATGTGAGGGAACATATTTCTAGATCGATAATTGGTCCAGTTATGAATTCTTATGTTGGAGCATATATAGTCATATATAGTGTGTCCATCGCTTGTTGAATAGTCTAGGCTTAATGTTATACACCTGATATGTTGTAAACACATGAAACTGGGTCATTCGCAGGAGCATATGCGAATGAGACTCAGTCGTATGACTGAGCCATGTAATGGATCAGTCGTGCGACTGAGAGATGCGATTGGGACATTCGTAAGACTGAACCATAAGTATGGTCCAGTCGTATGATTGAACCATACACATGGTCCAGTCATACGATTGAACCATACGCATGGTCCAATCGCACAAATGGGCCCAGTCGCATCTAATATGGGCCGAGGCCTATATATATCAGTTTCAATGTGTAGAGAGATTAAGGTTTTGAGAGGAAGTCTGCCCGGAGCCTAGGGCTGTCGAATAGTCTAGACTTAATGTTATACACCTGATATGTTGTAAACACATGAAACTGGGTCATTCGCAGGAGCATATGCGAATGAGACTCAGTCGTATGACTGAGCCATGCTAATGGATCAGTCGTGCGACTGAGAGATGCGATTGGGACATTCGTAAGACTGAACCATAAGTATGGTCCAGTCGTATGATTGAACCATACACATGGTCCAGTCATACGATTGAACCATACGCATGGTCCAATCGCACAAATGGGCCCAGTCGCATCTAATATGGGCCGAGGCCTATATATATCAGTTTCAATGTGTAGAGAGATTAAGGGTTTTGAGAGAAGTCTGCCGGAGCCTAGGGCTGCCGGATGAGAGGGGAGATCATGCTCGATCTTCCCCTTGCCAAGAGTCTTGATTCTTATGTTGTAACGAGCTTGTAATCGTTAGGTTTTATCAATGAAACCATTCAATTATAGTTTGTGTTATTGTTTGACTTTTGGTTTGTGCTGTTGTTTATCATTCCGTCAAGAACGTGCTCAGATGTTTATCGATCCAGCCGACTTCACAATTGGTATCAGAGCCGGTTACTGCTGGAATGATCTAACAATCATTCTAGCAACCCGAGCTCTTGATTTCTGGATCAAATTTCAGATCTTGACGTTAAACCCACTTCGTGTTCTTCGTGTTTCGTTCATATCTTATTACGTGTGTTGTATCTATGTTAAAATCAAAATTGAAACCACGTTCCCATCACCCTTTCGAATCTGATGATGTATATTTTGTTTTGGTTCATGTAAAATTCGTCAGATTAGGGTTTGGGCAGCCCTGGCGGCTGCAGATCTGAAAATCTGCGTGCAGACCCGTTCATGCGACTGGGCCATGTGAATGGATCATTCGTATGAATATCCATGCGAATGGACCATTCGTGCGACTGGACCAGTCGTATGTTCAATCGCACGAATGTGCCATCCGCATGGACTCATCCGCATTTGTTCCAGACCAAAAAAGAGTCTGGAACTGCTTCTTGCACAGATTTGAGGATGAGCAAAGCATATTCACCCTGAGGTTCTTTTGTCAAATAAGTTTGATGTATACCCCATTATTCATCGAACTTCCAGAATAGGTGAATGTAATTGGAACATGAAAGAGAGAAGAGAAGATGTCAGCAGTCAGTGCTAATTTTGTGGGGTAGTCAGGAGCATTTGACTACTTATGGACCAATCAAGTTATATTTATCCGCACAGAGAGAATTCACATTCTTAGGGGGAATCCATGTATCGAGAAAGTGAAGATGCAATCAGAAAGTGATGATGTGAACAGGTTTTTGATGATGAATCTACATGCATGCTGATTTGTTTGATATTGTCAGCTGTGGATTGGAACCTTCAACCTTTTGCCCAATACACCATGTGAAGACGCCAGGAGAGCACAATGTCTATATATTGGGATATGCTGAATGTGAGGGGGAATTTCTGCAGGTGTTGATGTTAATCATGTTAGCCTGTGTGAAGATTGAAGCAATGGAAAACTGTTCATGTCATTATCTGAAAAAATCAATCATATGGGGAATCTTGCTGCGATGATGGTGTTATACAAAGTAAACGAAAGCTATTGTGCCTAAATTCATTTTCGGGGATGTGTGTAACCTGACGGATCGGCAACGTTGGCTAATATGGTTTTCGTTTGATTCTATTGGCAACTAGAGCAAAGATTGACTGAAGATTGTAAGAGGTGTTATCTTCTATTCGCAAGCAACGTCCAAGGGGGAATTTGTTGGAGCATATATAGTCATATATAGTGTGTCTGTCGCTTGTCGAATAGGCTAGGCTTAATGTTATATACCTGATATGTTGTAAACACATGAAATCAGGTCATTCGCAGGAGCATATGCGAATGAGACTCAGTCGTATGACTGAGCCATGCTAATGGATCAGTCGTGCGACTAAGAGATGCGATTGGGACATTTGTAAGACTAAACCATAAGTATGGTCCAGTTGTACGATTGAACCATACGCATGGTCCAGTCATACGATTGAACCATACGCATGGTCCAACCGCATGAATGGGCCCAGTCGCATCTAATATGGGCCAAGGCCTATATATACCAGTTTCAATGTGTAGAGAGATTAAGGGTTTTAAGAGGAAGTCTGCCCGGAGCCTAGGGCTGCTGGATGAGAGGGGAGATCATGCTCGATCTTCCCCTTGCCAAGAGTCTTGATTCTTATGTTGTAACGAGCTTGTAATTGTTAGGTTTTATCAATGAAACCATTCAATTATAGTTCGTGTTATTGTTCGACTTTTGGTTTGTGTTGTTGTTTATCCTTCTGTCAAGAACATGCTTGGATGTTTATCGATCCAGCCGACTTCACATCTTATGTGAAATTGTTCTTTGTATTTCAGGTGTGCAATAGATAATGTAAGGATTCCAAGATGTCTAATGCTGTCAAAACATTCAAAACATCCAAAGTCTCTCTGCATGCATGCACTAAGTTACTGACGTAGAAATGCTTTGGAAGTTTTACACTTCACACAAGAAATATTCTAAGTGTAAACTCTTCCGAAGCCAATACCAATATCTTCCGAAGCCAAATAAGAAGTCTTCCGAAGCTTCAAAGACAAAGTCTTCCGAATCCAATTTTATGAAGACAAATTTATTCCGAAGACTTTTATGTACATGCTATTATCTGGTGTACTTTTTCATAAAGCTAGACCATCTTTCCGCGTTAACTCTGTTTGACTCACCAACTTTCACAAGTTGGAGAAAAGGTCCATTCTTTTAGAAAACTGTATATTGAGGTCTTGAGTCTGAGCTTTCTACTTTATGTACTTTATCCTTTTTGTAATATATTAGATGTGAGATATGGCATGTCATAGTCACAAGTCAAAAGGCAACATGCCTTTTAACTCTAAATTTGATTTTGTTGTCTAGTCTTATGTATCCAACTGGCTTTCAAAGTATGGTCGGTTGTAGGATGTAGTATAAGTATGTCAAGTACTTGTAACTTTCTAATATGCTTTGTAATAACTTGTAATAGAACTTGAGAAGCAATATACTGCAATTTTGAAAACCAAATACTTGTGTTGTTATCTTGTTTTGTCTCTCATTTACTAGTGTTCTTAGCATCTCATACTTTAGTTAACAAGTTCCTTATTTGATATGTTACGTGTTCTAAATAACTCTCCTAATTTATGTTGTTGTGTTGTAAAGTGCTTCACCCCTTCTAACGGTCCTGCATTTAGTATTAGAGCGTGTAAAGCTCTTAATATAAGATCTCACCATCTTAAGATCCCTCACACAAACAAAACACTTAACAACTCAAATGGCAGCTATCACCAAGGTTGATATGGAAACTAGAACTATGGCAAAGTCTCCACTGATCACTCCTGAAGACTTTGATACTTGGTGTCAAAGAATGGAAGGCTTTATCAAGTCTCAAGACTCCAGAATGTAGGACTCTATTATTGAAAGACCTTACATACTAAGCACCTCTTCTGCTACTAGTGGTGGTATGCTTCCAAAGGCTGTGGCTGATTTCTCTGATGAAGACAGGAAGAGAATAGAGATTAATCAAAAAGCCATGACAGCCCTTCAAACTATTTTTCCAAACTCTATCTACAGAGGCTTCAAGAAATGCAAGACTGCAAAGCAACTATGGAAAACACTGAAGCTTATGTATAAGGGTTCAACTGAAGCCAAGGAGAACAAGAAGGATCTCCTCAAGTACCTTTGAAAACTTTACTTTTAAAATAGATGAAACCATGACTCAACAATACCTCAACTATGTTGAGATTATGGACACTCTAGTGGATGTTGGAGTGACTCTTGAGAATAGAGACATTGTGTGGAAGTTTATGTCTCTCTTCCTAGACAATGGACATACTACTGTGTTGTTATCAGAGGACTAAGAACCTTAAGACTCTTACCTTGACTAAGTTGTATGGTATTCTTAGTGGATACCAGATGAAGATGAACATGCAAAACTCATCTGGTAACTCTAGCAATCAAATGAGTTCAGACCTTCATGCGACTACAATGGATAGCATAGAACCTCAACATCCTCTCATATACTACCCTGACAACTCACAAAAGGGTCCATTCATCACCTTCCCAAAATCTCCAAGCGAAAGCTACACTCAAGGAAGTCCTTTCCAAGAGACAAGTTTTTCTCATGCCTTTGTTTCTGCTGATGAATCCACATGCAACTTTCTCTTCACTCTTGAAGATTTTTACTTTATCCATCCAGATGATCTGGAGTACATAGAGATAGTTCAACAAATGGCTCTTCTCACTCACAGACCCAAGAAGTTCTACAAGAGGACAGGAGAAAGTTTCCTAGCAATGCAGCTAGTGGAAAGTTTGGGCTGGATAAAATCAAGGGAAAGTGTTACAACTGTAACCAGATGGGACACTTTGCTAGAGAGTGCAAGGCACCAAGAACAAATGGTGTCCAGACTCAAGCCAAACCAAACTACACTGAGAGAGCTCCCCAGAATAAGAAGCCAAAGCAGCAAGCTGTAGTTGCTGTTAAAGAAGAAGGCTTTGATTGGAGCTTTCAGGTGGAAGATGCATATCCAAATCAAGCACTCATGGCTGACCACAATGAAGCCAAGGTAGTGGAACATCTTTGCACTCCCGAATGTATTGCTAAAGTTAATAGATACAGGTCCTACAACTTAGAGATGAGATATGATCTTTAGTCCTTGATATCTTAAAATCTGATTTCAAAAAGGTTGAAAATGATTATAAGTTAAAGATAGAGGACTTAGAGAAAACTATTTTAGTTCTTAAACATGAGCACTCAAATTATAGGACTCAGATCAAGGATCTCATAACCAAGTTGACTGAATGCCAGACTGAGCTTGTGATCAGCAAAGCCAGGGCAGAAAAACATGTTCTTGAAGAAAAGACCTTCAAGAATATGATATCCTCATCCTTGCATGCAAAAATGTGTTATAAGAATAAGCAAGGACTAGATCTTGTGAGATAGCTCCTCCACACACAGTCTTGTCTGTAAGATCTCCTAGGTGTGGAACTTGTGAAGATGAGCTTTCCTTCATAGATCCTTCGACTGAAGGGGATGAAGAGGAGATGACGAATAATAGCTTTGAGAGGAGTGAAGAAGAGAATTCTAAGAAGGGTCATCATCCCTCTGAGGAGAGTAAATCTTTTGGGATGACCAAATCCAAGAGAAGGAACTTGATCAGAAAGAGCAAGAGAAAGGAAAAAAAGACTCAAGAGATCAAGGCCACCTTTAGCTCTGCACAGAAACAAGTCTTTGTTTCTGCAGAATTTGAAGTGGTTAAAGCTGAGAATACAAACTTGAACTCCAACAAGAAGAGTTTTAGATCATGTCCATGTCATCCCATCATCATGAAGAAGGCTGATAAGTTGTGCACCACTATTGTACAACATGAACCATCAAGCTCCAAAGGTAGTTCTAACCCCACAAGATTTGCCACATCATTTGAGAAGATGAAGATGGAGAGTGAAAGTGATCAAGTTTAGCCTTGTTCACAAAAGAAGGCTCCTAAAAGGAAGAAAATGGATTGTGTTATGTGTGGGAGTACCTCTCATCTTGTTAAAGATTGTATTTACAATCCAAAGAGTACTCTCCATATCACAAAGAAAGAAACTTCTAAGAGTCTGGAGAAGAAGAAAAAACTTCAGAAGGAAAATCTCTTTCTTTTGGAAGCTCCAAAATAAAGAAGAAGACAAGTGGAAACTTGCCTTTGGAAGAAGCTTTTGTCTCAGAATAAAGGAATACTTCCGAATTAATAAAGCCTGCTGCAGTGAAAGCAAGATCTTCCAACGACCCAAGATGGAATTATTGAAGGTCAAGTCTAAGCTTCCAAAGATGGTGTGGAAGTCAAAGAAAGACCAAATGGCTGAAAGTTATTCATCAACTTCTGCAAATGATCCCTCCAACATCACTATAGGATCAATTACTGTTGCATTATCTTCAACTTCTTTTGATGAGCCCAAGACCAATGAGGCTTGGGTTTTCAAATGTAACTAACCATTTTTTTTATGCAAGAACAACTCAAGACAAGAAAAAATGTATGGATCATTGACGGTGGCTGTTCCAGGCACATGACAGGCAATAGGTCACTACTCTAAAAGTTTGAAAGAATTAATGGAGGACTAATTGTTTTTGGAGGAGATGCTGGAGGTTTCATTATAGGAAAGGGGCAAGGTCACAAATGGTAAGCTCAGCATTGAAAAGGTAATTTTTTTCAAGGAGCTTTGGTACAATCTTTTGAGTGTATCCTAATTTTATGATCAGAGTCATAGGATGCTCTTTACTAAAAAGGAAGCAACACAAGGTTTCTCACAAGCCAAAGGAAAAAAACTCCATCACTACTCCCCTACACTTGTTACATATGGATCTCTTTGGCCCCACCAGTGTAATGAGTCTAGGAAGGACCTCTTACTATTTAGTGATCACAGATGACTTTACAAGATTCACATGGGTCATCTTCCTTAGAACTAAGGATGAGACTCCTGAGATTCTGAAGAATTTCATCTTAAAGATTGAGAATCAATGTGATCATAAGGTCAAAACGATAAGATGTGATCAAGGAACTAAATTCAACAACCACATCATTGATACATTTTATGATGAAAAGGGTATTACTAGACAATATAGTGCTCCCAAGACTCCTCAACAAAACGGTGTTGCTGAGAGGAGAAACAGGACACTTATTGTAGCTACAAGAACTATGTTGTCTGACTCTAAACTGCCTATCATCTTCTGGGCTGAGGCAATCAACACTACCTGCTATGTGCAAAAATAGAGTTTTAGTGGTTAAGACTCATGGTAAGACTCCTTATGAACTTTAGCATAAGAGGAAACCTTTCATTGGTTTTTTTAGGTCATTTGGATGTCCTTGAACCATCTTGAATACCAAAGATCAAATTGCCAAGTTTGTTGAGAAATCAGATGATGGACACTTTATTGGATACTCTTCCCAAGATAAGGCTTGTAGAGTATACAATCTCAAAACTAAAGTAGTTGAAGAGTCAGCCAATGTGACTTTCAATGAGCACACTCCTAGTGTGAAAGGTTCTAGTCCTGATTGGCTATTTGATCTTGATTTAGTTACCAACTATTTTAACAAATCTTGTGAGCATGTTTTAGGATCTACAGACATACTACCTATAGGTGATCCTGATCCAAGATTTAAGCTAAGAAGACCTTCAAGCTATACATCTTCAGATCCAGTAGTAACAAATCTTGTAAATAAGGCTTCTACCAGTACATCAATGACAAATCCTGCTGATGCCTCTATAGTACCTTCAAATTCCAGTTTAGTACACAACTCAGAGAAAGGAGCTTCAAATGTTGAAGAGCATGGTGGTGGTGATAGTGATCAAGAATTTCTTGATGTTGATAATCACTCCATTGATGAAAACATCAATGATGTCACACACTCATTGGATCAAGTTAATCTTGATAAGTGTGTTGATGGAGTGAATCCTCATTATCAGATCTGAATTTCTCTAATTTAGATCTATCTAAGCAACTTATTGTGATCTTTTAGCTAAGGATCTACAAGTCTCACCCTTCCACAAACATCATGGGAGATGTTGACAAAGGGGTAAGAACAAGAGGACAACCCATGAAACAAATGTATGTCTTTACTCTTATTTCTTGTCCCAGATAGAGCCAAAGAAAATTGATGAGACTCTAAAGGATGGAAGTTGGGTTGAAGCTATGCAAGAGGTGCTACTTCAATTCAAAAGGTAGAAGGTTTGGAACCTATGTCCTCTTCCTTATAGGAAGACTACTATAGGAACCAAATGGGTGTTTAGAAATAATAAGGATGATAGAGGACTTGTCATCAAGAAAAAGGCCAGACTAGTTGTTTAAGGATATACTCAAGAAGAAGGAATTGACTACACAAATGTCTTTGCTCCTGTAGCAAGACTTGAAACTGTCAGGATATTCCTAGCTTTTGCTGCATCCAAGAACTTCAAGTTTTACTAGCTTGGTGTCAAGTGTGCTTTTCTTTATGGGGTGATTGATGAAGAGGTGTATGTTAAACAAACACCTGGGTTTGTAGATCCTTATCATCCTGATTATGTCTGCAAGCTTGATAAGGCTCTTTATGGGTTGCACCAAGCACCAAGGAAATGGTATGAGACTCTATCACAGTATCTCCATCAGCATGGCCATAAGAAATGTACTATTGATGGAACTCTCTTCATCAAAGGAACAGGAGATGACATTATGCTAGTTCAAGTATATGTGGATGACATTATCTTTAGGTCAACTAATTCAAAGCACTACAAAGACTATGAAAACTGACAAAAAGAAAAGTTTGAAATGGTGTCATGGAGGAACTCAATTTCTTTTTAGGAATTCAAGTGAAGCAAGTTGAAAATGACATCTTCATATGTCCGTCTAAGTATGTTCAATACATACTCAAAAGATTTAACATGACTTATTGTAAGGTTGCTAAGACACCCATAACTAGAAACCACTTCCTTAGACCTGATCTTGAGGGGGAGTGTGTTGATAAGCATCTCTTTAAGGCAATGATTGGGTCTCTTATGTACCTCACAACTAGGAGGCCTGATATCATGTTTGCTACATGCATCTGTGCAAGAATCAAGCCAACCCCAAGATGTCACACCTAATCACTGTCAAAAGAATTCTAAGATATCTTAAAGGTGCTCCATCACTTGGCCTTTGGTATCCAAAGAATTCTGATTTTAATCTGTATGCTTATACAGATAGTGACTTTGGTGGGTGCAACATGACTGCAAAGTCTACATCTGGGGGATGTCAATTTCTTGGTGGAAGGATAGTCTCCTGAAAATGTAAGAAAAAATCTTGTGTATCTACATCAACTGCTAAGGCTGAATACATTGTTGTTGCAAGTTGTTGTGCTCAAGTACTTTGGATTCAAAATCAAATGCTAGAATATGGATTCAACTTCAAGGAGACTCCCATCCACATTGACAACAATAGTGCTATCTCAATCACAGAAAATCCTGTGCAGCACTTAAGGACAAAGCACATCAATATCATGTATCATTTGATTATAGATAACTTTGAAAAGAGATTAATCAAACTAGTCAAAGTTAACACAAATGAACAATATGTTGATCTGTTCACCAAGATTTTGATGAACAAAGATTCGAATATCTTGTATCAGCTATTGGGATGATTAACTTTGAGTAGTTTTTCTTAAAACTTAATCATATTATTTCTAAAACCTGTGTGTCCTAAGTTGTCTATTTTATCACCTTCATAAACCTTTGTTCTCTTGGAAGTAAAATCTTTTTAAAAGTCATTCCTTAGACTTTTAAAAATTTTGATTTTTTATCCTTTGGAAGATTTAAAATTACATTCGGAAGAAACTTATGACTTAGAAAATAAATATCTACTTATGTAGTTTTACCTTCAGAAGAAAATTTTTTAATATCTTCCGAAGCTTAAAATCAACTTAAATACTTGTATGTTTTATAAAAACAAATTTTGTTCCGAACACAATTTCTCTTCGGAAGTCTTTATTCTTCATAGAATAAAAAACTCTGAGTTATAAATCTCTTCCGAAGCAAAATTCTCAAAAATCTTTGAAATATCTTCCGAAGCAAAATTCTCAAAAATATTTGAAATATCTTCCGAAGTCAATTTGCCTTTGAAATCTTTTCTTCAAGAACTTCCGAAGCAAAATAACCTTCAGAAGATTCTCGACTTTCAAGAAAACTACTTTTTGGGCAAAAGAAAACTACTTTTTCAGATTTGGGACCGACTTCCGGATTTCAAAGTTTATTCTCTTTCATTAACTTTATCTCAAATTCTTTTCACATATAAACCCAACAGTTCACCCTCTTTCTCCATCTTCTTTATCTACATTTTTCCTCTGACCTAAATTCTCCCAAACCATCTTTGTTCTTCATCTTCCTTCACCTTAAGCTTCACAAAATGCCAATCTAAATCTCCAAAACAACCCTGATTTCTCCATGCAATTTCACAGGCAACACAACCAGGTTGCTCTGTTGAACTCTGAGAAAGATGATAGTTTCTCAAAGGTTTGCCATTTTTTGGCTTTGTCTAACTACTTCACCTCCCTTACTATTGATCCTACTCTGTATGAGGATCATTTGCTTGAATTTTGGAAGACCTGCCAAGAGGTCATTATGGATGGGGAGAAGGCACTATCTGCCACAGTACAGGGGAGGACAATCTTCATCACTACGGCCATCATCAACAATCATCTTCAGCTGGACGATGAAGAAGGTGAGTTGTTCTTTCCAAAAGAAGCTATAAATCATTCCTCTGAGCAGATGGGCTATGAGCGAGATTTCTCTGTAAAGACCTTCAGGAAAGGAAAGGTCTCATCCCAGTGGAAATACATGCTTCATGTGGTTATCCACAGCTTGTCCAACAAGCATGGAGGATGGGACCAGATCCTGAAGATCTATCTTTCATAGTGCATGGAATGGTTCAGGGTGTCAAGTTCAGGTAATCTCAGTTTGTTTATACAAATTCACTTTCTAACTTGGACCCCTTAGCGTATTACATGTTTCCTAGATATGTTCACTACATTCTCAACTATGAGCGTACTAGGCTCACAGTTGAGGGAAACAGGTAATATCCTTAAATTAGGACAGATGAAGCCCGACATTTTTAAAATCTTGAAGAAGCCAACTGTTGGCTTCTTTGGGGTAGAAACAACCCTTGTCCACAAAATGTTAGAGCTCATTGCTCAAGGTGACAACCTTGCAACACAAGCTAGTGTTGAACCCACACCTTCTACCTCTCAACCACCAAAAAGACCCCAAATCACCCACACTTACCAAAGAAAATCCAAACGAACTCCTGTTCAAGCTATTGAGTCTGTGCAGGCCCCCATACAATCACCCATACAGAAAGAAGTGGATACTAGAGCTCTCACTTCTCCTGATGAGCAAACCACTCCCATCTTTTCAAGGATCAGTGCTGAGGTTTCTCATGCTCAGCCTGATGAGCTCACAAGCCCTATTGCCTTAAGCCTTCACTCTGAGTCTTAACACTCAAGTGAACAACCTTCAAGGGACAGTTACTGGTAAAGATTTAGGTTTCAGTGAGTACCATGAGTCTCTATACTCCTCCCCTACTCAAAGAGAGATGAGTGTTCCTGAGTCACCTATATCTAGCCCATATCAGTCATCTATCACTAAGATGGATACTTCTAAACCTGTTCAGGATATACATATGGAAAAGGCCCTCACTTCAGTAAGTGATTATATCATTAAGACCTCAACCATGGCAGCTCAACCCATTGATACTTCAACTGAAGTTGTCATTGAGCAGAGGAAAACTAGCAACCAAGAACTTCATGTTGGTGGTGAGAGAGAAGACTTTGGCCCAATTCTCTCATCCCCCCATGATTCTTCTGATGAAGATGAGGGGAATTTGAGGCTAAAGGTGCAAAAACTATCAAAAACATGCACCTATCTAGTCTCTAAGGTTAGTCATCTTGAATCTCAGGTGACTACCTTGCAAAATAGGGTCAATGATCAACAAGTTGAGATATCTTATCTTATGGAAAAACTAGCTGGGAGACCTTAAGAAAAGCTCAACCAGGAACACAAGAACTTGTGACTGTGGTTGATCTAACCTCTAGCTCACCTATGCAAGTGGGTGATGCTACAAAAAGGGGGAGAAAGTCATCACAAACACAGTACCTAGGAGTTCTTCATAGAGCTTGGACAGTAAGGACTCACCATCTCAATTGCAACTGTCCATACCCAGCAACTTTCTCAAGTTCATATTGATGTGGAATCAATAGACTCCTACATTCAGAGTATTTATTAGGAAGGTATGCCAAGGGCAGTATCATCTCCACCTCAAGGAACTTCTAACTACATCACAGGGTGGACATATGAGGCAAACAGAAAAACCCTTATTCTTTAAAGAGTTTAAGGGCAGCAAGAAGTCTTTAATTTTTAGACCTTGCACTACTATGAAGGTTTTGACCTAATCAACATGCCACTTGTCAATCCATACCAATCTAGACAAGCTGACAGGATGGCATAAAGGATTCAAGATAGAATTGCTGAAGAGTTCAGTCTTAGAAGAACACAAAGGTAATTAGGAAATACTATTGGTCAACTGGATGTTGAGGCAGACCCTAAGATTAGCTTCGAAGAGGAAACCTTGACTGAAGGCCTAGTGATAGAGCTTGAGAGCCCTGTCACACCTATAACTACTTCAGCAATTCATCCCTCAATGAATCACCTTCTGGTGAAGGTGTATCACAACCTCTCTCTGACCAGAGCTTGGAGGCTACCCCAAGCAATAAAGGCCAATGCTCTCTCCACCCTAAGTCACAAAGGTCTGTGAGTGACAAAGGGAAAAGGAAAATGACTTCTGAGGAGATTGAGGAGGAGGAGAGAGAGAGAGAGGAAGAGGAAACTAAGGGGAGAAAGTTCCTTTGGGTCTGCAGGGTTCATGGAAGCTGCAATCAGGGTTGTCCCTAGACCAAACACTCAAGATGATAAGTTAAGGGCAGTCAAGATTACTAACCTACAAACCAGAAACTATGACATTGATGAGATTATATCTCTCCCCTTAGAAGAGCTAAATGAACTAGCTGACATGGAATTATCAAGAGAGAGGAAGGAAACAGAGGATGCAAAGTTACTTCTCCAAATCAAAGAGGAGAGGAGACAAAAGAGATTATACAAGCATGTTCCCACTCTCTCCCCAATTCAAGAAAGTCCTGCATAAGAGACTATGGCTCCACAAGAACCTCATGTAGACAAAGAGACTGATAGGATCAATTTGATCAACTACCTGAGTGCAACATGCCTATATCAGGAATCTGCACTTCTTCCCTTGTCATTTGAGTACATAGAGTTTGAGTATCTCAAACAGCTTGAGCTTGAAGTACTCAAAGAACATAAAGAAACAAAGAGAAAATTAAAGGAAGATGCTGCAAGGTCAAGGGCCATCATTCAAAGAGTATGACGAAGTCTGCAGACAGACAAAGAATGATGAGCTTCTTGAAGCTGTATGGATTCTCCAGAAGGAGACTTGGTCCTATGTCTCTATCTACTATGGATAAGAACATTAGGGTGATCAAGCAGAAGATCAAAAGAGGAGAACTTGTTGACTTACACTCTCCACCAAGTCAGTCCCTCAAAAAGTGGAGGTTAAGGTTGAACCTTTTAAGACAACACAAGCTGGACCTCTGGCTGAGCCTCAGCAAACTTCATCTTCTAATCCACAGCTGGATCAAACTCCCTCTCCTTTTGAACCTATGAGGGAGGAACACCCAACTGAGCAAAACAAGACTGATCAACAAGGTGCTGCAGACCAGTCTTCTCAGTTAAAGACATCAAAGAGGAGGAAGAAGATGGCTTCTAGACCAAAGTCAAAGAAGAAGAAGATGTCTAAACTATCCACCTCCATACCTTAGGGTGAGTCAGATCAACCTGAGGGAGTGCATGAAGAGGCAACCCAATCAACTCCAATCCAAGTGACTCCTCTTGCTTCTGAGAGACCCATATTATCTTGGACCTTCACAACTAATCCAAAAAGATGGCATGTGATTAGAGAGATCAAGGTGGTGTGAATGTCTACATATGGTAAGACTTATTCAACCTACCTCTGCATGATCTCTTTGAGATGAGTAGATACACATGGCAAGACTTATTCAACCTACCTGTAACATCATGTAATTTTGGTTAACTAAAAGTTAGCATTGTTATTATTGTAAGGACCATTGTTGCCATATATGAAATTTACGGGCTACTTATACTTATCATTTTAATTTTTTTAATTCTTTGAGTTGAAAGTCAATAATGTTACTTATTACAAAATAATAATAATCATAATAACAATAATAGTAAAACTAATAACAACAATGATAATAATAATGATGATAATATTAATGATGGTAATAATAATAATAAAATTATAACAATAATAATAACTAAGAATAATAACAATAATAATAATAATATTGTTATTAATATATCAACCTATATGAATTATTAAACTAGAAACTATTTAAAACTTAAAAAAAGTTAAGGGGGTTGTTTTGTCAATTTAATAAACCTTAAAAACAAGTTTTGGGCATAAAATAATAAGGGAAAGAAATTACAGGGACCATTTGTGTAAACATTTGAAACCTAAACCCCCCCCCTTTTACACTCGTTTTTCCGGCCGCCGGCCGGTGTAGCTCCGGCATGGCGCCGGCGATGCCCAAATACCATAAATCCTCCAGAAAAATCAAACTTCAACCGTTCCCAACCGTTTCAGGAGCATGGATCAAACCTATTACTACACTTTAATTCAATTAAAGGATTGTTATGGGCTTTCAGACAACGAAACCAAAGCCTTCTTAAATCGTGGATCCGTTTGAGCAATAAATCTAAATAATAATCAAATTAAACTAACCCAAACAACCATCTAAGAAAACCTAAACGATCACAACTCCCAATTTCACCTGAAACCCACACAATCATCTCCTTCGATCTCCCCATTAACCGCGACCTGTCTGACACTCGATCACCATCATTCGGACCTCAAACCCTAAAATTTATAGAGGGATTTCAATCATCGACTATCGTTGAAGCTGCACACAAGATTAATTTCATTATCATCAGCATTTACACATCGAACAGACTCGGGTAGTGGTCGGACTTGTTCATCATTCATTTCTATGTACCGCACTTCAATCCGGGTAATTGAAGACACGTATTTACTCGATTTCAGTTGGGAAACGAAAGCCCTAACATTAATATTGACAACATCGATTTGGGGCTCAATTTGATTCGGCTAAATCTAGGGTTCATACGATTGACGTTTTCTTTAATAATCATGTTTATAAGAAATGGGAACCAACATAAACCAAGGTTGTAACCCTGGTTTTACTGGTTACACTCCCACTTGCTAGGCTTGAGGTCCCGGGTTCGAACCCGGGCAACCTCAAACCTTCTTTTTTTTTTTGAGTTTTTGGCCTTCAAATTAAATATAAAAAATTCTAAAAATTATAAAAAAATTATTTTATAAACTGTGATAATTTTTAAAACCACTAAAATATTTTTTAATTTTTTTAAGTCCTAATAAATAAATCTTGTTAATAAACCATTTTAACGAAAGGATGTTCTTGGATTATTTATATTAAAATGAATTTTAAATAAAAAAATGATAAATTTTTATTTATTCAATATAACCTTGAATTATTAAAATCATGATTATTTCAAATGTTTATTTAAGTGTATATATAAACTTCAGTAGCTATTATTTAATATTATTTTGTTATAATAATTTACATAAATGGTGTATTTTATATTGTTTAGATTACTACAAAAATCCCCAAACCTCACTTGAAACCCTAGTTTTAGTTAAGTCACATAGTCTATTATTAACTTTAATCTCGTAAATATATATATGGTACTTTGTGAAAGATTTCGTTGGAACGACGCTTATCATTAATCTTGTTAATAATCAATTATATTTAGTGAGCAAATGAGTATTTCTATATCCTTTTTTTCATATTTTACCCTTTGGGGTGAAATTCGTTACCTTATAATCATTGCACTTGTAACACGTTTGATTCTTGTAAACACTTGGGCAATTCACTTATTTGTTGTGGTTAGTTGGACTTTAGTAAGTACCATGTATTGACTATTATATGTGCAATCATGAACTATTTCTAGCCTAGCGACGTCATAGATTATGGGCCTGACAAGTCTGCTTGGTTAATCCAAGCATACTTAGCTAATCGTATAATCTTGTAAACGTGGAATCTTGTAAACTGTCAAGGTTTGATTGTTGCATCTGTCATACATCCTTAATTACTTTGCTCACTAATTTATGACATGAATTTCCATCTTTTATATACTTATGTATGAAAACTATAGAAATCTCACCAACATTATGTTGATCTTTTATTTTTAATATGTTTAAGGAAATGCACAAGTTTGATAGTCATCTTGAAGTTCTTTCACATTTAGGAATGGACCTAGTTAAATTAATGAAATAACTTGGTTTATTTACATTTTATGTTATGTCTATTTTCATATTTGAGACTTATGCTTGTAATGTTACTTTTGAAATTTATGATTATTATATTTGGGATAAATAATAACGTTATGTGGTTGTGAACAATCTTAACCCTCACATCTCGACGTTTCCGCCGTACCAGAGCCCATAACTATAGGGATTTAGGTTATTAGAAATGGTGACCTAGACTATAGTTTATGCACAAACCTTATAGAACAATATTTATATTCTTGTAAAAATAGATTGTTTGCATGCTACATAATGCTATGCCTTTTTATGTGCAACTTGATGCCTTAGCATAGGATTGCCTTATGAATGCTTAACTTTGTTACCTGTCTCCCCTACACTTATCTTTGACTCTTTGATTCTCCCCGCACATGAAGCTTCTTATTCTTATTCTCGACGACACGTGGGATCGTATACTTATTGTTTATGGCTTGAATCTTTAGACTTTATGTCTAATCTATACAAATCTCATCAAGGTCTTGATTTCATGAACCTGAGAAATATTGTATGACACATAGACACCTGTATTCTGGATTTTCTAGCAAAATGCCTTCGAGCTAAGGTAAGCATTTCGCATAAATCCTAAGGGACCAGTTATGCTTACCTCGGGATTTCTGGGATGAGTGATAAACTATGGTCGATATATGTAGATACATGTGTTCCTAGTTTATGTGCTTAAATGTAAAAGTCTTTCATGTCTTACATATGTGTAATATGATGAAGTAATGAAATATGATATATGATTTGATGTTTATTTATATTTAATTCATATGTATGAACTTCTTATATAGGTTTGAGGTTGTTGTACACAATTCTAAGTCAATAATGATTGAGTAATTTGTTCAACCTAGTCGGATGATTATTCATGCCAATGGCCCATACTTATGGACCATACGCATGAATATATCATGCTTATGGACCAGTCGCACGACTGAACCAGAGACTAGATCAGTCATATGATTGAGACATAAGATTGACTCAGTCACACGATTGAATCTTCAGTCGTGCGTATGACTTAATCGTATGATTCAGTTGCACGACTGAACCATGCTAATGGTTCAGTCACACGACTGAATCAGTTAGTACTCCGTACATACACGGTCCCTAAAAAGTGGTATAAGAGCTTTGGCTCTTGATTTTGCGTTTGATTCAATTAGGTTTGGTGTCAAAAACCTACGTTTTAATCAAAAGAGTCACCACGTTTGCTTCAACAGGTTTTTTCGACGTTTTCAGACGTTAAAGTTTCAATTTTTCGTAATACGGCATATCAGGGTTCCTAGAAAAATCGTATTTTGTGTTAAAGTGAAAAAATCTTCAATTTTGCAAAAACAACAGCCTTCAGTCGCATGACTAGCTCAATCGCACGATTGAACTTATTTGTATACTCGATTCGCATGACTGAACCCAGTCGCATTGCTCATTCGCACGACTAAACAACTCCAGTCGTTGACTTCATTCGGCTTGTTCATACACACGACTGAATCCAATCACCTGATATAATTCATTCGCACCCTTCATTCTCACGAGTGAACCATACTTATAGCCCAGTCGCATGAGTGAAACTGTCTTGATCTCAGAGTTCCAAGTTTATAGAAATGGAAGATTAATTTGTTGTGTTTACTGCCGGAAAGGACTCAAATATTCCAGGATCTTCTACTTCTGGAGAATGAGATTGGTAATCAGAATAAACCGCCTAAGCTGTTAACGTTAGATGAATATCCTCAGTGAAAACAACGGTTTGAGATTTACTTAAATGGAGTTGAACCCAATATTTGGACATCCATTGAGACTGGTTACACAATACCACTTAGTGCTAATGGAGTCAAGTTAACCTTAGGGGGAATGAGTGAAGCTCAGAAGATTTTCTTTAATGCTAAGAAGAAAGTTTATGCCTTGTTGACTCAGTCGATACCAAAGGACATCTTTCATCAGTTTTCTGGGAACAAGCAGGCCAAAAAGCTATGGGAGGCTCTCGAGAAGAGATATGATGGAAACGCAACGTTGAAGGCACTAAAGGCTAAAGCTCTCAAGAAGGAGTTTGATAATTTCTCTTCGATAGGGAATGAGAGCTTAGATGATATTATTGACATATTCTATCATCTAATGAGTGAGTTGCACACTCATGGCGTAACCAAATCAATGGAAGATAAAGTTTAAAGCTTTGCTAATGGTTTTCCTGAGAAATGGGAAAATCTTAGACAAAACGACATTCTCGCGACGTTAGACATAAATGAATTCATCTTGAAGTTGAGGGAGGAGGAACTGCGGATGAAGTACAAATCGAAGAAAGGATCCTACGTTTAGAGTCCTTAACTCTATAACTCAGTTCCAACTCTAGTTGTTTCAGGAGCACCATTACAAGCAACATTTGTGTCTAGTTCTTCTGCTCCTTCCCAATCCACTACATCGGAAACCGAAACGCCAGGTTCGTCTGGAACCCAATATATAGTTGATTAGGCTAATACTACGAAGTTAAAGACCGAGAATCTCGGTAATATCACAGTGGAAGTTGCAAAGGAGCACATGGATCTTCTAGCAGCTGTCGTTCAATCCTATGATGGTTTAGTTGCTGGGAAGATTGGAAATTGTCATCTTGTAGATGAAGATTACAAGCAAGTTGACAAGAATGAGCTAGAGAGAATGGACATAATGTGGGCCTTGGCGAGTGCAGTTAGAAGAGCTAAAAAGTATGTCAAGAAGACGGGCAGAATCTAGTAGCCACGAAAGATACGACTTTTGGTTTTGACAAAACCAAAGTCACCTGCTTCAATTGTGGCAAAAAGGTGCATTTTAAACGTGAATGTGTAAAGCCCAAGAAAACAGGAAATGGAAACCCATTTCCTACATTCATCCGTCAAGACAAAGAAGTGATTGGAACTGCTTCTTCAAGCAAAGAGACAAAGGCTCTAAGTGCTCAAGGTCATGAAGGGCAAGACCGGTCCTTCCGATTTGTTTCTCCTAGAGAATCAAATATTGCCTTTGTCAAAGCACTGGATGATGGATCTACTAGTGAAGGTGAAATTACAGCTGAGCAAGCGATGTCAGATACAGAAGAAGCTGTGAATGTGGTAAATCACTTGGTTGAGGAAGAGCTCAGAGCAACTAACTCAGAATCTCCAGTCAACGAAGCATTGAGGGCAGATATGTCTGATTCTTTACAGGTAAGTTCTACAGATCAATTATTTGAAAAACATGCTTGTTCTGAATGTGAAAAATTAGGGAAAGCATTGATCTAAAATTTGCTAGGATATTAGAACACAATGATAACTTATTAAATGATTTACAACTCTACATTGAGGCTAATCGTATATTAAAACAAAATGAGTGCAATTTCAAAGGAAAAATATAACTTTTGGGAAAACAACTAAGGGAAACCGAGGTTGTTTCCTTAATCAATCAAACGATATAAAGTTTTATTTAAATTCTTTGGAAGAAACCAAGAAGGAAAAAGCAGTTTTGGAAGTCGAGGTTAATTCGTTAAAACAAAAACTGCATAGTTGGGCTAGTTCTTCTCATATAGTTCCAAACTTAGTGAAAGAATGAAATAATGGGGAAGGTTGGGTTATAAAGTAGTACCGCCACCACATGAAATCCTTTTGAACACAAAATGTAGACCTATCAATAACAACCCAGTAAAGGATCATGTGGTGTCCACCACTCTGGTTAGTGATCCTGATTCTACGGGTAAACCGGTGAAATCTGTCACTAAATAAAAGGATGCTACTTTGAAATCAAAAGGAAAAATGCCAGTTAAGAATTTGGATGATGAAATTAAAAGGTTAATGTAAGGTCAAGTTCACAAACGTCTATTTCAGAAACCAAAATGACTAAACAAGTTAACCAAAAACGTATTAATCATCAAAGTCCAAGTAAACTAAAAGTTAAAGATGTTCAAAACGTAAAAAAAATTAATTTTGTTAAACAAGCTGAAACATCTACAAGAGAAGTGACAAAACCCAACCAGACACACCTCACACCTTCACCAACCTCAACACCATATAAAAGGGTTCCTCAATCTGTAGAAGGAAGATCATGCTACAATTATGGAAAACAAGGACATATCTCTCTTAATTGTCCTTATTATCAGACACCCAAAAAGAAAATCAAACTTTTTGATGAAACACCAAGTTTTTCTAAAATGAGATCTATACTCCACCTAAGAGTATTAGTTAACCTAAAGCTCAAACCATAAGTCAGTCATCTGTTTATTACAAAAGGCCTTACATAAAACTAGTTTATGGAAAGAAAAATAAAGTATAGTGTCTGATAGTGAGGACAAGAAGAAGAAAGTTGTGCCCTCATCCTCTAAAGGACAGTGGGTTGAATTTATGATGTGTGATTCCTCTAGGTCACCCAAGCCAGTTAAGGTTTGGGTCCCAAATCTGAACTAATAAGTTTCTTTGAATGTGCAGGTGTCCGCTACAACGCTATCACTAATACCTAGATTATTGATAGTGGGGGCATCCAGGCACATGACAGAGAATTCGTCCCACCTTTTCAACGTTAAACAAATTAAAGGGCGACATGTTTCATTTGCTGGAAATAAGGGAGGTTACATCACCGCTCAAGGTGAAGTGGGAAACGAGAAAGTAAAATTTGACAAGGTCAACTACGTTCAACAACTACAGAACAACTTACTTTCAGTCTCCCAGATCTGTGATAATGGATTCAAAGTTGTATTTGACAACAAGAAGTGCTACATGTTGAAGAAGGACTACGTGATTGAGAAGGATAAGGTTTTTATGTCAGCTTCAAGATATAATGACTTGTATGTCTTGGATCTACCAAAAACCTCCACAACTGATCACACTATTCAATGTTTCTTGTCAAAGGCAACTGAAAAGGATTCAGTCTCATGGCATAGAAGAATGGGACACATTAATCCAAGGAAGATGAATTATTTGGTTCAGAATAATTAGTAAATGGAGTAACTGTCAAGAATTTCCAACTTCTGGATTTTTGTGTAGCATGTAAGATAGGTAAACAGACCAAGAAGTCTCACAAGGCAAAGAAAGTGAATTCTATTAATATGCCTCTCGAGCTTCTACACATGGATTTGTTAGGCCCAATTAGTATAAAGAGCATGCTGGAGATCTGTATTGCTTTGTAGTAAGGATGATTACTCAAGATTATCTTGGGTGATGTTTCTGAAAGCCAAATTAGAAACTTTTAAATAATTCAAACATCTGGTAACTACATTGGAATCACTCTACAAGCTGAAAGTAAGGCAAATTCATTTAGACAACAGCATAGAATTCAAGAAGCAGTGGATAGAGGCATATTGTAGATAAAAGGAATTGTACATCAATTTACTTCTGCCTACACTCCACAGATGAATGGCGTTACTGAAAGGGAAAATAGGAGCTTGATAGAGACAGCCATGACAATGCTGGCCGACTCGAAACTGCCTATTCAATTCTGGAATGAGGTAGTGGCTAATGCCTGTTACACGTTCAATCGAGTCTTAGTGGTCAAATGACATGGGAAAACATGTTATGAACTGCTCCAACGACGTAAACCCAACTTTGAGTATCTAGAACCGTTTGACGCACCATGCATGCTATTGAAGAAAACTCAGACTGGGAAGTTCAGTGAGAAGGCTGAAGAAGGTATCTCCTTGGATACAGTATACCAGACAAGAGAGTCTACAACAACTCAATGGGTCAGGTAGAAGTGTGGTGCAACGTTGATGTTCAAAGATACACCACCCCCCTGCTGGAAAAGGACCCTCCTTCTTCTTCGACTATGATGGATTCTTTAAATCCTTCAATGTGGCGCCTTCTCCTACTGATGACGAGCTGTGTGTCACGATGATGTACGACGTTTTGAACACTCCACAACTAGACGTGACAGCAACGGCTCCTTTAGATGATACTTCTAGCCCATCAGAGGGAGAGCTTGAAGTAAGTAATTCTTCCTCTGATGATGAATCAGTTGAGGCTGAACATGTGGACAAGGAGAAACAGGTCCCACAAATGAAAGTACACAAGCATCAAATCCTGATGCCTCTAACACTTCTAAACCTCATACTCCAACAGCTATAGATATTGCACCTGGGTTTCACAATCTGGATAATGAAGTAGTGTTCCCACCACTCCCGGATCTCGACTTAATGTTTATTATCCCTTGGACAACGTCATTAGGGATGTTCGATCGGGAGTACAGACACAAAATCAGCTATACTCAGCTGATTATGCCTTAGTCATGGAAAAGGGATATCTTCATGGTGGTGCATATCGATGTTTTGTGTCTCAATTTGAGCCAAAATATATGAGTGAAGCCTTAAAAGATGAGGCATGGGTTAGTGCAATGCAAGAAGAACTCCTACAGTTCAAGAAGTTAGGAGTATGGACCCTTGTGGACGGACCAAAAGGTGCTAAAGTGATAGGCACTAAATGGGTGCTGAAGTGTAAGAAAGATGACAAGGAGTCATAATCTAAAATAAGGCTCAACTTGTAGTTCAAGGATTTCGACAAGTCGAAGGCGTAGATTACAATGAAGTGTTTGCACCGGTGGCAAGGATGGAAGCAATACGTATATTTCTAGCTTATGCATCTTACATGAAGATTAAAGTTTATCAACTATATGTGAAGAGTGCATTCCTTCATGGTGGAATCCGTGAAACAATCTATGTCTGTCAACCCGAAAGATTTGAGGATCCGTATAATTGGGATAGAGTTTACAAACTAGATAAGGCTCTTTACGGGCTCCATCAAGCCCCTAGAGCCTGGTATGAGAAACTCTTAACTCATCTTGTGAAACATGGTTTCCGCAGAGGAGTTATTGACTATACATTATTCATTAAAGAAAAGGATGGAGATTTACTGCTGGTATAGATATATGTGGATGACATAATCTTTGATTCCAAAAACAAAGAATTATGTAAAGAATTCGAATCTGTAATAGAAGCAGAGTTTAAGATAAGTGCCATGGGGGAGATGAAGTTCTTCCTTGGCTTACAGATGAATCAGACACCAAAGGGAATCTTCCTGCGTCAATCCAAATATGTAGGAGATATCCTCAATCGATTCAACATGGAGAATGCTTCGGCAGCTGGAACTCCAATTGCCACGAACCATGACGTGGCACCCGATGAAAATGTTGATCTGGTTGATGCCACCATGTACAGAGGAATGATCGGATCTCTCATGTACCTCACCGCCTTGCGTCCTGATATCATGTACGCCATGTTTCTTTGTTCCAGATATCTGGAAAAACCAAAAGTAAATCATGTCATCAGAGTTAAAAGATATTTCGTTATCTGAAGGGTACTCCAACACTCGGGTTGTGGTATCCTCATGATGATGACTTTGAGCTTACAGTGTATAGTGACTTGGACTATGGTGGTTGCAAGATGAATTACAATTCAACATCAGCGGGATGTCAGTTCTTTGGTAGACAGTTAGTCACCTGGTAGTGTAAGAAGCAAACATCAGCTGCTCTGTCAACATGTGAAGCTGAATACGTTGCTGCTGTAAGTTGCTGTTCACAAATCATTTGGATTCAACAGCAAATGCGCGACTACGGTTTGCAATTTTCTAACACCCCTATTTTTGTTGATAATTCTTCTGCAATTGCTGTAACCAAAAATCCGGTCCAACACCCTAAAACAAAACACATCAGTATTAAATATCACTTTATACGTGACTGTTTAGAAAAGCAATTAATCGATGTTGTTAAAATTAATACTGATTTTCAACGCGCCAACCTCTACACAAAAGTATTTGACAAACCTAGGTTTTTATATATTTTAGAGGTCAATGACGTGAAAAAGAAAAGTGATGTGATTCAAGAAGACGACAGTTCTTAGTCTGACAATTAGGTTCTTAGTTTACATTTATTTTATTTTATTTTATTTTATTTTTCTGTCTATTAAAATCCAAAAACTCAAAAAGATTTTTGGTTTTAGTATTTTAGGGAAGAATAGTTTTAGTTTAGTATTCAGTTCGTTGCAGTAGTTACATACTTAAAAAAACGAGGGGGAAGGCAGGTTAGCTGAAAGAAATGAAATCAAATATGTGATTTTGATTCAAAGCTTATAGAAAATGATAGTACACATGGAACAAATTGGTTGGGACTTCAAAACTAATTTGCTTAAAATGCGAAATTCAATTACAAGTCTGAGAAGTCTGAGCACAACAAAAGAAAAATGATAGTAAAACTAGTATGCTACTGGGGTAACATAAAGAAAGGAGACCTAGAGGTTGATAGTTCATTATATGATGTGTCGGTAGATTCAACACAATAGATGAGTAGACTTCATTGGTGAATTAAAATTCAAACTAACTTGTTTAAATAGTTGTGGGTTCTCATCTTATCCCTGGTTAACACAATCAACGCTTTTCCAATAAAGGGTGATGAGCAAAATAAATGCCACAATATGTGCGGATAGCCATAATATGAGCAAAGCATATGGAAAAACTGCTAAAAGCAATCAAGCTAATGACTGATGGTGTTAGTGCGTTGGGTGCAAAAGAAAAATAAATGCTCTAACAAGAAGATAGGTTGTGTGCCTTTCTGCTGTGCGGTGGCACTGACCTAAGGATAAGCATAACCTAAATTTTCTAGAATTCATTGTTGTTTGCGCCTCTCTGCTGTACGATGGCACTGACCTGAGGCTTGGCATCTCTTTGAAAGCTCTTAGAACAGTTTCTTCTTGTCATATACCTGTAGACCGCTCAAAAATCTCCTGAGGAATATTGATTACCATATAAGTGTGAGATCCATAAATGCTTGTTGAAATAATTAAACCTAACTTATCACCAATATGAGTCAAAAATCTATGTATGGATTTAAGTGGACAATATACTGACAATCATCGTGACTACAACTCTTGACAGTCAAAATCATTGTGTGCATTTTATAGCTCTAGTATGATTTCTTGAAAGTGCTATTGACTCTCAGACAAAACAAGAATCTAGCATCAAAGTGCATATTAAAAGGGTCCCAAATGATTTTGATTTACCTGTATGATTCCATAATGAATCATTCCAAAAATAATCAAATTAACATGAAGCTATTCTACTCAAACCCAAAACAACAAAAATATGTCTTGTTTTTCTTAAAATTTCAAGTTGTTTTCTATTTTCTATTTTTTGTTGCGTAGATGTCGGACTATACAACTAGATGAATTCTGTGAATCACTCACTAAAAGAGGTCACGTCTAAGGTGGCCAATTGGTTCCAAACTAAAAGGATCACGTCTGAGGTGATCAAATGGTGTTGAATTAAAAGGGTTATGTCGGAGACGATCAAATGGAAAAATGTTTTATATCAAAAGTTAAAATTTTAAGTGTTTGAAAGTGTATGAGTTCAAGCTCATAAGTATGAGCCAATTGTACGATTGAATCATAAGGATGGGCCAATCGCACGTTTGAACCATACGAATGAGCCAGTCACACGATTGGACCATGAGTATGGGACAACTATGCGATTGGACCACAAGACTGAACCAATCGTACAAATGGATGAAGGAGTATGAGCCAGTCGCATGACTGAACCCCAGTCGCACGACTAAAGCATGAGTATGGGTTCAGTCGCACGACTAAAATTAAAAATAGTATAAATAATGGGGTCAGTCGGTCGTAACCCTTACCACCTTTCAAAGTTCTCTGAAATCGCCCATACACACACATACTCTTCCCAAATTTCGTTTGACTGATAGTGCTGCTGATTTGTGATACTAACATGCGTTCTACTCATCTACAGGTACTGGGCGACTGAAATCGATCCAAATGAACGTCTTAATCGCATCTTAAGGACTGATTATGCTAAAACCTAGAACCAAGACTAAACCCTAAAATAGACCACTTAAATGGTCATTCAAGTTGATTTAAAGAACATTAAGTGCTATTTAGAGTCTCTGCGGTCCAAATGAGTCTAAACACGAAGTCTAATATATAGTTTTGACAAAGATTCAAATATAGGGAGTTCAACAGTGAAGGATGCGAATGTTCATGCTAATGAACTTCAATCTCACGATTGAGCTAGGCGCACGATTCAATCGCACGAATGAATCATGCATATGGGTTCAGTTGCACGAATGAATCATGCGTATAGGTTCAGTCGCATGAATGAATCATGCGTATGGGTTCAGTCGCATGACTGATTCAACCGCATGGCATAGCATAAGACTAAGTTCAGTCACAGGCTCAAGAGCACGACTGAACTCAGCCCAAGGCTCAATCGTACGACTAAAACTCATTCGTATGGTTCAGTCGCACGACTGAACCAGTATGATCAAAACAGTTTAAGTTCCAACTATCTTTTATTAGGCACAAATCTAATGTATATTTTTCCTGTGTTGTAGCAACATGGCTGATAGATGGACGATGAGCACGAAGCACAACATCTATGCTCACTTAGATGCTACTACTAGCAATGCTTCAGAGTTTGCTGGGATCATAGCCTTTCTGAGGAGATCGAGGATCTGCAAGACCATATCTACACCCTGCACGCCATACAGATCGTTACAACAGACCTTCTAAGAAGGTGCTACAGTTGTCAGGTCCTCTAAGCCCCACAATATTCGGAGCTTGATCTTTGGATAGGAGATTAGTATTACTGCAGATGATATAAGGCGAGTCCTGGATCTGGGTGAGGATGGTGCCCACCCAACCAAGCTACATCCTCTGACTGTTCGAGGTTACTTTCTAAGGATGAAGTACACTGGGGACATCAACGCAGGTGTGCTCAACAAGAGCAAACGGTGCCCCCAGTTTAAGTACTTAGCTCATGTCATTCTCAAGTGCATAGCGTCGAGGAGAGGAGGATTTGACAAGATGTCAGATCAAATCCAGAACACATATGTTGCTATGGTGCTGAACCACCTGTTCAGTTTTTCACACATGCTCTTTTCTTACATGATAGAGAACATCAAGGCAAAGGGCAAGGAAGGCTACTGCATGTACCCGATGTTTTTACAAATGATCATTGATAAGAAGCTTCCTTAGCTACCAAAAGAGAGGGATGATGCTGTTGTTCTGGAGGTGATGGATGACACGACATTGGGTAGGATGAAGGTCTACCGGGGGAAGCAGGTGAAGCCCCCGGTCAGGAGATTGTTTGGGATTTGGCTAGTGAAGAGTATGTGGCGCCTTCTCGTAAGAAGTGGCATCATGATGATAGCGACTCCGATGTTGAGCCAATTGAGCTACCCACCGATGAAGACGACGACGATGATGACGACCATGATGATGGTCAAGGTGGTGATGCACCTGGTGGAACAGAGAAGGCTGCCTTCCATCAAGACTTCCTGGTCGATGAAGAGGAAGAGTCTGATGATGAGCCACTAGTTAGGACAGTTGGTAGCCGGGTTGTGGCCATAGACAAAGGGAAAGAGGCGGTTGGCGGATGCCAGGCTGGGTCGAAGGGTGATGATACTGATGTCATTGATCCTACTTATATCCCTGACCAACACATCAGCCTAGGGGGAGCTTCTACTGCCAAGAGCTCTAGGAAGAAGAGGATGGCCCACCCTTATAGCAAAAAGGGTAAGAGGCCAAGATTTACTTTGATCATATCTTCTACTACCATTGCCACTACCACCACCAATACCACACCCACTACCACCACTACCACAGCCACCACCACTACCACAGCCACCCCTCCATCCACCACTCATACACCTACTCCTCCACAATCCATTCCCATCCCTCCTCCCATCTTCACCACATCCACCACTACTACAACCACTCACCAAGCTGATCCCTCCACCCATCCACATTCACACCCAGACCTACTCTACCCATGGTCGGGTTAGAGGAGCAGCTGGCTAGCTTGAACCGGATGGTGCTAAAGCTTATTGCTACTAATGATCTGAGGGCTACTCGGATCAATCAGATGATGGTGGCGAATACGACTCAGGCAAAGCAGATCGCTCAGTTGAGTGAGAAAAACGCTCGGTACGAGAGAGCGTTAGGCCGAGCCCACCACACACTAAATGGTCAAAATGAGCTAGTGTTGGCGTCGGTAAAGAGGATTAAAGGTCTTGAGAAGAAGAACAAAAGGATATTGCTAAAACTAAAGGGGTCAAAGAGTGAGTCGTTGAAGATTAAGGATGGTGATGATGAGGATGATGATGATGATGAGGATGAAGATGAATCTAAGGAAGATGATGGTGATGACGAGGTAGCGGAAGGAAGTGGAAAAGGAAAAGAAGATGATGAGGATGATCGAGAAGGTGATGCATCTGCGTCAGCCTCAAATCCATCAGCGAAGGAGAGGCGTACGAAGAGAAATCAAGATCAAGGAGCCTCGTCCTCAGCTCCTCAAGCTGAAGAGACACCTGACCAAGGCAAAAGTAATGATTAGATGTTTTTGTATTTGAAATTTTTTGTACTTGAATTATGTATTACATTAATGTAATTAATGATTATTGATGTTTAAATGTCTTGATTAATGATTTATGTGTGATGTGCTTAATGTTTAATCAAACAGATGAAGCTCAACAAACAGATGAATATGATGTCGCTCCCTTTTAGCAAGTCAAGACTCAACTTACCATGATTCTTGACTTGCAAGGGATTGTCAGAAGATCTGTGAGCTACACTCCGAAGGAAGGAGATATCACCCATGATCTAACAAATGAGCAGCTCGCTGAAATGTTAGGCTTAATCCTAATGAGATCGTCAAAGATGCTCCAGAAGTTGATATTGTGAGTGATGATGAGCTAAAAGATGTGGATGAGATTGAGATAGAGTATGTCACAGTAGAGCACTATCTACAGTACACTGACTCGGAAGGAAATGTTATCCCCAACTTGGGTGAAACGTTTGGCAGTGGTACTTTTGATAAGTTAGAATAGATGGAGAAAGAGAAAGATGAAAGTACAGCCCAAGCTTCGGATGCTAATGTTGATATCAAGAAAGCTGAATGGGCAGCTTGTTTTGCAGAGATGAAAGCCCAACGCGCACCCCCAAAGCAAAATGCCTACACCAAGCTTTATAGAGTCAAAAGACATCAGAAAGTGTCAGGAAAGATTATCGCGTGGGCATATTTTGAAGACTTGGAAGTATATGTTGTTAAAAGGGAGAAAGGGATTGAGTACTTCAGATATCCTCATGATCTGAAGACTCTTCCTTGTTTTGAGCTCAACCGACTAGCATGCTTAGATCTGTTATATGCTAATCCAAGAAAGATGTCACGATGATTTGAGGCTACATTGAAGAAAGAATACCACACCAGGTGGGTAAACTTTAAACCTCAACAACCTAAGAGGTTCATTCATAAGTCTGAAGTTGATCCTATATCTGGAAAGCCTAAAGTAGTGCTGAAGTGGAGTCCTCCGCGCACAATGTCCAAGATTCCCTTACGGGAAATACCTCAGGACTTCACTCCACACTTCAAATGGTGGTATTATGACTGGAGGACAGGGGAAGCGGTCATAGTTTTGAACAGAGATAGGAAAATAGAGACTATCAGGGTATTTGACCCAATGTGACTCACTAACTTGTCTGCTGAAGATGTCTATACTTTATACAAGTGGCCACTATTCTATGACACGAGGACATTATACAAGCTCTTCAATTCAACACGTTATATGGCTCTGCTTTGCATTCGAGATACATGCATGAGTCATAAGAGAAGAGAAGTACAAGAAGTTCCGAGCACATGTAAAGAATGTTAGACAATAGAGTAAACTAGGTCCAAGGGGGAGTTTGTGGATACATGTGTTCCTAGTTTATGTGCTTAAATGTAAAAGTCTTTCATGTCTTACATATGTGTAATATGATGAAGTAATGAAATATGATATATGATTTGATGTTTATTTATATTTAAATCATATGTATGAACTTCTTATATAGGTTTGAGGTTGTTGTTCACAATTCTAAGTCAATAATGATTGACTAATGTGTTCAACCTAGTCGGATGATTATTCATGCTAATGGCCCATACTTATGGACGATACGCATGAATATATCATGCTTATGGACCAGTCGCACGACTGAACCAGGAGGCTGGATCAGTCGTATGATTGAGACATAAGATTGACTCAATCACACGATTGAACCTTCAGTCATGCATATGACTCAATCATATGATTTAGTCACACGACTGAACCATGCTAATGGTTCAGTCGTACGAATGAAAACCACTAACCTATAAATACCACCTAATTCGTGAAAAAACATAACACTTTGAGAGATACTTCGAATACACATAAACCCTAGCCGTCCTGAGCATCCCAAACAGCTTGTCCAAGTTCATAGTTCGTTCCTGATCGATTCCTACTCGTTCTTAACATTTTAGTTCAACCTTATATCGATCGGGTTATCGTTCTCACTGATTGGATCGCCAATCAAATAGGATTCCGCACTATTTGATCCAGTTTAAACGCGGAATCAGTTAGTACTCCGTACGTACACGGTCCCTAACAATATACACAAGTTTCTAAGGCAAATGGGTCAATTCACATTGACGTGTCAACGTTTCCAAATGGTAATGCGTTACCAAATGGAACCATTCTGCATGCCTTAAAACTCTTAGCTTATCCTTGTTTAAACTACTATCCTTTGTTATCCTCATTCCCGTAACTAACTCATTTTGTATATCTAGCATGTCTCGTCACCATGGAAAGTGTGGAAGTTCCAACCGTAATCTAGCCACCATGATTGCACGAAAAATGGCTGCCGTCATACCAACCATGGTCGCTGAACTCAATAACACCTTGATGACTAATTCCAGTAACAATGGAAATGGTCAAGGATAAAACAGCAACAACCAAGGTGGAAAAAATCACACCTGCACATTCAAGCATTTCAACTCGTGTAAACCCACTAGTATTAGTGGAATAGAAGGAGCCACTGGACTTATCGAGTGGTTTGAGAGTATGGAGAACACATTCATTGTTAGCGAGTGCCCCGATGAACTCAAGGTTCGCTAGGTTGCAAGTGTCCTTCAACAATGGGCACTGACATGATGGAATAGTGAGAAAAGGAACCAAGGGGTTGAAGTTGCCTTGGCATTACCTTGGGAGGAATTTAAGGAGATAATGATCCAAAAGTTCTGCTCGAGGAGCGAGTTGCAAAAGCTGGAGGAAGAATTCTGGAATCTTAATCAAGATGGTTGAAATCACTGGCTTATTCCACCGGCATCATGAGTTGAGTATGCTCCTACCACACATGGTGGATACCATGCTCCGCAACATTGAAAAGTTTATCAAGGGAGTACCACCTGAAATACAAGATACCGTGGTGGGTAGTAGGCCCACAACTTTGGAAGAGGCAATTATTATCAACGCGCAGCTCACTAAGAATCATACTAGGGCTGGCACTATGTCGGTGAAAGGTGCCAAGACTGCTGCAAAGGTGACACCCGAGGCAACAAAGGAGGTAAAGGCTGAGTCATTTTCCCAAAACAAGAAGCGCAAGTTCAGTCCGATTCGCAACTACGCGGTGACAACACCATATGCTCCTCAAAGGCAAGTTGTCGTTGCAAATCAAGCTCCCGTGGCGAGAGCTTATACAGGGCCGTACCTAATGTGCAATACAGGCAAGTACCATCACGCGAGTAACAATCCACGCCGAGTTTGCTCGTTGTGTGGGAAGTATGGGCATCTAGTGGCTACTTGTATTCGTCCCTCGAACAATAGGCGATGCTTGCTAATCGAGTCTGCTACAACTGTGGCGAGCCTGGACATATTCGTCCACAATGTCCTTGCAATGAGGGAACTGTGCCACCGGCTTGTGGAAGAGCTTTCAACATCAACGCCAACCAAGCACAAGCCAATAACGACGTGGGGAATGGTACGTTGTGAAGTTTCTTTTAATCGTTCTTTGTCTTGTAAAAATCCCTACCTGTATTCATCATACCAATAATAGGTCATTACTGAACAGGTATGTATCTTGTAAATAGTCATTATGCTTCTGTATTCTTTGATTTGGGTGCGGATAGGAGTTTCGTGTCCTTGGAGTTTGAGCCTATACTTTCTAAGCCAAGTGTTAATCTGGAAAAATCCTTCACGGTCGAAGTCGTCGATGGAAAATCGATCGTCGTTAACGTCATAATACACAATTGTACCTTGAGCCTTAACGAACACGAGTTCTCCATCGACCTTATTCCTATGCAACTGGGACGCTTTGATGTTATTATCAGCATGGACTAGTTAGCTAAGCAACACGTGGAAATTCTATGCTTCAAGAAGTGCATTAGAATTATACTTTAAAAGTCATTGGGGAGAAATCAACCCAAGGACTCAAATTTATTTCCTACATCAAGGCCCGAAAGTGCTTGATGGTGTATGTAGTTAATACTAAAGCCAAGGGTAAGGAACTGAAAGATATTTCTATCGTGCGAGATTTTGCTAAAGTATTTCCCGAGGATCTTAAGGGGTTACCTCCCGTAGGAGAAGTTGAGTTCAAAATCGACTTGATCCCTGGTGCAACCATGTGGCTAAATCACCCTATCGTCTTGCACAGTTTGAAATGCAAGAACTAGCTAGTTAACTGCAAGAGTTGACCGATAAGGGATTCATTCATCCTAGTTCTTCACTATAGGGTGCCCCTGTGCTGTTCGTGAAGAAGAAAGATGGTTCATTCCGTATGTGCATCGACTACCGGGAACTCAACAAGCTTACCATCAAAAACCGATACCCTCTTCCTCGAATCGATGATCTCTTCGATCAACTTCACGGAGCAACCAAATTCTCAAAGATCGATCTACGTTCTGGATATCATCAATTATGTGTTCACGATGATGATATTCCAAAAACCGCCTTTCGTACTCGATATGGACACTACGAGTTCATGGTTATACCTTTTGGCTTGACCAATGCACCTACTGTGTTCATGGATCTCATGAATCGACTATGTAAACTGTATTTGGATAAATTTGTGATCATGTTCATTGATGACATTCTTATATATTCCAAGATGAAAATTGATCACGAGATGCACTTGAGACAAGTTCTCGAACTTTTAAAGAAGGAGCAACTATACGCCAAGTTTTCCAAGTGTGAGTTCTGGCTAGAAGAAGTTCAATTCTTAGGTCATGTGGTGAATAGCCAAGGAATTCACGTTGACCCTACAATATAGAAGCCGTGAAAATTGGTGTGTTCCCACAACCCCAACTGAGATTCATTCTTTTCTGGGCTTAGCGGATATTACCGTAGATTCATAGAAAACTTTTCAAAGATTGCTAAACCACTAATGGCGCTAACCCAAAAGAACCAACATTTTGAATGGGGACCCGAACAAGAAGAGGCTTTCAAGACACTGAAACACAAGTTATGCTCCTATACTAACACTCCCCGATGGAAACAACGATTTCACTATGTACTATGATGCTTCTAATCAAGGTCTTGGTTGTGTTCTTATGCAACGAGGAAAAGTCATAGCATACGCATCGAGACAATTGAAGGTTCATGAAGTGAACTACACAACTCACGATCTTGAACTTGGTGTTGTGGTTTTCGCTTTGAAGATCTGGTGACACTATCTTTATGGGACGCAACGCGTAGTCTACACCGATCATAAGAGTCTCCAACACGTGTTCAATCAAAAGGATCTCAACATGAGACAAATATGTTCGATCGAGTTTATTAGCGACTACGAGTGTGACATTCGCTATCACCCTAGAAAGGCGAATGTTGTAGTCGACGTGCTAAGTCGCAAGGTCTACAACAAGACTGTCTCGCTCCAAGAAATCCAAGATCAAAGGTAGTGGTTTGATACGTTAGGGGAATTTGATACAAAGATTCACGTGGATGTTAACGAGGCTACTATCATGCTTCAAAGCATAAGGATTGATAGTGGAGGCAAAACCAAATGGCATGTGGTGTATAACATTCGGTTATGCATTCGTGAAGGCTCAACGAGCAGCGTTAACCGATTAAGGGAAAGATGAAGATTCGGTGTAGAATGTTCGGTCACAACTGAAGGCACAACCAAACGTCATGTTCTACTTCTTGAATCGCCTTTTGATCCCGAATCATGATAATCTTCATCACGTCATTATGAACGAAGCTCATCAAACCCGATATTCTATTCATCCCGGTTCCGATAAAATGTACATGGATTTGCGTGGTCAATATTGGTGGCCTGGGAAAAGAAAGACATAGCGTCTTACGTTTCCAAGTGTCTCACATGTGCAAGAGTCAAAGCCGAGCACCAACGACCAAGTGGTTTACTTGAACAACCCGAAATCCCTATGTGGGAATAAGAACATATATCCATGCATTTCATAACCAAGTTGCCTCGTACTCCTCATGGCCATGATAGTATATGGGTGATTGTTGACCGTTTGACCAAAATGACAAATTTCATACCAATACGAGACACATACAAAGTTTCAAGATTTGCTCGTATCTACATTGACGAATTGTGAGCCGTCATGGCGTGCCGTTGCACATTATTTCTGATCGAGATGCTCATTTTCACTTCGCACTTTAGGTCTTCAATGCAAGAACTCTTGGGTACTCAATTGGATTTAAGTACAGCTTAACATCCCCAAACGGACGGTCAAACCGAACGAACAATTCAAACCCTCGAGGATTTGCTACAGCTTTGTGTCCTTGACTTTGGTGGTGATTGGGATATGCATTTACCGCTCGCAGAATTTTCGTATAACAGTAGCTATCACTCGAGTATCAAGATGGCACCATTTGAAGCACTTTATGGTCGTAAATGACATTCACCGATCTGTTGGACCGACATTGGTGAAAACTTCATCACTGGTCCTGAACTTATACAAGAAACGACCGATAAAGTTTCTATAATCTGCTAGAACCTTGAAGTGGCAAGAAGTCGACAAAAGAGTTATGTCGATAAGCGTCGTAAGCCATTAAGGTTCTAAGTTGGCGACATGGTTCTTCTTAAGGTTTCACCGTGGAAAGGTGTTGTTCGCTTTGGAAAGAAGGATAAACTGGCTCCAAGGTTTGTAGGACCTTTCATAATCATGAAACGGATTGGAAAAATGGCTTATAGACTGGAACTACCTTCTGACCTTAGTGGAGTTCATCCTGTGTTCCATGTCTCAAATTTGAGAAAGTGTTTGGCCGACGAGAGTCTGCATGTTCCACTGGAAGACATCCAGATCGATAAGTCATTGCACTTTGTTGAGAAACTTGTTGAAATTATGAATCACATTATGAAGAAAACTAAAACCACATTTACTCCAATTGTCAAGGTTCAATGAGAGAATAAGTGTGGAGCTGAGTTCACTGGGAGTGTGAGGACCATATGAAGGCAAAATACTCGTATTTGTTTGCTTAGTTTATTCTTAATTTCAGGACGAAATTCTTTTAAGTTGGGGAGACTGTAACATCATGTAATTTTGGTTAACTAAAAGTTAGGATTGTTATTCTTGTAAGGACCATTGTTGCCATATATGAAACTTATGAGCTACTTATGCTTATCATTTTAATTGTTTTAATTCTTTTAAGTTGAAAGTCAATAATGTTACTTATTACAAAATAAATAATAATCATAATAACAATAATAATAAAAATATTAACGAAACTAATAACAACAATGATAATAATAATGATGATAATATTAATAATGGTAATAATAATAATAAAATTATAACAATAATAATAATAACTAAGAATAATAACAACAACAATAATATTATTATTAATAATATCAACCTATAAGAGTTATTAAACTAAAAACTATTTAAAATTTAAAAAAATTAAGGGGTTGTTTTGTCAATTTAATAAACTTAAAACAAGTTTTGGGCATAAAATAATAATAGAAAGAAATTACAGGGACCATTTGTGTAAACATTTGAAACCTAAACCCCCCCTTTTACACTCGTTTTTCTGGCCGCCATCCGGTGTAGCTCCGGCGCTGCGCCGGCGATGCCTAAATACCATAAATCTCCTCCATAAAAATCGAAATTCAACCGTTCCCAACCGTTTCAGGAACATGGATCGAACCTATTACTACACTTTAATTCGATTAAAGGATTGTTATGGGCTTTCACACAACGAAACCGAAGCCTTCTTAAATCGTGGAGCCGTTTGAGCAATAAATCTTAATAATAATCAAATAAACTAACCTAAACGACTATCTAAGAAAACCTAAACGATCACAACTCAAAATTTCACCTAAAACCCACAGAATTATCTCCTTCGATCTCCTCATTAACCACGACCTGTCTGACACTCGATCACCATCATTCGGACCTCAAACCCTAAAATATAGAGGCCTTTCAATCATCGACTATCGTTGAAGCTGCACACAAGATTAATTTCATTATCATCGACATTTACACATCGAACAGACTCGGGTTGTGGTCGGACTTATTCATCATTCATTTATGTTGACCGCACTTCAATCCGCGTAATTGAAGACATGTATTTACTCGATTTCAGTTGGGAATGAAAGCCCTAACATTAATTTGATTGACAACATCAATTTGGGGCTCAATTTAATTCGGCTAAATCTAGGGTTCATACGATTGGGGTTTTCTTTAATAATCGTGTTTATAAGAAATGGGAACCAACATAAACCAAGGTCGCGGCCCTGGTTTACTCGTTACACTCCCACTTGCTAGGATTGAGGTCCCGGGTTCGAACCCGGGCAACCTCAAACCTTCTTTTTCTTTTTTGAGTTTTTGGCCTTCAAATTAAATATAAAAAATTCTTAAAATTATAAAAAAATATGTCTAAGCTGTATAATTTTTTAAAACCACTAAAATATTTTTCTGTAATTTTTCTAAGTTCTAATAATAAATCTTGTTAATAAACCATTTTAACAAAAGGATGTTCTTGGATTATTTCTATTAAAATGAATTTTAAATAAATAAATTGATAAATTTTATTGATTCAAATATTACCTTTGAATTATTAAAATCATGATTATTTAAAATGTTTATTTAAGTTTATATATAAACTTCACTAGCTATTATTTAATATTATTTTGTTATAATAATTTACATAAATGGTATATTTTATATTGTTTAGATTACTACAAAAATCCCCAAACCTCATTTGAAACCCTAGTTCTAATTAAATCACAAAGTCTATTATTAAACTTTAATCTCGTAAATATATATATCTAGGTACTTTGTGAAGGATTTGGTTGGAACAACGCTTATCATTAATCTTATTAATCATCAATTATATATTTAGTGATCAAGTGAGTATTTCTATACCCTTTTTGCATATTTTTACACTTTGTGGTGAAACATATTATCTTATAATCATTGCACTTGTAACACGTTGTTTCTTGTAAACACTTGGGTAATTCACTTATTTGTTGTAGTTAGTTGAAATTTTGTAATTACCATGTATTAACTATTATTTGTGCAATCGTTAACTATTGCTAGCCTGACGACATCATAAATCTATGGGCCTGACAAGCTTGCTTGGTTAATCCAAGTACACTTAGCTAATCGTATAATCTTGTAAACGTGGAATCTTGAAAATTGTCAAAGTTTGATTGTTGCATCTGTCATACATCCCTAATTACTTTGTTTATTAACTTATGAGATGAATTTCCATCTTTTATATATTTATGTATGAAAACTATTGAAATCTCACTAACATTATGTTGTCATTTTATTTTTAACATGTTTCGGGAAATGAGCAAGTTTGATAGTCATCTTCAAGTTTTTTCACATCTAGGAATGAACCTAGTTAAATTAATGAAATGACTTGGTTTATTTACATCTTATATTATGTCTATTGTCATTTTTGAGACTTATGCTTGTAATGTTACTTTTGAAACTTATGATTATTATATTTGGGATACATAATAACGATATGTGGTTGTGAACAATCTTAACTCTCACATCTCGATGTTTCCGCCGTCAAGGTTGGGGTGTGACAATCATCATGATGAGGAGTGTCAACTGATGAAGATTTTCAGATGTTTTGTAGCATCAGCCTAGGGGGAGTTTGTAAGGATTCCAAAAAGTCTGATACAATAAAAACATTGAAAGCATCCAAAATATCTCTACATGCATGCACTAAGTTACTGAAGTAGAAATGCTTTGGAAGTTTTATACTTCACACAAGAAATATTCTAAGTGTAAAATCTTCCGAAGCCAAATATGAAGTCTTTCGAAGCCAATTTTATGAAGACAGATTTCTTCCGAAGACTTTTATGTAATGCTATTATCTGATGTACTTTTCCATAAAACTGGACCACCTTTCCACTACAACTCTATTTGACTCACCAACTTTTACAAGTTGGTGAAAAGGTCCATGCTTTCGGAAAACTGTACATTGAGGTCTTGAGTCTGAGCTTTCTACTTTATGTACTTTATCCTTTTTGTAATATATTAGGATATGAGTTATGCCATGTCATAGTCACAAGTCAAAATGCAATCTGCCTTTTGACTCTACATTTGATTTTGTTGTCTAATCTTATGTATCAAGCTAGCTTTCAAAGTATGGCCGGCTGTATGATGTAGTATAAGTATCTCAAGGACTTGTAACTTTCTAATATGTTTTGTAACACTTTGTAATAGAACTTGAGAAGTAATATACTACAATCTTGAAAACCAAATACTTGTGTTGTTATCTTATTTTGTCTCTCTTATACTAGTGTTCTTAGCGTCTCATACTTTAGTTAACCAGTTTACTATTTGATCTGTTAAGTGTTCTAAAGAACTCTTCTCAGTTGTGATGTTGTGTTGTAAAGTGCTTCACCTCTTCTAACGGTATTGCAGATAAAAAGGCCAAAGCTAGTAATTACTATAAACTTTCTAGAGCATCAACATGGTGGCATTTGTAATGGAGAAAATAACCATCATCCGAGGAGGAACTTACGGAGCTTGGAGCACTTATGAATTTGGTATCATCTTGCAACATAAACGAAAGAAAAGACCAATGGAACGGAAGAATGATAAAGGTTTAGATTTTTGCGTGGCAAACAAAATTGAAGAAATGAAGCTTGATAGTCATAATATTTAGGCCAAGGCTACTTGCGTATGGATCAATTAGGCTTCTCCAAATTCTAATACCTTCGTATGGTAGGAATTGGATGGATTCATCCCAAAATTGGTAGCACTTGTAAGGATAGGAATCCCTCTCACGTAAACTATTTGCAAGAATTATGCAATAGCTTATAAAGACGGGGATCATGTATTATTAATTTGTGTTTTTGCTAGGACGATATGGTGGCATATAAGGATTTGGTGTAGAAGAAGTGTCCTGGTTTCTTATGATAGTCTAGCATTAAATAATTTTTGTTTTAAGACTGTAACATCTTGTTTATTTCAAACTATAAAGTCGAACCCGAACCCATTTGGAATTTTCATACGATGAAAAAAGATCATTATTAAATTATTTATTCATTTTGATGAATCAAAAGCACTAACGTATTATTTAACTAATTTTATGAATAATATTTTTCAATTTTAATTTATTATATCATTTAATTAATTTATAATAATTTCATAATATATAGCATAAGTTTTATAAATTTATAAAGTTTAGTGTTAAATATGAGAATTTGATATTATATATATATATATATATATATATATATATATTATATATATATATATATATTAAAGATACATGTCGGTGGCTACAACAATTTTTTGTAATTTTACTTGAAAGTTAAGCAATTAATTATATACATTCTCAATGGAAGAAAAACAATTGTTATGTCCATAGAACAGCGGTTAATGCGTTGCTTTTCCGCCCAATTCACCTGGGTTCGAACATTGTGAATTCCCATCCTAATTTTAACTTGAGCCATGAATTCCCATCCTAATTTTTGACTTGAGCCATGAATTCCCATCCTAATTTTTGACTTGAGCCATGAATTCCCATCCTAATTTTTGACTTGAGCCATGAATTCCCATCCTAATTTTTGACTTGAGCCATGAATTCCCATCCTAATTTTTGACTTGAGCCATGAATTCCCATCCTATTTAAAGCCCACTAAAATATATTTTCTTATCATAACACTCGGTTTACTTTGCCTTTTAAACCTATAGTCCATGAATAGTTTGACTAACTAATTTTGTAAAATTTAAAATACTTATATTTTAAGTTTTTCACCCATCAACTTTTAAATAATTTTTTTTAAATCATTGGAGTTTATATATTTCAAATTTTTGCCACTAAAATTATTCAAATTGTAGAATGGTCCTCAAACAACATTCTAATTCGAAAAGGAGAGTTCTTTGTTTTATATAGTTGATCAAGATCTAGCTTTAAATTCATTTTGTATTTCATTTTTAAAATATAATATTTTACGTTATTGAACATGGTTACCAGTTTTTATTAAATATTATATATTTTTATTAGTTCGTGTTAAAAGAATTTATTACTTTTGGATAATTTAGTTTAGCAATGCTAATCATGTATATATCTTATCAAACTATCTTATTGTATAACCGTTAGTTGTTATATAATGTTAATGTACTCCTAGCTATTACGACACATTGTTTCCACATCTTTACGAAAATAACCCCGCAACAACACGCGGGGTTCAAATCTAGTTTAGTTAAAATAAATAATTGAAACAAAAAGGTTTTTTCAAAATTTATAAAGTCTATAAAGTTTTAATAAAACAATAATTTAATTAGAAATTTGAGTTTTATAAGCCCAAGGTTAAATTTTTAATTTTCAAAACTTAATTTAAAAGTTTGTTACATTAAATAATAACTCTTTAAAACACTAGGGACCAAAATGTAAATATGATATTAAAACCCAACCCCCACCCTGTTGGCCCTAGTCTCGCCACAAATTTGGCCAAGCTCCGGTGACCACCAAACTCACCAAAATAATCGATTACAATGAATTAAACCGCCCCTTGATTCTCTCACGTACAATTCAAACCTATGACCCAATTCAATTGAATTTAATCGACTATTATGTTAGGGACCGTATACGTATGGAGTACTAACGGATTCTGCGTGAAACCAGATCAAATAGTGTGAAATCTTATTTGATTGGCGATCCAATCATTGAGAACGATAACCCGATCGATATAACAATGAACTAAACGTTAAGAATGAGTAAGAATCGATCAAGAACGAACTATGAAGTTGGATTGGCTGTTTTGGATGCTCTGGACGGTTAGGGTTTATGCATATTCGTAGTATCTCTCAAAGTGTTTTATTTTCCACGAATTAAGTGATATTTATAGGTTTGTAGTTTTCATTCGTGCGACTGACTCATGCGATTGATTCATACGCACGACTGAAGGTTCAGTCATGCGACTGAGTAAATCTTATGTCTCAATCATATGACTGATCCAGTCTCCTGGTTCAGTCGTGCGACTAGTCCATAAGCATGATATATTCATGCGTATGGTCCATAAGTATGGTCCATTAGCATGAATAATCACCCGACTAGGTTGAACACATTACTTAATCATTATTGACTAAGAACTATGTACAACAACCTCAAACCTATTGAAAAGTTCATACATATGAATCAAAGATAAATAAACATCAAGGCATATATCATGCTTCATTGTATCATCACATTATACATATGTAAGACATGAATGACTTTTACATTTAAGCACATAAACTAGGAACACATGTATCAATAAACTCCCCTTGAACCTAGTTTACCCTATTGTCTAACATTCTTCATATGTTCTTGAAATTTCTTGTACTTCTCTTCTCTGGTGACTCCCGCGTGTATCTCAAACGCGAAGCAGAGTCGTATAACATGTTGGAACTGTAGAGCTTGTACAATATCTTGCGTGTCATAGAATAGTGGCCACTTGTATAGAGTGTAGACATCTTCTGCAGACAAGTTGGTAAGCCACATTGGGTCAAATACCCTGATAGTCTCTATCTTCCCTTCTTTGTTCAACACTATGACCGCTTCTCCTGTCCTCCATCATAATACCACCATTTGAAGTGTGGAGTGAAGTCTTGAGGCATCTCCCGTAAAGGAATCTTAGACATTGTGCGTGGGGGACTCCACTTCAACACTACCTTAGGTCTTCCAGAGATAGGATCAACTTCAGTCTTATGAATAAAATGTTTTGGTTGTTGAGGCTTAAATTTGAACCCATCTGGTGTGGTATTCTTTCTTTAGAGCTGTCTCAAACCATCCCAACATCTTCCTCGGGTTGGCATACAAATGATCTAAATTAGCCAATCTATTAAGCTCAAAACCAAGAAGAGTCTTTAGATCATGTGGATATCTGAAGTACTCAATCCCCTTTTTTCTCTTTACAGCATAAACATTTAAGTCTTCAAAATAAGCCCACGCGATGATTTTTCCAGACACTTTCTGATGTTTCTTGACTCTGTACAGTTTGGCGTAGGCATTTTGCTTTGGAGGTGCGCGCCGGGATTTCATTTCAGCAAAACAAGCGGCCCATTCAGCTTTCTTAAGATCAACATTCGCATCAGAAGCTTGGACTTGACTTTCATCTTTCTCCTTTTCTTTCTCCATCTTATTCAGCTTATCAAAAGTAGCACTGCCAAAAGTTTCACCCAAGTTGGGGATAACATTGCCCTTAGGGCCAGTGTACTTAGGATAGGGATCTGCTGTCACATCTTTAATCTCTATTTCATCGACATCCTATAGCTCCTCATCACTTAGAACATTGACTTTGGGAGCATCTTTGATCAGTTCATTTGGATTTAGTAGGAACATATCAGCTAGCTGCTTGTCGGAGAGGTCGTGGATGATCTCTCCTTCCTCAGGAGTGTAGCTCACAGATCGTCTTACGATCCCTTGCAAATCAAGAATCATAGTGAGTTGAGTCTTGATTTGCTGAAGGGGGACGGCATCATATTCATCTGGCTGTTGAGCTTTATTTTTGCCTTGATTAGTTGCATTTTCATCTTAAGGAGCTAAGGACGAGGCTCTTTGATCCTGATTTCACTTGGTGCGCCTCTCTTTTGCTGATGGATTTGAGGCTGATGCAGAAGCATCACCTTCTTGATCATCCTCTTCATCATCATCACCTCATTTTCCCTTTCCACTTCCTCCCGCTTCCTCTTCATCATCATCTTCTTATCATCAGTAAGCTCATCATCATCTTCTCATCATCAGTAAGCTCATCATCATCATCCACATCATCACCATCATCATCACCCTCTTTAATCTTTAGGGGCTCACCCTTAGATCCCTTCAGCCATAGCGTAATCTTCTTGTTCTTTTTCTCCAATCCGTCAATCCTTTTCACCGATGCCAACACCAACTCGTTTTGACTCTTTAGTGCATGGTGGGCTCGGCCTAAAGCTCTCTCATAAAATGCACTCTTCTCACTGAGCTGAGCTATTTGCTTGGCTTGGGCTGCATTTACCGCCATCAGCTGGTTCATCTGAGTAGCTCTCAGATCATCAGTTACGATCATCTTAGCATAATGCGGTTTAGGTTTTCTAGCTGTTCCTCTAACCCGACCGTGGGTAGAGTAAAGCCATGTGTCATTGGGGATTGGGTGGATGTACCGGTTTGTTGAGTGGTGGTTGTTCTGGTGGACGTGGTGAAGATGGGAGTAGGAATGGAAGTGGGTTGTGGTGGAATTGTGTTGGGTATTATAGGTGAGGTGGAGGTAGGTGTATGAGTGGTGGAGGAAGTATCAGTGGTTGTAAGGTGGTAGTGGGTGTGGTGGTGGTGGTAGTAGGAATGGAAGTGGGTTGTGGTGGAATTGTGTTGGGTATTATAGGTGAGGTGGAGGTAGGTGTATGAGTGGTGGAGGAAGTATCAGTGGTTGTAAAGGTGGTAGTGGGTGTGGTGGTGGTGGTAGTAGTGGCTGTGGTTGTGGCAGTGGTTGTGGTAGTGGTAGTGGCTATGGTAGTGGTGGTGGCTGTGGTAGTGGTGGTGGAAGATGTGATCAATGTGAACCTTGGTCTCATACTCTTTTTGCCGAGGGGTTTGGCCATCTTTTTCTTCTTTGAACCTTTGGCAATAAGAGATCCCCCTGAGCTAATAGGCTGGTCAGGTGTGTAAGTGGGATCAGTGTCCTCAGGATCATCACCTGTAGTACCAGCTAGGCATCCACCAACCGCCTATTTCCCTTTTTTGGTAGCCATAACCTGGCTACCAACTTCCTTGACCAGAGGCACATTGTCAGATTCTCCCTCTTCATCGAGCAGGAAGTCTTGGTGGAAGGCAACCTTCTCAGACCCACCAAGAGCATTAGAGGTACCTTGTAGAGATGGTGGAGATATAGTAGAAGTGCCAGTGGCCCTTGATTGACTTAGACCAGTATCTCCACCACCTTGACTGTCATCAAGATCGTCATCATCGTCGTCATCTTCATCGGTGGGTACCACAATAGGCTCAACATCGGAATCACTATCATCGTGACGCCATTACTTCCGCGTAGGCGCCACGTAGTCTTCATTGGCTAGATGCCCAAACAATCTCCTGACCAGGGGCTTCACCTGCTTCCTCCGGTATACTTTCATCCTGCCTAAGGTGGTATCATCTATCACCTCACTACATCATCTCTCTCTTTTGGCAGCATAGGAAGCTTCTCATCGATGATCATTTGCAGGAACCGGGGATACATACAAAAGGCTTCCTTGCCTTTAGCTTCAAGGTTCTCGATCAGATAGGAGAACACCATGCGAGAAAAACTGAACAGGTGGTTCAGTACCAATGCAACGTATGCATTCTGGATTTGGTCCGACATTTCATCAAATCCTCCTCACCTTGAAGCTATGCACTTTAGGATTACATGAGCCAAGTAATTGAACTAGGGGCACATGTTGCTCTTGTTGAGCACACCTGCATTGATTTCCCCAACGTACTTTATCCTTAGAAACCATCCTCGAACAATCAAGGGATGTAGCTCGGTTGGGTAGGCACCGTCCTCACCCAGATCCAAGGCTCGCCTCAAATCATCTTCAGTAATCTTAATCTCTTGTCCGAAAATGGAGCTTCGAATATAGTGGGGCTCAACGGACCTGTCAACCGAGGCACCTTCCCAGAATGCCTACTGTGATCGGTATGGTGTGCATGGAGCAGAGATGGCCTTGAAGATTCTCGATCTACATAGGAAGGCAATAATTTCCGTGAACTCAAAGGTGTTCCGTGAAGTAGCATCGAGATGAGCACAAATGTTATGTTTGGTGCTCAATGTCCATCTATCAGCCATATTGCTGCAACACAAGAAACATATACATTAGATTTGTGCATACGAGATGACAGTTGGAACTTAAACTGTTTTGATAAAACTAGTTCAGTCGTGCGATTGAACCTGCGGCTGAGTTCAGTCGTGCGATTGAGCCTACGACTGAACTTAGTCGTATGCTACGCCATGCGGTTGAGTCAGTCGTGTGACTGAGTCACCGATTGATTCACTCATGCGATTGAATCGTGCATCTGGCTCAATCATGCGACTGAGGTTCATATGGAGTGTCTATTAACATCTTGCTCTGTTCGACACTCTAACTCTGAATCTTTGCAAAACTTTATTTTAGACTTCGTGTTTATACTCATTAGATTCGCAGGGACTCGAAATAGCACTTAATGTCCTTTAAATCAACTTTTATGTCCATTAGGTGGTCTATTTTTAGGGTATTGTCCCGGTTCTAGATTTTAGCATTATCGGTCCTTAAAGGTGCAATTAAGACATTCATTTTGGCCGATTTCAGTTGCTAAGTACCTATAGATGAGTAAGAAATCAGTTAGTATCACAAATGGGAGTAATCACAACTATCAACAATTTGGCAGAGTATGGTGTGTGTGGGCAGTTTCAGAGAGTTTCGAAGGGTGGTAAGAGTTATGACCGACTGACCCCTTTATTTATACTATTTTAAATTTCATTCGTGCGACTGGACCCATACGCATGCTTCAATAGTGCGACTGGGGTTTAGTCGTGTGACTGGCTCCTTCATCCACTTGTACGATTGGTCCAGTCTTGTGGTCTAATTGCATGGTTGTCTCATACTCGTGGTCCAATCGTGTGACTGGCTCATACTTATGGTTCACAAGTGCGATTGGCTCATCCTTATGATTCAATCATGGGATTGGCTCATACTTATGATTCAATCGTGCGATTGGCTCATACTTATGAGTTTGACCTCATACACTTTCAGACACTTAAAATTTTAACTTTTGATATATAACACTATGACCTATGATCATCTCAGACATGACCCTTTTAATTTAACATCATTTGATCACCTCAGACGTGATTCTTTTAGTTTAGAACTGATTGATCACCTCAAACGTGACCCCTTTTAGTGAGTGATTCCCAGATTTCATCTAGGTGTATAGTCCGACATCTATGCAACAAAAGACTAGAAAATAGAAAACAACTTGAAATTTAAAAGAAAACAAGATATATTTTTGTGGTTTTGAGTTTGAGAAGGATGGAAACCTTTTAGAATACAGATTTTACTTCCTGAGCAGAACAGCTTCAAGTTAATTTGATCATTTCTGGAAAGATTCATTATGGAATCATACAGATATATCATAATCATTTGGGACCTTTTTTTAATATGCACTTTGATGCTAGATTCGTGTTTTGTCTGAGAGTCACTAGCAGTTTCAGGAAATCATACTAGAGCTATAAGATGCACACAGTGATTTTGACTGTCAAGAGTTGCAGCCATGATGATTGTTAGTATATTTGTCCACTTAAATCCATACACAGATTTTTGACTCATGTTGGTGATGAGTTAGGTTTAATTATTTCAACAAGCATTTGTGGATCCCACACTTATATGGTAATTAACATTCCTCAGGAGATTTTTGAGCGGTCTATGGGTATTTGACAAGAAGAAACTATTCTAAAAGCTTTCAAAGAGATGCCAAGCCTCAAGTCAGTGCCATCGCATAGCAGAGAGGCGCAAACAACAATGAATTCTAGAATATTTAGGTTATGCTTATCCTCAGGTCAGTGCCACCGCACAGCAGAGAGGCACACAACCAATCTTCTTGTTAGAGCATTTGTTTTTCTTTTGCACATAATGCACCAACAATATTAGTCATTAGCTTGATTGCACTTAGTAGTTTTTCCATCTGCTTTGCTCATTTTTATGGTCATCCGCACACATTTGTGCCGTTTATTTTGCTCGTCTCCCCTTATTAGAAATGCGTTGATTGTGTTAACCAGGGATAAGATGAACCCACAGCAAGTTGAACAAATTAGTTTGAATTTAATTCACTAATGAAGTCTACTCATCTATTGTGTTGAATCTACTAACACATCATATAATGATCTAGCAACCTCTAGGTCTACTTTCTCTATGTCACCTCAGTAGCAGACTAGTTTTACTGTAAGGACCGTTTTGGTATGGAGTAATAACTGATTTACGTGTGTACCAAAACAAATAGTGCGGAATCCTATTTGATTGGTGATCCAATTAGTGAGAACGCAAGTATAATCAATCCAAGAATGAAACTAAATGTTAAGAATGATAGTAGGATGATTTACTGCGATTTATGAACTTGGAACATGTGTTCTTGGGTCTCTGGATGGCTAGGGTACGATTTAGTGCCTAGGGATTCGAATTGTTACGTTTTTACACGAATTAAGTGGTATTTATAGGTTAGGGTTTTCCATTTGTGCGACAGAACCATTTGCATGGTTCAGTCGTGCGATTGAAGCATGCGGTTGATCCATCCGCACGACTAAAGATTCAATCGTGTGACTGATTCAATCTCATGTTACAATCGTGCGATTGATCCAGTCTCCTGGTTCAGTCGTGCGACTTGTTCATTAGCATGAAGTATTCATGTGTATGGTCCATTAGCATTGGTCCATTCGCATGAGAACTTCACACGATTAAGTTTAAGCACGTTTCTCAATCATTATTGACTAAGAACTATGTAAACAACCACAAACCCATATAGTTAGTTCAATATGCATTAACACAAAATAATCAATGAAATATTAAACATTATAAGCATCACAAACACATTATATTTCATTTATACCCATTCTATTACATATATGTAAGACATGAAAGACATTTTACATTTAAGCTCATAAACTAGATACACTTGTATCTACAAACTCCCCCTTGGACCTAGTTTACTCTATTGTCTAACATTCTTCATCAGCTCTTTATACTTCTTGTACATCTCCTCCCTTGTAACTCCTGCATGTATTTCGAATACAAAGCAGAGTCTTATCACGTTTTGGAACTGGAGGGCTTGTACATTGTCTTGCGCGTCATAGAACAGTGGCCACTTGTATAAAGTGTAGACATCGTCAGAAGACAAGTTAGTTAGCCACATTGGGTCAAATACCCTGATAGTTTCCATATTTCCATGTCTGTTCAGAACTATGACCGCCTCACCTATTCTCTAGTCATAGTACCACCACTTGAAGTGTGGAGTGAAGTCCTGTGGCATTTTCCTTAGAGGGATTCTTGACATTGTGCACGGAGGACTCCACTTTAGCACTATTTTGCTTTCCAGTAATGGCATCAACTTAAAACCGTCTGATATACCTTGTTGGTTGTTGAGGTTTGAAGTTGACCCACCAGGTGTGGTACTCTTTCTGTAATGCAGCCTCAAACCAGCCTGATATCTTTCTTGGGTCAGCATATAACAGTTCAGTTTGGCCAGCTGGTTGAGCTCAAAACCCAGGAGAGTATCAGATGATGGGGAATTGAAATACTCGATTCCCTTCTCCTCTTGACAGCATACATTTAGATCTTCAAAATAGGCCCACGCGATAATCTTGCTGACACCTTGTGGCTTCTTCAATTTGTAGAGCTTGGTGTAGGCACTCGGCTTTGGTGCAACGCGTTGGGCTTGGATCTCCACAAAACATGCAGCCCATTTAGCCTTTTGAGGTCGACATCAGCATCGAGGCTTGGGCTTGATCCGGATTTTCTTGATTCTGTTCCATCTGATACAGTTTCTCGAACGTATCATGACAAGAGTGACACCCAAATTAGGGAAAACATTACCCTCTTTATCAGCCTCCTGTATAGTGTGGGATCTGTAAGTCCTCAATCTCATCCGTCCATATAATTAGCTCTTCGTCAATAAGCCACATCCAAAGTAGGAGCATCTTGAATAGTTCATCCGGATTCAGCCAGAACATCTCCGCCGTTGCTCATCAGTAAGATCGTGAATTATTTCTCCTCTTAGGAGTATAACTGTTAGGATCTCAGCCTCTGGTTTAATCGATTGAACAGATATAGCAGCGGAATAGCTCAGAATTAGACAAATTCAAGCAAGAACATTCGATATAAGCGATAAAAGAATTTTGTTATAGAGAGAGAATATCAGACAAAAGGAATATTGCATTAAGATTGTCGGCCTCAATGGCACGATTACAGGTGAGTCATCCTTCCTTATAAAGGAAAGAATGACGTAGGCTGATGTCACTTGAAAGTGACATGTAACCGTTTGATAACTACTGATGTTTAACAACTACTGAAGATGTCAACAACTGACATCTTCTTACAAATGTTCCTAAGTGTTAAACATCTTATTTACAACTACTGAAAAAACATAAAACTACAGATACTACAACAACTGAAGAACAACCTCTTCAGTTGTTTACAAGTACTGAAAAGAAAAGTAAACAAACTACTGAAAGGAAAAGAAAACTACTGAAGAAGAAAAACCATCACAACAACTGAAGAAGCCCTCTTCAGCTGTTGTCATCAGCTGTTAACATCAGCTGATGTCTTCAGTACTTGAACATCAGACTTTGTCTTTCAGCTGTTGATCTTCAGTCTTTGTCTTCAGTACTTGTGAAGTCTTCAGACTTTAGATCTTCAGCTGTTGTCTCAGTCTTTGTCTTCAGTACTTCAGAAATACTTCAGCAGTTGTATTCTTCAGACTTTGTAGAACAGCTGATCAGGTCTTTTGCTGTGTGTGATGTCCTGTGGGACTTAGAGGTTTCTCTGATCAGGCTCATTGGTTCTTTTGGTCCAACAAACTCCCCTGAACCAATGCAGCCAAAACCTCTAAGTTATTGACGAGTCCCACTTATTTTGGCAGATAGATTGGTCTTTTATCCTCTTGATCAGATGAGAAGTGACCCTTTTCAGCACCGGCCTGGGAAGAAGTCTCTGATGATCTGTTTGCATGATATGGTTGGGAGCTCTGTATTGGGGACTTGGACACTGAGCTGTTACCCCAACCATGAGATCTACTTCCCGTGTATCAGCCTATAGGATTCCCTGGTGTAAGCCCTTAGAAACATGATTGCTCATCCATTGTCAGCACCTCGGGCACACCATCATATCCTTCTCGGCCATACACTTCAGATATGTACTTGGCCTGTTTTCCATTCTTGAGCTCAACCGTGGTTATTTGTCTATAAGCAAACTCATCTGGATGAGTCCCTTCTAAGAGCAGGTTGAGCTTCTTGTTTGAAGTTTTCAAGTCTTTTGTAAACCAATCCCTTCTTTATGATTTTGTTCTCCAACATCTTTTGAGGTGGTTGTTTGGCTTCATAGGCTTTCTTGACTCTTCAACAATTTCCCCAGGGGACACTACAAGAACCACAGTGATGTCTTCGTCGACAACTCTCTTCACTTGGCCCTTGTATTTTGAAGGAATTTCTTTCTTGACAATCGATGTGCCACCCTAGGATCAGGCCATATCCTTACTCTTTCCCTTTGGTATTGAAAGGTATTAGCAAGGGTGTACAATCTAATACTTCTTTCTTCATGCTAATCATTGAAGAGGATGTGGCATATGCTTTGTCAATGCTTTTCAGCATTTCCTCATCATGTCTTTGCATCTGTTCCTCTTCAATCTTTATCATTACATCATGCATTTGAGAAGCAGGAGTGATGGACATTGGTTTAGCCTTAGGCAAAGTAATAACTGCAGAGAGTGGCAGTCTGTCTTCATCCTCTCTTCTCTTCATCAGGCCTCAGTACCTTTCTTTTCTTTTGGCTAGGTACATCACTGGCAGTGGGTTTTGGGGGTAAAGGATTGGTTTTGTGGGTTGGATGGTTGGTTTAGAGGGTAAAGGGGTTGTTTTTAGTGGGTTGTGGGATAGTGATTTTGAGGATGAGGCTTTTCAGACTGTTTTAGCATTTTGGCTGTAAGGGAGGCTTTGGTAAATTTTGTCAGTTCTTTTCGATTCCCAACCCCAGCTTCATTCAATACCTCAATCACTAACCTTTGGAGTATGCTTCAGACGAACAAATCTTGGTGGTTATTGCCAAGATGTTGTCCCTGGTCCAGGCCCTTATTTCAATCAGAGATCTTCCCAAGTATTTGGCTATAAATCTGATCATTATCTCCAGCCTTTCTCTTTCTAAGGCATCATAGCTAGCCCATCTTGAGTGATCTCCTCTGTTTCCAACCTTCTGATCTCGGAGTCTAGTTGTTGATGTCAAAACCCTGCCTATATAACTGCTCAATGATTTTATCCATTGAACGGTTATGGTTGGCGTCAGCTTCTTTCACCATATCCTTCAGCTCCTTCTCCTTCTCAGACTCTCCTTTTCTCTTTTGATATGTGACATGAAAGTCTTTTTGACTTTCATTCACTTCAGCTCCCTTCTCACTCTCCTTCTCCTTCTCAGTTACCTTCTCTGATCTTTTCTCTTCTCCCCCATCTTCCTCTTCCTTTTTCCTTTAACTGACTGACTCTCCCCTTTTTGGTTGCATTGGGTGCAAGGGTTTGAGCAGTAGAAAGGATTTAGTCACCAACTCCTCCACCAGGGGTTGTATTATTGTAGGAAGCCTCTCATCAATGGCTTTGATCACTATATCTGTGATCATGGGAGTGATGAGAGGTAGGGATTTTTGAAGGTTAGCAACTGATTGATCAGGATGGTTCTGTTCCTGAGAATCAGTGCCGAAAGCAGAGGCTGGTGGTGGAAGGAAGTATTGGCTGGTGTTTAGGGGACCTTCAGAAGAAGGTGCCATCTGTGGGTGTATTGTGGTGGCAGATGGACTTTCATCCTGAGAATCTTGGCCAGCAGCTCTTTGAGTCTGCTAACCTCATCCTCTAGGATGGTGTTTTGAGCAACTACATCATAGAAGAAGCTCAGGTCATCATCAGTTGATACTGAATCACCTGACCTCCTGACAGAGTCAGGATGAACATGCCTTGAGTGTAGATCAATTATAGCATGTGCCCCTTGTTCTCGGTTCTGGGGACTTCCAGCCTCAGGACTATGTCCTTCATCAGCTGTTGCCGCTGGTGAGGTCTTAGAGATGTTACCAACTGCACCCTGGTCATTTGCTGAGTCAGAGGCAGTGGCAGCCTCACCAGAAGTTCGCACCCCTTGTCTACACTAGAAGATGGAACATGATAACCCCTGTGCTGTGGGTTGACAGAAGCATTGTGATCCTCCCCCTCAGGTGTTGAGGTTATCCAGTAGTAATTGGTGTCTGGGTGGGGGGGTGAGGAATGCAACTGCGTCAGCACTTTTGCAACAATTATTGTAGGGCTTTGAGGGGCGGTTGCATCAGGAGAGGGTGTGGAAGCAGTGTGCACCCGGGACGAGTGGTGCTCTTCAATGGTAATCCCCTCAAGTGAGGAGGATCCCAGCAGTGTGGCTTCCCTTTGAATGGTTGCATCAGGTTCCTTTGAGAGGAAACCTGAGCGGCTTCGGTTGGTGGAGTCATAGTCTCTACTGGGGGTTATTCCAGTAGAGATAACCTGCTTTGGTGCTGCAGGAGCATCCACAGGGGACTCAACTCCCTGAGTAGCTTTCTTAGGCTTCTTCTTTGTGGGTTTGGAGGGGACTTTGGATGTGGAAGTGGAGGCTGTGGGTTCCAGCTGCGTGGGTTTGCGCAGCTTGGCAGCCTGTTTGAGAGTTTGGTCAGTGTTGTGTCGGGAGTATACCTCCGGCAATACAGCCAAAGCAGGGACTCCCAGACCAACTAGTCCCTCAGCAGAAAGCTGATTCTCTATTATGGCCATTATAAACCGAGGATATAGTATCCAACGGTTAGAAAGTGGTTTTGTGGCCATATCCTTGATTTCAAGAAAAATTATTTCAGAAAAGTTTAGTGGTTCTTGTTCAAGGATAGAGACAGTACCTGTTGCCATCTGGAAGACAGTTGATCCCAAGAGGAAGTCTTCGGGGCCAGGCAAACATTTACCATATGAAATATAATCGTTCAGCATCTGGAAATGTTCTTCAGGATTGTTGAAGCACTAAGCACCCTGATATCCATGTTGTCCAAATGAAAGATCAAGTTGGCGCTTAGGATATCCAACAGGGTAGGCAGCATCATCTAACAGTAATATCTGGCGGATGGTAGCAGTAGAGATGACCACCTTATGAGAGTTGATGGACGAATGGATAGATTCTCCATTACAGGTCGCATTCGTCCAAAACTGATGTAGCGAATCGGCATAAATGATTGGATTAAGAGGAAAGCCGTTTTCAGTGGGGATTGGACCATAAGATCTATAGCATTATCAAATTTGGTCCAGAAGGGCGATTTTGTGAGGTACGCGACACAGTTGTGTCGAGGCTTGAGTTGCATGGTCGCCATTAATGAAGGTGAAAGGTTTTCAGAGCTTTTGAAATTTTAGGTCGTGAAAGAATGAAAAACTCTGAAAGAGGGATCAGGTATATATAGGGTACGGGTATGAAACGAATGAAGGTTTTGGTGTGGTCAGCAGTTATAAAACAATGAAGACATGGTGTTTACATCAGACGTTGAAACAACTGAAGTCTCTGATTTAGGCATCAGTAGTTTTAAAAACTACTGAAGACAAGTTGGACTTCAGATGTTGAAACAACTGAGGACTTGGTATTAGTCATCAGTAGTTGTGAAACTACTGAAGACCGTGGTTTTGCCATCAGTTGTTGTAAACAACTGAAGACTTGGTGTTAGTCATCAGTAGTTGTGAAACTACTGAAGACATGGTATTGCTTCAGTTGTTTATGAAGAAACAGCAGTTTGTGAACTACTGAAGAGAGAGTACTCATCAGTAGTTGTCGTCAATTCATAGCCTTTCAGCTGTTTCATACTGTCCTCAACACTTACTCATCAGCCTTTTTGCTGTTTTCAGTTGTTTCATAGGACATCAGTACTTATCTGTTTCTACTGATTTCAGTAGTTGTAACTACATCAGTAGTTTAGAACAGATAAAGTACAGTACTTAAAGCATTTAGCCTTCAGTAGTTATAAAAACTACTGAGGGTAAAATAACTCATCAGTACTTATATGTGACATGGTTACCAATGATCATCAGTAATTACTGAGATCATCAGTAGTTGTCACTTATTCTAGCTGCAGCATACCAAGCCTTAACACCAGGTTGTGGAAAGTTGAACTATCCAAAGGCTTAGTAAAAATGTCTGCAAGCTCATCAGCACTAGGCACAAACATAGGATTAATTAGACCCTTTTCAAAACAATCTCTTATAAAATGATGTCTAATTCTATATGTTTGGTCCTAGAGTGCTGGATGGATTTTTGACAATGCAAAGAGCTGAAGCACTATCCATTAATAATGGAGTCTTAGTCTCTGTAATGCCATAATCCAAAAGTTGATTCTGAAGCCAGAGTATTGGGATGTACAACTTGCAGCAGCAATGTACTCGGCTTCAGCAGTGGATGTAGCAACAGATGTTTGTTTCTTACTCTGCCAAGAAATCAAACAGTTGCCTAGGAATTGGCATCCACCAGAAGTTGATTTCCTGGTCAACTTACACCCTGCATAGTCACTATCAGAGAAAGCAACTAATTTGCAAGAATGTCCAGTGGAATACCATAAGCCTAGAGATTGTGTACCTTGCAGATATCTAAAGATCCTCTTGACTGCAATCAGATAAGACTCCTTAGGTGCAGCCTGAAATCTAGCACAAACACATGTAGCAAACATAATATCTGGTCTAGAAGCTGTTAAATACATCAAGGAACCAATCATACATCTGTAAAGGGTTTCATCAAACCTTTACCTTTCTGATCAACATCCAATTGTGTGGTGTTGCACATGGGAGTAGAACAGGGTTACAGTTTTGTAAATCAAACTATTCAAAAGATCTTTTGTGTATTTAACTGATGAATGAAAATTCCATCAGCTTTTTGTTTGATTTGCAAACCTAGAAAGAACTGTAATTCTCCCATTGCACTCATTTCAAACTTCTGTTGCATTAAGGTTTGGAAATCCTCACACAATTGGGAATCAGAGGATGCAAATATAATATCATCAACATAAATTTGAACAAGTAGCTTATGCTGATCCACCTTCTTAATAAATAAAGTTTTATCTATGGAGCCTCTAGTGAAATTATTCTGTAGAAGAAAGTTTGATAAGGTCTCATACCAGGCTCTAGGTGCTTGTTTCAACCCATAAAGAGCTTTATCAAGCTTATATACCCATTCTGGGTGCTTATTATCCTCAAAGCCTGGTGGTTGACACACATAAACTTCTTCTTTTATTGTACCATATAGAAAAGCACTTTTGACATCCATTTGAAAAACTTTAAGATTGTGGAGTGCAGCATAGGCTAAAAACAATCTAATTGCCTCCAGTCTGGCTACAGGGGCAAAGGTTTCATCATAATCAATACCTTCTTCTTGTGCAACCCCTGCACAACCAGTCTGGCCTTGTTCTTAACAATTAGCCATTTTCATCAGTTTTATTCCTAAACACCCATTTAGTGCCTATTGCACACTTACCTGGGGGTAGAGGAACAAGCTCCCACACTTGCTGTTTCTTGAACTGAAGAAGCTCAAGCTGCATGGCTTCAACCCAACCATTGTCTCTCAAAGCTACATGATAGTTCTTTGGCTCTAGCTGACTGATGAAGAGAGCATAGAAGCAGAAATTGGACAACTGGCTTCTGGTTGAAACACCAGCATTGATATCACCAAGGATTTGAGTCATTGGGTGATTTTTCAGTTCTTGGTAAACAATCAAATCTGTGCAAGTGTTTGTAGGACCTTCAGCAGCAGCAGATGTTGATGCAGATTCTTGAAACCATGAAGATGGTGGCAACTCAAATGAAGTTGAGGATGCAGAAATCTCATCAGCATTTGTTGTGGATGGTGCTGCTGGAGCTACAGGAGCATCAGGTTTAGAGGACTCAGGCAGTTGGTCACTAAACCTGAAGAGGTGATTACTACTTCATCATCATCTTCAGTAGTAACACCAGGTGGTGAACTGTTGACAGGAGCAAACAACAGGAGATTGATAAGGAACATATTGCAGTATGTCCAAATCAAAGAGCTCCACAGGGCTTTGTGGAATCTTGTCCTTTGGAGATTCATTGAACTTGACATGTAGAGTCTCTTCAACCATCTTTGTTCTGCAGTTGAAGACTCTGTATGCCTTGCAAGTTGATGAATACCAACAAAAGTACCCTGCATCCACCTTAGGATCAAATTTCTGGAGCTGATCCTTGTGTTGAGAATGAAACAGGGACACCCAAATGCTCTAAAGAATGAAATGAGAGGGGCCAAATGATGTAGAACTTCATATGGAGTCTTCATCAACCTCTGATTTATTAGCACTCTATTCTGCACATAGCATGCTGTGTTGACAGCTTCAGCCCAAAAGGTCAATGGCAGTCCAGAATCAGCCAACATAGACCTTGCAGCTTCAATGAGGGTCCTGTTCTTTCTCTCCACAACTCCATTCTGTTCAGGAGTTCTTGGAATACTAAACTGTCTCTTTATTCCCTTGGAAAGGTAGAACTCATCAAGTGTATTGTTCCTGAATTCTGTTCCATTGTCACTTCTAATACACTTGACTGAGAGGGAATACTGCTTCTCAGCATACAACACAAAGTTTATGATCTTCTGTGCAGCTTCATCCTTTGAATGTAGAAAGAAAGTCCATACAAATCTGGAATAATCATCCACAATTACCAGACAGTATTTTTCTTGCCATGCTCATCACTCTCACAGGACCAAAGAGATCCATGTGAAGAAGTTGTAAGCAGGCAGTGGACTTTGGTTCTTCAATAGGTGGGAATGAAACCTTGTGCTGTTTTCCTTTCAAACAAGCAGTGCAGTTGTTGTCACACTTGAACTCCTTCATAGGCATTCCCCTTACTAAACTATGGTGTATCAGCTGATTCATGTTCTTGAAGTTAACATGTCCCAGCCTTCTATGCCATAGATTAGATTCTTGAGGAGAGGCCTTGGAAAATAGGCAAGGATGACCTTTGAGATCTATTTTCTTGGAAAGATCTAAGGCATACACTCTTCCTGTCCTGTTGGCCTTCAGGAGAGTGTGAGCATCCAATACCTTGTCAATCAAACTCAGAACTTTGGATGACAGAATCCTGCAGTTCTGGCTTGTGAAAAGGGCAACATGGCCTTTGTCACACAATTGACTGACACTCAAGAGGTTATACTTGAGATTTTCCACATGGTTGACATCATCAAACTTATTTCCCCATTGGAAACAAAGCCCTTCCCGATGATGTAACCTCTTGCATCATTGCCAAAGAAACAAAACCCTTCCTTCCTGGAGAGTAGTCATTAAGAAGTGAGTTGTTCCCAGTCATATGCATAGATCCCCCACTGTCTACATACCAGATGCTACTTTGGCATGTTGAAGAGACCTGCATAAATAAACAATCAGTTAGTTTTGGAGACCCAAACCTTTTTGGTTTTGGGCCTGGTCTCATCAACAGATGGTAAACTAACAGGTTTATTGGGCACAATAGCTTGAGGTGAAGGAGATGGTGTAGAAGAGGAATCCTTGGCTTGGATCTCCTTTTCTGGGGTTTCAACACAGGGCCATCAAGTTGGTTAACTCTTCCCAACAGATGTTGAACCATCATTACCAGCTGTGTCTGATTCTGGGAAAGAGCTTTCAGCTCTTCAGACACATTGGTATTGGTGTTTGATGATGAGTTCTTGTGTTGCACCATCTTCTTTTGAGCAACCTCAGCTATTGCCTGTTGCACTCCTTCCCTTTTAGATTTCTTTTGGACATAGGAGTAACAGGATTTGATGCTGCTGGTACAAACTTGGACTCAAACTCAGTTTTCATTTTAGCCAAGTTTTCTTTAATTTTCTCCTTTTGTTTGAGTTTGGATCCCTTTTTGTACCAACAATCATCTGTGAGATGATTGAATAGACCACATATTTCACATGGTTTCTTCTTCATCTTCTGTTGATCATCAACTAAAGAAGATGAAACTACTGAAGACTTGCTCTTCAGCAGTTTAGAAGCACTTTTTGCCTTCTTGTCAACTTCCTTAGTAGGCTTCAAATCCTTCCTACTGACAGTTTTCTTCTCTTCAGTGCTGTCAGTCATTAGGATTTGAACTCCAGATGTTATCCCCTGCTCTCCAGTACCTTAGTACTTCTAGGGATAACACTTGGGTTGATCAACTCATTGATCATGTGAGTGTCAGCAGTTGAACCATCAATATCAGCTGATAGGTTCACAGAGGGATTACTACTGACTTCAACTACTGATGGTGCTTTATCAAGTAGTGAATCACATGATGAGGTGGATTGGTCATTACTTTCTCCATCAGATTCAGCTCCTGCTCTTGAAGCAAAAACTGTAGGAGGAGCAGTGTGATTATAACCAATTCCAAACTTCACATTGGAAGCTGTTTGCTTACTAAGAAGCATTTCAAAGCCCTTGCAAGATTGTACCCATCGATCACACTCTACCTGGGTGACAGCAAGAGTATCTTTGAGGTCTTTGTACTTCTCTAAGAGTACATCCTCCCTAGCTTATCATCAGAAATTGGCATTTTAATTTGTAAATCTCATCAGTTTTCTCTTTTAGCACAGACTCAAACTCAGCTTTATTTTTGGAAATTATTTGTTCTAGCTCTACATTTTTATTGATTAAAGCCACATTTGCTTCTCTAATAGAGGCAAAGCTGCTATGCAAGTTTCAGAACATAATTTGGCCTTAGCCTCAGAGGATACCTGTGATACCTGTGTTGAAGAGGTACTTGAGGATGATCCATCAGAGGATTCCAAAGCCATGAGAGCTAGATTTCCAAAGGATGCTCACCACCATGTTGACCAGCACCTGAGAACAGTTGTTCATTACCAGACACATCATCTGGTAAACTGCTCCAGTCAACAACTCCTGGTGTGAAGAAGCTGTGTTGTTGAAGTTGATTAGGTTGATGAGATTGGGATGGTTGAGGCTCAGGGAGTGCATGTGGTTGCTGAGCAGTGGGTGCTTGAACCTGGCCTGGTTGTGGCATGTAATAGCAGGGGTATGGATATGGCATTGGCCCCTGTGGAACAAAATATGCAGGAGATTGTGGTTGATGATGATAACCAGAATTGACAGGTTGTTGCCCTCTGTTCTGTTGACTATTGCCAGGGTAAGTCACAAAAGGTGCAGGAGAGTTAGATCCAGATGATCTACATTCTCTTGCAAAGTGTCCAAGCCTGTGGCATTTATGGCACTTCAACTTACTCTTGTCAAAACCAACTTTGGTTTTGCCAGAGAGTCCTGGGAATTTCCTTCCAGTTCTTTTGTAGAACTTCTGAGATCTGATATTTATCAAGGCCATTTGGCTCAAAATATCCATCTCTTCTAAGTCATCATCAGCATCCCCTTGAGATCATCCATGATGAAACATAGATTGTCACTATTACTACCAGCAGAATGACTATCAACACTCACAAAGGCAGGCTCAGAGTGTTTGTAGAGAAATCAATATGCTCATCATACTGGCTTTCAGATGACGCATATTCTGACTCTTGATGTCCAATCAGGGCAGTGTTCCCTTGGACAAAATCCTCAGTGAGCTTGCCAGATGAAGCCAATTTCCTTTTCTGCTCTATCTCTCTCTCGAATGTAAGCAGTTTCCCATGAAGTTGGGTGAGAGATAGGCGATCAACATCAGCATTTGAGCGTAGAACAATGGTATATGTGTTCCATCTCTCAGGCAGTGATCTTAGGAATCTATGGTTCATCTGACTCCTGGTATATTCATGTTTAACCATTTTCAATTCAGAGATTAAACATGAAAACCGCTCAAATTGTTGAGTCAGAGTCTCACCCTTTCTATGAGAGAAAGTCTCATATTGTTGGGCGAGGATTTCCCTGTTGTTTGCTAAAACCTCATCAGTACCACCAAATTGTTCTTTGATGGCATTCCAGAGGTCATGAGCAGACTCACAATGCAGAAGCCCAGAGTAAATCTCATTAGGAATAGCCATAGCCAAAATTCCATGGGCTTTTGCATCGATTTCAAACAACTTCTTGTCCTCATCGGAGTATTGCTCCTTCTTCTTTGGAACCAACTGGTTTGTTTCCGGATCATTCACCATTGGCTTATGTGGTCCATGTACCACAGATGTCCAACAACCTGAGCTATGACAGACAGGTGATGGAGCAATCTTCTTTGCCAAATGTTATACTCATTCCTCACCAAGATCGGAGGCTTGGTAGAGGATCCAGTATTGAAAGGATCATTCGAAGAAGTAGTCATTGTGGAAATTCAGACAGATTCAAGTAAAATCACAATAAATTTAGCTCAGAACCACACAAAACCTCAAATAAAACGGCCAGAAGCGATACACTCTCAATCTCTATAACAGATCCTTGCGAATTTGCTAATTCAATCAAACTTAGAGCGATTGAACAGTTTCAATGATCAATTGTTAGATCGATCAATGATTAACCAGCTCTGATACCATTTGTTAGGATCTCAGCCTCTAGGTTTAATCGATTGAACAGATATAGCAGCGGAATAGCTCAGAATTAGACAAATTCAAGCAAGAACATTCGATATAAAGCGATAAAAGAATTTTGTTATAGAGAGAGAAATATCAGACAAAAGGAATATTGCATTAAGATTGTCGGCCTCAATGGCACGATTACAGGTGAGTCATCCTTCCTTATAAGGAAAGAATGACGTAGGCTGATGTCACTTGAAAGTGACATGTAACCGTTTTATAACTACTGATGTTTAACAACTACTGAAGATGTCAACAACTGACATCTTCTTACAAATGTTCCTAAGTGTTAAACATCTTATTTACAACTACTGAAAAAACATAAAACTACTGATACTACAACAACTGAAGAACAACCTCTTCAGTGTTTACAAGTACTGAAAAGAAAAGTAAACAAACTACTGAAAGGAAAAGAAAACTACTGAAGAAGAAAAACCATCACAACAACTGAAGAAGCCCTCTTCAGCTGTTGTCATCAGCTGTTAACATCAGCTGATATCTTCAGTACTTGAACATCAGACTTTGTCTTTCAGCTGTTGATCTTCAGTCTTTGTCTTCAGTACTTGTTGAAGTCTTCAGACTTTAGATCTTCAGCTGTTGTCTTAGTCTTTGTCTTCAGTACTTCAGACGTACTTCAGCAGTTGTATTCTTCAGACTTTGTAGAACAGCTGATCAGGTCTTCTTCAGCTGTTGTGATGTCCTGTGGGACTTAGATTTTTCTCTGATCAGGCTCATTGGTTCTTTTGGTCCAACAATAACTCACGGATCTCCTAACAATTCCTTGCAAATCAAGTATCATAGTGAATTGAGACTTGATTTGCTGTAAGGGAGCAACATCGTACTAGTCTTGCTGAGATGGATGATCTGCTTGATTTAAACATTTAACACATCAATCATTTGTCAATAATCAAGATAGTTAACTAGCAAATATATATATATAAACTTTAAGTACATAAGTTTAATACATGATTCAATTACACACGATTTAATTTACATAAATGTCTAAATATTATTTTATCTGAATCATATGCTCTGCTTCAGGTGGGGCTGAGGTTGAGGCACCCTGGTCCTGAGTCTTCTTGGTGTGCCTCTCTCTAGCATGTGACGCCTCTGAAGCACCCGCATCTCCTCCTTCTTCGTCTCCTCCATCTCTTGCACTCTCATCGCCTCCTCCTTCTGTTTCATCCTCTTCATCATCATCCTTATCATCATTGTCATCACCATCGTCATCACCATCCCTTTCTCTTATCTTCAGAGCTCATCCTTTGTTCCTTTGAGCTTGAGCATGAAGGTCTTTTTCGCAGCCTCAACTCCTCTATCTTCTTTGTTGATAGAACTTTATGCTCCTGGAGTTGGGCAATCTCTTGAGTCTGCTGAGAGATCTGCTATGATTGGGCAGCAGTTAGCTCCACTAGCTTTCGTACCTGAGCAGTCTTCTCATCATCGGCTGCCAACAGCTTCAGCACCATACGATTCAGTGCTGACAGCTGTTCCTCTACCCCACTGGGAGGTAGAGATGACCCTGAAGGGAATGATGGGTGAAATGAAGGTCCTGCTTTATGGCTAGTGGTGGATATAGGTGGTGGTATGTGAGTGGGTGGTGATGGATAGGCTGTAGTGGTGATGGAAGTAGTGTAGATGGGTGGTGTAGTGGCTGTAGTGGTGATGGTCGGTGAAGTGGTAGTAGTAGTGGTGGTAGTTATGGTGGAGGTGGATGGGAGTGTGGTAGTGATAGGTGGTGTGGTAGTGTGGTGGTAGCAGTGGTGGCTGTGGCTGTAGCATAGGTGAATGTAAACTTTAGCCTCTTTCCTTCTTGCCATAGGGGTGAGCCATTCTCTTCTTCCTTGTGCCTTTAGGCACTATGGCTCCCCCTTGGCTGCTGGGCGGGTCCGGGGTATATGATGGATCTGTATCTGCAGCAACTGCATCCTCGGACTCCCTTGGGCATCCACCAACCACCCTAATACCTCTCTCTGTGGCTACGACCCCACTCCCCACCGTTCGCACTAGAGACTCTTCCTCAGACTCCTCCTCCTCCTCCATCTGAAAGTCAGGGTGAATAGGAGCTGGTTCAGTTCCACCCTGATCATCCCCTCCCTGATCAGCATCATGATCTTCCCCATCGAAGTCATCGGAGGGTAGAGCAATCTGCTCTGCATCCGAGTCACTATCCTCGTACGTCACTTTCTCCAAGTTGGCGCCACATAGTATTCTCTAGCCAAATGCCCAAATAGCCTCTTTACAGGGGACTTTACCTGCTTTCCCTTGTATACCTTCATTCTTCCAAGAGTGGTGTCATCCATGATCTTGAGAGATACAACATCATGGTTCTCCTTAGGCAACGAAGGAAGCTTCTCGTCAATGATCATCTGTAGAAATCTCGGGTACATGCAGAAGCCTTGCTTGCCTTTGGACTCTATATTCTCGATCAAGTAGGAGAAAATCATGCTGGAGAAGCTGAAGGGGTGATTCAGCACTAGTGCCACGTAGGCATTCTGGATTTGGTCCGATAAATTATCAAATCCACCCCTTCGAGAAGCGATGCACTTCAGGATGACGTGAGCTAGATATTTGAACTGGGGACACAGGTTGCTTTTATTGAGCACACCTGCATTGATGTCCCCAGTGTACCTCATCCTTAGAAAGCATCCCCTCATGATAAGAGGATGTAGTTTGGTGGGGTGGGCGGCATCATCTCCCAAATCCATAACTCGTCTCAAATTGGCTGTAGTGACCTTAATCTCTGGCCAAAGATGGTGCTACGTATACTATAGGGCTTAGTCGATCGGTCAATGGAAGCACCTTCCCAGAAGGCCTTGTATCGACCTATAGGGTGTGCAGGGTGTAGATATCGCTCGATATATCCTTGATCTCCTTAGGAATGCAATAATACTAGCAAACTCGACAGCATTCCGAGTGGTAGCATCCAAGTGAGCACAAATATTATGCTTGGTTTTTATGATCCACGCTCTACCATGAATCTGTAACACAAGACACATACATATTAGATCAGCACATAACAGAAGCCATTTCACTTAAACTGTTTGAGATCAGTCTGGTTCAATCGTGCGATTGAACCATACGAATGAGTTCAGTCTATTGATTTTGTATGCGAATGAATTCAAACGGGAGACTTAGCATGCGACTGAGTTCAGTCGGGCGACTACGCCTGCGACTGAGTTTAGCGGGCGACTGAGCATGCGACTGAGCTCATACGCCTCGTTCATTCGGCCGACTAAGTCATTCGCCCAACTCAGTCATGCGATTGAAGTTCATTAGGGTGTCCATTCGCATGCCAGACTGTGTGTTCAATTCAAATTCAAATTTTGAGCAACACTTAATGTTAGACGTTGTGGTTGGCTCATTAGTCTCACAAGTGACTGATATAACACCTAATAACTTTCAATTTCATAATATACTTAGTTTTATTAGTTTATTAGTCAAACTAAGTCTCGGTTCTATTTACGGCCAAATTCAGTCATTTAGGGCACAAATCGATTGACATTTGAGTAGATTGCACCGCACTGTACTTGTATAATCACTGGCAATCATCAGAACACAACAATTGTAGTCTACAAAAGGTCAAATGAAAATCGGGCAGGGTAACGGCACTATCGGGCGATTTTAGGGCGAATGAGGAGTGATGAATATATGCGACGACTTTAGCCTATTTATACTGAATCTGGTTTCAATCGAGCGACTGGATCCATTCACTCTTTTCATTCACGTGATTGGATCTCAGTCGTGCGATTGGTTCAGTCGGTCACATTCAGTCGGCCGATTGGGTTTCAGTCAGGCGACTAACTCATTCGGTCAACCCCAGTCAAGCGACTAGCTCATTCTTGCAAGCCAGTCGTGTGAATGGTTCATACTCATGCTCCATTGATTGACTGGTTCATAAGTATGGTCCAATCGTACGACTGGTCCTACTCATGGTCTAGTCGTGCGAATGGCCTTTACTTATGATTTGACTTAATGACCAATCATTCATTTATTCTTTTTCTTATTGATATGACATTTTGCCCATTCGATCATCATAGACATGACCATTTCAACTTTGAAAACTTTGATCACCTCAGACGTGATCCTTTAACATTAGAAAAACCGTTTGGTCACCTCAGATGTGACCCTTTTTAGTGATTAGATCCCAGACAGAATTCCAATACGTAGTCCGACTTTTAACAACTAAACTGAAAAAATTAAACAAATGAAACTACTAGAACTGAAAGACAGAACTAAAACATATTTTTGTAAGTTTTGTGTGAGGTGGAAATCCTAAGATAGATGTCTAACAGATTTATTCTAGAACAGGCACCTTCAAGTTATTTTGACCATAACGATTCTTTATGAAATCATAAAGGTAAATCAAATATTCGGGACATGTTATCAAAACCTTTTGATGCTCGATTCTTGTTTTCATCAAGAGTCATTAGCAAGTCTAGAAAATCTACTAGTACCACAAGATGCACACAGTGGTGTTGACTTTCAAGAGTTGCAGCCACGATGATTGTCAGTATACTTGTCTTCTTAATCCATACACAGACTTTTGACACAGATTGGTGATGGTTTAAGGTTTAATTATTTCAACAAGCATTTGTGGATCCCACGCCTATATGGTAGTCAACATTCCTCAGGAGAGTTTTCAGCGATCTACGGGTAGTATTCAAGAAGAAAATATTCTAGAGCTTTCAAAGAGTTGCAAAGCCTCAGGTCAGGCCACCGCACAGCAGAGAGGCGCAAACACCAATGAATTCTAGAATATTTAGGTTATGCTTATCCTCAGGTCAGTGCCACCGCACAGCAGAGAGGCACACAACCTATCTTCTTGTTTGAGCAATTTTATTCTTTTTTGCACAGATCGCACAACCACATAGGTTTTAGTTTGATTGCTTTTTGCATTTTTCATCATGTGCTTTGCTCATTTTATGGTCATCCGCACACTTTGTGGCATTTATTTTGCTCGTCACCCCTTATTGGAACTTTGTTGATTGTGTTAACCAGGGATAAGATGATAACCCACAGCTTGTTGAACAACTTAGTTTGAGCTTGACATCACCAAAGATGTCTACTTATCTATTGTGTTGAATCTACCGACACATCATCAAATGGTCTAGCAACCTCTAGGTCTACTTTTTCCGTGTTACCTTAGTAGTAGCTAGTTTACTATCATTTTTCTTTATTATTGCTTAGACTTCTCAGATTTACTTTGAATGTTGCATTTAAACAATTTTTTCTTTTAAAGTCCCAAACTATTTGTTCCTATGTACTATCATTTTCCATAGTTATTGAATCAGTATCACACATACGATCTCATTTCTCTTAGCTTGCCTGTCCTCCTCCCTCGTTTTTTTTATGTATTAGAAATTAATACTAACTTTTTCTTTTAGGATTTAATAGGCGAGAATAGAAAGAAATAAAATAAACTAAAAAGAAAAATAAAATAAAATGAAATGTACTTGTCGGACTGGACTAAGTGCTGTCATCGTCGGAAATCACATCATTTTCCTTTTTAAACGCCGTTGACCTCTACAGATATAGAAAACGTGGTTTATCAAAAGCTTTGTGTAGAGGTCAGCGCGTTGGAAATCCGTATTAATTTTAACAACATCGATTAAATTCTTTTCAAATCAATCACGTATAAAGTGATATTTAATACCGATGTGTTTGGTCTTAGGATGTTGGACCGGATTTTTAGTTACGGCTATAGCATCAGAATTATCAACAAATATAGGAGTGTTAGAGAATTTCAAACCGTAGTCCTGTATTTGCTGTTGAATCCAGATGATTTGAGAACAGCAGCTTGCCACAGTAACATATTCAGCTTCACAGGTTGACAGTGCAACTGATGTCTACTTCTTACACCTGTCACATGACTAATCTTCTCCAAAGAATTGACATCCCGCTGATGTTGACTTGTAGTTCATTTTGCAACCATCGTAATCTGAGTCATTATACGCTGTAAGCTTGAAATCATCATCATGAGGATACCACAACCTGAGTGTTAGGGTACCCTTCAGATAACCTTGACTCCAATTAGATGGTTGACTTTCAGTTTCGCCTGATATCTTGAGCAGAGACACGTTACGTACATGATATCAGGTCATGAGGCAGTGAGATACATGAGAGATCCATCATGCCTCGGTACATGGTAGTATCCACCAGATCACCATTCTCGTTGGGCGCTATATCATGGTTTGTAGCAAGTGGAGTCCCAGCTGCGGAAGCATTCTCCATATCAAACCGACTGAGAATATTCCTACATACTTAGTTTGATGTAGAAATATCCCCAGTGGTGTCTGATCCACATGTAACCTGAGAAAGAATTTCATCTCTTCCATGGCACTCATTTCAAATTCAGCCTTCATTACTGCTTCAAATTCTTTACATAAGTCTTCGTTCTTGGAACCGAAGATTATGTCATCAACATAGATCTGTACAAGCAGTAAGTCACCATCCTTCTCTTTGATAAACAATGTACAATCAATCACTCCTCTTCGAAACCCGTGTTTCACAAGATGAGTCGAGAATTTCTCATACCAGGCTCTAGGGGCTTGATGAAGCCCGTATAGAGCCTTGTCCAACTTGTAAACTCTGTCCCGATGATACGGATCCTCAAATCCCTTTGTTGACTGATGTACACTGTTTCTCGGATGTTACCATGAAGGAATGCACTTTTCACATCAAGCTGATAGACTTTAATCTTCATATACGATGCATAGGCGAGGAAGATACAGATGGCTTCCACTCTTGCGACGGGTGTAAACACTTCGTTGTAATCCATTCCCTCGACTTGTCAAAATCCTTGAACTACAAGCCGAGCCTTGTTTCTGATAATGACCCTTTGGTCATCTTTCTTGCATTTTAAAATCCATTTAATGCCAATGACCTTAGCACCTTTAGGTCTGTCCACCAGAGTCCACACACCTAACTTCTTGAATTGAAGAAGCTCTTCTTGCAAGGCACTCACCCAAGCCTCATCGTTTAAGGAATCACTTGCATATTTTGGCTAAAATTGAGACACAAAACATCGATAAGCACCGTCATGAATGTAGCATTTTTCCATGACTAAGGCATAATCAACTAATATAGCTGATTTCTTGTCTGTACTCCTGATTATACATCCCCTACGACATTGTGCTGAGGATGATAACATTTAGACGAGATCCAGGTGGTGGGTACAACTACCTCATTCCAGATTGTGAACCACAGGTTCATTTTCTGTGGCAGTGGGAGTATGGGGTTCCGAAGTGTCAGAGGCATCAACATCTGATATGTGTGTACTTGTAGTAGTTGGAACCTGTTCCTCCTACCACCTAAACATTTTTCACTTCTTCATCATCCGAAGAGGAGTCACTTACCTCCAGTGCTACCCTGAGTTATTAGAAGACTGGCCTTGAGAGCTGGATGTTGTTGAGTCTAGGGGCGGTGTGTTTAAGACCTCATACATCATCTTGGTTTCTAACTCGTCTTCAGAAGTGGAGAGAGGGATGTTGAAGGACTTAAAGAATCCATCATAATCGAAAAATAATGCGGGTCCTTTTCTAGCTGGGGGTGGTGTATCTCTGGACGTCCACGTTACACCACACTTCTACTTTACCCGTTGAGTTATTGTAAACTCTCTTATTCGGTATGTTGTATCCTAGGAAAATTCCTTCTTCAGCCTTCTCACTGAACTTTCCTTCCTGAGTTTTCTTCAAAAGGGTGCATGGTGCGCCAAATGGTTCGAGGTACTCTATATTTGTCTTACGTCGTTGAAGTAGCTCGCAACATGTCTTACCATGACGTTTAGGACTCGATTTAAAGTGTAACATGCATTGGCAACTGCCTCATTCCAAAACTGGATGGGCAGTTTTGAGTCTACTAGCGTTGTCCTTTCTGTCTCTATCAAGCTGTGATTCTTTCTCTCAGCAACTCCGTTTATTTATGGAGTGTAGCCAAAAGTGAACTGGTGCACAATTCCTTTTCTTTGCAGAAAGCCTCCATCCACTGATTCTTGAACTTGGTACCATTCTGAGCGTACTTGTCTTACCTTCAGCTTGTTGAGAGACTCTAAAGTAGTTACTAACTCTTTGAATGACTCAAATGTCTCAGATTTAGATTTCAGAAACATTACCCAATAGAATCTTGAGTAGTCATCTGTAACTACACAACAGTACAAGTCGCCGGCGATGCTCCTTGTACTGACTGGACCAAACAGATCCATGTGAAGAAGCTCAAGAGGCAGTTCTATGGAATGAACTTTCTTTGCCTTATGAGACTTCTTAGTCTGTTTGCCTTTCTTGCAGGCGACACAAAAATCCGGTAGTTGGAAGTTGTTGACGTTTACTCCTCGTACTAGATCATTCTGGATCAAGTGGTTCATCTTTCGTGGATTCATGTGTCCCATTCTCCTATGCCAGGAGATAGAATCCATCTCTCTAGCCTTGGACAAGAAGCACTGAACTTGATGATCCGTTATGGAGGCCTTTGAAAGATCCAAGACATAAAGGTCGTTATATCTTGAAGCTGACATTAAGACATGGTCCTCCGGGATCACGTAGTCCTTTTCAGAGCATAGCATTTCTTGTTGTCGAATACTACTTTAAATCCTATGTCACAGACTTGGGAGACAGAAAGCAAATTATTTTGAAGTTGTTGAACATAGTTTACCTTGTCAAACTTTACTTTCTAATTCCCCACTTCCCCTTGAGCTATGATGTAACCTCCTTTGTTTCCAGCAAATGAAACATGACCTCCTTTTTTTTGTTTAACGTTTGACAGGAGTGTCCAGTTCCCAGTCATGTGCCTGGATGCTTCGCTATCTATAATCCAAGTGTTTGTTTTAGCTCTATAGCGAACACCCTGCACATGCAATTGAAAACATTAGTTGAGGTTAGGGACCCAAGTCTTAATTGGCTTGGGTGACCCAGAAGAATCACACATCATAAATTCCACCCATTGTCCATTTGAGGGTGAGGGAAGATCATTCTGTTTCTTGTTCTCATTATCAAACATTGAACTAGGTTTTTCTTTCCATAAGCCAGTTTTGTGTAAGGCCAGTTTGTGGTAAACATATGACTGGCTAATGGGTTGAACTTTAGGTTCACTGACTCCTTTTGATAGAGTAGTGGAGCTATTTTTTGAAGGGCTCATTTTAGTGTCATAAAGTTCAATTCTTTTCCTTGGTGTCTGATAGTAAGGACAATTAGACGCGATGTGTCCATACTTTCCACAGTTGTAGCATGATCTACTCTCAACATGTTGGTGTAACTATTTCTGTGGAGAAGTATGTGACACACGTATGACTTTATTCTATTTGGGTTTTGACACATGTTGTTTAGAGGTTTTAACTTGTTTAACAAAATTTGTTGTTTGATCCTTTTCAACATCTTTACCCTTTTGTTTGTTGGAATTAGACATGATGCACATGATTGGTTAACTTGTTTGGTCTTTTTAGGTTCAGAATTAGACGTGTTTGAACCCGATGTTACCTTAACCTTCTCAAATTTTTTATCCAAATTAATGATAGGCATTTTCTCTTTTGACTTTAAAGTGGTCTCTTTTTGTTTAGTGATAGATTCAATAGGTTTACTTGTGGAATTTGGATCACTTACAAGAGGAGTGGACACCACATGATCCTTGATTGGATTGTTATTTATTGTTTTACATTTTGCATTCAAAAAGGTCTCATGTGGTGGTGGAACCACTTTGTAACCCAAACCTTCCCCGTTGTTACGTTCTCTCACTAAGTGAGAAGAACTAGTCCAACTGTGCAGTTTTTGTTTTAATGAATTTACTTCGACTTTCAAAATGCTTCTTGTTTCTTAGCTTCTTCTAGGGAGTTTAGATACTTAATGTCATTAGCTTGGTTAAAAGCCACAACTTCAGTTTCCCTAAGTAGTTTATTTAACAGTTCTATTTTCTCTTTGTAACTGTGCTCATTTAATTTTAAAATACGATTTGCTTCAGAGCACAGTTGCAAGTCCTTTACTAGGCTATCATTATGATCTCATAACCTAGAAAATTTCAAATCTACGCTTTCCCTAAATTTATTATAATCAGAACAAGCATGATTATTGAAAAGTTGGTTGGTGGAACTTACCTGAGAAGGTTCTGTTGAATCAGCCATCATAGCAGAGTTTGACTTTTCTGGTGCAGGTGATTATGAACATGTTGAACTTTGGCCTTCATCATTCAGGTGATTTACCACGTTTGTAGTTTCTTCATTATTTGACATCGCGAGTTCCACTGCTATATCACCTTCGCTTGCAAAATCGTCATCCAAACCCTTAACGCATGCAATGTTGGATTCTCCCGGAGAAACAAACCAAAACCTCCAGTCTTGCCCTTTGTCATCGTGAGCTGTCAAGGCTTAGGATCCTTGCTTGATGATGCAGGACTACTTGTGGGTTTATCTTGACGATTGAAGGATGATAATGGATTACCATTTCCTGTCTTCTTGGGCTTCACACACTCACGCTTGAAATGCCCTTTCTCTCCACAGTTAAAACAGGTCACTTTGGTTTTGTCAAAACCAAAGGTTGTATCCTCTGTGGCAATCAAGTTATGTCGGTTTTTTAACAAACTTCTTAGCCCTCCGGACAGCACTCGCCAATGCCCACATGATATCCATTCTTTCCAGCTCAGTCTCATCTACTTGTTCGTAGTCCTCATTTGCCAGATGGAAGTTTCCAATCTTCCTCGCGACTAGACCGTCATAGGAATGAACGACAACTGCTAGGAGATCCATATGCTCCTTTGCTACCTCTACAGTCACGTTATCGAGATTCTCGGTCTTCAATTTTGTAGCATTGGCTTCAGGTGCTATGTATTGGGTGCAAGACGACCCTGACGTGTTAGATCCTGAAGTAGTTGCTTGAGACAGAGCGGCTGAACTTGACACAATGCCGTTTGGAGTGGTGCTCCAGACTTTTTGCTTAAGGAGTTGAGTTGTAAAGTGACGGGTTCTGATCATATGATGATTTTTGAGACCTGTACTTCATCCGCAACTCTTCCTCTCTCAACTTCAGAATGAAATCGTTGATATCCAACTTCACCAGCATATCATTCGGTCTGAGGTTTGACACAAAAGAAACTCACTTTTCTGGCAATCCATCTGCAAAATTCGATACCTTGTCTTCCATGGACGTAACAACTCCATGAGTGTGCAGCTCACTCATCAAGTGGTAGAAACGATCGATAACATCATCCAAGCTCTCCTTTCCCATCGACGAGAAGTTATCAAACTCCTTTTTCAACGCTTTAGCCTTTAGAGCTTTTAATGAGGCATTCCCTTCATACTGTTTTTCCAGAGCATCCCATAGCTTCTTTGCTTGCTTGTTCTCAGAGAATTGATGGAATATATCCTTAGGAATGGACTGAGTTAACAGAGCGTACACCTTCTTCTCTGCATTTTACTTTACCTTTTGTCCATCAGTCATGCCTGCTAAGGTAAGTTTAACTCCATCTACACTGACCGACATGCTATACCTTGTCTCTATTGATTCCCATGGATTGGGGTCTACACCATTTAGGTAGATCTCGAACCTTTGCTTCCATTGTGGGTAATCATCTAACGTTATGAGCTTAGGGGGCTTATTGTGATTCCCCACTTCATTTTCTAAAAGCAATAGATTCTGGATCCGTGAATCTTTACCTGCGGTGAATGCTGAATACTGATCTTCCATTGCTATTTACTTTTGATTTTAGAACAAATGGTTCTACTTGTGCGAATGAAAGAGTGCGATTGGGCTATTCGTGCGATTGAACAATGCGGATGGTTCAATCGTGCGACTAGACAGGTGCGGATGAACAATGCAAACAAAGATCTTCAGTCGTACGAATAGATGGATGACTAAGCCAATCATGCGTATGAGTGGTGCGAATGGGTTCAGTCATGCGATTGAGTCAATCGTGCGACTGGAGGCTGCTATTTTTGTATAAACGAAGGTTTTGAATACTTTGACGCAAAAACACGAATTTGTCACTAACCCTAATTGCCGTATGCCAGAAAAATGTTAACTTTTTGACCTGGAGACGTCGAAAACACTGTTTGACACAAAAAGATTATGTTTTTTAGTGAAAAACACAAGTTTTTTATATCAAAATCGATTGAATCACACGCAAATCAAGAGCCAAAGCTCCGATACCACTTGTTAGGACCGTTTTCGGTACGGAGTACTAACTGATTTACGTGTGTACCAAAACAATTAGTGCAGAATCCTATTGATTGGCGATCGAATAAATGAGAACGCAAGTATAATCAATCCAAAAATGAAACTAAATGTTAGGAACGATAGTACGATGATTTACTACGATCTATGAACTTGGAACAGGTGTTCTTGGGTCTCCGGACGGCTAGGGTACAATTTAGTGCGTAGGGATTCGAATTGTTATGTTTTTCCATGAATTAAGTGTATTTATAGGTTAGGGTTTTCCATTCATGTGACTGAACCATTTGCATGGTTCAGTCGTGCGATTGAAGCATGTGATTGATCCATCCGCACAACTGAAGATTCAATCGTTCGACTGAGTCAATCTCATGTTACAATCGTGCGACTGATCCAGTCTCTTCATTCACTAGTGCGACTGGTTCATTAGCATGAAGTATTCATGTGTATGGTCCATTAGCATGGCCATTCGCATGAGAATTTCACACGATTAAGTTTAAGCACGTTTCTCAATCATTATTGAATAAGAACTATGTAAACAACCACAAACCTATGTAGTTAGTTCAATATGCGTTAACACACAATAATCAATGAAATATTAAACATTATAAGCATCACAAACACATTATATTTCATTCATACCCATTCTGTTACATATATGTAAGACATGAAAGACATTTTACATTTAAGCTCATAAATTAGGTACACATGTATCTACATTTACTATCATTTTTTTTTTTTGTGCTTAGACTTCTCAGACTTGTAATTTGAATTTAGCATGTTGAACATCTAAATCCTTTAGAAGTCCCAAACAATTTGTTCCCTGTGTACTATCATTTTCCATAAACTTGAATCAAAATCACAAATTTGAATTCAGTTCTTTCAGCTAATTTGCCCTCCCCTCTTATTTTTCTTATTTTTTTAAGTAAATAAATACTGCAACTAAGTAAATACTAAACTAAACTGTTCTCCCCCTAAAATTCTAGAACCGAAAATCTTTTTGTGTTTTTGGATTTTAATAGGCAGGAAAATAAAATAAAAGAAAATAAATAATAAACTAAGAAAATACTTGTCGGACTAAGAACTTTCTTCTTCTTGAATCACATCACTTTTCTTTTTCATGCCATTAACCTCTAAAAGATATAAAAACCAAGGTTTGTCAAATGCTTTTGTGTAGAGGTCGGCACGTTGAAAATCCATTCTAATTTTAACAACATCGATTAATTGCTTTTCAAAGCAGTCACGTATAAAGTGATATTTAATACCAATGTGTTTTGTTTTCGGGTGTTGGACTGGATTTTTGGTGACAGTAATTGTAGCAGAATTATCAACAAAGATAGGAGTGTTAGAAAATTGCAAACCATAGCCGCACATTTGCTGTTGAATCCAAATGATTTACAAACAGCAACTTGCAGCAGCGACATATTCAACTTCACATGTTGACAGAGCAACTGATGTCTACTTCTTACACTGCCAGGTGACTAACCGTCTACCAAAGAACTAACATCCCGCTGATGTTGACTTGTAATTCATCTTGCAATCACCATAGTCCGAGTCATTATACGCTGTAAGCTAAAAGTCATCATCATGAGGATACCACAACTCGAGTGTCGGAGTACCCTTTAGATAATGAAAAATCCTTTTAACTCCAATGAGATGATTTACTTTTGGTGTTGCCTGATATCTGGAACAGAGACACGTGGCGTACATAATATCAGGACGAGAGGCTGTGAGGTACATTAGAGATCCGATCATTCCTTGTGCATGGTGGCATCCACCAGATCACCATTTCGTCGGGTGCCACGTCATGGTTCGACTGAGGATATCTCTAACTATTTGGACTGATGCAAGAAGATTCCTTTTGGTGACTGATCCACCTGTAATCCAAGAAAAAACTTCATCTCCTCCATGACACTCATCTCAAACTCTGATTTCATTACATATTCGAATTCTTTACATAATTCTTCATTTTTACAGCATACTTTTTCCCCATGTTTGTAATGTTTGTAAAGTAGTATAAGCACAAAATGGGGCCATGAAACTCACATGTTAAGTGGTAAGTATGAAAGATCGAGATTCCCAACAGTTGTATGCAGAGAACAGTCAACACCTATTGACAGTTATTGTTAATCATTAATGACATGTGCAAAGCGTATAGTAATGTTTGGTCGGTTCGGGTTGTATCGTTTCGGTCGTGGGTAGCACACACACACAAGCGGACGCACGTATCAGATCTTATGTAGATCCAAGTACTACGAGTAGTCGTCATTGCTTTTGACATCCGTGAAATGATCTCGTGGTTATAAAAGATAGCACTTGTTACGTATTTGGAGTTCCAATTGGATTGTCGATAATTGTAAAATGTTAGGTTGTTTTCAATTGAAATAGTATGTGCATGTTGATAGCGTTGACTTTAATCTTTATGGTCAAGCAATGACAATTTTACTGATGTTACCTTATCAGCATCAGACGTTCAAGGGGAGATTCACACTCAACATCATCAGTTACACAACAGGACCAGACGCTGACTCAACGCTCCATCCTTACGAATCAACCTTCAATCATACGAATCAGCTTCATTCGTACGGTTGAGTCTTCATTCGCATGAATGGCATTCAGTCGTACAACAAACACACATCCGCACAATCCAAACTCATGCGCACGAATCAACCCTCAATCGTGCGAATTAGCTACTTTCGTGCGATTGAACCTTCATTCGTGCGATTGGACTCCAGTCGTGCGAAACACGTACAATCGCATACATTCAGTCGGTCACCTGACTCAATCGCACACAACATTCATACGCAAGACTCAATCGCATACAAACTCACAGTCGCACGACATGCCTAGTCGCAAACTCAGTCGCACGATAGACTTAGACGCCAGATTCAGTCGCACGACTCACTCAGTCGCACGACTCAATCGCCTGACAGACCCAGTCGCCTGAATTGCAGAATCGCGACTGCGGTCGGGCTGAGCAGCCCCCGAGCTGCTCTAAACGCGAGTTTTACACCACAAGGACTTCCAGAAACACTCTACAAACATACACAAACATGAAACACAAGCAGAAAGACCTCACACGCACCCACACGACCTCATGTGCTCGGATGAACCCGAGCACCCGAAACCCTAGAAAGCACAACATTAAAACCAAGCCAAAAACGGGTTGAACAAGGTTGTCTACCTGCTAGGAACGAGTATACACGATGATACCCGAGATTTGGCAGCGAAAACGCAACAAACGTGACAGTTTTAGGTGCTAGATCGAGAGAGAAAGTGGAGAAAATGTTGAAGGTGAAGAAGATGAGGATGAGGATAAATGGCTGGGAATGGGGTTTATATACCCAGTCCAAGTTTGCAAAATTACAAGTTTAGTCCCTGCACTTAACCCTCGAGTTTCCCAAAAATTTGTTTCGGTTGATTACGATCTTAAAATGTTCGTTATATTAAGGTAAAAGCGTGTTTAATGGCATTTGATAGTCTAAAATGGTTTTATTAATGACTATGGTTGAAATTAAAAATGATATATTTGGGGGTAATGGTGATGAAGTTTATAAAAGGTTTATGCTTAACACACGTTTTCGGAGGAAGTACAGGCACAAGGGAAAATAAAGCAGACATGATTCCTTAAAGCAGGAGTTCATGAAGAAAAGGAAGAATAATTAAAATATTTCTATGCTTATTTATGTCGCTCGACGGACCTTAAGGCGACGGTTGTCACAGTATCCCCCAGTTGAGAGAATTTCGTCCCGAAATTCAGCTGGAGTTAGGTCCAAGAGTGTCATCCACGAATAGGTGTGGGTATTTGAGTATCATTTGATCTTCCCGTTCCCATGTAAACTCTGGCCCTCGTTTTGAATTCCGCCTTACGCGAACAATTGGTATTCTGCTGCGCTTCAATTGTTTGACCTTACGATCCATGACTTCAATGGGTTCCTCAATAAAATGAAGCTTTTCGTCGATTTTGATATCGTCAATGGGTATGTGAAGTGATTTGTCAGCCAAAGACTTCTTGAGGTTCGACACATGGAAGTATCATGCACACCGTTCAGTTCTTGTGGTAACCTTAATCGGTAAGCCACTGACCAATTCTTTCTGTAATCTCGAATGGTCCAACGTATCTGGGGGCTAGCTTCTCTTTCTTTCCAAACCGAACAACTCCTTTCAAAGGAGAGACTTTGAGTAGCACTCGGTCCCCAACGTTGAATTCTAGAGGCTTTCGACGATTGTCGGCGTAGCTCTTTTAGCTATCTCTAGCGGCTTTTAGCCTCTCTTTGATTTGGAAGATCTTTTCGGTTGTTTCCTGGATGATCTCTGGGCCTGTTAACTGACTTTCACCAATCTCGGCCCAACAAACGGGTGATCTACATTTCCTTCCGTACAACGCTTCGAACGGAGCACACCCAATGCTGGTGTGGTAGATGTTATTGTAAGAGAACTCAATCAATGGCAAATGAGTATCCCAACTACCACCAAAGTCGATTACACACGCTCTCAGCATGTCTTCTAGCGTTTGTATGGTTCGTTCACTTTGGCCATCTGTTTGAGGGTGATAGGCAGTACTCATGTCTAATCGAGTGCCCATTGCTTTCTGTAGTGTTTGCCAAAATCGTGAAGTGAACCGGCCGTCACGGTCGGATATGATTGACACCGGCACTCCGTGTCTTGTCACAACCTCTTTTATGTACAATCTCGCCAACTTGTCCAGTTTGTAGTCTTCTCGGATTGGCAAGAAGTGTGCTGATTTCGTCATTCGATCCACTACGACCCATATCGAGTCATGCCTGTTGCTCGCTCGAGGGAGTTTGGTAATGAAGTCCATGGCTATGTTCTCCCATTTCCATTCGGGAATCTCAGGTTGCTGTAACAGTCCCGATGGTTTCTGATGTTCAGCTTTAACTTTCGAGCATGTCAAGCATCTACTGACATACGTGGCAATGTCTTTCTTTAGGACTGGCCACCAGTACAGATCTTTGAGATCGTGGTACATCTTGTCTGTGCCAGGATGAATAGAATATCGCGTCTTGTGTGCTTCATCCATGACCAAGGTACGTACACCTCCCCACTTGGGTACCCATATACGGTTCACGAAGTACTGCACACCATCGTCCTTGCACATCAGTTGTTTGTCCAACCCTCGGAATTCTTCCCCCGCAAGGTTCCTTCTTTCAACGCCTCACTTTGTGCAATTTGGATCTGAGCTTTCAAATTTGTTTGAATGATCAATCCCAAAGCTCGAGCATGTAGCGGTTTCACGCGTTCCTTGCGGCTTAGAGCATCAGCCACCATATTAGCTTTCCCCGGATGATACCGGATTTCACAATCGTAGTCACTAAGAAGCTCTACCCAACGTCGCTGTCGCATATTGAGTTCCTTCTGATCCAGAATATGTTGAAGGCTTTTATGATCTGTGTATACAATGCATTTGGTTCCATACAGGTAATGCCTCCATATTTTAAGTGCGAATACTACAGCACCCAACTCAAGATCATGAGTCGTGTAGTTCTTCTCGTGCACCTTAAGTTGTCGCGACGCGTAGGCAATCACTTTATCTTTCTGCATTAGTACACATCCCAACCCTTGATGCAAAGCATAACAGTATACCACAAAATCATCAGTTCCGTCTGGGAGGGACAATATCGGTGCATTGCACAGCTTATCTTTCAGCGTTTGGAACGCCCGTTCTTGTGCATCTCCCCAATCAAACTTTTTGTCTTTCTGAGTCAGCAATGTCAACGGTTGAGCGATCTTTGAAAAGTTTGCAATGAAACGACGATAGTATCCGACTAATCCTAAGAACTGCCGTATCTCTAAAGGTGTCTGGGGTGTATCCCATTTCTTTACCGCTTCGATCTTGCCGGGATCTACATGAATCCCATCTTTGTTAACCACATGACCTAAAAACTTCACCTCTCGCAGCCAGAATTCACACTTCGAGAACTTGGCGAAAAGTTTGTCTTCTCTTAACAGTTCCAGTATTGCCCGAAGGTGTTCTTCATGGTCCTCCTTCGATCGAGAGTAGATAAGTATGTCGTCAATGAATACGATCACAAACTTATCCAAGTAAGGTTTGCACACCCGATTCATCAAGTCCATGAATACAGCTGGTGCGTTAGTCAATCCGAACGGCATGACCAAGAACTCATAGTGCCCATAACGAGTTCTAAATGATGTCTTCGGTGTGTCCTCCTCGAAAACTCTTAGTTGGTGATATCCAGATCGAAGGTCGATCTTGGAAAAATACGAAGCTCCATGTAACTGATCAAACAGGTCGTCGATCCTGGGGAGAGAATACTGATTCTTCACAGTTAATTTGTTCAACTCACGGTAGTCGATGCACATACGGAACGACCCATCCTTCTTCTTGACAAATAACACTGGTGCTCCCCAAGGCGAGTGACTCGGCCGAATAAAACCCTTCTCCAGTAGTTCCTGTAACTGGCTAGATAACTCTGCATTTCAGACGGTGACAACCGATACGGTGTCTTTGCTACCGGTGTAGCTCCAGGAACCAACTCAATACGAAATTCCACCTGCCGTGGAGGAGGCAAACAGGCAAGTCATCAGGAAATACATCTGGGTAATCCCGCACTACAAGGATATTTGCCAATTTTTGTTCCTCTTCCTTCTTTTCCACCACGTGAGCCAGAAAAGAGTAGCACTGTTTTCGTAAACTCCGGCGTGCTTTCATGCAGGAAATAAGCTTTAAGTTTCTCCCCGGTCTTTCTCCTTGAATTCTGAGTACTCCCCCGTCTGACATAGGGATACGCACTACCTTGTCTCGACAGACAATCTCGGCCCCGTGTTTCGACAACCAATCCATTCCCACAATCACATCGAAACTTCCTAGCTCAAAGGGTATCAAGTCTATATCGAAGGTGTGGTTCTCTAATATTATCGAGCACTTTCTAATAATCCCGTTGGCCTGAACAACCCTACCATTGGCCATCTCTACAGAGTAGCTAGTTTCTAGCCTACTAGGACTCAAATCGAGCAATTGCATAAATTCAGAAGATATAAAGCTATTGTCTGCTCGAGTGTCAAATAATACAGATGCAAAGTGATTATTGAGTAAGTGCATACCCGTGACGACATTTGGGTCCTGAAGGGCTTCATTGGCTCCAATGGCAAAAGCGCGTCCCCGAGCCGCGTTCCCCTGGTTTGTCGGGCCTTGATTTCCAGCTATAGCCATAGTCTGATGCTGGTTGTTCCCTTGTTGGCCTGACGCCCGATTCAGTTTGGGGCACATGTTTCGGTAGTGATCAGGGCTTCCACACTCATAACAGCCCCTGGCGTTCCCGGCGGGGTTAACCGCGTTGACTGGTGCGACCATATTCGGCGATGTTCTGCAGTCTCTTGCTAAATGTCCCGGACGTCTACAGTTAGCGCACACCCGGCACGACATAGCTAGGGGATGATGAAAGTTGCACCTATCGCATCGGGGTGCGGACCCACATATTCTCGCCTGCCCTGGGTCACGGCCACAAAATTTCTGGTTGTCTTGGCCCTTTTCTCGAATTTCCTGGCACTCGACCGGCTCGTTTCCCCAACTTCTTTCCTTTTCTCTGCTCCCCTGCCCAATACCCCTGTTTCACCATTTCATCAGTTAGAGCGCCAGCCTTCAGAATCACGCTCTGAATAGTAGGAGGAGCAGTAGCGGTTACCATTGCCCGGATTTGAGGCGCAAGTCCCCAAATGTACCTCTCTATCCTTTTTGATTCCGGGGTGACTAGATGTGGAACCAACCTTGCTAGCTCGTGAAAACGATCGGTGTAAGCTGCGTGCCCACCCCCACCATGGCATGATTCCAGAACTCATGCTCAAGTTTTTGCATCTCATTGAGAGGACAGTACTCCTCGATGATTAGGGCCTTGAACTCATCCCACGACATTTGTATCGCGGATTCTCTTCCCCTAGCCTGAATCTGAGTGTTCCACCACGTTAGTGCCTTGCCATGTAGTGAGCAAGTGGCGTACTTAATCCTTTGACTGTCGAGGCATTCGCTGATGTCGATCACGGCCTCCATCTTTTCAAGCCATCTGGTCAGAGCTATGGCTCCACCTTTGCCATCAAACTCTCGTGGTTTACAAGCCACAAATTCCTTGTACGAACATCCCCGTCTAGCATTCACACCCCGGTCTCATTAACAATTCCAGCTTCGTTACCGGCTGCACCACCATTTCCGGTCTCCTGATTGCTTTCGTTCCCAGTCGGGTTACCGTTATCCTCATTATCATTGCCACCGTCCCCGTGGGGGTGGGAATTCTGAAGAGCATCGCTCACTTGGGCCACGATAGTTGGAATTAGTGCAGCCAGCTGTTAAGCGATCAGGGCTGCCATATCCGCGTTCCCTGTTCCTTGATTGTTACTGGGAGGAGCATCACTTGTTCTTGGGATTCTTCCCCTGCCTCTGCCTCTGCCTCTGCCCCTTGGGGCTTCAATTCCGCTACTATTACTACGAGTAGATCTTCGAGGCGGCAGTTCTATTCATAAAAGAGGTAACATGTAAGCTTTAGTCACCATAAGATACACAAGTATTCCACTTATCAAGTTCCAATGTTCATGTTCCGGTCGGTCAAGATCACCATGCAATCCATTTCAAGCATATTCTCGGTATACCGGTGATGTTTATATATAGGGTTCCCCGCAGCGTTCCCACCACACCCACGATGTACCAAGAATGATGCCCGGTCCGGTTACATGACATCCGACTTCCCTTTTCATCATATCCATAATAATCCATCAAGTCAACTGAGAGCCCAGCATTTAATCACGTATAGTCTGCGGAGGTTGCCTATCTCGCATCCTTAAAGGACTCAGACATAGCCTCCTCGGGTCGGTCTCAGTACCGAAGGTTAAGCGCAGTAATGATCTGTGAAGATCTCTTCGGGTCTCAATACCCGAATTTGGTTATGATAACTTGGCGCGCAGAGAGAACGGAAGATCTAATAGGAGCATCCCATAAAAGAGTGAGCACAAGGGCTCTCTCATAGGGTGAAAAGATCACGAAATAGATAAATAAACGAACAAGTAATGAGGAACACGTATGAGATACAAAATGCACACAACCCTGGCATGCAATCTACATGAAGGTTCCTAGGTTATAGTCTAGGTCAAGCGTATTGCATAATTCTCTATAACCAATAGCTCTGATAACAGTCTGTCACACCCCCGCTAAGAGGCGAAACACGGGGGCGTAACGAGACGGGAATCGTCATAACACATGGTAAGCGATAGAGATGCAATAATAATGATGATGACAAGCGTGTCATGACAACATCCGACAACAAGGGGGCTTGTGTCATGTTTAGTCAGTATTCACGACAACATAGCCATAAGCATAAACATGATATAAGATGAACATAGATAATAACATTTTACGCAATTCCCACAACCCGGGAACAAGTTACAAAGTATAATGTTGTTTGAAATAGATACACCAATTGTTTTCAAAATGACAAGTTTAGCCCGATAATGCATCCTAGGTCTCCACTAAGTAGCACACCTAGAACCTCAGCTAGCATGATCACCTGAAAAGATATGCTCAAAATGGTCAACAAAATTGTTGGTGAGCTCGCAGGTTTAAAGTAAATAAGTAATTGATGCTGTAAAAAGTTGTTACAGAATACCGTGCATACAGTTATAAGTAAGCAAAATCACATGACAAGAGCTTTACAACCAAACCTAATGACGTACACAAAGAATCTTGTCGGAATATATTCACCCAAGGCCCGTACCTGGCTATTGTTGGTACTAACTAGTATACCAACACGAGGGTGGGGGTGTCAACCTAGTAGTACTACCAATACCTAACCGTCGGTTCCACACTGGAATTAAATGGTTGTAAGAAAGAACCACAAAGCAGACTCAAGCATGTATCAGATAAGTACCCACAAAACAGTAGCACGTTGATTCCAAGTATGTAAATTGTATGTATGTTGTACAGCATAGAAAACGGGCGAGCATACTTTTTCCCCATGTTTGTAATGTTTGTAAAGTAGTATAAGCACAAAATGGGGCCATGAAACTCACATGTTAAGTGGTAAGTATGAAAGATCGAGATTCCCAACAGTTGTATGCAGAGAACAGTCAACACCTATTGACAGTTATTGTTAAGCATTAATGACCTGTACAAAGCGTATAGTAATGTTTGGTCAGTTCGGGTTGTATCGTTTCGGTCGTGGGTAGCACACACACACAAGCGGACGCACGTATCAGATCTTATGTAGATCCAAGTACTACGAGTAGTCGTCATTGCTTTTGACATCCGTGAATGATCTCGTGGTTATAAAAGATAGCACTTGTTACGTATTTGGAGTTCCAATTGGATTGTCGATAATTGTAAAATGTTAGGTTGTTTTCAATTGAATAGTATGTGCATGTTGATAGCGTTGACTTTAATCTTTGTGGTCAAGCAATGACAATTTTACTGATGTTACCTTATCAGCATCAGACGTTCAAGGGGAGATTCACACTCAACATCATCAGTTACACAACAGGACCAGACGCTCGACTCAACGCTCCATCCTTACGAATCAACCTTCAATCATACGAATCAGCTTCATTCGTACGGTTGAGTCTTCATTCCCATGACTGGCATTCAGTCGTACCACACAACACACATCCGCACGACCCAAACTCCATGCGCACGAATCAACCCTCAATCGTGCGAATTAGCTACTTTCGTGCGATTGAACCTTCATTCGTGCGATTGGACTCCAGTCGTGCGAAACACGTACAATCGCATACATTCAGCCGGTCACCTGACTCAATCGCACACAATCATTCATACGCAAGACTCAATTGCATACAAACTCACAGTCGCACGACATGCCTAGTCGCACAACTCAGTCGCACGATAGACTTAGACGCAAGATTCAGTCGCACGACTCACTCAGTCGCACGGCTCAATCGCCTGACAGACCCAGTCGCCTGAACTGCAGAATCGCGACTGCGGTCGGGCTGAGCAGCCCCGAGCTGCTCTAAACGCGAGTTTTACACCACAAGGACTTCCGAAACACTCTACAAACATACACAAACATGAAACACAAGTAGAAAGACCTCACAGCACCCACACGACCTCATGTGCTCGGATGAACCCGAGCACCCGAAACCCTAGAAAGCACAGCATTAAAACCAAGCCAAAAACGGGTTGAACAAGGTTGTCTACCTGCTAGGAACGAGTATATACGATGATACCCGAGATTTGGCAGCGAAAACGCAACAAACGTGACAGTTTTAGGTGCTAGATCGAGAGAGAAAGTGGAGAAAATGTTGAAGGTGAAGAAGATGAGGATGAGGATAAATGGCTGGGAATGGGGTTTATATACCCAGTCCAAGTTTGCAAAATTACAAGTTTAGTCCCTGCACTTAACCCTCGAGTTTCCCAAAAATTTGTTTCGGTTGATTACGATCTTAAAATGTTCGTTATATCATAGTCAAAGAAGAAGGAAGGTCCTTTTCCAGCAAGGAGGGTGGTGTATCTTTGAACATTAACATTGCACCACACTTCTACCTGACCTGTTGAGTTGTTATAAACTCTCTTGTTTGGTATACTGTATCCGAGAAAGACACCTTCTTCTGCCTTCTCACTAAACTTCCCAGTCTGAGTTTTCTTTAATAACATGCACGGTGCACCAAATGGTTCGAGATACTCCAAGTTTGGTTTACGTAGCTAGAGCAGTTCATAACATGTTTTACCATGACATTTGACCACTAGGACTCGATTGAGAGTGTAGCATGCATTCACCACTGCCTCGTTCCAAAATTGAATAGGCAGTTTAGAGTCGGCTAACATTGTTCTTAATGTCTCTATCAAGCTACGATTATTTCTTTCAGTAACCCCATTCATTTGTGGAGTATAGGCAGACGTAAATTGATGTACAAGAAAATCTCTGATATGGATTTCAGAAACATCACCCAAGAAAATCTTGAGTAATCATCACTTACTACAAGGCAGTATAGATCTCCAGCAATACTCTTTGTGCTTACCGGGCCAAACAGATCCATGTATAGAAGCTTGAGAGGAATATCGATAGAATTAACTTTCTTTTCCTTGTGAGACTTCTTGGTCTGTTTTCCTTTCTTACATGCTACGCAAAAATCCGGAAGCTGGAAATTCTTGATAGTTACTCCATTCACTAAATCATTCTGTACTAGATAATTCATCTTCCTATGATTAATGTGTCCCATTCTCCTATGCCAAGAGACTGAATCCCTCTCTGTTGCCTTTGACAAGAAGCATTGCATAGTGGTCTTAGTTATGGAGGCTTTTGATAGATCCTAGACATACAGATCATTATATCTTGAAGCTGACATTAGAACTTTATCCTCCTGGATAACATAATCCTTCTTCAACATGTAGCACTTCTTGTTTTCAAACACAACTTTGAATCCTTTATCATAGATCTGGGAGACTGAAAGCAAGTTGTTCTGTAGTTGTTGAACGTAGTTGACCTTGTCAAACTTCACTTTTTCACTTCCCACTTCGCCTTGAGTGGTGATGTAACCTTCTTTATTCCTAGCAAATGATACATGTCCCCCTTTAATTTGTTTGACGTTAAAAAAGAGAGATGAATTCCCGGTCATGTGCCTGGACACCCCACTATCAATAATTCAGGTATTTGTGATAGCACTGTAATGGACACCGTGTACATTCAAAGAAATTGATTAGTTCAGGTTTGGGACCCAAGCCTTAACTGGCTTGGGTGATCTAGAGGAATCACACATCATGATTTCAACCCATTGTCCTTTAGAGGATGAGGGCATTTCTTTCTTCTTATTTTCCTCACTATCAGACATATTACTTGATTTTATCTTCCATAAGCCAATTTTGTGTAAGGTCTGTTTGTGGTAAACAGATGACTGGCTTATTGTTTGAACTTTAGGTTCACTAATACTCTTAGGTGAAGTATTAGATTTCATTTTATAAAAACTTGGTTTTGCATCATAAAGTTCAATTTTCTTTTTGGGGTTTGATAATAAGCACAATTAGGAGAGATATGTCCTCGTTTTCCATAACTGTAACATGATCTCCATTCTACACATTGAAGAAACTTTTTATGTGGTGTTGAGTTCGGTAAGGGTGTGAGGTGTGTCTGCTAGGGTTTTTCACTTCTCTTTTAGATGTTTCAGCTTCTTTAACAAAATTAATTGTTTTAACATTTTGAACATCTTAACATTTAGTTTATTTGGACTTTGATGAATAACACGTTTTTGGTTAACTGGATTAGTCATTTTGGGTTTAGAAGTAAACGTGTGTGAACCTGACCTTACCTTAACCTTTTCAATTTGATCATCCAAATTTTCAATAGGTATTTTTCCTTTTGATTTCAAAGTAGATTCTTCTGTTTAGTGATATTTTCACAGGTTTGCCCGTGGAATCGGGATCAGTAACCAGAGGAGTGGACACCACATGATTCTTTACTGGGTTATTATTGATTGGTCAACATTTAGTGTTCAAAAGGACTGCATGTGGTGGCGGAACTACTTTATAACCTAGACCTTCCCCATTATTTCGTTCTTTCACTAAGTTTTGAACTATGTGAGAAGAACTAGAAAAACTATGTAGTTTTTGTTTTAAAGATTCAACTTCGACTTCTAAAACTGCTTTTTCCTTTTTCCCAAAAGTTCTATTTTTTCTTTGAAACTACACTCATTTTGTTTTAAAATACAATTATCCTCAGTGTAGAGTTGTAAATCATTTACTAAATTTTCATTGTGTTCTAATAACCTTGCAAATTTTAGATCAATGCTTTCCCTAAATTTATCACATTCATTACAAGCATGTTTTTCAAATAATTGGTCTTTAGAACTTACTTGTAAGGAATCAGACGAACCAGCCATCAAAGCTATATCAGACTCTTCGTTGACTGGAGATTCCGAGTTCGTTGCTCTTAGCTCTTCCTCAACCGAGTGATTTACAACATTCACACCTTCTTCGGTATTTGACATCGCTTGCTCAGCTATGATCTCACCTTCACTAGCAGATCCATCATCCAGTGCATCGACAAAGGCAATATTTCATTCACCTGGAGAAACAAAGCGGAATGTCCAGTCTTGCCCTTCATCACCTTCAGCAGTCAGAGCCTTTGTCTCTTTACTTGAAGAAGTAGTTCCAATCATGTCTTTGTCTTGACAGTTGAATGTAGGAAATGGGTTTTCATTTCAGGTTTTCTTGGGCTTTTCACATTCATGTTTAAAGTGCCCTTTTTCACCACAGTTGAAACATGTGACTTTGGTTTTGTCAAAACCAAAAGTCGTATCTTAGTGGCAACTAGATTTTGCCCCATCTTTTTGACAAACTTCTTTTCTCTTCTGACTGCACTCGCCAAGGCCCACATTATGTCCATTCTTTAAAGCTCATTTTCATCAACTTGCTCGTAATTCTCATCTGCAAGATGACAATTTTCAATCTTACCAGCCACTAAACCATCATAAGATTGTACAAAGGCTGCTAGAAGATCCATGTGTTCCTTAGCAACTTCCACTATGACATTACCGAGAATCTCAGTCTTTAACTTTGTAGTATTTGCCTCAGGAACTACGTATTGGGTTCCAAATGACCCTGATGTTTCGGTTCCTGATGCAGTGGTTTGGGAAGGAGCAGAGGAACTAGACATGAATGTTGTTTGTAACGGTGCTCCTGAAACAGCTGGAGTCGGAACTGAGTTGTAAAGTGAAGGATTCTGAACATAGGATCCTTTCTTCGACTTGTATTTCATTCACAGTTCTTCCTCCCTTAACTTCAAGATGAAATCATTTATGTCTAACGTCGCAAGAATGTCGTTTTGTCTCAGATTAGACACAAATGAATCCCATTTATCAGGCAAACCATCAGCAAAGCTTGAAACTTTATCTTCCATAGATGTTGTCACACCATGAGTGTGCAACTCACTCATCATATGATAGAATCTGTCAATAATATATCATCCAAGCTCTCATTCCCTATCGAAGAGAAATTATCAAATTCCTTTTTGAGAGCTTTCACCTTTAGTGCTTTGAGATTTGTGTTTCCATCATATCTCTTCACCAATGCCTCCCATAACTTTTTAGGCTGCTTGTTCTCAGAGAACTGATGAAAGATGTCCTTAGGTATCGACTAAGTCAACAAGGCATATACTTTCTTTTCAGCATTGAACATGATCTTCTTAGCTTAACTCATTCCTCCCAAAGTCAACTTGACTCCATTAGCACTGACTGGTATCGCATAACCAATCTCAATGGATGTCCAAAGATTTGGGTCAACTCCATTTAAATAGATTTCAAACCTTTGTTTCCACTATGGATTTTCATCTAACGTTAACAGCTTGGCCGTTTATTATGATTTCCAATCTCATTCTCCAGAAGTAGTAGGTTCTGGATGCGGGAGTCCTTTTCGGCAGTAGATGCAGCAAATTGGTCTTCCATTTCTTTAACCTTGGTACTTTTACAATAGGACAATTTTACTCGTGCGAATGGGCTATGAGTATGGATCACTCGTGTGAATGAAGGATGCAAATGAATTCAATCGTGCGATTAGATTCAGTCGTGCCTATGAACAAGGTTAATGGAATCAACCGACTGGAGTTGTTCAGTCGTGCGAATGAGATATGCGACTAAGTTCAGTCGTGCGAATGGAGTATATGACTGAGTTCAATCGTATGAATGGAACAATCGTGCGACTGAAGGATGATATGTTTGTAAAATCAAATATTTAGACACTTTGACACAAAATACGAGTTTCCCAGGAACCCTAATCTGCCATATAATGAAAAACTAAGACCTTAATGCATGCAAACATCAAAAATACCTTTTGAAGCAAAGTGGTGACTCTTTTGATTTAAAACGTAGGTTTTTAACACCAAAACTAATCGAATCCAATGCAAAATCACGAGCCAAAGCACTAATACCACTTGTTAAGCGACCGTGTACGTATGGAGTACTAACGGATTCTGCGTCAAACCAGATCAAATAGTGCGGAATACTATTTGATTGGTGATCCAATTAGTGAGAACGATAACCCGAACGATATAACAATGAACTAAACGTTAAGAATGAGTAGGGATAGATCAAGAACGAACTATGAAGTTGGATTGGCTGTTTTGGACGCTCTGGATAGCTAGGGTTTATGTATATTCGTCGTATCTCTCAAAGTGTTTTGTTTTTCCACAAATTAAGTGGTATTTATAGGTTTGTAGTTCCATTCGTACGACTGAACCATTAGCATGGTTTAGTCGTGCGACTGACTCATGCGATTGATTCATACGCACGACTGAAGGTTTAGTCGTGCGATTGAGTCAATCTTATGTCTCAATCATACGACTGATCCAGTTTCCTGGTTCAGTTGTGCGACTGGTCCATAAGCATGATATATTCATGTGTATGGTCCATTAGCATGAATAATCACCTGAATAGGTTGAACACATTACTTAATCATTATTGACTAAGAACTATATACAACAACCTCAAAGCTATATATAAAAAGTTCATATATATGAATCAAAGATAAATAAACATCAAGGCATATATCATACTTCATTATATCATCACATTACACATATGTAAGACATGAATGAATTTTATATTTAAGCAGATAAACTAGGAACACATGTATCAGCATATTATGCCCGTGCACTTGAAACTGAAACATACATTCAAAGCATTGAACTCGTTTGACTTGAAGCTAATCAAATCATGCCTTTATAATCGAGGATAAATCATCATATCAATTCTCTTAAACTATTTGAATTCCCAATTGCATATGAAACACACACACACGCATCATTTTGATCATCACCTTTTTCATCGACCTGCAACTTAGCCGATATCAACCTTTTGAGCTTCATTAATCGAAATTAGTTGAGGGGTAATAATCAACAACACCCTTAGAAGTTTTTTATGTGATTAATTTCATCAACACAACATCATCTTTGAGGATTCGATCTCGTTTATGTAGTGATTGTGCTCCTATCATACCATCAACTAATTTATTTAAGTCAGGTAATTAAACTCACAGATACTTGATTTCACTTGGGGATTAAAAGCCCCAATGTTGATTTCATTATCATGTACAAAATGGTGTTCAATCAGATCAATTTGAATTCTAGGGTTTATGTGAAATTTGGGGAATTTGTGATTAATGCTTGTATATCTTATTAAAAAAGGAAATCAAAATTAGATATGGGTTTATAGCCCACTAGTTAGCACACTTGTCATTTATGCAGGGGACCCATTTTCAACCCCGGACACTTGCAAATTATTTTTAAATATATTTTTTAACTATTTTAAATTCTAGAAAATTATTAAAATGTCATTAGATTGATAAAAAAACATTTTAATAATTAATTCTATCAAAATTTAATTATTATTTTCTGAAATATTTCAAAAATTATAATTTAATATTTTCTTTATTTTTAAGATGTTAAATGTTATAAAAATATAAAATTTATTTACAAATTTAACATTGTATAAAGAATATTTTTAAAATCTTTATTTAATTTCTAAAAATTTTAAATCATATATTTTTCTATTTTCTTTATTTTTCAAAGGTTTTAGTATTATAAACTGATTATAAGAATTATTAAAAGTTTTAAAAAAACACTATAAATCAAATCTAAATAATTTCAAAAGATTTTGCAAGTCATTTAAATAATTAACTATCCAATTAATTGTTTTTATCAAGTTTTAAATAATTAATTATTAAATTAATTATTTCTTTTCACACTTTAATACTCAACCATTAGTTAATCAGTTATTAGAAATTAAATATTTAAGTAATATTCAATTTCATTAATGATATTTTCAATCTTAATTACTTAATAGATTTATTCTATTTTATTTGGTCTATCTACTATATTATTTATAAATTATTTGTTAAAACCCCGAAATCTCAAAATTGAAACCTTAATCCATCTCTAGTTCTTTAATCGTGATTGTTCTAACAATAAGACACCATATCTTTGGTTGAACTGTGAAAAATATTTGGTGTCAAGTCTTGTATTCTATTATTTTCAAAAACACTTATCAATGTGAGTATTCATTGCCCTTTTTATGTGTTTTATATTTTGGGGAAATTATGTGATTCAATATTCAATCATCGATATTCATTATTATTATATTCCATTCTAAATTTAATTCAAAACATGTTGTGTTATTACTTGTAATTATGTGTTCATAGTTAGATAAACTTGATGATAACACATTCATTAATTCATGCAACCACGGTAATAACGATAGATCTACTGGTTTGACAAACCTATCCTGTTTGTTTAATTTTATGGTGATTGGAACCGGAATCATTCATTCTATAAGCCTTCGTCTGTAGATTGAGTCAATTCAGTCATTAGGTTTTATTGTATTGGTTTGTATTTTATGTGACAGTATTGCATTATAGGTCTTGGGCATTGACATGTGAATTGAATTGTTTTCATTCTATTTAATCAATCTATATATGTATTCGAATTTGTGATTACTCACCGGCTAATTTGTTAGCTGACCCGTTACTTTTTTGCATGACTTTAAGAATGCAGATTAGTGGACTTCTTCATGCTTATTTAGGATTGGACCTAGTTTAATTAAAAGGATTTTGTTATATTTATTTGGATTATTGTTTAAATGTAATGTATCATTTGATTAGTATCGTTCAATGAAAATGACATTTAATATTATTTCAACGTATTTACTACCATGTATTATGAGCACTCAATTTACATTCGTCCGCCACGATGATTCCATCGTTGATCGAGGTGTGACAAAAACTCCTTAGGTGACAATAAGTAGAAGAATATGATGTAGATGATTTGCTTGGCAACACTTTGGTGCATATGAATTCAAAGAAAAAACAAAATTTTTGATGGTAAGGTCAAAGGTTCCCCAAAGTTGATAGAAAAAATCAAAGAATTATTATTCATGTGGACGAAACTCAAAGTATTTATAACATCTGATAAAACAAGATTTTTTTTCATTTTTCCTTCTCTAAACTTATTTTTTTCCGCCTATCTTTTTTCTAGAAATTAAAATATCAATTTTTCCTTCAAAATAGTATTATAATAATTTAAATACTCATACAAATTTTTTTCTTATTAAAAATTAATTTTATTAATTGCTATATTCTCTCTCTTATCTAAATTTTCTATAATTAAATTATATTTTTATAAAATAAATTTTATTAAGGAAATTAGAAATCGTATATTTTAATTAAAATCTAAATAATAAAAAATAAAACTTTACATAATATGAGATTTTCTAAAACACTAAACCTTTTTTAAACAAAATATTTTAAATCATTTTGTTTTATAAAAAGTTATAAAGAGGTGAAGTTTTTAAAAAAATCTTATTAAAACAACCAAAATAATTACATACCAAAGTTTTTTAAGAAAATCTTTTTTATAAAATAAATATATATGTTTTTTTAAATCTTAAAACAAATATGTAAAAATGAAACTATATAGATAAGAGAGTAAAAAAATAGTATAATATTTTATTTCTTGAATTATTACGCGTATATAAGTTTGAATTTTTATAAAATCTAAATAATAAAACCAAGATTTTATATAATTTTAAATCTTTTTGCAGGATCGGTTAAGGTCACTTAACACTTAGCTTTTCTCTCAAACTCACTTAGAACAACACTCGGATAAAGATAGAGTCAATAAGAGTTTATCACAATATAACAAGTAATAAGAAACACAAAAAGTAATTTTCAAGGTACTTTTATATATTTCTTCTCAACTCAAGTATTACAAGACTCTTACAAGCAGTGCAGAATGAGTTACAATGAGAACCTATATATAATACTACCTACAGCTGGATATACTTTGATACCAGCTAGGATCCTATAACAAAAGCCTATACTACAAGACTATAGTTTAAGGTATCTCGGATAAAGTATTATCTGAGATTTGGTAGTCAGGACATGTCCCTGACTTACCTTTTGTCACCAACTAAAGTTGGTAACATGTACTATCATAAAAGGTAAACAGTGGAATAAAGTATGGTCAACTGCATGGCTCTTTGAGAAAACACCATACAGTATCAGAGGTCTGCAGCGAAGTGTCAGAGACCATACTTATGTCCACTGGTTCATAGCAGTGTCTTCTGAAGGTTAAATGGCTTCGGAAGAACAAGTACTTCCAAAGCCACTTTTACTTCGGAAGAGGCTGCTTCTTCTAATGCTTGGGAACTTCTTCTTTCCTTCATACTTTGGAAGTAGTCTTCTGATTGCTCTTCTAAGACTTATCCTTCGGAAGCATGCTCTTAACTTCGGAAGTAGAATTCTGTCTTCGGAAGTTGATCTTTCACTTTGTCTTCGGAAGAACTCTACAACCTTCGGAAGTTCCATGCTAAGCTTCGGAAGTCTTTGCATGTAGCACCAAAATTGTCTAAGTGATTGGTTTTGGTTGCACCAGCCTTCTTCTTGATCTAACAAACTCCCCCTAGGTTGATGCTACCAAAACCTCACTTGTTTCTGCTACTCAAAACTTTCAGCACCAAGGAGAGTAGATGTTTATCTGTTTCCTTGTTCTTTCCTCATGTGGTGTTGAGAAGTTTGTACAAATCCTTGGTAGACAGGAAGTCCAGTCTGTCACCTTGGATGACATGTACCCTCTGTTGTTGCCCTCTGAAAAGAGTTAGTTGATGGGAACTGTAATCATATTCCCATCTAACTATAGGTTCCAATTCAGGACCCTCTACCATCTGTAGAAAGGAAGTGCCTTTGGTAGGAGGTCTTTCCTTGTCTTCCTGTATTCTCAATCTCAACTTTTCTTCAATCTTGGTCTTTGTAGTTAGCTTAGCTAGATGAAGACTGCTGAGATGATTTCTGATGAGTCAGAAGCTTTAGAGTTGGAGGGGTTGGAGAATGGCTTCTCTGCTAACTCAGCAATATCAAATCTGCTGGAGTGTAGCAGAGAGGTTGCATTAAGTCTGTTGACTTCGCCATTCTCTCTCTCAACAACAAAGTTGTGAGAAGTTTCATTGAACCTCTACCGGATTATTTCTTTTCTAGGCACAAGAGACTGACTAGGAATCTTGTTCTCTTTCTTAGTATCCAGCAGAGTCACCAGTTTCCTTCTAAGCTTCTTCTCTTCGTCATTTAGTGAATCTGAGTTGAGACCTAGAAGTCTAGCTGCCTGGTCCAATGTTCCTCAAGGTATATCAAGAAATTGATCTCTTGTGAGGGAACAAGAAGATCCATCAACATAGGTAGTGTTGACAGAATCTTCATCACATGAGACTTCGCTCAAAGTTATGCAGTTTATGAGCTTAGTCTTGATTACCTTGAACTCCTCAAGAGAGAGATGTTGAGAAGGATGAGGGGATGGTTTGGATGGTGTATGGGTAGGTTGAGGTTCAGAGGTTCTGGGAAGTGTTTTTGGTTGGAGGATGGGAAGTTAGGTGGTTGGGGTGATGAAGTGGATGTGGGTAATGATGTGGGTTGAGGGGTGAAAGGCTCTGTTTTGATGGTAAAAGGTAGGCGTGAGGGTTCAGGTTGTGGTTGGGTGGTTGCAGTGAAGGTCATCCCCTTTACCCTTCTGTACATCTCTTTTCTCATTCCCAACCGGATTGTCTGACAACCTTGATTTCACTAACAATCCGTTGGAGTGTCTTCTCAGACATAGGACCCACCTGCCTTCCAGAGAAGCCATGGGCCCGAAGATAGTCTTCTATCCAGGCCTTTTCACTGAGCTTCCTGGTTGCAGTGACCCTAGCTTCTTCCTCCTCCTTCTTCTTCTTCTCCTTTCTCTTTTCTCTTGCAGCCTTTCTTCTTTCTTTCTCCATTTGATCCTGCTCTTTGTTGTAGAGCCAGAGGATCGTCTCATCATTGTGTGGAGAGAGTTCTTGAAGATTAAAGCCTCTAGAGATTAAAAAAATTATCCTGTCTCTCCTCAGCTGCAATTCAGCTTCCTTCTGTTCTTCTTTTTCTTTCTCTAAGGCCAACCTGGCTTCTTCTTCAAGTTTCAGCCGGGTTGCCTTCTCCAGATTCACCAACTCCTCTAGTGGTAGCAGGAGTGTTTCTTCATTTGCAGCTCCCATTTGGATAAGCTGGTCAATGATCTCTTCCCTTCTCTTATTGTTGGCAGCCTCTTGATTGGCTGCAGCTGCTTTTGTACTAGCAGCTAGCAACTTTTCAGTTTGAAGTATTTCTTTCTTCCTTAGTTTCTCAATCTTCTCCTCTTCCTGAAGCTCTTCCACAGTCATCTTTCTTTTCCTTTATCCTTTGAAGAGCCTGACTGTGGTGGTTCTTGGAGAGTGGATTCTGATTGTGAGAGAGGCAGAAATGGTGTCTGGGATGGAGGTAGATTCAAAAAGTCTTCACTGTTCACCTCAGATGCCATTTCAAGGATTGCATCTGTGATGATCAGTTCCTCGGACATTTTAAACAGTCCTTCCGCAACTTCCATTTTAGCTTCGGAAGATTCAGCTTGTTCTTTCGAGGCTTTAACTTCAGCTTCGGAAATTGGAGGAGATGCAGATTCTGTCCCAACTGTTTCAGTTGTTGGGCCATCAGTCCCCATTAACCCTTCGAAATGAATCTTAGGTTCCATGTGGACCTTTGGTTTACCAACTTCTTCCACAGTGGTAGAAGGTGCAGTAAGCCTCTAAAGCTCTTCAGCTCCAAAGTAGATCATTGCAGCATCTGAACTTGGCTGCTCAGTAGAGGATCTCAACAGAAACCTAGTGAAGAGTCTGTAGAGATCTCTGAGCATCTTTGGGTCGATTTGAAGTACAACTTGAGATGGCTCAGACAAAGTGATGACAGGAGTAGAAGATGTTGAAGTTGAAGTGTGGCTCTGTGGTTCCTCAGATGTTTGTCTCTGAATATTCTCCCCCTTTTTGGTAGCATCATCTTAAGAGCCGGATGAGCTAGAGGAAGATGTCAATGAGACTTGAATGGGTACATGCCTAACAGATCTCTCAGTCTGTTTCTCAACTAGTTTAGCCTTGAAATTGTCAATCTCAAGTTGCTGAGTGGCGGACCTTTCTTCTAAAGTCCTAACCAAGGATTCAAGGTTTGAGACTTTAGACAGAAGGTCTTTTATGAGGAGTTACATGCTTCCCTCATCTTCTTTTGAAGAATCTCGGGGAGATAAGCTAAAATACCTAATATGTTCAGCCTCACCACCAGATGTGGTTTCTTGGCACCCTGGTTTCCCGTGCTTAATGATGTCTCTTTCAGAGTCATCAAAAGGCTCGGTTGCCGCAAATTCAGTTTGAGATATGTTACCACTTTCCATAAGGTCCATTGAGGCACCTTCTGTAATGCCAGCTGAATTTGCATGAGTCCCCTCCATATCAGTGGGACTCACCTCAGTTATGGGTTGCTAATGGGGACTAGAGATAAGGGATTTCTCTGGGCTCTGTTGATCTTGGAGAGGGTGTTGTAGATCAACGTCATTGCTGTGGAGAGATGTTATTCCTTCATCAGTTTTGAAAAGAAGGTCAGTAAAAGATAGGGAGGTTAAGCCTACTGACCCGGATCTTGTTCAATGTCTACAAGCATTGAGCCTTTGGTGGGGCTGTCCCTAGTTGGCTGCTTAGAAGAGTGTAAATACTCATCCTAAGGGATGTTGGTTTGGGTGACGGGCTTTTGGGTTTGATACTGAGGAGACTCAAAACCCATATTGAGGTTAAAAGAGAAGGATGGAGAGACCTCAGACTGAGTGGGAGCCCGTGTTTCCACTCTAGTCTTTTTGGATTGAACAGGAGGGGCTTGTTCAATCAGAATAGATTGAACAAGGGCTCGTTTGGGGCGTCTTTGGTATGTGATGGTGATGGGTGGAGAAGGCAGTGTTGGCATTGTGGAGGAGGTTGCTGGTGTGGGTTCATCACCTGTGGGGTGGACAGGGATGTCACTAGGAGCTATGCGCTCAATCATACCTGGGAGTAGAGAAGTGTACCTTCTAGTGAAGTTGGTGGACACCTTCAGCATCTTGAAGATGGTAGGCCTCATGTGAGGGACAGTCAGAGCAACTGCACAGATAAGCATACTCTGTTCCAACTCATAGTTGATTATGTGTTGAATGAATCGGGGATACATAAAGAATGTCTCCTTTTGAAGATTCCCAATCAGATTGGTGAACACAAATCTTGAGTAATTGAATCGCAGGCCTCTCACCAATCCATGAACTAAGCATCCTAGTTCATATGGGATTTGATCCCATCCCCCAGGCTTGTTTGACAGGCAGTGGAGGACAACGTGCAGGAGGAACTTCCAGTTGTAGGAGAAGTTGAACTTGTAGACTGTCGACCTGCTTATGTCTCCACCATATCCCATTAGGATGTAAGTGTTGTCTAAATCTTCTTTAGGGAATTCAGTAGGAGCTCCTTCATCATGAAGCTCTAGATGATCCCTGATAAGTTGTTTAGTGATAATCAACTCCTGTCCACAAATGCTAGACGTTAATACATGAATCCCATTTAGGGTTTCGGCTTGACCATTTCCCCAAAATTCGGCCATTTGGTTGGAGTAAACAGTGGGGTTAACGGTAAGGGCTGTGTAGTAAGATGATTGGGTAAGAAAAGAGATGATTTCAGAGAAGTCAGCATCTCTTGATGAATCAAGAAGTGCGACTTGGTTGTGCTGAGGGTTAAGTGCCATTGGAGAAAGGTGAATGTAGATGATTTTGAGCTTGGGTAAAGCTGGAGTGAGGAGAAATTTCTAGGGTAGTAAAAATTGCAAGTAAGAAGATGAAATTGAATAGTCGAGATTATTTAAAAGAGGGTGGCAAGGCGGTAATGGGGGTTAGGATAAGGTGATGTGATGTTTTAGTGGAAGAAATGACAGTGGTGGTAAGGTTAAAATCAGTTAAATAATCTGACATCACTAACAAAATCTTTGCTTTTTACAGTGTGGGGCCCAATAGATTTACGTTACACAGTGGAATCTTTCTTTTGAATGTAAAACATTTCAGAAGGTAATTTGTCTTCCGAAGGCAATTCTTACTTCCGAAGCAAAAACTTTGCTTCTGAAGGTTAGGATTGCATTCCGAATGGATGTGTGTAAAGCTCGGAAGTAGATCTGATACGCAATCAATAGCTTCTTCCGAGACGAAAAACTCTTCCAAGAAGAAAATTATCCTTTGAGAAATTATGCTTCGGAAGATATAAAAATAACTTCCGAGGGTTAATTTCTCTTCGGAAGATACTTACACTTAGAAAATTTCAGAAAGACCTTTGTAACAGGGCTTAAATTATATTGACATAAGACATTAAATATTAAAAAGGTTTTCAAAAGAGTTGGGCTAATCACTGTTTATCATCCCAATAGCTGTTATTAGATACTTAAATCTTTGTTCATCAAAAGCTTTGGTGAACAAATCAGCATATTGTTCATTTGAGTCAACTTTGATTAACTTAATTAGATTTTTCTCATGAATACCTCTAATGAAATGGTACCTGATGTCAATATGCTTTGTCTTGGAGTGCTTCACCGGATTTTCAGTAATGGAGATAGCACTGTTGTTGTCAATATGGATAGGAGTACTCATAAAGTTGAATCCATAGTCTAACATCTAATTTTAAATCCATAGAAGTTGAGCACAGCAACTAGCAGCAGCAATGTATTCAGCTTTAGCAGTTGATGTAGAGACACAGGATTGCTTCTTGCATTGCCATGAGATGATCCTTCCACCAAGAAATTGACATCCTCCTAATGTAGATTTCTTGTCAATATTGCAGCCGCCATAGTCACTGTCAGAGTATCCATAGATATTGAAATCCTTGTTTCTGGGATACCAGAGGCCTAGTTTAGGTGCTCCTTTGAGGTATCTTAGGATTCTCTTAACAGCAGCAAGATGAGACACCTTTGGAGCAACCTGATATCTTGCACAGATGCAGGTAGTAAACATGATATTAGGTCTACTGGCTGTGAGATATATCAGAGAATCAATAATTGCCCTATACTGATGTTGATCAGTATCCTCCCCCTCAAGGCCAGGACAAAGATTGTGGTTTCTGGGTATGGGTGTCTTGGTAGGCTTACAATATTTCATTTCAAATCTTTCTAAGATGTCAGAGACATACTTAGATTGATTAATGAAGAACCCTTCCTTCCTTTGCTTTACCTGAATTTCAAGGAAAAAGTCCATTTTTCCCATAGAACTCATCTCAAACTTTTTCTTCATAATGCTCTCAAAGTCCTTACACATTTGGTCATTTGAAGAACCAAATATGATGTCATCAACATAGACTTGAACAAGCAAAATGTCATTCCAGACTTTCTGATGAAGAGAGTCTTATCAATGGTACCTCTAGTGTAGCCATTCTTCAGAAGAAACTAAGACAGAGTCTCATACTACAGCCTAGGTGCTTGGTGCAGCCCATATAGAGCTTTATCCAATTTACACACATAGTTGGGGTGTTGTGGGTCTTCAAATCCTGGAGGTTGGCATACATAGACTTCCCTATCTATATCCCTATATAGAAAGGCACACTTGACATCAAGTTGGTAGACAGTGAAGTCCTTGGATGCAGCATAAGCAAGGAAGATCCTAACTGCCTCAAGTCTTGCAACTGGTGCAAAGACATCAGTATAACCAATTGCTTCCTCTTATGTGTATCCTTGAACTACAAGTCTAGTTTTGTTCTTGATGATCAAGCCTCTATCATCTTTCTTGTTTTTGAAAACCCATTTAGTGCCTATTAGTACTTGACCAGATGGTAGCGGACATAGGTTCCATACCTTCTATCTCTTGAATTGAAGCAGCTCCTCTTGCATCGAATCAAGCCAGCTACTATCTTTCAAGGCATCTTCTACCTTCTTGGGTTCCATCTGGGATAGAAAGCATGAGTACAAGCAGACATTTCTATAATGAGTATGTCCTTTTGTTCTCACACCTTCAGTGACATCCCCTATGATGTTCTCAGTGAGATGAGTGTTATGAATCCTAAGGCGAGGAATCACTTCCAGTTGCAAAGATAGATCCAGATTGGACATATTCTACTCAGGAACTGGGACACTCTGTCCAGCTGCTGTTTCAAAATCATTCAATGAGGACTGATTGAATGAGTGAGAAACATCATCAAAGGTTGGCTGTGAAGTAGTATTAACAGTTTCATGTTCCTTTAAAACACTACTTCCTTCTGCCGGGTGTTGTGGTGGATCACCTGATGAGTTTTGAGGCTCAACAAGTGATTCACTTGTTGAAGCTTCACTATTCCTTGATATGGTTAAACTATCAGATCTGTGAATGGTGGACACTTGGTGAATTGCAGCACTTGGAGAATTTGGACTAGGCCTGGGTAGCTCAAACAGTTGATCATCAGCAGCAGCATCAACATCATTTTGAGCACATGTTCCAACTGAAACATTCTCACAAGAAGGTTTAAAATAATTTGGAAATAATTCTAAATCAAAGATATGATCAGGTCATTCCCCCTAACACAAGGAGTGTGCTCATTAACAACTATATTGGATGATTCCTCAAATTGTTGATTTTTAATGTTATATACTCTATAAGCTTTGGAGCTGGAAGAGTATCCAACAAAGATAGCATCATCCGACTTTTCAGCAAATTTTGCTAATTGTCTTTTGTGTTAAGTATTGTACACCTGCTGCCAAAGGACCTTAGAAAGTCAATGAACGGTGGCCTCTTGTTCCATAGCTCATAAGGGGTTTTTCCATGGGGCTTAACTGCAAGAACTTTGTTCTGCACATAGCATGCAGTGCTGAATGCCTCTGCCCAGAATGTTAGAGGTAGTTTTGAATCAGCTAACATAGTTCAAGCAGCCTCAATAAGTGTCATGTTCCTCCTCTCAGCAACACCATTTTGTTGATGAGTTCTGGGAGCACTATATTGTCTGGCAATCCCTTTTGAGTTACAGAATGAGTCAAGAACGAAGTTCTTAAACTTAGCCCCTTAGTCACTTCTAATATTTTAACCTTGTGATCAATTTGATTTTCTATTTTAAGAATAAAAGATTTTAATGTTTCAGTAGTTTTTTCTTTAGTTCTTAAAAAGAATACCCATGTGAATCTTGTAAAATCATCAACTATCACAAGGCAGTATGATTTCCTTCCAATGCTCATTCTACTAGTGGGACCAAAAAGATCCATGTGCAATAAGTGTAATGGAGTAGTGATAGAGTTAACACATTTCGATTTGTGAGATGTCCTATGTTGTTTCCCTTTTAGGCATGCAACACAGTTATCTTTGCAGAAAAACTCCTTTTTAGGCAAACCATGTACCAAGTTATTTTTAGCCAATTTATTCATTGTCTTAAAATTTACCTGACACATACGTTTATGCCACAGTGTTAACTCATCACTATCAGCTTTGGAAAGAAAGCATGATACTTCACCCATTGGGGAAGCATTATTCATATCCAGCTTGTACATATCCCTTTCCTGGGAGATCTAAGAAGCACCAATTCCGGAGGAATTGTCATCCCTGGTTTGAGGATAATGCACTCATGTTTTGTGAAAAGCATTTGGTGTTTTTGATCACAGAATTGAGAAACACTTAACAGATTGTGTTCAAGCTGTTTGACAAAGTGAACTTTGTCAACTTTTAATTTACCATTGGAGATACTCCCTCTGCCAGAAATATATCTTCCGGCCTCACCTCCAAATGGACAGGACCTCCGTTGAAACTGTTGAAAGAGAGATCTGTTCCCTGTCATGTGCCTGGAGCATCCACTGTGCACAATCCAGACATTGTTGTTCTTGTCATATGGATGTCCCTTCACATAAGATGAGTTTGTTAGTTTTGTTTGGAAGCCCAAGCCTTGCTGGTCTTGGGTTCTTCCAAAGATAATGACATAATTGAACCAAATGATATGCATCAGGGTTCAATAGAGGTATTTGAAGAAGAGGTTTGGGCTGTAGCATCTTCCTTGATCTTCCAGTCCATCCTTTGGTTGATCTTGGAGGATGAGCTTGTTGAAGATTTTGCAGTATGACCTTCTTCCGAAGCTTCTTTCTTTTCGAAAGAAGCCTTCACCACCTTTTCTTCCAAAGCATTCTTCTTCTGGATGGTTTTAAGGGAGCTTTCTTGTTCTTCCGAACCTTGGTAGCTTTTGCTTTCGAACCCATTTTCCCTTCGGAAGAAAGAGTTTCTTCCGAAAGCAACCTTGCTTCCGAAACTAGCTTTCCCTTCTTCATCACTTGAACCGTTTGAAAAGGTCCAAATGTGAAACCTTCCCTGACTCCTTCTTTCCTAGCATTATTTGCATAATGTGTGCTTGCAGGATTATAGTAACAATCTTTTGCCATGTGGTTTTGTAAACCACACATTATGCATGCAATGTTAGTCTTTTGGGAATGTGAGGGTTGCTGTTTCTTGGGCTTCTTCTCTTCATCAACAACTTTTCCCTTCAACTTCTGATCCTTTGTCAGGACAGAAGTGCTGGTATTACATTTCTTTCCGAATCAGAAGTACCTAACACTTGGAATCCAGCTGAGATAAAGACACCTTTCTTCTTTGGGTCAAACTTCAGCTTGGACTCAGCCATCTTCTTGGCTGTTCTTCTAGCAGCTTTAGCTCTGCTTCTTCTGGCCTTAGTGGTTAGGATTTGATCTTCACAGGAGGAGATGGGTATATCCACCTATTCTTTCCCTGTGGTGGCCACTATTGTTGCTTCATCCTTCAACTCTAGTGAGGAAGGGTCAGCAGTTGGAATCTCTTGCTCCTTAGTACCACATCTATGTTGTCTAATAGACTCATAGGAGTGTGGTGGAGCAATTTCATTCGTTCCTAACCCCCTTTTGTTCTGCTAACAGAGTTTGGAATGGGAGGATGATACAAGAATAGCTTGGAAGTTTTGCTCAGAAATAGCATGCTTCCTGGCCTGAGCCTCAGTAGTGACAAGCTGGGCTTGAGCCTCAGACAATTTGGATATCAGATCCTTGATTTGAGTCTTGTAGTTAGCATGTTCATGTTTTAAAAGAGACACAGTTTTCTCTAACTCCTCAATTTTCTTTTGGTAGTCAGATTCAGCTCTTTTAAAATCAGATTTTAAAATATTTAAAGACTCAATATCATATCTGATTTCCATATTATAATCCTGATAAAGTTTAACTTTAGCTATATAGGCTAGAGTGCAGAGATGTTCATATACCTGAGTATCGTCTGTTCCAGACATGAGAGCTTGAGCAGGAGTCACATCCTGTACCATGAAGCTCCAGTCAACTTCTTGAGCCATTGCAGCTATTTCAGTTGACTTCTTAGTGGGCTTTGAGGTTGAGGGATGTGTAGAGGCCTGTGGAGTTCCCAGCTTGGTCTTGGGAGCCTTGCATTCCCTTGCAAAGTGACCTAGTTGGTTACAGTTGTAACACTTTGCCTTGGTCTTGTCAAACCCAAACTTGCTGGTAGTTGGGTTTTGAGGGAAATGACTTCCAGTTCTCTTAAAGAACTTCTTCGCTCTATAAGTTAAAAGATCCATCTGTTGGACAATGTCCACGTACTCTACATCGTCTAGACTCAAACACTCAAGATCGTCAAAGCAGTATTGAAAGTCACTAGAGTGTCCACTTCCTGAGACAAAGGCACAACTTTCCTGAAAGGAGTTGTGTTGAGCCTGTTGAGACCTTGGAGTCTCAGGGAAAGTGATGTATGGTCCAGGAGAGCAGGATGGCTACTGGTAGGTCAGGTAATGCTGAGGTTGTGGGGGTAATGAGCCTTCAGCAACCATTAAAGCGTTGCTAGCAGGAAGACTCATGGGTCTGCTTGTTTGGTGGCCCTTCTTACTCTCCATCTCTAGGCGATATCCATCAAGGATGCCATATAGTTCAGTCATGCAGAGAGTGTTCAAGTTCTCTGTCCTCTTGATAGAGACACAGTAGAATGTCCACTCGTTTGGAAGAGCACTCATGAAGTTTCTAGTAAGATCTCTAAGTTTGGGAGTGATCTTCACAGACTGAAAAGAAGAGATAAGATCCATGTACCTGAAGTACTGCTGGCTGAGAGTCTCTCCAGCAATATGAGTGAAGTTCTCAAACTGCTGCTTCAGCGAGTCCTTCTTCGAGTCGTTGGAGCTTGAGTACATTTGGGCAAGTGCATCAAACAATTCTTTGGTAGTCATGCAATGCTTGAATCCCACCATGATGGAGTTCGGTATTGCAGTCATAAGAATGGTCATAGCATTGTTGTCGATGTCCATCTTCTTTCTGTCTTCATCAGAGTAATCCTCTACGGCCTTTTCTATCATGGCATCGTTTCCACCAGGTGATGCCACCTTTGGCTTATACAGGCCATTGGCAATGGAGTTCCACATCTTACTGTCTTGGTATCTGATGAAGCCTTCCATTCTCCTGCTCCAAGACCTGAAATTTTCAGGAGTAATGATGGGAGCCTTTGTCATGGTTCCCATCTCTACCTCGGACTTGTTAAGGGCCATTTTGAGTGAGTGAGTTGTAGGGAGGAGTGAAAAACAGGTTGATTTGGATGGTTAGATCATGCAATGAAGAGCCTGAGAAGCTCTTATACCAATTGCAGGATCGGTTAAGGTCACTTAACATTTAGCTTTTCTCTCAAACTCACTTAGAACAACACTCGAATAAAGATAGAGTCAATAAGAGTTGATCACAATATAGCAAGTAATAAGGACACAAGAAGTAATTTTCAAGGTACTTTTGTATATTGCTTCTCAACTCAAGTATTACAAGACTCTTACAAGCAGTGTGGAATGAGTTACAATGAGAACCTATATATAATACTACCTACAGCCGGATATACTTTGATACTAGCTGGGATCCTATAACTAAAGCCTATACCACAAGACTATAGTTTAAGGTATCTCGGATAAAGTCTTATCTGAGATTTGGTAGTCAGGATATGTCCCTGACTTACCTTTTGTCACCAACTAAAGTTGGTAACATGTACTATCATAAAAGGTAAACAGTGGAATAAAGTATGGTCAACTGCATGGCTCTTTGAGAAAACGCCATACGGTATCAGAGGTCTACAGCGGAGTGTCAGAGACCATTCCTATGTCCACTGGTTCATTGCAGTGTCTTCCGAAGGTTAAATGGCTTCGGAAGAACAACTACTTCCGAAGCCACTTTTACTTTGGAAGAGGCTGCTTCGTCTAGTGCTTGGGAACTTCTTCTTTCCTTCATACTTCGGAAGTAGTCTTCTAATTGCTCTTCTAAGACTTATCCTTCGGAAGCATGCTCTTAACTTCGGAAGTAGAATTCTGTCTTCGGAAGTTGATCTTCACTTTGTCTTCAGAAGAACTCTACAACCTTCGAAAGTTCCATGCTAAGCTTCGGAAGCCTTTGCATGTAGCACCAAAATTATCTAAGTGATTTGGTTTTGGTTGTATCAGCATTCTTCTTGATCTAACACTTTTATACCACTAAACCTTTACAAACTAGAGTTTATAATAAATAATTTAGATAAGAGAGTTAAAAAATAATATAATTGTTTTATTTCTTGAATTATTACTTATATATAATTTAATTATATTTTATATTAAAATATTATACTGTAAATTTTCATATTTATTATTAACTATTATCCGTTTAATTAATTGGTTTTTAGCATATCCATCTATCTATAAAAAAATAAATAAGCATGAAATAATTGTAAAGGGCTGTTTGATTACACTAACTGGGTAAGATCTAACTGATTCAAAAACTGACCCAGTTAAAAGTTCTGACTGGGTATGCATCTGACTAAAACTTAGCTGTTTAATTCATTATCTAACTGGAACCAAAACGATTCATTATTTAAGTAATAAAATCCACCGGAGTCACACCACCAGTCGGAACCACCATCGCAAGGGGGCGGCGGCCTGCGGGTCGGAGGGGGTGTCGGCCTGCGGGTCGTGAGGGGGCCGCGGCTTGCGGGTCAAGCGGTCAGCACATTTTTTTTCAAGGTCTGGGTCAGCACTGAAGACCCGGTCAACCGGCCTCGAAGCCGAAATCAAACGGACTGACCCACTGACCGAGTCAGCCGGTCAGTCGAGTCAGCCAGGTCAGCCCGAAAACAAACAGCCCCTAAGTCTTATTATACTTACTTTCTCATTTATTTATATTATTAATAGAATAATGAATACTAATAATATAATCATGCTATTTTCAAATTAAAAATATATAATTTATTAAATTAAAAACTTATATTTTATTAAAAACACACTTTTTAAAAACAAAAATTTTATAAAATACATTATACAAGAAACTTTTTTTATACATTTTTCTTAAAACAAAATATTTAAAGATCATAATTTTTTTATGAAAGAAAAGTTTAGGGAAAATACACTATTGTTTATTTACCTAATTTTTTATTTGTATGTAATTATAATCATAATTTATTTTTAATCATTATTTTATAATACATAAAATTTTATAGTAATAATTATTTAATATTTTATATATTTAATTCGTATGATACACGAGAACTAAGTCAGTAGAAGTATACAACACGAGAATTGGTACAATATTAATGCCAGCGTTATGTTTTCATGATTTTGTTCTCGGTGTCATCAAGCTTTAGCTACTTGTTGCTTTGATATTATAATTGTCATTTCGTGGAATAAATTTAATCCACTTTTGCAAAAACCACTCAATCTATTTTCGACTCCCTTGCAAAGAGGAATATTCCTCTTCAACAGACGTTATGTATGGTTTGTGGATCGGTTGAAGAATCGTTGGATCACTTGTACATTTCGTGTGGGCTTGCGGTGTAGGTTTGGTCAAAAATATTCTCATGGTGCAACATAAATTCAATGTTCGCATTCTCATATAGGGACCTTATTGATTGTCCTTACTTACTAAAAGGTGATGATGGTTTCAAGAAGGCTATCCATACAATCTTTATGATAACTTTCTGGAATTTATGGAAGCATAGAAATGAAATTATTTTTGAGTACGCTAAACCCTCGGTCTCCAAAGTGTCAAATAAAGGTGGCTGTCTCTTTGTGGATAAAGGCGAGATGCAAAGGAAAATTCCCCACTGCAATTGGTAATTCTCTCTTAAAACCTGGTTGATGTTACTTTGTTTGTTTGTAGTTTTTATTTGTGTTATTGTTTGATTATTGTTTAATTTTTCTTTTGTATGTTTGTATGTTGGGGTTTTTAATCTTTTGCTAGCTCCGTTTCAATATATGTTTTATTCGCCGTTAAAAAAATCAATTCAAATTTGAACTTTACAAACAACATTAATCTTTTAAAGCTGTTTTTAATTATTTTTTTAATTTTCAAATTAAAATGATTTAAAAATAGTAATTTCAACTTTTTATTTATTTTTTATTACGTAAATTTAAAATTATTTTTTAAAGTATCCTTAATAAGTGAAAGTTTGTAAAAAATTAATAGCAATGCTTATAGCTTATTTTTAATTTGCTAAAGAAAAATTAGTAAGGGTTTAGTTATGCACTATCATTTTGGTCTGAAATTTTATCATTGCCAAAATTAAGAAGACGAGAGGCATGTGAAGTTAGATATTCTATCATCTATAAGGATACTCTCCAGACTATGTGAACTATAAAGGACGTTTTCAAAGTACATTTACAACAATCAAGTATCAAGTTGTTATAAAGAAGAAAATGTTTTTTAAAGTATAAATAATAAACGTTTTAAAGAATAAAAAAGAACGTGTTCTTTATAAACGTTTTGGAAGACTAAAATAATTGAAAGAAACATTTTTACGAAAATGGTTTACAAAAGTTGGAAAAAGTGTGTATTTCAAATTATTTGAAAGAAGAATTTACGTTTTAAAGAATATTTACTACAAGAATGAGTAATTTAGTAAAGTTTGACTTCAGAGTGAGTAAATTTAATCAATGTTTTTAGAACCGGGTTGGACGTTGAACCAGATGCTTTACTGGTTTGGTGGTCGGACCGGTTGGACCAGATTTAACTATATTTTAATTATATTTATATATACAATTAAATATAAGTAATTTATATATGATTTATATATATAAATTTTATAGTTATATATAAAACATAACTATATTTGTATATCCGACATACTAATTTATGGTTTAGCACCCTGTTTTTACCCATTAAAATCAATGAAAAAACAAAAACCGGTCCGGTTTTCCGGTCCAACCAACAGTTCGGGACGAACCGACTGGTTCGACCAGTCCAAAACGACTCACAACAAACCGGACCAGACAACCCCAGATTCGCGGTCGGACCGGCCGGTCCGATCCGGTCTCAACAACAATGAATTTAATGGTTTAAGATATAGTTGTGGATGAAGTAATTTTCGACTCCTCCAAACTAATTCCCCTTAAAGCTAGAGGTGAAAAAACCAGTTTTTTTTTTTTGGTACAATTTGATTTCGCTTGAGAACCGGGCCGGTTTTTTTGGTTGGGGCAAATCTGTTTGGTCCAAACCGCTTCGGGTTATAAACCGTTTGGGGCGTATATAACCCAAACCTATCCAAACTAAATTGGACCGGTTCCTAAACCGGTTCGGATCCAAACCGATTCGGTTTTTTAATTAATTAGAATTTCTATAGGTCTATATTTATTAAGTACTTAAACTTGTAAACATGTAAATGAAATAAATAAAAAACATATAAGATTACAAAACAACTAAATTAGAATTTCACATTTTGTAATTTTATTAGATACTTATACTTTTAAGAAACATATACTCATTGACATCTCTTACAAATCAAAGTTAAACCAAATCTCCGGATTTCTATTGAGCACTAGAAGAAGCCATTTTTAAGAGTTTTTGATTGTTGTGAAGAGAAAATGAGTCTCTTTGAGTTTTTAGAGTGTATAGAGATTTTTGGTTGTTATAGTTCAATCAAAACACTCACAACTTATTTATACTAGTGTAGGCGGGTTAAGTTGGTGAAAAAATGCCTAAGAACAACTAGATGGAATCTGCAACAGCTATATAACAAGTATATTTTTAAAATTTAAAGAAGCGGTTTGGAATTAGTTTGGCACTAGTTTGGTGGGTACTGGTTTATAAACTAGTTTGTTTTGCAAAAAGGCCAAACCTGTTATGGTTCGTTGGGCCGGTTTGAGCCCGTGATGGTTCGGGTCAATTGGGTTTAGGGGGCTAAAAAAACCGGTTTGGATTTCCAAACTGGTTTTATGCGGATGTCTAATTAAACCCAAGTAAATGAGATGATTTCGTGTGAGCATACCACATGAGCAACACGTAACAGAATGGAATGGAGGGTTTCAATAAGTAAAGGCGTAAAGGCGTAAAGGCGTAAAGGCGTAAAGGCGTAAAGGCGTAAAGGCGTAAAGGCGTAAAGGCGTAAAGGCGTAAAGGCGTAAAGGCGTAAAGTGTAGTTAGTATAAATGGGTTAGGGTGAGAAAAATCATCATGTTATTATAGTCAATTGTAATTCTGTTGTCTCCTTTTCCTCTGCACTTCTCTTATCCCTGCTAACTGCTAAGCTAACATATTGCTTCATCTCTTGTCTTCGAGCAGACATCAAACATTCCATTCTAACCCATCAGCCAACCACTTAGGATGAGGCCATGAACTTAGCGTATTACCCACGCCTAAATCCCATTTACCCATCGCTTCTTCTTCATCTAACCCTACAAGCCTTACCACTGGGAGTTGTAAAGTGGGGTTTAAACCTGCTCAAATCACCCAAAAATGATGGCAAGGATTGTGTTATCATTGCGATGACAAATGTACTTAAAACTCACTTCCTTATTTTGTATAACGCCGTGCCCAGTACCACATTGCGATGACAAATGTACTTAAAACTCACTTCCTTATTTTGTATAACGCCGTGCCCAGTACCACATTGCGCTTCACAGTAACTCACTTACCTCCTTTGCATGGTAAGTCAATCGATATGGTGGTCATTGATAAGTTGTCAAAATATTGTCATTTTATTAGTTTCGCCTCTTTCACTAGTGCAACAACCACAATTACATTCTGAATATGTATCTTCAATGTTACCTTATGTAATTCAATATTTACTTCTTCTTTTTCTTTCTTTTGCCTTTTTATATCTCTATTTTCATGCTTCTTAGTCGATATTACAATTATATATATGGTAGATTCGAATGCAAACGTTTACTAAATAGATAGATAATATTATAATATATTTATTAAACAAATGACTTACAGACAAATTCAATAAATTTAAATCTAATTCACTAAACAACAAAGCACGTCTTTGTAGATATCCAACACTAATAAAAACTAGTTCATTAAACAAATGATTAAATACTATATGACTTTAAGTTAAATTTTTAACATATTTAAAGAATTAGACCAAGAGAGGCGACAATAGTACAGTACGATCCAACAACACATATTAAGATTCAAATCTCAAAAATTTAGAATATAGACTTGCAAAAAATAAACGAACCTTTAGAATTAGATTAAGAGAATGATTGTGAATCTATGTTTGAAATTGCCATATGATAGAACAAATTAGAGCTGTGTTTCTTAAATTAATTTATAATATCTTAAGGGGAGAAATGATAATTGTTAATTGGATTGAAAGCACGACTAAATTAATAAAATGTCTGGCCTAAAGTCCTAGCTTTACTAACGTTACACTTAAGCCGACCCTGTGTGTTTCATGTACTCTCTTTTCTTGCATCCTGTTAAATTTTAAATGGTTTTGGAGTTATAAAATGATTATGTTTTCTATTTTTATAAATACTTTTGCATCTTATTTGTAAAAATCAATCAATAATATCAACATCTCTCTCCCAATATCTCTTTCTCATATTGTTATTGCTATTGGGCTAGTTTTACAGCACGTTATCAGCACGAGATTCTATCGATTCATATTCGTAAAGTTTTAGCGAACAAACTTCTAATCACACCATTGTACACGTAAGTTTTATTTTTGATTCCCCGTATTCATAATATAACTTTCCATCAATTTGCATTCTAGTTTCTTACATATTTTAATGTTAATATCTTCGTTATTGACTTTGAAACTATCACATGCTTAATTAATAATCAATGTCAATATGTTTCAATATTTGAAATATATATTTGAAGATCTGTTTATACAGAAAAAAAAATGATGTTATTCATCTAATATAAATATTTAAGTAAAATATTTTAGTAACATAACTATTGAGTTAACAAGTAATATACGGTATCATTTGTATTCAAATTAATAATATTAGAAAATAAAGGAAAATTATATTACATGGTGATTTCACAGAAAAATTATATATTTATCCATATATTTTCTAACAAAATCACATATTGTGTTTTGTTTATTGAAAATGTAACCCTTTCTCTAATTTAAATTTGATTTGCATTTGATGGCACGTGCATTTCACGAACACATTTATATATAATATAATAATATAATGTTGACAACTTGACGTCTTATTTTTCTATGATTTCATAGGAATGAGTTTTTCATGTTGTATATTAAGTTTTAATCATACTTCAGTTTACAAAAATAAAACTTTAATGTAAACATGAAATACGTTAGCTAACATGATGATACAATTTTTTTAATAGACATGATTTAAAGCTTTTGAAGGTAACGTATTGGTTTTATCTACATGATAATATTTCATCTTCATGTCAATCTTATTATGTTATTAATTAGCTATAGGTAATGTTATTAAAAAATTATGGTAGGTCTAGAAGACCAAAACCATATGAGCTCCGGCAATTATTAGCTCTTGAGGCATGTGTTATATCAAAACTGAAACGTTAATTTATTAATCTTATGAAAATATTATGCTACTTTATTTATTATTTAAAAAAAATAAATAATAAAGGTTTGTTTCATGATTTATGGCTAGCATGCTTCATAACAAGATATCCATTTATTGGATCTTTATAAATAGTTAAAATTTGAGTTTGTATGTCAAATAACATGACTTAGCAAACATATGAATGCTTTTGTTGTTACTCTCACGAATACTTATAAATATATTCATGTTATAATGAGTTTCATTTATTTAAGATAATATGACGCTCAAAGTTGTATACTCTTTGAATATTATTAACGATTTATAAAAGGCGTAAGATTTAAGACCGACAAGTCTTATATGACTCGGACATATAATTGTTTCTCGATGATGTTATATTATGAAAAGATTATTCACGAGAAGCACGGGATGAAATTATTTTTCATTGTCATACCTCAATATGTTTTGAAGTAACAATATTATCAGAAGAGTATGAAAAGTTTAAAATTATTTCATATCCTTGTGTCCGAGAAAAGAATGAAAACCATTGAGCTTTTCTAAATACACTCTACTCATTATAGTGAATGTGATATGTAATGATTATTAAAAGTGTAATGATTACGAACAAAATTAACAAAATTGTAATGATGATCATTAAATAATGAGATTAACCACCACAGTGGCAAGGGATTGATTGTAGAGAGTATATATATATACAAGTATTATCCATAATAGTATGAGGTGATAGTACATTGATATTTCGATTTTTCTATCTTGTAAGAATCAGAACAATATGCATATACGATTATAAACCTGAAGTTTATGGATCATGATTATTTACATGACTGGTTAGACCATACCGAATAAATGATGATGTGAAAAATATTGAAGAATTGAAATACTCTTCGTGGTAATTAAGCCAACAGTGTTTGCTCTTAATGAAAGTTGATTAGTTTACTATAAGGTCATGTTCTCAGGACACTCATAATTGGACGATCATCACACATAAAACATAAATTATACATTTACATCTATGGAAACATCACAACGGAATAACTTAAAACCATTTCATATATTAATGTGTGTTTTTGCAAAATAATACATCATTGTTAACAGTTACAAAATATTATCGTTTGCATTACATCACAAAAACGTCATAGTTATACAAATGGATGCCATCCCAAAAAAATGTCCAAGTAGCTGCTCAGTGTCATCCTCAGCAACAATCACTTGTCAACTGAAATAAATACATAAAAGTCAGCGTCGTTGATTGAGTTCTAGTTTTATAAATAAAATACTTTACTTTACTTTCGTTTAAAACCTTACTTTACGTTCATACGTAATCATGCATCATACGTACACATAGATAATATCATTATTATCTTCCATTATCATTATAAATCGTTGTTCTTTATTTGAGTTAGGGGCCGAAACAATAAACTAAAATGTTTATAGTAGGCAGGGTTATATTTTTTAATTGCAATTCGAGTAGAGAGCCGTTTTTATAATTCAATATTGACTTCTTGTTTTTTGTTTCTTTTTCCTTTTTATATGACTATTTTAATGCTTCTTAGTCAATATTACATTTATATATGATAGATTCGAATGCAAAATTTTACAAAACAAAAATATTATTATATATTATTAACAAATGAGTTACAGACAAACTCAATAAATTCAAATATCATTCACTAAACAAAAAAGAACGACTTTGTAAATATCCAAACACTAATAAAATGTAATTCAGTAAACAAGTGACTATATGACTTGTAAGTTAAATTTTCAAGAATAATTAAAGAATTAGACCAAGAGAGGCAACAATAGTACAGTACGATCCAACAACACATATCAAATTTCAAAACTCAAAAATTTAGAATATAGACTGTAAGGAATACATGTTAAGGCTGATGCAACTCAAACATTTAAAGTCTCCTGCATGCATGCACAAGTGCATTGAAGAAGAATGTTTCGGAAGTTTCACACATGCAACAGAAATATTCTAAGTGTGAAATCTTCCGAAGCCAAGACCAATATCTTCCGAAGCCAAAGATGAAGTCTTCCAAAGCTTCAGAGACAAAGTCTTCCGAAGCTAACAATTGAAGACAGATTTTTCCGAAGACTTTTAGTATACACGCTTTATCTTATGTATTTTACATAAAGTTGAACCCCTTTCCGCTGTAACTCTGTAAAATCACCAACTTGCATGAGTTGGTGAAAAGGTCCATGCTTTTAGTAACTATACATTGAGGTCTTGAGTCTGTAACTTTCTACTTCATGTACTTTATCCTTTTGTAATATATTAGGATGTGAACTATGACATGTTATAGTCACAAGTCAAAAGGCAATTTGCCTTTTTACTCTACAATTGATTTTGTTTTGTGTCTAGTCAATTGTATCCAGCTGGCCTTCAACGTATGGCCGGCTGTAGGATGTAGTATATGTATCTCAAGTACTTGTAACTTTTATTTATGCTTTGTAACACTTGTAATAGAACTTAAAAAACAATATACTGCAATCTTGAAAACCATCTCCTTGTGTATTTTGCTATTTTGTTCTGTCTCTTATTCACTTGTGTTCTTAGTATCATCTCTTGTGGTTAATCCAGTTATACTGTTTGATTAGTCAAGTTAATCTCCTCATTGTGTTGTTGTGTTGTAAGTGATCACCCTTCACCGGTCCTGCATAGACTTGCAAAAAAACTAACCTTCAGAATCGGATTAAGAGAATACTTGTGAATCTATGTTCGAAATTGCCATTTGATAGAACTAATTACATCTGTGTTTCTTGAATTAATTTATAATATCTTGAGGGAAGAAACGATAATTGTTAATTGGATTGAAGGCACGACTCAATTAATAAAATGTCTAGCCTAAAGCCCTTGCTTTACTAATGTTACGTTTGAGCCAGCCCCGTGTGTTTCATGTACTCTTTTTTCTAGCATCTTGCTAAATTTTAATAATGTTTTACCTACTCACAGTTCAAAGTTAAAGCTACTGTGGTCAACACATACACAAGTTTCATCCTCTAGTTACTGCCACCTCACCACTTTCGGTTTTACACCTATTACACTTGTACAAACTAGGTTTTTGTTTTATGTTTAAAATTATAGTTATGATAGAGTCACTCTATTTCTTTTAAATAATATAGAGGAAATCCGGTGCAAAAGCATCCGGTATGTGCGGGATCCGCAGGGTTATCATAGCATTTTGGGTCTGATATAGTATTTTGCATTTCTATAGGTAGATGTTTTCACGATTAAAACTCGTGGCTTCTAGGTCATATTACAGTAACCAAAATATTATTTTATAAATAATAATGCGTTAAATAAATTAATTTACACGTTATAAGAAATTTAGTCATCTACAATTAATTTCTTTGACTCATTTCTTTTTTTTTGTTTCAGCTAGTTATATCAACCCATGACGTCATTTTTAATTGTATAACACACACATTTTACTATAAAACCAATTTTATTGTGTTTTACAAGATTTAAAACCATAATGTATCTTATGAAATACATTATTTTATCATGATGATGTCTGCTTCAGACTTAATTATAAAATTTAATCTAAACTGATTATTAATATTGAATTTTTTAAAAGCTAATGATGTGTTGATTCATATGTTAATGATAAAAATATGGAAGTGATCTTTTTAAGAAACTAGTAAATTCACCGCGCGATGCAGTTGGTTTTGAGTGAACATGTCTCCGTGTGACCAAAATTTTATAAAATTGTGTATCAAAGATTTTTATATATAAGTATTAGGAATTCTTAATAATTAAATTATAAATAAAACTAGAAGAAAAAGTATTAGTAAAATCGTGGTCTTGAAATGGAAATTTAAAGTATGAGATTTTCAATTTCTTAAGTTAAAAAGTTTAAAGGAGTTTAACATTGAACAAAACCTTTGCCACTCATATCTTCTTCCTTTTAAGGAGAAAGAGCACATCAAGCATATCAAGCACCTCAAGCACATCAAGCACATCAAGCACCTCAAGCACCTCAAGCACATCAAACACATCAAGCACCTCAAGCACCTCAAGCACCTCAAGCACATCAAGCACCTCAAGCACCTCAAGCACATCAAGCACCTCAAGCACATCAAGCACATCAAGCACATCAAGCACCTCAAGCACATCAAGCACCTCAAGCACCTCTGCGTTTCATTATCTATTTCATATGAGATTTTAGCACTTCACCATAAATTCAACAACAACAACGATTCATCAAAGAACAACCAACTCAAGAAAATAAACATCTTAGTGGATGATATTTGGGCTAAAAATTTTGTTTTTTCTCTACTACATCTGCTTCAATTTCCCAAGGCTCTTCAGCAATCACCATTAAAGCCCTACCCCAACTTTCTATTAGTGTAAAACTTTTTGCCGGTTTTCTCATCGCAGAGGATGAGTAATCAAACCCATTTCAAAACCCAAATGTCCTTATCACCAAAATCATTTTTCGATTTCCTTTTCTTTCATCAACACTTGTTGATCTCGATCTGGGTATGAAACCAGTCGTTTTATTAATTAGCAAATGATCAAGATGAATACGATCATGATTCACAGACGTCTTGTTGCATCGTCAACTTAATTATAGCAGCTACTTCAGTTATTGTATTATTAAAAAGACATATCGGTGTCTACACTATTTCTCATACAAGTGATGAAGTAGTTGTTATAAGTTGATTATGCAACAAGTTGTTTATTTATTTATTTATTGTTTACATTTTGAGTTCTCATTTGTGTGTGTATATATTTTTTAATTAATAAAGAAGCTTTTGATTAAAGAGAGGGCTTGGTTCGATTCTAGCTTCCCGCTTTTCCTTTTTTAATATCTTTTTCACTTATCTTGCCTTGTTTTATTATCAGGGGCAAACACATGTAGGTGACAGTAAATTTATCAAAATACAACGAAATTTCACTACTATATAAAGACATATGTGTCAGAGCGAAAACACGTTTTTTACGGTTACTATATATTTATATATTTTGATTTTAATGAGAATGACAAGCTTAAGTTGAAGTAAAAAATTAAAAGAAAACGTTCATGAAAATTTCTTATTTGCGAATTCTTCAAAACTTGCAACAAATTTTTTTATTATTTACAAATTCTTCAAAACTTGCAACAAATATTAGTGTAGAGATAGTAAAAGTTATTTGAAGAATATAAATGTATATTTAGTAATTTCCTCTGCCTTAATTTAGTTTTTCTGACTTTCTAACAATAGACTAGTCAATGAATACAAAAAAATTGATGTACTCTATTGAAGCTTACTTGTTTAAAACATGTGAAATTTTAGTAATAATTTATTTCTTAAGGGAGTTTATAACATCCGTCAATAACTCCGGTTGTGAAAAAACTTCAGTTGTGAAAAAAATCTCATCATGAACTTTATACTCAAATATATGAGGAGATGAATCTTCTTTATCATAAAGTTTGTCATATTTTTCATTAGCATAACTAAATTATTGCTTAACATTAATGTACTTTTTACCAATTAATTAATGTACTTTTTACCGTCTACATTAATGTTGTTTGAATCATAAATAAACTGCCATTGTCGTTTGGAACATTAGGTTTTTTTCATGGACGATTGAGCTACTACTAACACTAAGACGAGATTTCAACTTCAATTATTAGTTTGACGTTTTAAAGTTTCGAACCCAAAAGCTTCTCAAGAAGACTCTAAGAGAAAAATTTTAAACTATCAAACCAGAAGCCTAAAGGCATTGTTTTAATAGTGAATAGTCTTTTGTTTTTCATGTGTCACAACTTGGAACTTTAGATATGATCTTTCGGTTATCTCTTCCTTTCAATTAAATAATAATCTTGTTACTTTATTTAATCATAACTATTGATTAACCTTTATACAAGATTTTATCTTTTATTAGTTTTGAATTACATACATGTATGCATCCATATATATGTACACATACACACATATCTGTATCTTCATATAGGAAAAAGACTATAAAAAAAATCTAATGTTACGAGAAAAAACAAGAAAACTAGCTTAACCAACCGGATTTTAATCTTTTAACTTATAAATTTTAACTAAAACAATAATGATGCAATTTTAACACAATTTAGTTTTAATCTAACCTTTTGATTTAATTCATGCACTCCTAGACTAACCGATTCTCTTTTTTTGGTTTTGCTTTCAATTTTTCTACCACCTACTCTGAAAATTCTTTAGTGACGGACAATGTAAAAAAATTTGTTTTAACCATTAAGAATAATATTCATAAAAAAAATAAATCATTAATTTATCATTAGATGTAACAATAAAATGAGTATAAGTATATATTTTATAAGATAATCATATTAACTTTTATTTTTCTTAGAAAAAATATGCTATTCATCTTATGTAATATTATTTAAAAAATTGAAAACATGTCTCAAATATTTACCTTTACAAGGTAGATAATCTTCAACATCATTCACAAACTATCATTTACCTTCACTGCATACTACGATATTAACAAATATTTTTTTATTTGAGAGGATTTAAGAGGATTGTTGCAAGGAAAGAAATAAGTGTGTTAAGAAAAATATAAGATTGGATAAGTTTGTTAAGAGATAGTTTGGGTTATATATGTTTTTAAGATTAATTATAAGTTAACTCATTCACCTTTTATTTTATTTTTTTCATTTTAAATCATTATTTCCAAATTAAATTAAATAGTTATAAAATATAAAAACCACAAAATGAAAAAAAAAGTTATAAACTTATGGAACATTTAAAATATATGTAAACAATTTTAAAATTTTATATAAATGAAATTTTTGTGAGAGAAGGATATATTTTTTGTAATTTTGGGTAAGGAAAACTCATGTTTCCTAACCTAGTCATCGAGGAAAAGGAATACAATTGTTAGGGCTGACAATTTTAGACACGAACACGAATACACGACATGAACCTACACGATCTTAATAGGTATTGGGTATGACCTTAACAGGTTTCATGTACGAAACAGGTAGACACGAATATACCTGTTAAATTTCGTGTCTAAACATGAATTTTACATGTTTACCTGTTATGTACTCGTTAGTACCTGATAAATATTTTTTTAAAAAATATAAATAATATAACATTAATGCTTTATGTTCAGATCTTTCGGATGATTTGTGTATTATTAGTGTTGCTTGCTAAAAACTTCCTAAGGTACCCCCATTCCAAATCTTTCGGATGATTTTTGTATCACTAAAATGGTTCCTAAATATGTGTTATTAATGGTTTTTATCATGTCTTATCGTGTATACCTGGTATTAACAGGTTCGTGTTCAGGTTTGGAAACAGGTACACGATAAGTTATTGTGTCGTGTACAGGTATACAGTTTTTGTGTTCGTGTCTTAACAGGTACAGGTATACCTGTTATGCCAGCCCTAACAATTGCCACCTTCATGAAGAAATTCATCAATCCCTCGCCTAGTCAGCAAAAAGACATAAAAAACGCGTTAGCAAAGAAATTGCATTTTACACCACCGGAAGTAAACGGTCGTTTGTCAACATGTAAACGGTCGTTTGTCAACATGTAAACGGCCGTTTGTCAACATGTAAACGCTCGTTTGTCAACATGTAAACGGTCATTGTCACGAAGTAAACTACAGTTTGCATGACTGTAAACGGTGTTTACAGAGTAGTAAACGGACGTTTACAGAGTAGTAAACGGCAGTTTACCACATAGTAAACGGTCGTTTACTATTGTTAGGGTTTTTATTAATTTTTTCTAATTATAATTATATTATATTTAATTTATTATTGTTAAGTTTTTATTCGATTTTTAATATTTTTATTAGTTTTAAATTATAGTAATATTATAAATTGAATATAAGTATTGGATGAAAATAAGTTAATACATGTACAAAAAAATTATGTACTTGTATTAACATTTTATTTCTAATTATATTAATCTTTTGTATGTTTTTATTTGTAACGTTTTTATTCTATTTTAATATTTTTATTATACTAAGTTTTTATATATTGTTAAATTTAATTATACTAAATTATATAATTTATATATTAATAAGTTTTTATGTACATGTATTAACATTTTATTTCTAATTATAAGTTTTTATAATTTATATATTAATAAGTTTTTATGTACAATAAAACTTATATAGTTTGCAATTTTTGAACTTTATAAAAGGAATATATTGTTAGTAACTTAGTAAATGTCCGTTTACTATTTTTAAAATTTTATTAATTTTTTCTAATTATAGTTATATTATATTAAATTTATATATTGTTAAGTTTTTAGATTTTCATATAATGTTTATAATTTTTATAATTTTTGAAGTTTAGAAATAACAATAAAACTTATATAGTTTACAAATTTTGAACTTTATAAAATGAGTAATTACAAATGATACTAATCTAATATATATTGAAACGAGTAACAGATTTATTTTGAAATATATATTGACTATATCTTTGAAGTCTCTCCTCGTATATTCTTTCCCACGCAGCCGCACTATTACTTTTGTGAAAATTCCATAACGGCGTTATGAAAGCCAATGGATATTCACCCTCTAAATGCACAGAGACGTAGTGGCAACCATACACATGTGCAATAGTAATGAATTGATGGTACATGAGTTCATCCAGACTCGTCCATAACGAAAATAAGTTGTGTTTTCAGTGGGAGATAAGCATTGAAGATCACATTAAATCTGTTTGCGATCAATAATCCTGTGTAAGGCATTATCATCCAGTGTTGATCAGGAGCTGGACCCGGTTGTAGCCATGATAAAGTACGTTTTGTCTCATCATATGAGCTGGAGAAAAGATTTCTGTACAAATTAGAATTGTTATGTAACTCGTTTAAAAGCTCATACCTCATGTTTAGCCAATATTCTTCACCGAATCCTAAGGAAAAGAAAACTGCACGAAACCCACAGTTACCATCACTGTTTACGTTCTCTATATGTGTTATATATGGATGGAATAGTTTTGGAATCTGTGTTAGTAAAGGATGGTGATATATAGAAGATTGAGTTGTGTTATGTACGTTTGAACTATGCTTCGAGGGGCTCATCCCTATAAAATCATAACTAACAAAATCATCTGTCGTGTAGGTATGACATCGGGTAGGCAGAGCAGGTGAAGGGTCTGGTTTGTTTTGTTTTTGAGATTTGAGTGTTGGCCTTCCACGAGTATTTTTTTGCATCGTAGGCTCGTTAAGATTTATGCTAATAGGATCCCTTATGCTTTTTATTCTTTCTAACCAATTCCTTTTCAACGTGGGATTTTTTTGTTTCTTGTAAGCTTCTTTGAACCTCTCAAGTTCGTCATCACATTGAATATCTTCTTCTTCTTCATTTAACGATACTGGTGAAAAGTCAAGCCTCCTCCAAAATATATCTATCGAATGTAGTGGAATAGGTTTTCCTGCTTTTAAATACCGTGCGATTTCACAAGCACATGGTAAACCGCAACACAAATATGGCAGTCACAGCTTTGTGATTGGTCTTGAATTTCATTAACTCGTGTCAGCTCTCCAACTAATATATCCAGAGCTTAATGAGAAACATTTGATAACAAAGAAACAAATAAATTATGTTTATGTTGATGTTTTATTTTAATTCGACTTTCCACGAAACTTGCCTTTATTTGTGTTTCCTGTAAACGTATTATGTTATTTAAAATTTCTATAAATTTATCTAAATTTGACTTGTCAGAATTAAATGTTTTTTTAATAGAGCATGTTGGCTTTTCACTCTGTTTGTTGTTCGTTCTCCAAAATTTAGATGTTGATCAATCCATGCAGACACGAACATCTCTTTGTAATTTTGCAACCAGATAACATCCAAATAATTAAACACAACTGCAAAGTTAGATGAAATATGTTAGTTTCAATTTCATTAAAAAAAATAAATTGAATAGATCAGAAATACTTCGATGCTTGCTCATCAACTTTGTTTGCAATCATGTTTGATTTTCATAGTAGGCCTCAATGGTTGGAGATTGAAGCAGAAATCTCCAGTAATACATAAATTTATCCCACTCAGTCTGACATTTGAAAGATGGTCTGCAATACTTTCTGATATTCTCCTGTATATGATATCTACAAAGCAATCGGGTTGGTTCTGGAAAAATTACTTGGCATGCATCCATTAATGCCAACTCTCTATCGGTGACTATGACACGCGGTACCATATAGCCATCTAATGTATTTCTCAGACAATTTAAAGCCCACTTGAAATTATCTTTTTTCTCATTTCGTATGAACGCAAAAGCAATACAAAATGTCTTATTTGTTGAAGTTAAGCCAAAAATTTGAAGAAAAGGGAGGCGATACATGTTTGTCTTGTACGTGCAATCTAAAATAATCACATGCGGAACACACGCCATATTTTTAATGAAGTGGGGTTGACAAAAAACAAATCATTTAGTTGATTTGATTCGTCATCAGTAGTAAAATCATATATGTATCCGCAAGGATTGAAGAAGTGCTTGCATTGGGGTGGTTCCAACTTTATCCAACTTTTGTATCCTTGTGCGTGCATCATACACGGTTTCAATTGTGGATACATTTTTATCATTATTTTCTTTTAAAGCCGTAAGAATATCATGTGGCTGCATATTCTTTCTTGTAAGATCTTCCACCAATGCATACTCTTCTTTAAACAATCATTTTGCAGAAGCATGACCCTCCAAAAAATTAGAAGGTTCATGGTTATGTTCATCACAAACAACATGTATTTTCCAACCTCCATCTTCTTCATGATATTTTGCTATAAGTTGAAATGGACAACCTGTCTTTTTTGTCCCTGAATGTGTGGTTAAATCTGATGTTGACTTGTATACACCACCACGATCGCACATAAGAAATGACTTGTTGACGAATCCGTATACAGTCTTCTTCGTTCGTTGTGTGACAATAACCTATCCAAGGACGTGTGCAGTGTTTTGCACCCAATCCATTAACTCCTCTCTTGTTTGGTATACCCAATCATTATAAAATTGAGACATTATTGACTTGAATTACGACGGTGTGTGAATAAATGAATTTGAATACTTGTGAATTGTGAATTGTGAATTTTGTAAATGGAATTTATAGGCATCTTCCATTATTGACAAATTCTTGCACATTTCCCAATAAATTCTGTAAACGATTATTGATTTTATCTGCCACATTTCCCAATAATTATTATACAATAAATAAATTCTTTATTACAATAACTAAAACATAATTAAAATTTATATACAAATAAAAACTAAATCACAATTTATATAACTAAAAGAATTACATTACTTTTCCAAAACAAATAAAATTACAATTTATTGATACGGATCATCAGGAGGGTCTTGATATGGAGGTATCCATATTTGATTATTATGTTTAAACCTCCACCTAACTTGTGGATAATCTGCGATCATGTCCATGCGTATAACATGTTCACAATCAACAAATCCGGACATAAGTACCAGCACGTTTAAACTTTCCATCTTCTCAGGGATGAGAATATGTAAAGACTCGGCAAGTCGAGTAACATATGTACCACCACAAATATGCTCGCTTTTCTTTGCACCTGTGCAAGAAGTAAAATAATCAGCAAGCATATATGTCAGATTACAAGGCCTCCTTTTAATCAAACAAAATAAAAAGAAAAAAAATCCTTTTTAGTCACCCCACCACTAGTCATCCTACGTCCAGCTATAGTATGACCAATAACGCGATGAAGATATCTATACAACGGATCGTTCATTCTTGTAGCTTTTGTTTTATTGTTAGGTATATATTGGCCATCACCATTTCTTGCCAAAATATTTCATCATTATAATCTTCTTGAAATTGCGTAAGACCGTTCAAAAAATCAGATTGATGGGTGTTGGATCAAGAAGAAGGCTAATGCAACCAAAACTAAGTCACTTAGATAACTTTTGGTTCTGCATGCAAAAGCTTCCGAAGCTTAGCATGGAGCTTCCAAAGGTTGTAGAGTTCTTCCGAAGACAATGTGAAAGATAAACTTCCGAAGACAGAACACTACTTCGGAAGTCAAGTGTATACTTCCGAAGTTCAAGTCTTAGAAGAATAAGCTGAAGACCACTTCCAAAGTATGTTGAAAAAAAGAAGTCTCCAAGCCTTGGAAGAAGCAGTCTTCTCCGAAGTATAAGTGGCTTCAGAAGTACTTACTCTTCCGAAGCCATTTAACCTTCAGAAGACATTGCTATGAACCAGTGGACACAAGTATGGTCTTTGACACTCCACTGCAGACTTCTGATACTGTATGGCTTCTTCCTAAAGAGCCATGCAGTTGACCATACTTTATTCCACTGTTCACCTTTTCATGATAGTATAAGTAACCAACTTTAGTTGGTGACAAAAGGTAAGTCAGGGACATGTCCTGACTACCAAATCTCAGATAAGACTTTATCCGAGATACCTTAAACTTTAGTCTTGTAGTATAGACTTTAGCTATAGGATCCCAGCTGGTATCAAAGTATATCCGGCTGTAGGTAGTATTATATATAGGTTCTCTTTGTAACTCATTCTATACCACTACTTGTAAGAGTCTTGTATAATTGAGTTGAGAAGCAATATATAAAAGTACCTTGAAAATTACTTCCTGTGTTCTTTATTACTTTCTATATTGTGATCAACTCTTACTGATTCTATCTTAACCCGAGTGTTGTTCTAGGTGAGTTTGAGAGAAAACATAAGTGTTTAGTGACAAACATCGATCCTGCAATTGGTATAAGAGCTACTCAGGCTCTTGATTGCGTGATGTAACCATCCAAATCAACTTGTTTTTCACTCCTCCCTACAACCCACTCACTCTAATGGCCCTTAACAAGTCTGAGGTAGAGATGGGAACCATGGCTTCATCAGATATCAAGACAACAAGATGTGGAACTCCATTGTCAATGGCCCGTATAAGCCAAAGGTGACATCACCTGGTGGAAACGATGCCATGATAAAACAGGCTGTAGAGGATTACTTTGATGAAGACAGAAAGAAGATGGACATTGACAGCGATGCCCTGACCATTCTCATGACTGCAATACTGAACTCCATTATGGTGGGATTTGAGCATTGCATGACTGCCAAAGAATTGTTTGATGCACTTGCTCAGATGTACTCAAGCTCCAATGACTCAAAGAAGGACTCGTTGAAGCAGCAGTTTGAGAACTTTACTCATATTGCTGGAGAGACTCTCAGCCGCAGTACTTCAGGTACATGGATCTTATCTCTTCTCTTCAGTCTGTGAAGATCACTCCTGAACTTAGAGATCTTACTAGAAAGTTCATGAGTGCTCTTCCAAACAAGTGGACATTCTACTATGTCTCCATCAAGAGGACAGAGAACTTGAACACTCTCACGATGACTGAACTCTATGGCATCCTTGATGGATATCACCTAGAGATGGAGAGTAAGAAGGGCCACCAAACAAGCAGACCCATGAGTCTTCCTGCTAGCAACGCATTAATGGTTGCTGAAGGCTTATTACCCCCACAACCTCAGCATTACCTGACTTTCCAGCAGCCATCCTGCTCTTCTGGACCTTACATCACTTTTCCAGAGACTCCAAGGTCTCAACAGGCTCAAAACAACTCCTTTCAGGAAAGTTGTGCCTTTGTCTCAGGAAGTGGACACTCTGGTGATTTTCAATATTGCTTTGATAATCTTAAGTGTTTCAGTCCAGATGATGTAGAGTACATGGACATTGTAAGGTCCAGAAGAAGTTCGGGTTTGACAAGACCAACTACCAGCAAGTTCGGGTTTGACAAGACCAAGGCAAAGTGTTACAACTGTAACCAACTGGGTCATTTTGCAAGGGAATGCAAGCCTCCCAAGACCAATCCGGGAACCCATAGGCCTCCACACATCCCTCAACCTCAAAGCCCGCTGAGAAGTCAACTGAAACAGCTGTAATGGCTCAAGAAGTTGACTGGAGCTTCATGGTACAGGATGTGACTCCTGCTCAAGCTCTCATGGCCGGAACAAAGGATGCCCATGTATATGAACATCTCTGCACTCCAGCCTGTATAACTAAAGTTAAACTCTATCAGGATTACAATATGGAAATCAGATCTAATATTGAGTCTTTAAATATCTTAAAATCTGATTTTAAAAGAGCTGAATCTGACTATCAAAAGAAAATTGAGGAGTTAGAGAAAACTGTGTCTCTTTTAAAACATGAACACACCAACTACAAGAGTCAAATCAAAGATCTGATATCCAAATTGTCTGAGGCTCAAGCCCAGCTTGTCACTGCTGAGGCTCAGCCAGGAAGCATGCTATCTCTGAGCAAAACTTCCAAGCTATTCTTGCATCATCCTCCCACTCCAACTCTGTTATCAGAACAAAGGAGGGTTGGGAACCAATGAAATTGCTCCACCACACTCCTATGAGTCTATTAGACAGTCTAGATATGGTACTGAGGAGCAAGAGATTCCAACTGCTGACCCTTCCTCACCAGAGTTGAAGGATGAAGCAACAATAGTGGTCACCACAGGGAAGGAACAGGTAGATGTACCCATCTCCTCCTGTGAAGAACAAATCCTAACCACTAAGGCCAGAAGAAGCAGAGCTAAAGCTTCTAGGAGAACTGCCAAGAAAGTGGCTGAGTGCAAGCTGAAGATTGACCCAAAGCAGAAGGGTGTCTTTATCTCAGCTGGATTCCAAGTGTTAGGTACTTCTTATTCAGGAAAGGAGTGTAATACCAGCACTTTTGTCCTACCAAAGGATCAAAAGTTGAAGGGAAAACTTGCTAATGCTGTAACACCCGACCCCTTGTATCAACAATATTGTACGCTTTGCCCACGAGAAGCTCACGGATTTGCTTTTGGTTACCTGGGTGAAAACTTCCCAGGGAGGTCAACCATCCCTGGATTGCTCCCGCCTGAGCACGCTTAACTATGGAGTTCTCCTCTCATCCATAGCCAATACGCCTAAAACGCATTGTTTATGTTAGAGGCCAGACATTCCTTATGAACCAGGAATCTCTCCTGGCCACGGGCGATGTGGGATTGTGTAGGGTGTCACAAGCACCCCTTGTTTGGACTCATCGTCCTCGATGAGCCCAAGAAGTCACCATCCTTGGTGAGGTATGTCCCACACCCCGAACGACACAAGAGTGGCTCTGATACCGTTCTGTAACTGTAAGGCCCCGTTCCCGAAAACCTCACAGTTGGTCAGTCACAGCAGTTAAAACATTAAACATTATAATTATACAAACTTAAGCAGCGGAAATGATTTATCAAAAACCCATTCATTTCATTTAAAACAATATTGTTAAGCAATACATCGTCATTAACAGTTTACAAAAGAATTGTTTATATGCATTACAAAACAATAGCAACAGAGAGTACGAATGGATGTCAGACTTTTCCTACCGAGTAGCTTCACCCTCGTGCCATCCTCAGCAATAATTACTTGCCAACTGAAAATGTATAAAAGTCAACGTTGCTAAGTGAGTTCTAGTTTTAGAAGTAATAAAATACTTTCTATAAGTTGTATAAGAAAATACTCTTTTCTGAAAAAAAATACAACTCTGTACTGTATATGCGAGCACTCATTAACTATATGAACAGATACTGTTCGTTCTCTTTACTGTATGCCTTGTATGTTTTGTAAACTTTTATTTTAATCTTTCACTGTCTGTATGGACCAATGAGCAATACCCCAACTATATGCGCGATGGAAAACGGGTGATGGGCCATCTATATCCCTCGAAAAGGTCAACTATATCCCTCGAAAGGGTCAACTGTATCCCCCGAAAGGGTTCTGTGTACTGTGTACAAGGACAACCCAATCACCCAGGGTACGCTACAAGGGTCCTGCCAATCTCAATTGATTGGCCCTGTGTGCATAATAGGTAGCTAACCCGCAGCACAGTTGAGCTAATGACAACACGGTCGTGTCCCTCCTATAAGCTTGCAAGACTTGTTAACATTTTATTAATGTTCCTCTTCTTTTCTCTTTTGCTCTTTCACTTTATTATTAGTATATACTTTACGTTACGATAATAAACATACCACGTAAAGTCACATACTATAAGTAATAATAATAATAGCAAAAACAATAATAAGGAACAATCATAAACAATCATATCATGCATGAAACATCATCACTAATAAGCCCTTAGTCAACCTTGGTCAAAACCCTAAAGCACAGACTCCTAGAAAATTCTGTAAATATTTCTAAGTGTTTAGGTGCATGGGAACTATTTAGGCGCATGAGCCCTGTTTGGGCATTTTATTACTATATAGGCGCATCAACCAACACTTAATCATTTATCACTTTAGGCGCATGAACTATTCAGGTGCATGGGCACTATTGGTGCATATGAACACTTAGGCGCATGGGTTATTCGGACGCATGGGCACTTAGGCGCATGAGTTTTTCAGACGCATGGACACTTGGGCGCATGAGCCACTTTGGCGCATGGGCACTATTGGGACGCATGAGCCCTTCACTTAATCATCCGACTAATATTTCTAGGCGCATGGGCCACTGTTCAGGCGCATGGGCTGTACTTAAGCATTTCGAAGGTAATCTTAGGCGCATGGGCTACTGTTTAGGCGCATGGATTACACTTAAATCTTTCTAAGGCATTTTCAAGTGTATGAACCTTCTGTGTAACTTGTTCCTAGTATGTTTTCATACCCAATAATCAACCCATCTAATCTAAGCTTAGTATGGCTATTCTAAGCATGAATAACCTATAAGCATTCAAGAATTTAACATTTAACATACACAATACAAACGGGTAAACATACATGAACTTTATAAAAACATTTTAATACATTTTCAACCCCAAAGATAGTTTAAAACAAGTAAAAACCAGGGTCTAGAACTCACCTCATGCAACTTGGGTATCTCTTCCTTTCTAACCCGCTTGCAATGAGTTCAAACACCAAAAAACAAAACCCAACACACACACCCGAGCACATACACAAACACATAAGCACATAAGCATGCAACCAGGATAAAACCCATCATAAACACATAAAAACCACAAATTCTTACCTTGAATTCGACCCTCTTTTTCTTCAGCCGAGAGTTTCCCCTGCTCTTTCTCTCTAAAACCGAAGAAATGGTGATGTGAAATGAGGGTGGGCGGCCATGCCCACCTTTACACCAACTTTTACAAAATTTTGTCCTTTTGGACACTTTTAGTCCCTCCACTTGAACTTAATTGCCCTTATTTCTTTTATTCCTCATATCTTGTCTTTTGAAAATAACTGGGTGTTACACTAACACCTGGGCTCTTGCATCAACAATATTGTGAGCTTTGCCCACGAGAAGCTCACGAATTTGCTTTTGGTTACCTAGGTGAAAACTTCCCAGGGAGGTCACCTATCCCTGGATTGCTCCCACCTGAGCACGCTTAATTGTGAAGTTCTCCTCTCATCCACAGCCAATACGCCCAAAACACGTTGTTTATGTTAGAGGCTAGACATTCCTTATGAACCAGGAATCTCTCCTGGCCACGGCCGATGTGGGATATGTGTAGGGAGTCACAAGATCTGTCACACCCCAACCTTGACGGCGAAACGTCGAGGAGTGAGAGTTAAGATCGTTCACAATCATATAATGCTATTATTAAACCCAAATATATTATTCATAAGTTTGAATTGCAACGTTACAAGCATAAGTCTTAAACAAGGATAACATTATGTAGAAGAAAAAATTAAATGTGACAAGTTCATCCATTTATTTCTCTAGGTCCAATCCTAGATTTGATAAGCTTCAAAGTTGTAATCATACTTGAGTATTTCCTGAAACATGTTAAAAATAAAAGGTCAACAATAATGTTGGTGAGATTATCATAGTTTTCAATACATAAGTATATAAAAGATGGCAATTCATGTTGTAAGTTAGATAACAAAGTAACTAGGGATGTAAGACAGAATGCACAATCAAACCTTGACAAAGTTTTACAAGTCTCAAACGTTTACAAGTATATACGATTAGCTAAGTGTACTTGGATCAACCAAGTAGGCTTGTCAGGCCCATAGATCTATGACGTCGCCAGGCTAGCAATAGTTAATGATTGTACATATATGCGACATTACATGGTAGCTACAAAGTTCAACTAACCACAACACACAAGTAAATTGTCATAAGTTTACAAGAATCAAACGTTTACAAGTGCAATATTTATAAAGTAATATGTTTCACCCCAAAGTGTGAAAATATGAAAAAAGGGTATAGAAATACTCACATGAAATAAATAAGATGATAGTAAGAAATTAACGATGCTCCAATGATTCCTTTTTACAAGATACCTAACGTATATATATTCCAAGATTAAGATTAAAGGTAAGATTAACGAGGAAATGTGAACTAGGGTTACAATTTGAATTTGGGGGTTTAAATAATTAAATAAATCATTTCTTTTCACATATCATATTTAATTTGGTGGTTCAATTCGTTCGATTTGATACCCAATAGCTGCAACGTTCGAACCAAAGGTTACAGATTGAATTAAATCGTTTAATTGTTGTTGTAGGTGCAATCATTCATCGCATTTAGTTTGTGAAAATTAAGGAATGTTTCTAGTTATTTTATTGTGTTGTTTTTATGGTTTCGATGAAAACCGATGTGATTATTGATGTGCGATCGGTTTCAAGATCAAAGGATGCTAAAACCGTATTGAAGCTCACATTAACACGTATACGCAGGTTTGAATTTGCATTACGAATGTTTCGGTGTAATTTGGGGTCACAACCGAGGCCTAAGCCCGGTAATTAACCTTGCCAGAGCCGCGGCCGGCGGTGGCCGGAGGCCGGCCGGAAGGTCGGGAAAAAGGGGTTAGGGGTTTGGTTTGGTTTCAAGATTTCCAATTTTTACAAGTTTAGCCCCTGAAGTTTAAAGTCTTTATTATTTTATGTAATAAATTTTTATTTCAAGTATTAAAAATTACCACTTCACCCCTAAACTTTATAAAACTCATTTGAATGATAAACCAAATCAATTATTTGTTAATCTTTATAAATCTTGTAAGCTTTATTATTTGATTATTTATTTTCAATAATAAGAGTTTATAATAAATAGTAAATCTTTATTCATTTAATAACTTTATAAATTTTTAATAAGTGTTGTCCACTTAAATATTTATTGTAAAATGCTTATTCACCTTAACTTTAAAAAAATATTACAAGTTCTTTAGATGATTAACAATTATATAATTCATAATATAAATTGTAATTTAATACACTTGGTCCATTTCAATTATTATTATAATTTTATAACAGAACTAAAAAATGAGTTTTAACTTGGAAATTGGTTGATGTTACAGATGAAGAAAAGAAGCCCAAGAAACATCAACCCTCACATTCCCAAAGAACTAACATTGCATGCATAATGTGTGGTCTGCAAAACCACATGGCAAAAGATTGTTACTACAATCCTGCAAGCACACATTATGCAAATAATGTTAGAAAAGAAGGAGTCAAGGAAGGTTTCACATTTGGACCTTTTCAAACGGTTCAAGTGATGAAAAAGGGAAAGCTAGTTTCGGAAGCCAGGTTGCTTTCGGAAGAAACTCTTTCTTCCAAAGGGAAAATGGCTTCGGAAGCAAAAGCTACTAAGGTTCGGAAGAACAAGAAAGCTTCCTTGAAACCTCCCCAGAAGAAGACTGCTTCAGAAGTAAAGGTGGTGAAGACTTCTTCCGAAAAGAAAGAAGCTTCGGAAGATAGTCATGCTGCAAAAGCTTCAACAAACTCATCCTCTAAGATCAACCAAAGGATGGACTGGAAGATCAAGGAAGATGCTGCAACCCAAACCTCTTCTTCAAAGACCTCTATTGAACCCCCATGCATAACATTGGTTCAATTATGTCATTATCTTTGGAAGAACCCAATACCAGCAAGGCTTGGGCTTCCAAACAAAACTAACAATCTCATCTTATGTGCAGGGACATCCATATAACAAGAACAACAATGTCTGGATTGTAGACAGTGGATGCTTCAGGCACATGACAGGGAATATATCTCTCCTTCAATAGTTTTAGATCTATGATGGATGTCATGTCCAATTTGGAGGTGAGGCCGGAGGATATATTTCTAGCAGAGCAAGTATATCCAATGGTATATTAAAGGTTGACAAAGTTCACTTTGTCAAACAGCTTGAACACAATGTGTTAAGTGTTTCTTAATTTTGTGATCAAAAGCACCAAATGCTTTTCACAGAACATGAGTGCATTATCCTCAAACCTGAGATGACAATTCCTCCAGAATTGGTGCATCTTAGATCTCCCAGAAAAGGGGATATGTACAAGCTTGATATGAACAATGCTTCTCCAATGGGTGAAGTATCATGCTTTCTTTCAAAAGCTGATGGTGATGAGTCAACACTATGGATAAATTTGCTAAAAATAAATTGGTACATGGTTTGCCTAAAAAGGAGTTTTTCTACAAAGATAACTGTGTTGCATGCCTGAAAGAGAAACAACACAGGACATCTCATAAATCCAAATGTGTTAACTCTATCACTACTCCATTACACTTATTGCACATGGATCTTTTTGGTCCCACAGGTATAATGAGCATTGGAAGGAAATCATATTGCCTTGTGATAGTTGATGATTTTACAAGATTCACATGGGTATTCTTTTTAAGAACTAAAGATGAAACTGCTGAAACACTAAAATCTTTTATTCTTAAAATAGAAAATCAAATTGATCACAAGGTTAAAATCATTAGAAGTGATCAAGGGACTGAGTTTAAGAACTTCGTTCTTGACTCATTCTGTAACTCAAAAGGGATTGCCAGACAATATAGTGCTCCCCGAACTCCTCAACAAAACGGTGTTGCTGAGAGGAGGAATGGGACACTTATTGATGCTGCTCGAACTATGTTAGCTGATTCAAAACTACCTCTAACATTCTGGGCAGAGGCAGTCAGCACTGCATGCTATGTGCGGAACAGAGTTCTTATAGTTAAGCCCCATGGAAAAACCTCTTATGAGCTATGGAACAAGAGGCCACCGTTTATTGGCTCTCTAAGGTCCTTTGGCAGCAGGTGTACCATACTTAACACAAAAGACAATTTAGCAAAATTTGCTGAAAAGTCGGATGATGCTATCTTTCTTGGTACTCTTCTAGCTCCAAAGCTTATAGAGTATACAACATTAAGAATCAACAATTTGAGAAATCATCCAACATAGTTGTTAATGAACACACTCCTTGTGTTAGGGGGAATGGCCCTGATCATATTTTTAATTTAGAATTGTTTCCAAACTATTCTAAACCTTCTTATGAGAATGTTTCAGTTGGAACAGGAGCTCAAAATGATGCTGATGCTACTGCTAATGATCAACTGTTTGAGCTACCTAGACATAGTCCAGATTCTCCAAGAGCTGTAATGAATGAAGTTTCCACCATTCACAGATCTGATAGTTTGACTATATCAAGGAATTGTGAAGCTTCTACAAGGGAATCACTTACTGAGCCTCAAAACTCATCAGGTGATCCACTACAACACCAGGTAGAAGGAAGTAGTGTTTTGAACGGACAAGAAACTGTTAACACCACTTCACAGCCAACTATTGATGATGTTTCACACTCATTCAATTAGTCATCATTGAATGATTTTGAAACAGCAGCTAGACAGAGTGTTCCAGTTCCTGAGCAGAATATGTCCAACCTGGATCTATCTTTGTAACTGGAAGTGATTCATCGCCTTAGGATTCATAACACTCATCCGGCTGAGAACATCATAGGGGATGTCACTGAGGGTGTAAGAACAAGAGGACAGACTCATCATGAGAATGTCTGCTTGTACTCATGCTTTCTATCCCAGATGGAACCCAAGAAGGTAGAAGATGCCTTAAAAATAGTAGCTGACTTAAATCAATGCAAGAGGAGCTGCTTCAATTCAAGAGACAGAAGGTATGGAACCTATGTCTACTACCATCTGGTCAAGTACCAATAGGCACTAAATGGGTTTTTAGAAACAAGAGAGATGATAGAGGCTTGATCATCAAGAACAAAGCAAGACTTGTAGTTCAAGGATACACACAAGAGGAAGGAATTGATTATACTGATGTCTTTGCACCAGTTACAAGATTTGAGGTAGTTAGGATCTTCCTTGCTTATGTTGTATCCAAGGACTACACTGTCTATCAACTTGATGTCAAGTGTGCATTTCTATATAGGGATATAGATAGGGAAGTCTATGTATACCAACCTCCAGGATTTGAAGACCCACAGCACCTCGAATATGTGTGCAAATTGGATAAAGCTCTATATGGGCTACACCAAGCACCTAGGCTGTGGTATGAGACATTGTCTTAGTTTCTTCTGAAGAACGACTACACTAGAGGTACCATTGACAAGACTCTCTTCATCAAAAAGTCTGGAAAGGACATCTTGCTCGTTCAAGTCTATGTTGATGACATCATATTTGGTTCTTCGAATGACCAAATGTGTAAGGATTTTGAGAGCATTATGAAGAAAAAGTTTGAAATGAGTTCCATGGGAAAATGGACTTTTTCCTTGGAATTCAGGTGAAGCAAATGAAGGAAGGGTTCTTCATTAATCAATCTAAATATGTCTCTGACATCTTAGAAAGATTTAAAATGAAGGATTGCAAGCCTGCCAAGACACCCATACCCATAAACCATAATCTTTGTCCTAACCTTGAGGGGAAGGATATTGATCAACATCAGTATAGGGCAATTATTGGTTCTCTGATGTATCTTACTGCCAGTAGACCTGATATCATGTTTGCTACTTGCATTTGTGTAAGATATCAGGCTGCTCCAAAGGTGTCTCACTTAGCTGCTGTTAAGAGAATCCCCAGATACCTCAAAGGAGCACCTAAACTAGGTCTCTGGTATCCCAGAAACAAGGATTTTAATCTCTATGGATACTCTGACAGTGACTATGGTGGCTGCAATATTGACAAGAAATCAACATCAGGAGGATGTCAATTTCTTGGTGGAAGGATCATCTCATGGCAATGCAAGAAACAATCCTGTGTATCTACATCAACTGCTGAAGCTGAATGCATTGCTGCTGCTAGCTGCTGTGCTCAACTGCTATGGATTCAGAATCAGATGTTAGACTATGGATTCAACTTTATTAGTACTCCTATCCATATTGACAACAACAGTGCTATCTCATTACTGAAAATCCGGTGAAGCACTCCAAGACAAAGCATATTGACATCAGGTACCATTTCATTAGAGATATTCATGAGAAAAATCTGATTAAACTAATCAAAGTTGAATCAAATGAACAATATGCTGATTTGTTCACCAAAGCTTTTGATGAGCAAAGATTTAAGTATCTCATAACAGCTATTGGGATGATAAACATTGATTAGATCACCTTTTTTGAAAACCTTTTAATATGTAATGTCTTTTGTCAATACAATTTAAGCCCTGTTACAAAAGTCTTCTGAAATTTTCTAAGTGTAAATTTCTTCCGAAAAGAAATTAACCCTCGGAAGTTATTTTATATCTTCCGAAGCATAATTTCTCAAAGGATAATATTTCTTCTCGGAAGAACTTTTGGTCTCGGAAGAAGTGATTGATTACATATCAGATCTACTTCTGAGGTTTACAATGTCACACCCCAACCTTGACGGTGGAAACATCGAGGAGTGAGAGTTATGATCGTTCACAGCCACATAACGCTATTAATAACCCAAATATAAATTAATCATAAAATTCAATTGTATCATTACAAGCTTAAGTCTCAAAGAAGTAAAACATAACATAAAAGGTAACAAGTCAGTTTAATTAACTTATTTATCTAGGTCCATTCCTAGATGTGCAAGCTTCAAAGAGTAGATATCAAACTTGGGCGTTTCCTAAAACATGTTAAAAATAAAAGGTCAACAATAATGTTGGTGAGCATTCCATAGTTTTTAATACATAGATTATATAAAAGATGGCAATCAAGTCATAGGTTAGTGAATAAAGTGATTAGGGATGTTATGAACAATGCAACAATCAAACCTCGACAAAGTTTTACAAGTCTCAAACGTTTACAAGATTATACGATCAGCTAAGTGTACTTGGATCAACCAAAGCAGGCTTGTCTTGCCCACAGATCTATGACTTCGCTGGACTAGCAATAGTTAATGATTGTACATATAACGCCATAACATGGTAACCATAAAGTTCAACTAAACACAACTTTGCATGATGAATTGCCATAAAGATTACAAGTCTCAAATAAGTTTACAAGTGCAATGATAATAAATTAATATGTTTCACCCCAAAATGTGAAAATAAGCAAAAAGGGGTATGGAAATACTCACTTGATCAATAAGTATTTATGGATGATTAATAAGAAATAATAATAAGCGTCGATTTAACGTAGCCCTTCACGATGTACCTAAAATATATATATTTACAAGGTTTAAGTTTAATAATAAAATTAACGTTTTAACACGAACTGGGGTTTAGAATTTTGGGGTTTTGTAAACAATTTAGTAAACTCTTATTTATATTTTGTTCAATAGAGAAGTAACATTATAAAATTTTAAAGGAATTATAACCATTGTTAATAATTTGTGTAATATAACATATTTCTTTAATCAAAGAAAACATAAGATTCAATAATAATTAATAATTTAAATTATTATAAAGTCTATTTATAACAATACTTAGTTATAATTTTATAATAAAATATTAAAATATTTTATAAAGATAAATTACAGAAAAATATTTTGTTGATTTTTAAAAGGATTAGAAGTTTGTAAAATAATAATTTTTATATGTAATAAATTTTTCTAAGATAGAATAAGGCTAAGCCATTTTAAAAATAATAAGAGGGTGCCCGGGTTCGAACCCGGGACCTCTTAGTTGAAATGTGGTGAGTGAACCAGTGAACCAGGCTTCCAGCCGCGTTTAAACTCTGTTTTTAATAACCAAAAATACAATAAACACTGAAATCCCCCCAAATCGCACGAACCCTAGTTTGATCATGACCAAAATTGAAGATCAAATCGAGGCTGCTACCGATTTAAATCATGGGGCTTTTGTTTCCCACATGATTTCGAGTATATACATTCATTTATTACCCGGTTGAAAGTGGATTTGAGAAGAACGCGACAATGAGCAACCCGCGGCTATTGAATAAGCAACCGATGTGTAATTGCTGATGATAATGGAATTAATCTTGTGTGAAGCTTCGACGAGTAACCACGAATCAAAGCCCTCAACAAATTTCCGATTTGAAGCGCAGAAGGTTGTGTTTGATTAGTTGCAGGTTGCGACTTCGAATGATGATGGATTTCGATGATTAAGTTTGATTTAGGTGCAATTGAGAGTTATAATGATTAGTATCAGATAAACGTTCGATTAGGTTACTTAATTCGATTATTATTAGCCATAATCATTCAAACGACTCTTTGCGTTTGATGGTTTCGGTTACTCGATGATTCAAGTAATAACCGACGATTTAAACTCAATTAAACCATGCATTTAAGTTCGAAACGTGCAACAGGAACGATTTGGGTCGGTTTTGGGTTAAGAAAACGTCGGATTTTGAAGGTTTAAAGTGGCCGGAGGCTCGGCCGCCGGTGGCCGGACCTTCCACCGGAAAAACGGGGTTGGGCGGGGGGTTTGGTTTATGTTTTAAGAATTTACAGAAATGGTCCCTGTTGTTTGGTTTTTATTATTTTATACTTAAACTCATCTTTAAAGTTTATAACTTGGCAACTAGGCCCCTTTGACTTTTAAATCAATGTTTTATACATTTTAAGTTTACTAATTCTTTATTATTAATAACAAAAAAATTTATTGTTGGTATTATTCTTAGTTTATTATTATTATTGTTATAATTTATATTATTATTATTATTTTATATATATTATTATTATTATTAAGTTGATTAGAAAAATTAAGGCAACAAAGTATAAGCATAACAAATTCACAAGTTTCATAAATGACAAAATTAGCCCATACAAGAACTTAACAATGTTAACTTTAATTTAACCAAAATTACAAGATGTTACAGTCTCCCCAACTTAAAAGAATTTCGTCCCGAAATTAAAAGAAATGAAACTAGGCTAACAAATGCGGGTATCTCTCCTTCATATGATCTTCACGCTCCCAAGTGAACTCCGCTCCACACTTGTTCTCCCAACGAACCTTAACGATTGGAGTAGTTGTGGTTCTTGTTTCTTCATAATGCGATCCATAATCTCGACAGGTTTCTCGACAAGTGCAATGACTCGTCGATTTGGATGTCTTCCAATGGAACATGCAGACTCTCGTCGGCTAAACACTTCCTCAAATTGAGACATGGAATACAGGATGAACTCCACTAAGGTCGGAAGGTAGTTCCAGTTTATAAGCCACTTTCCCAATCCTTTTCAAGATTTTGAAAGGTCCTACAAACTTGGAGCTAGTTTACCCTTCTTTCCAAAGCGAACAACACCCTTCCACGGGGAAACCTTAAGAAGAACCATGTCGCCAACTTGGAACTCCAATGGCTTACGACGCTTATCAGCATAACTCTTTTGTCGACTTCTTGCCACTTCAAGGTTCTTGCGGATTGTGGAGACTTTATCGGTCGTTTCTTGTATAAGATGAGGGCCAGTGATGAAATTTTCACCAACGTCGGTCCAGCAGATCGGTGATCGGCATTTACGACCATACAAAGCCTCGAATGGTGCCATCTTGATACTTGAGTGATAACTATTGTTTACGAAAATTCCGCGAGTGGTAGATGCCTATCCCAATCACCACCAAAGCAAGGACACAAAGACGCAGCAGATCCTCGAGGGTTTGGATTGTTCGTTCGGTTTGACCATCGGTTTGAGGATGGTAAGCGTACTTAAATCCAATTGAGTACCCAAGAGTCTTGCATCGAAGACCAAAGTGCAAAGTGAAACGAGCATCTCGATCGGAAATAATGTGCAACGGCACGCCATGACGACTCACAATTTCGTCAACATAGATTCGAGCCAACCTTGAAACCTTGTACGTATCTCGTATGGGTATGAAATGTGCTGTCTTGGTCAAACGGTCAACAATGACCCATATGCTATCATGACCACGAGGTGTACGAGGTAACTTAGTTACGGAAATCCATGGATATATGTTCCCTTCCACATAGGGATTTCAGGTTGCTCAAGTAAGCCACTTGGTCGTTGATGTTCGGCTTTGACCCTTGCACACGTGAGACACTTGGAAACATAAGACGCGATATCTTTCTTCATTCCAGGCTACCAATATTGACCACGCAGGTCCATGTACATCTTATCGGAGCCAGGATGAACGGAATATTGGGTTTGATGAGCTTCGTTCATAATGAAGTGCCGAAGGTTATCACGATTCGGAATCCAAAGTCGATTCAAGAAATACCACATGCCATTGATTTTGTCTCCAGTTGTGACCGAACGTTAGGCATCAAATCTTCATCTTTCCCTTCGTCAGTTAGTACCGCTTGTTGAGCCTCGCGAATGCATAACTCGAGGTCACTATCGATCCTTATGTTTTGAAGCATGATAGTAGCCTCGTTGACATCCACATGAATCTCGGTATCAAATTCTCCTAGCGTATCAAACCATTGCCTTCGATCTCGAATTTCTTGAAGCGAGACAGTCTTGTTGTGGACCTTGCGACTTAGCGCGTCGGCTACAACATTCGCCTTTCCAGGTGATAGCGAATGTCGCAGTCGTAGTCGCTAATCAACTCAATCCAACGTCTTTGTCTCATGTTGAGATCCTTTTGATTGAACACGTGTTGGAGACTCTTATGATCGGTGTAGACTATGCATTGCTTCCCATATAAATAGTGTCGCCAAATCTTCAATGCGAAAACCACAGCACCAAGTTCAAGATCATGAGTTGTGTAGTTCACTTCATGAACCTTCAATTGCCTTGACGCGTATGCTATAACTTTGCCTCGTTGCATGAGAACACAACCAAGACCTTGATTAGAAGCATCGCAATATACAGTAAAGTCATTGTTTCCATCGGGAAGTGTGAGAATAGGAGCGTTACACAACTTGCGTTTCAATGTCTCGAAAGCCTCTTCTTGCTCGGGTCCCCATTCAAAAAGTCGATTCTTTTAGGTTAATGTCGTTAACGGTTTAGCAATCTTCGAGAAATTAGCTATGATCTACGGTAATATCCCGCTAAACCCAAAAAGAATGAACCTCGTTGGGGTTGCGGGAACACACCAATTCTTCACAGCTTCAATTTAGCAGGATCCACGTGAATTCCTTGGCTATTCACCACATGCCCTAAGAATTGAACTTCTCCAACCAAAATTCACACTTGGAAAGCTTGGCGTATAATTTCTCCTTCTTCAAAAGTCCAAGAACTTGCCACAAGTGCGTCTCGTGATCGATTTTTGTCTTGGAATAATAAGAATGTCATCAATAAACACGATCACGAACTTATCCAATACGGTTTACATACTCGATTCATGAGATCCATGAACACAGTAGGCGCATTGGTCAAGCCAAAAGGCATGACCATGAACTCGTAGTGTCCATATCGAGTACGAAAGCGGTCTTTGGAATGTCATCATCATGAACACGTAGTTGATGATACCCAGAACGTAGATCGATCTTTGAGAATTGAGTTGCTCCTTGAAGTTGGTCGAAGAGATCATCGATTCGAGGAAGAGGGTATCGGTTTTTGATAGTAAGCTTGTTGAGTTCTCGGTAATCGATGCTCATACGAAATGAACCATCCTGTTTCTTCACAAATAGTACAGGTGCACCCCATAGTGATGAACTAGGGCGAATAAACCCTTATCGGTCAACTCTTGCAGTTGACTAGCGAGTTCTTGCATTTCAGAAGGTGCAAGACGATAAGGCGATTTAGCCACAGGGTTTGCACCAGAGATTAAATCAATCTTGAACTCAACTTCTCGCACGGGAGGTTACCCTTTAAGATCCTCGGGAAAACTTCGGGAAAGTCTCGCACAACAGGAATGTCCTTCAACTCCTTACCCTTGGCTTTCGTATTAACTACATATGCCATGAAAGCCATGTAGTTTTTACTTAAGCACTTACGGGCCTTGATGCAAGACATGAGTTTGAGTCTTTGAGATGATTTCTCCCCAAAGACCCTTAGGTATCACCAGTCGGTAAAGGAATTCGGATACACTTCTCAAAGCATAAAATTTCCGCACGTTGCTTGGCTAACCAATCCATACCAATGATACATCAAAGCTTCCCAGATGCATAGGAATAAGGTCGACGAAGAACTCGTGTTCGTTAAGGCTCAAGGTGCAGTCACGTATTACGACGTCAACGACAATAGATTTTCCATCAGCGACCTCGACCGTGAAAGATCTCTCCAGATTAACACGCGGTTTTAAAGTATAGGCTCGAATTCCAAGGACACAAACTCCTATCGGCACCCGAATCAAACATACAGAAGCATAATGACTATTTACAAGATACATACCTGGTCGGTAAAATCCATTATTGGTATGATGAACACAGATAGAAAATTTTATAAGACAAGAGACGATTTAAAAAGAGTTCAACGACGTACCATTCACCACGTCGTTGTTGGCTTGAGCTTGGTTAGCATTGATGTTGAAAGCCCTTCCACGAGCCGGTGGCATAGTTCCCGATTACGAGGACATTGTGACGAATATGACCGGGCTCGCCCAGTTATAGCAGGTTCGGTTGGTAAGCATGGCATGGTTGTTTGGCGCACGAAGCAAGTAGTTACCAAGTGTCCATACTTCCCACATAATGAGCAAACTCGGCATGGAGAGTTGCTTGAATGATGGTACTTGCACGTGTTGCACATAGGATGTGGACCAGTGTAAGCTTTAGCCATGGAGCTTGATTTGCACCCACCATTTGTTTTTTAGGAGCATTTGGGGCGGTCACAGCGTAGTTGCGCATCAGGGTGAACTTACGCTTCTTGTTTTGAGAGGATGACTCGGCCTTTACCTCTTTTGTTGCCTCGGGTGTCACCTTCGCCATAGACTTGGAACCCCTTGGTCGACATCGTGCCAGCTCTTATATGATTCTCGGTGAGCTGTGTAGTAATACTAATTGCCTCCTCTAATGTTGTGGGCCTACTACCCCCACGGCATCTTGAATTTGAGGTGGCACCCCCTTGATAAATTTTTCAATGTTACGGGGCACGTGTCCACCATGTGTGGTAGAGCATACTCAACTCGTGATGCCGGTGGAATAAGCCAAATGTTCCCACCATCTTGTTTGAGATTCCAAAACTCCTCCTCCAGCTTTTGCAACTCGCTCCTTGGGCAGAACTTTTGGATCATAATATCCTTGAATTCCTCCCAGGGCAACGCCATTGCAACCTCAGTTCCACGTTTTCTCTTTTCACTATTCCACCATGTTAGTGCTCGTTGTTGAAGAACACTTGTGGCATAGCGAACCTTGAACTCGTCGGACACTCACTAATAATGAATGTGTTCTCCATACTTTCAAACCACTCGAGAAGTCCAGTGGCTCCTTCTTTTCCACTAAAACTAGTGGGTTTGCACGAGTTGAAATGTTTGAAGGTGCAAGTAGGTTGTTCCCGTTTTGATTGTTGCTATTCTACCCATGAGCACCACTATTGTTCCCATTGGTGTTGTTGCTATTAGCCATTAGGGTACTATTAAGTTCAGCAACCATAGTCGGATGATAGCATACAGCCATTTGTCGGGCGATCATGGCGGCTAGCTTACGATCGGAATTTCCACGCTTTCCATGATGACGAGACATGCTGGGATATGCAAAATGAGTTAGACACGAGAAATAGAAATACAAGGATTATAATTTAACAAGGATAAGGCAAGTTGTGTAAGGCACATGGAATGGTTCCATTTGGTAACACATTACCATTTGGAAACGTTGACACGTCAAGGTAAGTTGACCCATTCGCCTTAGAAATTTGTGCATGTTGACCATAGTTTATCACTCATCCCAGAAATCCCCAGGTAAGCATACTAGTCCCGTAGGATTTATGCGATATGCTTGCCTTAGCCCGAGGGCCTTTTGCCAGGAAATCTAGAATACAGGTGTCTATGTGTCACACAAACTTCTTAGGTTCATGAAATCAAAACCTTGATGAGATTCATATAGATTAGACATAACGTCTAAAGATCATAAGTATAAGCATAAGTTCTCAAATGTTGACGAGAATAAGATTAAGATATTTCATATTCGGGGAGAGTCAAAGAGTCAAAGCTAAGTTTAGGGAGACAAGTAACAATGTTTAGGCAATCCTATGCTAAGGCATCAAATTGCACATAAGTGGGCATAACATTATGTAGCATGCAAACTATATAATTTTACAAGATAGAATCATAATTCTATAAGGTTCATGCATACTATAGTCTAGGTCACCATTTCTAATAACCTAGATCCCTATAGTTATGGGCTCTGATACCAATCTGTCACACCCCAACCTTGACGGCGGAAACGTCGAGGAGTGAGAGTTAGATCGTTCACAGCCACATAACGCTATTAATAACCCAAATATAAATTAATCATAAAATTCAATTGTATCATTACAAGCTTAAGTCTCAAAGAAGTAAAACATAACATAAAAGTAACAAGTCAGTTTAATTCACTTATTTATTTAGGTCCATTCCTAGATGTGCAAGCTTCAAAGAGTAGATATCAAACTTGGGCGTTTCCTGAAACATTTAAAAATAAAAGGTCAACAATAATGTTGGTGAGCATTCCATAGTTTTTAATACATAGATTATATAAAAGATGGCAATCCAAGTCATAGGTTAGGGAATAAAGTGATTAGGGATGTTATGAACAATGCAACAATCAAACCTCGACAAAGTTTTACAAGTCTCAAACGTTTACAGGATTATACGATCAGCTAAGTGTACTTGGATCAACCAAAGCAGGCTTGTCTTGCCCACAGATCTATGACTTCGCTGGGCTAGCAATAGTTTGATTGTACATATAACGCCATAACATGGTAACCACAAAAGTTCAACTAACCACAACTTTGCATGATGAATTGCCATAAAGATTACAAGTCTTAAATATTTACAAGTGCAATGATAATAAATTAACATGTTTCACCCCAAAGTGTGAAAATAAGCAAAGGGGTTTGGAAATACTCACTTGATCAATAAGTATTTATTGGATGATTAATAAGAATAAAATAAGCGTCGATTCAACGTAGCCCTTCACGATGTACCTAAATATATATATTTTACAAGGTTTAAGTTTAATAATAAAATTAACATTTTAACACGAACTGGGGTTTTAGAGTTTTTGGGTTTTGTAAACAATTTAGTAAAGTCTTATTTATATTTGTTCAATAGAGAAGTAACATTATAAAATTTTAAAGGAATTATAACCATTGTTAATAATTTGTGTAATATAACATATTTCTTTAATCAAAGAAAACATAAGATTCAATAATATTAATAATTCAAATTATTATATAAGTCTATTTTTATAACAATACTTAGTTATAATTTCATAATAAAATATTAAATATTTTATAAAGATAAATTTACAGAAAAAATTTTGTTGATTTTTAAAGGATTAGAAGTTTGTAAAATAATAATTTTTATATGTAATAAAATTTTTCTAAGATAGAATTAAGGCTAAGCCATTTTAAAAATAATAAGAGGGTGCCCGGGTTCGAACCCGGGACCTCTTAGTTGAAATGTGGTGAGTGAACCAGTGAACCAGGCTTCTAGCCGCGCTAAACTCTGTTTTTAATAACCAAAAATACAATAAACACTGAAATCCTCCCAATCGCACGAACCCTAGTTTGATCATGACCAAATTGAAGATCAAATCGAGGCTGCTACCGATTATAAATCATGGGGCTTTTGTTTCCCACATTTTCGAGTATATACATTCATTTAATTACCCGGTTGAAAGTGGATTTTAGAAGAACGTGGCAATGAGCAACCCGCGGCTATTGAATAAGCAACCGATGTGTAATTGCTGATGATAATGGAATTAATCTTGTGTGAAACTTCGACGAGTAACCACGAATCAAAGCCCTCAACAAATTTCCGATTTTGAAGCGCAGAAGGTTGTGTTTGATTAGTTGGAGGTTGCGACTTCGAATGATGATGGATTTCGATGATTAAGTTTGATTTAGGTGCAAATGAGAGTTGTAATGATTAGTATCAGATAAACGTTCGATTAGGTTTAGTTAATTCGATTATTATTAGCCTTAATCATTCAAACGGCTCTTTGCGTTTGATGGTTTCGGTTACTCGATGATTCAAGTAATAACCGACGATTTAAACTCAATTAAACCATGCATTTAGTTCGAAACGTGCAACAGGAACGATTTGGGTTGGTTTTGGGTTAAGAAAACGTCGGATTTTGAAGGTTTAAAGTGGCCGGAGGCTCGGCGCCGGTGGCCGGACCTCCACCGGAAAAACGGGGTTGGGCGGGGGTTTGGTTTATGTTTTAAGATTTACAGAAATGGTCCCTGTTGTTTGGTTTTTATTATTTTATACTTAAACTCATCTTTAAAGTTTATAACTTGGCAACTAGGCCCCTTTGACTTTTAATCAATGTTTTATACATTTTAAGTTTACTAATTCTTTATTATTAATAACAAAAAATTTATTGTTGGTATTATTCTTAGTTTATTATTATTATTGTTATAATTTTTATTATTATTTTATTATATTATTACTATTATTAGTTGATTAGAAAATTAAGGCAACAAAGTATAAGCATAACAAATTCACAAGTTTCATAAATGACAAAATTAGCCCATACAAGAACTTAATAATGTTAACTTTAATTTAACCCCAAAATTACAAGATGTTACATACAAACTCTCCATTTGGAAAGCAATTCTAACCTTCGGAAGCAATGTTTTAGCTTCGGAAGTAAGAATTGCCTTCGGAAGATAAATTACCTTCGGAAATGTTTTACATTCGGAAGAAAGATTCTACTTTGTAACGTAAATCTCTTGGGCCCCACACTGTAAAAAGCAAAGATTTTGTTAATGATGTCGGATTATTTAACTGATTTTAACCTTACTGCTGCATTGTCATTTCATCCACTAACCATCACATCACCTTATCCTAACCCCCATTACCGCTTTCCCACCCTCTTTTAATATCTCGCGACTATTCAATCTCATCTTCTTACTTGCAATTCTTACTGCCCTAGAAATTCTCTCCTCTCTAACTTTACCCAAGCTCAAATCATCCACATTCACCTTTCTCCAAATGGCACTTAACCCTTAGCGCAACCAAGTCGCACTTCTTGATTCTTCAAGAGATGCCGACTTCTTTGAAATCATCTCCTTTCTCACCCAATCACCTTACTACACTACTCTTACCGTTAACCCCACTGTTTACTCCAACCACATAGCCGAATTATGGGGAAATGATCAAGCCAAAACCCTAAATGGGATTCGAGTACTGAGGTCCAACATTTGTGGACAGAGTTGATCACTACTGAACAACTCATCAGGGAGCATCTAGAGCTTCATGATGAGGAGCTCCTACTGTCATTCCTAAGGAAGATTTGGACAACACCTACATCCTAATGGATATGGTGGAGACATAAGCAGGTCAATGGTATACAAGTTCAACTTCTCCTACAACTGGAAGTTCCTCCTGCATGGTGTTCTCCACTGCTTGTCCAACAAGTCCGGCGGATGGGATCAAATCCCATATGAACTAGGATGCTTAGTTCATGGACTGGTGAGAGGCATGTGCTTCAATTACTCATGATTTGTGTTCACTAATCTGATTGGGAATCTACAAAGGGAGACATTCTATATGTATCCTATATTCATTCAACACATCATCAACTATGAGTTGGACCAGAGCATGCTTGTTTGTGCAGCTGCTCTGACTGTCCCCCACATGCGGCCTACCATCTTCAAGACCTTGAAGAAGGTATCCACCATCTTTACTGGAAGGTACACCACTCTGCTTCCAGGTATGATTGAGCGCATAGCTCCTAGTGACATCCCTGTTCACCCCACTAGTGATGAACCCACACCAGCAACCATCACCATAATTCTAACATTGCCTTCTCCACCTATCACCATCACATATCAAAGACACCCCAAACAACCCTTGTTCAATCTACTCTGATTGAACAAGCCCCTCATGTTCAATCCAAAAAGACTAGAGTGGAAACATGAGCTCTCACTCAGTCTGAGGTCTCTCTATCTTTCTCTTTTGACCTCAATATGGGTTTTGAGTCTCCTCAGTCTCAAACCCAGAAGCCCGACACCCAAACCAGCAGCCTTCAGAATGAGTATCTACACTCTTCTGAACAGCCAACTAGGGACAGCCCCACCAAAGGCTCAATGCCTGTAGACATTGATCAAGGTCCCGGTCAGTAGGCTTAACCTCCCTATTTTTTACTGACCTTCTCTTCAAAACTGATGAAGATAACATCTCCCCATGGCAATGAAGTTGATCTACAACACCCTCTTCAAGATCAACAGAGCCCGGAGAAATCCCTTGTCTCTAGCCCCCATCAGCAACCTATAACTGAGGTGAGTCCCACTGATGTGGAGGGGACTCATGCAGATTTAGCTGCCACTACAGAAGGTGCCTCAATGGACCTTGTGGATAGTGGTAACATATCTCAGACTGAATCTGCGGCAACCGAGCCCTTTGATGACTCTAAAAGAGACATCATTGAGCATGGGAAACCAGGGTGCCAAGAAACCACATCTGGTGGTGAGGCTGAACATACCAGGTATGTTACCTCATCTTCCCGTGATTCTTCAAAAAAAGATGAGGAAAGCATGCAACTCCTCATTCACGACCTTCTATCTAAAGTCTGAAACCTTGAATCTTTGGTTAGGACTTTAGAAACAAGGTCCGCCACTCAGCAACTTGAGATTGAGAATCTCAAGGCCAAACTAGCTGAGAAACATACAGAGAGGTCTATTAGGCATGTACTTGTTCAGGTCTCATTGACTTCTTCCTCTAGCTCATCTAGCTCTCAAGATGATGCTACCAGAAAGGGGGAGAATGTTTAGATACAAACACTTGAGGACCCATAACAAAGCCACACTTCAACGTCAACTTCATCTACTCCTATCATTACTGTGTCTGATCCATCTCAAGTCATTCTTCAAATTGACTCAAAGATGCTCAGCGATCTCTACAGACTCTTCACTAAGTTTCTATTAAGAACCTCTTCTGTTCAGCCAAGCCCAGATGCTGCAATGCTCTACTGTGGAGTTGAAGAGCTTCAGAGGCTGACTGCACCTTCTACCACTGTGGAAGAATTTGGTCGACCTAAGGTCCACATGGAACCTAAGATTCATTTCGAAGGGGATATAGGGACTGATGGCCCAGTAACTGAAACAGTTGGGACAAAATCTGCATCTCCTCCAACTTCCGAAGTTGAAGTTAAAGCCTCAGAAGAACAAACTGAATCTTCCGAAGCTGAAATGGAAGCTGTGGAAGGACTGTTTAAAATGTTCGAGGAACTGATCATCACAGATGCAATCCTTGAAATGGCATCTGAGATGAACAACGAGGACTTTCTGAATCTACCTCCATCCCAGACACCATCTCTACCTCTCTCATAATCAGAATCCACTCTCCAAGAACCACCACAGTCAGGATCTTCAAAAGATAAAGGGAAAAGAAAGATGACTACGGAAGAGCTTCAGAAAGAGGAAAAGATTGAGAAACTTAAGAAGAAAGGAAGACTTCCAACTGAGAAGTTGCTAGCTGCCAGCACAAAAGCAGCAGCAGCCAATCAGGAGGCTGTCAACAATAAGAAAAGGAAGAGATCATTGACCAGCTTATCCAAATGGGAGCTGCCAATAAAGAGACACTCCTGCTATCACTAGAGGAGTTGGTGAATCTAGAGAAGGCAACCCGGCTGAAACTTGAAGAAGAAGCCAGGTTGGCCTTGGAGAAAGAAGAAGAAAAACAGAAAGAGGCTGAACTGCAGCTAAGGAGAAACAGGATAAATTTCCTACTCTCCAGAGGCTTTAATCTTCAAGAACTTTCTTCACACAATGATGAGACGATCCTCTGGCTCTACAACAAAGAGCAAGATCAAATGGAAAAAGAAAGAAAGAAGGCTGCAGGAGAAAAGACAAGGGAGAAGAAGAAGGAGGAAAAAGCTAGGGACACTGCAACCAGGAAGCTCAGTGAAAAGGCCTGGATGAAAGACTATCTTCGAGCCCATGGCTTTTCTGGAAGGCAGGTGGGTCCCATGTCTGAGAAGACACTCCAACGGATTGTCAGTGAAATCAAGGCTAACATCCAGCTGGGAAAGAAGAAAGAGATGTACAGAAGGGTAAAGGGGATGACCTTCACTACAACCACTCAACCATAACCTGATTCCTCACCCTTACCCTTCACCATTAAAACCGAGCCTTTCACCCCTGAACCCACACTATTACCCACATCCACTCTTTCACCTCAACCACCCAAAATTTCCATCCTTCAACCCAAAACTCTCCCAGAACCTCTGAACCTCAACCCACCTAACAACCATCCAAACCATCCCCTCAGTCTTCTCAACATCTCTCTCTTTAGGAGTTCAAGGTAATCAAGACCAAGCTCATCAACTGCATAACTCTGAGCGAAGTCTCATGTGATGAAGATTCTATCAACATTACCTATGTTGATGGATCCTCTTGTTCCCTCACAAAAGATCAATTTCTTGATTTACCTAGGGGAACACTAGACCAGGCAGCTAGACTTATAGGCCTCAACTCAGATTTATTAAATGATGAAGAGAAGGAAACTGGTGACTCTGTTGGACACCAAGAAAGAGGACAAGATTCCCAACCAGTCTCTTGTGCCTAGAAAGAAAATAGTCCAGTGGAGGTTCGATGAAACTTCTCACAACTTTGTTGTGGAAAGGGAAACTGGCGAACTTAATAGACTTAATGCAACCTCTCTGCTACACTCCAGCAGGTTTGATATTGCTGAGTTAGCAGAGAAGCCATTCTCCAACCCCTCCAACTCTGAAGCTGCTGCACTCATCAGAAATCATCTCAGCAGCCTTCACCTAGCTGAGCTAACTATAAAGGCCAAGATTGAAGAAGAGTTGAGATTGAGAAGACAGGAAGACAATGAAAGACCTCCTACCAAAGGCACTGCCTTTCTACAGATGGTGAAGGGTCCAGAATTAGAACCTATAGTTAGATGGGAATATGATTACAGTTCCTATCAACTAACTCTTTTCAGAGGGCAACAATAGAGGGTACATGTTATCCAAGGTGACAGACTGGAGTTCTTGTCTACCAAGGATCTGTACAAACTTCTCAGCACCACATCAGGGAAGAACAAGGAGACAGACAAATATTTACTCTCCTTGGTGCTGAAAGTTTTGAGAAGCAGAATCAAGTGAAGTTTTGGTAGCATCAGCCTAGGGGGAGTTTGTTGGATCAAGAAAAGGCTAATGCAACCAAAACTAAGTCACTTAGATAATTTTGGTGCTGCATGCAAAGGCTTCCGAAGCTTAGCATGGAACTTCCGAAGGTTGTAGAGTTCTTCCGAAGACAATGTGAAAGATCAATTCCGAAGATAGAACTCTACTTCCGAAGTCAAGTGTATACTTCTGAAGTTCAAGTCTTAGAAGAATAAGCTGAAGACCACTTCTGAAGTATGTTGAAAAGAAGAAGTCTCCAAGCCTTGGAAGAAGCAGTCTCTTCCGAAGTATAAGTGGCTTCGGAAGTACTTACTCTTCCGAAGCCATTTAACCTTCGGACGACACTGCTATGAACCAGTGGACACAAGTATGGTCTCTGACACTCTGCTGCAGACTTCTGATACTGCCTGGCTTCTTCTTAAAGAGCCATGCAGTTGACCATACTTTATTCCACTGTTCACCTTTTCATGATAGTATAAGTTACCAACTTTAGTTGGTGACAAAATGTAAGTCAGGGACATGTCCTGACTACCAAATCTTAGATAAGACTTTATCCGAGATACCTTAAACTTTAGTCTTGTAGTATAGACATTAGCTATAGGATCCTAGCTGGTATCAAAGTATATCCGACTGTAGGTAGTATTATATATAGGTTCTCTTTGTAACTCATTCTATACCACTGCTTGTAAGAGTCTTGTATTATTGAGTTGAGAAGCAATATATAAAAGTACCTTGAAAATTACTTCCTGTGTTCTTTATTACTTTCTATATTGTGATCAACTCTTACTGATTCTATCTTAACCCGAGTGTTGTTCTAGGCGAGTTTGAGAGAAAACATAAGTGTTTAGTAACAAACATCGATCCTGCAATGGGTCTCTTGAACTGTATATAAATCCATCAAAACACCAAACTCGACCACAGAATAATTACGTGGCACCCCCCCCCCCCGGAGCACGAAACTGATAGCATCATTATCATTGTTAAAACAAATATAAGTTCAATTAAATGTAGACTCGAAATTATATATAATCTAACTAAATTGGTATACCTATAGTTATGGTTGTTCGAGTCGAAATTAAATGTAGAGAAAAACTCCAAACAAAACTCCTTATATTGCGGGCCACTAATTGCAAAAAATCTGGTCCACGGCTCGGTCATCATGTTACGAGCACGAGTAAATTCACTCACGTCCCGTAACAAGCTCCAAGATATCAAACGTGAAGCCTCAAATTTTTTATCTAAAAGTTTTTGAAGCCTTTTATATTCATCTGATCCTCGACGAAACTGAAGCCACGGATGATTCGAAACACGAACCGACGCTGTATCTTGACGTGAACTTGAAGCCATTAACTAAAGTAATTACAATCAGTAACAAAATAAAATATATACTAAACTCAATTTTATTATAATAATAATAAACTAACCTTTATTTTAAAAATAAAATAATGAAATGGTGAATATGTTGATAAATGTAAATTCCGTGGATAGAAGATTAAGAAGATGAAGAAGATGAGATGAATGGAGGTGAGTTAAATGATTATGGTGAAAGAATGGATAGAGGTATGGAGGTGAAGAAATGTGAAGAAGAAAGCTTATAAATTGAAGAAGTGGTTCGGTTGAGTGGATACAATACGAGTTTCGAATTGTCAAATCACTGCAAAAGCAAACGACCGTTTACTTTAAAGTAAACGACTATTTGCAGATGGGCAAACGATCGTTTGCATGGTCCTAAACGACTGTTTGCAGCAAAGAAAACGACAGTTTGCATGGGAGAAAACGACCGTTTATGAACGGATAAACAACAGTTACATGTATATGTCAAATCAGGTGGTGTATAAAACACAACACCCAAGTAAATGTTTTACTCACCTAGTTAGTGAGGAGTGTGTTCTTGACGAAGAAATATCAGTTTCCACGCAAGTCCCACTTGACAAGGAGTGGCCATGTAAATGGCCAAGTAGTGTCACATTCTCTTGAAATTTATTTTTCAATAATGTTATTATTAATGTGGTTTGGTGATTGTTATATCTGTAATTTTCTTTTCCCTTTTATTTTATGTAGATAAAGCAAGTAGAACATGTTTATATCTTGATGTGTTTAATCAACGTTTGACGTATGCCATTTAGTCACAATGCCTGAAATCAGTGGCAGACTTATTTGAACCTGAGGGGTAGCCTTCGATATCTCTTAACTTGTTACGAATAGGGTAAAAAAGTTTACGCTTTTATATAAAAAGAAAGTTTCGGTTTTACGTTACACCTGAGAAAAAATTATGTTACCCCTAAAAAAATTAAACTCAACATTTCATGAAAAGTTTTAGATATTATAACTAAAAGTCTAATAATTTATAAAAACATAATACATTCTATAAAAACATAAATAACTATTACCTATTACCCATTACCAATTAACATAAAAATTTAAAATACCCATTACCTAACTCAATACAATAATAAACCCAAAAATAAAATTATAAATATACTAATTATTTGTATGCTAAGTTGTATTATGTGCTTTATAACTAACTTTTTTTTTAATATTTAACCTTTTCATTTTAATCCACTACTTTTACATATTTTATAAGTAGCCTTAATATTTTTCTTAATTTCAACTTTAGTCCTCTATACTCTTCAAATTTTACAAATTTTTAGTTATACGTTTCAGTTTAAATTTTACGAGTTAACACACTGCAATGTGTGTGTGTGTGTGGTCAACGTTTTTTCACTTATTTTTTCAGTTTAACGGTTACGTCATAACGTGCTGGTCCTGGATCAATATAGTTATTGTTGTATTTTTTTGTTTGCTTAAGTGTATGGTTCAATGTTTTTACGTATATTTCTCATTCGATTTATTTTTTCGTTTTATTGGTTTATTCAGTGTTGGTGGTCACTGACGGTAGAGGTGTACAAACCGGGTTTTTTTCTAAAACCGGTTTGGGTTCCAAACCGGAACCGGTTTGGTCAACGGCGGTCAAAACCGGTTTGGGCTCAAACCGGTTCGGGTTCTAAACCGGTTTGGACTTAGAAAAACCCAACCTATAAAACCGGTTTGGGTCGGTTTGAAACCGGTTTGGGCCCCAAACCGGTTAGTTTTTTTTAAAGAGTTATAAATTAAATAAATAATTAATTGTAAAAATTAAATCAACTTATAAGATGAATGTTACATATTAATTGTATAAATTAAATAAATCTATAAGATGAATTTACGTATTTTTAGTTGTAAAAATTAAAACATATAAAATTAGGAACATTACATAATTATTTTTAAAAACAAAGTACATAATTTCAAATTAAGTACATAATTTCAAATTAAGTACATAATTTAAAATCAAAGTGAAATATATAATATATATAAAACATAGAAACAATTAGACATAAAATTTTAAATAATTGTTTGAAAACCGGTTTGAAAATCGGTTTGGGAACCGGTTTGTAATCGGTTTGAAAACCGGTTTGGAACCGAAACGGGTTAGAAACCGGTTTGAAAGAGGAAACCTACAAACCGAACCTAAACCGTCGGGTTGGGCCGGTTTGAAACCGGTTTGGGCCAAACCGGTTTGGGCCCCAAACCGGTTTCGGTTTTTTTTTCCGAACCGGTTTTTATGCCCACCTCTAACTGACGGTGATATTGTTACTTTTTGTTATGTTACTTTTTGTTTAAAAACATTAACAATTTATATCTGAACTTTAGCAATGTTGTTAGAATGATGAGAGTATGACTCATATTCAAATTCTTATAAAAACTTATTAAAACTCCATTTTAAAAGTATAAAATAATAAAATAAAAATAGATGATCTAAAGAGTGTATGATCTACTATAAATGCTTTTATTTGGTTATTTGTTTATCACGGACATTATATGTTTAATTTAATGATTATAGTTATTGTTTAAACTTGAAATTTAGATAACATGAATCGTTGTGCTGTGAAAAGAAAACATCAAAGTATGAAAATGCTATAAGGTTTTTTTATTTCTTTTGATATTATATTTTTGTTAACAATTCAATGCAATTTAATTACGTCTATTTCAACATGATCCGACTCGATTCAATCAAAAACCTAAATCTTTTTATATTATTTTGTTAGAAGCTAATTATAAAAATTAGTGACTCCGTAAAAATAATTTTTAATTCCACCACTGCATGATAAAAAATATCCGTCAGTGCCTTAAATACAACCCCCACCCAAACTGCCAACGATATAATACGCAAAACAAGTTAACCATCTTACACACATGTAAATATACTCATCATATTAATAATTTATATCATATCTCTAGAAATAAACACTACACTTTTATCATTCCCCATATCACGTGACAGTACTACTATCTTTTATATAGCATCTATCTCCTTTATCTCATACCAATTAATATCATATTATATACTATATACACATGTATTTTCATGTGTCACGTGCCACCTCCAACTTCTAACCAAATCTTTTCCGGTGAGTTCAATGATCACCGGAAGAAGATAATCAAACCATTAATGGATGATTCAACTCAATGCCGATTGTATCATTGAACGCCGATGCACCGATTCCGGGGTCGATCACCTGTGATTGATAGTCCATTGTCGAAGCGGCTTCGGTCCATAAACCCGAATCGTCGAATTCGGGCAGGTTTGCGTTGAGGTTCCCGTTTGATGATTTCGGTTCCACACGGTTATCTCCGCTTGAGCTATGATAACTTTCCACCGTCTGCCCGTTAAGATCGGGGATATCCGGTAGCGATACGCTTTCCACCTTTATTATCTTTTGCTGTTGTTGCTGCTGTTGCTGGTGCTGCATGTAAATTTGTATCTGTCTTTCAAACTTGTGTTGTTTTTTCATTTGCTCTATAGCGCGATGATATCGCGCTTCCTTGGCCGTCTCCGCCAAAGAGGAAGGCGGAGGCGGCGCGCTGGCGGCTTCGTCAGGGAGGTTGACATGGGCATTGGGCCCGTACAACCTCCTGGCAGCCGCGTCATAAGCTATAGCGGCCTCACGGGCCGAATTAAAAGTCCCGAGCCAGACGCGGCTGCCGCGGTTGGGCTCTCGGATCTCCGACACCCATTTGCCCCACGTCCGCTGGCGCACGCCTTTGTACGTGCACGAAGCGTTCTCCGGACCACCCTTCCCTCTCATGCACCCTTTCCTCGAGCTCGCCTGAGCCGCCCTCCGGTCCTGTTTCCGCCCTCCACCGCCATTGTTTCCGGCGTTGATGAGAGAACTCAGCATTGTTGTGTTTAGATTTATATATATATATATATATACACACACTAAGAGTGTGAGTGTGAGTTAAGAGTGTGAGTTAAGAGTGTGAGTTAAGAGTGTGAGTTAAGAGTGTGGGTGTGAGTGTGGGTGTGGGTGTGGGTGTGGGTGTGAGTGAAAGGCGGAAGAAGGTGAGTTGTTATATATAGGGGAGATGGAATTGAAGTGGTGAAGTAGATAAGTGTTTGTGTGTGTTGAATTTGGTACTAAGAGGGTACGTGTCTTTGTGAAAGGAGAGTGAAATGGCAAGGGTTGGCTTTGCACACGTGTGTACAGAGAGTGTACATGTTTATGTTTATGTTTTTCATGATTACCACATTCGTTGAATCTATGTTTCATTCACAGTCTAGTGTTTCTCGTACTCTAATGTTTTCAGGGACAATTACGTCATTTGTTGTCATATTACTTTTTTACTTATTTTTTTTAAAACTACCTAGGTAATGCTATCGTATCATTCTTTCTATAAACATATTTATATTTGTTCCGACAAAATGAAAAGTTTTTATCAAATGGGTAGCGCCCTTACGGATGGGAGGTAGTGGACGTGCGAGCCTTCTTCAATGGTGCACACCGAAAGGATGTGAGCCAAGGTCAAAATGCAGCTGAGCATTGTGGATGGTTTTAGTGTATAGTGATTTCTTAAGTTAAAAGGGAAGAGAGACGTATTGCTGATGTTATTTTAATTTTAACCGTATATATGTCTGCTTTTAGTTATCATTGCCGTTATAGTTAACAAACATTACAAAGCATATTCATCTTGTGACGTATTTTTTTGACGACTCTCTTCTTTCTATTCTAACAATTGTTCGTTTAAGCTCAATAAAAATCAGATGAATTATACTATTTCCCTCTCTTTCCGATGCTCCCGTTGTAGATACTATTAAGTGTTCAAATTCTTAACTTTTTCTACTTAGGTATTCAATGCACATCTAATTTAAGCCTTCTTGACTAATAATACCAAAGGTAGAAGATAACTTAAGTAGAAGTTACAAAAATTATGCAACAAACATATAATAACAAGATTATGTTATGCAAACCAACTTAACTATTCGTTAGTTAAGACTATAATCTTTTGTTATTGTCATTCTAAATAATTATCTTTAACAAAGTGATCTTCACTTTTTATCTATTCAATTGATTTACTAATGATATTTAACCGAGCTGGTTAAGATAAGATACCCATGATATGTAAATAAGAGGAGGTTATTGGTTTAAGTCTCACTAGCTCTGAACAAAATACTCAGAGTTGAGTCAATGGGTTTTCTCAACAATCGGTTTCCTTCTGTGAGGGTTGGGGCTGGAAAACGAATAAGTTGACATGATTAAAATAACACATATCCTGCAAAACAGAGTCGTATATTTATTATTAAAAAATTATATCAATGATTTGATATTTTCTTGAATATGAAAATTGATTTGATAAAAAAAATGACAAGCTAACTGTTGAATCCAGTAGTTAGTAATGTTTATTTTGAACTCATTAACAATATTTTAATTTTCTAATATTTTCATAATATTCTTGTCAATTATAATTTTAATGTAAATAAAAGAATATCAAACAAATCAGTTTTTCTATAAATAGAAAGCTTGGTATTCTTCAATGAATCACGTTGTTTGACTGTCTTTCCCTTGAGCTTGTTACGTAGGTGGGACCAGAGATAGTTTTATAGACCGCAAAATGACGTGGCACATTTAGGGAGTTCACATTACATAATAACAATTTGTAAAAACGAGACGATAAATATGTCAGTTTTTTTAAACGGCATACTCTATTGTATTTGGAAGGAAAGATCTAGTTGTTGAAACCAAATCAGAAAAATGATTAATATTATCAAGTTGTTGGCATAATCAATTTCACCTTATGTGATCGAAACTGATTATAAGAAAGGTAAAATGAAAGTGTTTCGTTATTGAAGGAATTATAAAATCACGTAATAATATAAAACCAACTTGTAACCGGTGTTCTTCATTTGATGAAATGCACGGATGATACTCATGTCCTTAAGAAATTTACGCGTTCTATTTGTTGTAACAATAGCTTAAACTCTTAGGATTTAATGCAAAACGAATATTATTTCAACAATAATAGAACTAGATAAATGCAGAAGCTTGTGAGGAAACTGAGAGAGAAAAAACATAGAACAAAGAGAAGTTGTGAATTTATGATGTTAAAACTAGTAGTAGGAGGCTTCTATTTATAGGCTTAAACCGTAACCGAACATGACAAAAATGGGAGATTAGGAGGACCCTTACCAGGTCATGAATTCAGTTATGCAAATAACCCAGATTACTTAACTGATTGACCCTGTCCACCGTATTTATTTCGAAGTTGGTTTCAATTCTATCCGCAAGTCTCCGAACTAGGCCTTATCTAAAAGTAAAAGCTCATTAGCTCCTTGTGTAGTTCAAAGTGCGCCTCAAACATGCACGTTCGAAAGATCAAGTCTCTGTCTCGACTTGGCGCATGTGTAGGCTTAACCCTCTCTTAGCCTAACTAATACTTTGGTAACGCATAAGGGAAACCCCTTGTAAGTCACTTAAAGTTTCTCCCCACCAATATAGGACAAATATAAACATACTAACTTGCATATTTATTGTAAATTTCTAACAATCCCCTACCAAGTTGGAATGTTTCCTTCACTAAGATAAAAGATGTCACTCAGGTGTAACTAAGATAAACCCAATTGATGTTGACAAACAAAAGAGACAGATACAGTGGTGTCCTATATATCAAAACAAGTACCTAAGAACTTCTATCAGTTTACCCCTACACGTCACCGGCTGACTTTGTGTTCTCATTGAGCACGAATATGAATGTATGCTATAAATCCTTTTCATGATCCTCTAGAAGATAAAGCACATATCTTCATTTAAGGTAGTACCAACTCTAGATTGTATAAGTCAAGTTATACAACATCCTCGTTGCTTAGATGTCTCCAGACTTTCTTAAGAGCATTAACTCAACCTTGTTCTCGACAATGACATGCTATCTTACCTCACATGGATCTATCAAATTAATTGATAGTGTATTCTATTGTTAAGTTACTTCATTATTATCCATTAAACTTGAGAAATAGGGGCACTAAATTCAAGTTGGGTTTCCATCAGTAACAATTCTATTGTGGTTTTAGACCCATGGATCTCATGGTTTATACTACCAAATCTCTTGTTAGGGTTTGGTAAGAGGATCAACCAAGTTCTTACACATCTTGACATAAACAACCTTGATGGTACCACTTTCAAGTAGTAGTCTCATAAAATTATGTCAAAGACCTATATGTCTTGACTTCCAATTATACATTGCATTGTATATTCTAGATTATATGGCCTTCTATTACAATACATGGGAATTGATGACATTGGCACATCCTAAAGACGGATGTCTATAATAACATCTATAATCCACTCTACTTCCTTACCGGCCGTAGCTAATGCTATAAATTCAACTTCTATAGTCGAGTGTGCAATACACGTATGTTTCTTACTCGCCCAAGAAATCTCTCCTCCAGCTAGAGTGTAGATCCACCCACTAGTGGATTTTGAATCAATGTTTTGATCAATACAGCTAGCATCATAATAGCCTTTAAGTATCTAGGAATATGGTGTATATATCAATTCAAAGTTACTTGTCCTTTTTAGGTATCCAAGTACTCTACCCATTGCATTCTAGTGCTCTGTACTTGGGTTTTTAGTGTACTGACTTAGTTTTCTAATAGAAAATGCAATGTTAGGGCGAGTCCAATATGTGGAAAACATCATACTAACAATTTCACTTGCATACTCTATTTGAGTCATCGCTTTCCTAAAGTTCACTTTAAGTTTTACACTTGGATCAAACGATATATTAAACTTTTTAATGTTCAAGTGTTGAAACTTTTCCAAAATTTTCCTTATATAATAAGATTGACTTAATGAACTTTAACAATCTGTTCTTTTCACCTTCATCCCAAGAATGGTACTAATTTCTCCTAAATCTTTCGTTTTAAAGTCTAAGGATATATATTTCTTAGTGTTGGACCAAAAGAACCAATGAGCCTGATCAGAAAAACCTCTAAGTCCCACAGACATTACAACTGCTAAAGAAGATCACAACAGCTGAAGACATCAGCTAATTACAAGGTCTGAAGACAAAGTATGGAGACAAGATCTGAAGACTTCTACTGAAGACAAAGTCTGAAAGTAAAGTACTCAAGACAAAGTCTGAAAGTAAAGTACTGAAGACAAAGTCTGAAGCTATCAGCTGAAGACAAAGTCTGAAAGTAAAAGTCTGAAGAACAAAGACTGAAGACAAAGACCAAAGACCAAAGTGATCAGTAGTTGTCACAACAGCTGAAGTTATCAACTTCAGTAGTTGTCACAACAGCTGAAGTTATCAACTTCAGTAGTTGTCACAACAGCTGAAGTTATCAACTTCAGTAGTTGTGATGGTTTCCTTTTCAGTACTTGTAATTTACATTTCAGTAGTTTATAGTTTCAGTAGTTTTAGTTCAGTAGTTTTATATTCTTGTACTTAGCATTCTCTGAGATGTAATCAGTAGTTGAGAACATTCTCAGTAGTTTGCATAGTTTCAGTAGTTTGAACAATTCTGTTAGATGTCACTATCAAGTGACATCAGCAGACGTCACATTCCTTATATAAGGGATGTTGACCTACTTGTAATATGTGACATTTAGCCACCACGAAAGCATATGAATGAAATATTCCTTTTGCAGAATTCTCTCTCTATAACCGTTTACTTTTCTATTGAATATCAATTGTGTTCTTGCTAATTGTCTAATTCATTGTTCGAATTCCGCTGCAATCTACTCTAATTGATCAAACTTTGATCACTGATCCTAACAAATGGTATCAGAGCGGGTTAATCATTGATCGATCTAACAATTGATCATTGAAACTGCTATTTCGATATCTAAGTTGATTGAATTAGTATATTTGCAAGAATGATTATAGATCATTGAATTTCTGCTACTTTCTTTTATTTGCTTTGAGTTTTCTCTTGGCTCATATTGAGTTTGTTGTGTTTTGCACTAAATCAGTTAAAACTTTATTGAATTTGGTTGAATCTGAGAATGACTACTCCCTCTAATGACCCTCACAATACCGTTCCTCAACCAAGCCTCCGATGCTGGTTAGGACTGAGTATAACATATGGCAACGAAGAATGCTTCATCACCTGTCTGTTAACAGTTCAGGTTGTTGGACATCTGTGGTACATGGTCCACACAAGCCTATGGTGAACAATCCGGAAACCAACCAAATGGTTCCGAAGAAGAAGGAACAATACTCAGATGAGGATCGAAAACTGTTTATAATTGATGCTAAAGCGCATGGAATTCTGGCCATGGCACTGCCTAATGAAATCTATTCTGGGCTTATGCATCATGAAACTGCTCATGACCTCTGGAATGCATTGAAAGAAAAATTTGGTGGAACAGATGAGGTCTTAGCAAACAACAGAGAAATCCTTGCCCAACAATATAAGACATTCTCTCATAGGAAGGGTGAGTCACTGACTCAACAGTTTGAGCGTTTTTCCTGTTTGATCTCTGAGCTGAAAATGGTCAAACATGAATACACTAATTTCCAGATGAACAACAGATTCCTCAGATCACTGCCTGAGAGATGGGACACATATACCATTGTCCTACGCTCCAGTGCAAATCTGGATAGCCTATCTCTCACCCAACTTCATGGGAAACTGCTTACATTCGAAAGAGAGATAGAGCAGAAAAGGAAACTGGCATCATAAGGAAAGATCACTGATGACTTTGTACTTTGGTTGGTCATGAGTCAGAATATGCTGCATCAGAAAGCAATTATGATGAGCATATAGATTTCTCCTCAAACAGTTCTGATCATGCATTTGTTAGTGTTGATAGTCAGTCAGGCTGTAATAGTGACAATTTGTGCTTCATCATGGATTATTTGAAAGGTATTGCTGATGATGACTTAGAAGAGATGGATATTCTAAGCTAAATGGCCTTGATTAATATCAGATCTCAAAAGTTCTACAAGAGAACTGGTAAGAAATTTCCAGGACTCTCTGGCAAAACCAAAGTTGGTTTTGACAAGAGTAAGTTGAGGTGTCACAAATGCCACAGGCTTGGACACTTTTCAAGAGAGTGTAGATCATCTGGATCTAACTCCTCTGCACCCTTTGTGACTTTTCCAAGCAATAGTCCACAAAACAGAGGGCAACATCCTGCTAGTTCTGGTCATCATTCACAACCTCTATCTCCTGCATATTTTGTCCCTCAGGGTCCAATGTCATATCCATATCCCTGCTATTACATGCCACATCCAAATCAAGTTCAAGTTCCTATTGCACAACAACCTCAAGCCTTATCTGAGCTTCTACCATCTCAATCATCACAATCACAACCTCATCACAGCTTCTTCACCCCTGGTGTTGTTGACTGGAGCAGTTTACCAGATGATCTCTCTGGTAATGAACAATTATTTGCTGGTGATGGTCAACATGGTGGTGAACATCCTTTTGGGAATCTTGCTCTCATGGCCCTAGAGTCTACTGAGAGTTCATGCTCCAATGCATCTTCTTCACAGGTAACCCAGGTATCCTCTGAGGCTAAGGCCAAGCTATGTTCTGAATCTTGCATAGCTGCATTTATCTCTATTAGAGAGGCAAATGTAGCTTTAATAAATCTAAATCTTGAGCTTGAGCAAACCCTTTCCAAAAGAAAAGCTGAGTATGAGTCTGTTTGTTAGGATCAGTGATCTACGTTTGATTGATTAGTGAGTATTGCAGCGGAAATTAAACAATGAATTAGACAATTCACAAGAACATAGTTGATATTCAAGGTAAGAGCAAACGATTATAGAAAGAATTCTGCAAATCAAATATTTCATTCAATACGCGCTTTCGTGGTGGCAAAATGTCACACTTACTATCAGGTCAATCATCCCTTATATAAGAATGTCGTGGTGGAACATTCCTTATATAGGAGATGTGACGTTTGCTGATGTCATTTGATAGTGACATCTAACAGAATTATTCATACTACTGAAAGTTAACACAACTACCGAAGATGTCAAAACAGCTGACATCTTCTTACAAAAATACTAAGTGTTAACTATCACTACAACTACTGAAAAGAACTACTGAAACTACAACGACTGAAGAACATGCTCTTCAGTCGTTTTACAGATACTGAAACATAAAAGAAAACTATTGAAAGGAAACCATCACAACAACTGAAGAATGCTTCTTCAGCTGTTGTAACAACCTCTGAAGGCTTCAGTACTTGTACTTGAACTTCAGCTGTTTTATCAGCTGTTGTCTTCAATCTTTGTACTTCAGCTGTTGATCTTTAGTACTTTAGTCTTCAGCTGTTGATCTTCAGACTTTGGTCTTCAGCTGTTGAAGTCTTCAGTACTTTAGTCTTCAGCTGTTGATCTTCAGACTTTGGTCTTCAGCTGTTGATCTTCAGACTTTGGTCTTCAGCTGTTGAAATCTTCAGTACTTTAGTCTTCAGCTGTTGAAGTCTTCAGTACTTTAGTCTTCAGCTGTTGATCTTCAGACTTTGGTCTTCAGCTGTTGAAGTCTTCAGACTTTGTAAAACAGCAGATCAAGTCTTTAGCTGTTATTGTGATGTCTGTGGGACTTAGAGGTTTTTCTGATCAGGCTCATTAGTTCTTTTGGTCCAACAAACTCCTCCTGAACCAATGCAGCCAAAACCTCTAAACTTATTGAAGATGTCCCACTTATTATGGCAGAAAGATTTTGTCTTTTTGTCTTCTAGATCAGCTCAGAAGTGACCCATGTAAGCACAAGCCTGGGAAGAAGTCTCAATGATCTGTTTGGCAAAGGATGAATGGGAAATCTGTCTTGGGGAACTGGACACAGAGCTGTTACCCCATCCATGAGATCTACTTCCCAACAATGAGTCTGTATGACTCCCTTGTATAGGCCTCAAGGAAGGTTATCTGTTCCTCCATGGTAAGCTCTTCAGCTCCTCCTTAAAAAAGTGATTCTGGCCCATAATATTCAGATAGGCATTTGACCTGTTTCCCATTTCTAACTTCCTCAAGCCTCTTATATACTAACCCCTTTTTCACAATTTTATTTTCCAGCATCTTTTGTGGGGTCAGGTTAGCTTTATAGGCTTTCTTGAAGTCATCTAGGATTTCCCAAGGTGATACTACAAAGACCAGTGAGATCACTTCATCTACGATCTTCTTCACTTGGCCAATGTATCTCTGTGGAATGTTTTTCTTGTGAATCCTATGAGACACCCTGGGATCAGGCCAAATCCTCAGTCTCTCCTTTTGATATTGAAATGTATGTTTAAGAGTGTATAATCTAAGAGCATGCTTCTTCATGTTAATGATTGAAGATGTGGCAGCATATGCTTTGTCAACCCTCCTCAACAATTCCTCATCATGTTGTTTGTGAAGCTCTTCTTCTTCTAGCTCCACTTTCACAATTTGTCTTTGAGTTTCAGGAGTAATTGTTGGAGAGTGACTTGTGGCCTTCGGCAACTGTATAACAGCTGAGAGTGGCAGCCTATCTTCATCTTCATCATTATCTTCGTCATCTTCTTCTAGCCTCAGTACCCTTCTCTTCCTCTTCTGGGGTACTTCATCGGCTACTGGTTTTGAGGGTAGGGGAGTTGGTTTGGTGGGTTGTGGTTGTGGTGGTTTTGGTGTGGGAATGTTGACAGGCTGTTCTATCATTCTGGATATGAGGTCGGCTTTAGATTGCTTGACTAGTTCAGTCCTGCTCCCAGCACCAGCTTTGTTTAAGGCTTCAATAACCAATCCTTTTGTGTATACTTCAGACGAATAGATCTTGGTGGTTATTGCCAAGATGCTGTCCCTGGACCATGCCTTGATCTCAACCAATGATCTACCCAGATATTTCGCTATGAACCTGATCATGATTTCTAGCCTTTCCCTTTCCAACACATCATAACTTGCCCATCTGGCTTGGATTTCTTCAATCTCTAGTCTTCTGATTTCTGAGTCAAGTTTTTCAGTGTCGTGACCTTGCCTAAACAACTGATCAATGATGTTATCCATTGATCGGCTGTGTTTGGCATCAGCCTTCTTCACCATTGTCTCCAAGTCAGTCTCCTTCTCATTCTTCCTTTTCTTGTATGTGACATGAAAGTCTTTAGTACTTTCAGTCACTTTCTCCATGTCAGCATCCTTCACCTTCTCCTTCTCAGTTTCTTTCTTTTCTGCAATCCTCTTTCTTTTTGCTTTCATTGATTGAATCTCCCCCTTTTTGGTTGCATTGGTTGCAAGGGGTTGATTGTCAGAAAGCCTTTTGCTCACAGCATCCTCTATCAAGGGTTGTATAACTGAGGGAAGCCTCTCATCAAGGGTTTTAAGCACCATATCAGTGATAGTTGAGGTGATGAGAGGTTAGGAATGTTGAAAGATAGCACCTATTTGCTCAGGGGGGTTCTGTCCCTGGGAAATAGTACCAGAAGCAGAGGCAGGTGGCTGAGTGTTTTGGAGTGGCTCTGTGTATGGAAGACCTTCAGAGGAAGGTGCCATCTGTGGGGTTTTAGGGGTAGATGGTCTTTGATCCTGGGAAAATTTGGCAAGCAGCTCTTTGAGTCTGCTCACCTCATCTTCGAGGATGGTGTTTTGGGCTAAAACATCATAAAAGAAGCCCAGGTCATCATCAGTGTTTACTGAATCACCTGACCTCCTGATAGAGTCAGGATAAACATGCTCTAAGTGTAGATCAGTAGTAACATGTGCCCCATGGTCATGGTACTGGGGACTTCCTGCCTCAGGATCATGTCCTTCATCAGCAGTTGCCTCTGGTGAGGTCTTATGAATGTTACCAACTTCAGCCTGATCATATGCTGAAGCAGGAGAAGTGGCAGCCTCACCAGAAATTCGAATCTCCGTTTCTACACCTGGAGATTGAATATGGTAACCCCTGTGCTGTGGGTGTCAGAAGCACTTTGGTCCTCCCCCTCAATGGTTGGGGCTATCCCAGTTGTGATTGGTATCTGGGGAGGGGGTGAGGAATGCAACTGAGTCAGCACTTTGGCAATTATTATGGTAGGACTTTGGGGGCGGTTGTAGTGGGAGATGGTGTGAAGGCAGTATGCACCCGAGGAGAGTGGTGCGGTTCAATGGCAACCTCCTCAAGTGAGGAAGGTTCCAGATGTATAGGTGCCCCAGAGGTGGTTGCTACAGGCTCCTGTTGAGAGGAAACCTGAGCGGTTGAGGGTGAGTGAGTACGTGTATCTACTAGGGGGTTATGACCAGTAGATATAACCTGCGTTTGTGTTGCAGGGGCATCCCCAGGGGACTCATTTCCCTGAGTAGTCTTTTTGGCTTTCTTGTGTTTAGGTTTGGTGGGGACATTGGATTTGGAGGTGGTGGCTGTGGGTTCCAGCTGCGTGGGTTTTCGCAGTTTGGCAGCTAGTTTGAGTGACTGGTCTGAGTTGTGCCTGGAGTATACTTCAGGCAATACAGCCATGGCAGGGACTCCAAGGCCAACAAGTCCCTCAGCTTTCAACTGGTTTACTATAATGGCCATTAGGAACTGAGGATATAATATCCATCGGTTAGCTATAGGCTTGGAGGCCATATCTTTGAGTTCAAGAAATAATATTTCGGAAAAATTTAAGCTTTGTTTGTCAAGGATAGAGAATAATACGTGCTGCCACCTCGTCGACATTTGATCCCAAGAAGAAGTCTTAGGAGCTAGGCATACATTCACCATATGAAAAATTAGTCGTTCCGCATCATGGAAATGCTTCTTCAGGATGGTAGAGGCACTAAGTTTACCCTGGTATCCATGTTGGGAAAATGATAGATCAGTGGTGCCCTTTGGATACCCAGTGGGGAAAGTGGCATCATCCAGTTGTAGGGTTTGACGAAGTATTGCTGGAGTGATGACCACCTGACGGTTGTTGACGAACGACTGGAGAGAGTCGGTGTCATTCTCCCCAGTGATGAGGGTGACGTTCGTCCAGAACTGATGGAGGGATTCGGCATGAATGGTAGGATTTAGAAGGAAAGCCGTTTTGTATGGAGAGTTAATCATTAGATCAATGGCATTATCAAACTTTGTCCAGAAGGGTGATTTGATCAGGTAAGCAACATAGTTGTGTCATGGTTTAAGCTTCATGTTCGCCATTGATGTGAGAGAAGGTTCTGAGTTTTTGAACGTTAGGTTTGAGATAATGAAGCTCTGTAAGATAAGGTATTTATAGGGTACGGTTTATAAAGCAACTGAAGGGTTTGGTATGAGTCATCAGTAGTTTTAAACGACTGATGACGTGGTGGTAACCTTCAGAGCTTGAAACACCTGAAGTCTTGGTTTTAGGCATTAGTAGTTATAAAACTACTGAAGACCATGGTTTTAGCTTCAGATGTTGAAAACAACTAATAACTTGGTGTTAGTCATCAGTAGTTATGAAACTACTAAAGACATGGTTTTGTCATCAGTTGTTGTAAACAGCTGACGACGTGGTGTTAGTCATCAGTGGTTGTGAAACTACTGAAGACGTGGTTTTGTCATCAGTTGTTTGAGATGAAGCAGCAGTTTTAGAAACAACTGAAGAGAAAATTCTCATCAGTAGTTTTCGTCAATTCATAGCTTTTCAGCTGTTCCATACTGTCCTCAACACTTACTCATCAGTCTTTTTGGCTGTTTTTCAGTTGTTTCATAGGACATCAGTACTTATCTGTTTGTACTTATATCAGTAGTTATGACTGCATCAGTTCTTGTAACAGAATTAGTACTTATTTGTGATATGGTTACAAATAATCATTAGTACTTATTTACTGAGATCATCAGTAGTTATCACTTATTCTAGCTGCAGCATACCAAGCCTTAACACTAGGTTTTGGAAAGTCGAACTATCCAAAGGCTTAGTAAAAATGTCTGCAAGCTCATCAGCACTAGGCACAAACTTTGGATCAATCAGACCTTTTTCAAAACAGTCCCTAATAAAATGATGCCTGATCTCAATATGTTTGGTCCTAGAGTGCTTGACAGGATTCTTGACAATGCAAAGAGCTGAAGCACTGTCCATTAATAATGGAGTCTTAGTCTCTGTAATGCCATAATCCAAAAGTTGGTTCTGAAGCCAGAGTACCTGAGAGGTACAGCTTGCAGCAGCAATGTACTCTGCTTCAGCAGTGGATGTAGCAACAGATGTTTGTTTCTTACTCTGCCAAGAAATCAAACAGTTGCCTAGGAATTGACATCCACCAGAAGTTGACTTTCTGGTTAACTTACACCCTGCATAGTCACTATCAGAAAAAGCAACCAATTTGCAAGAGTGTCCAGTGGAATACCATAAACCTAGAGATTGCGTACCTTGCAAATATCTAAAGATCCTTTTGACTGCAATCAAGTGAGACTCTTTAGGACCAGCCTGAAATCTAGCACAAACACACGTTGCAAACATGATATCTGGTCTAGAAGCTGTTAAGTACATCAAGGACCCAATCATACATCTGTAAAGTGTTTCATCAACAGCTTTACCTCTCTGATCTGCATCCAGTTGTGTGGTGTTGCACATGGGAGTAGAACAGGGCTTACAATTTTGTAAATCAAACTTATTCAAAAGATCTTTTGTATATTTAGACTGATGAATGAAAGTCCCATCAGCCTTTTGTTGATTTGCAATCCTAGAAAGAACTGTAATTCTCCCATTGCACTCATTTCAAACTTCTTATGCATTAAATTGGTAAAGCCATCACACAACTGGGGATCAGAGGATGCAAAAATAATATCATCAACATAAATTTGAACAAGTAACTTATGCTGATCCACCTTCTTAATGAATAAAGTTTTATCTATGGAGCCTCTAGTGAAATTATTTGGAAGAAGAAAATTTGATAATGTCTCATACCAGGCTCTAGGAGCTTGTTTCAACCCATAAAGAGCCTTATCAAGCTTGTATACCCAATCTGGATGTTTATTATCCTCAAAACCTAGTGGTTGACACACATAAACTTCTTCTTTTATTTTACCATATAAAAATGCACTTTTAACATCTATTTGAAAAACTTTAAGATTATGGAATGCAGCATAGGCTAAGAATAATCTAATAGCCTCCAGTCTGGCTACAGGGGCAAAGGTCTCATCGTAATCAATACCTTCTTCTTGTGAAAACCCCTGAACAACCAGTCGAGCCTTGTTCTTAACAATGAGCCCATTTTCATCAGTTTTGTTCCTAAACACCCATTTAGTGCCTATTGCACACTTACCTGGGGGTAGAGGAACCAGTTCCCACACTTGCTGTTTCTTGAACTGAAGTAGCTCAAGCTGCATGGCTTCCACCCATCCATTGTCTTTCAAAGCAACATGATAGTTCTTTGGCTCTTGCTGACTGATGAAGAGAGCATAGAAGCACAAGTTAGACAATTGACTTCTGGTTGAGACGCCAGCATTGATACCACCAATGATTTGAGACATGGGATGATTCTTTAGTTCTTGGTGCACAATAAGATCAGTGCAAGTGTTTGTAGCCGGTTCAGCATCAGCAGATGTTGATTCGGATTCTTGAAACCAAGTATTAGATGGCAAATCAAACGATGTAGAGGAATCAGAAATCTCATCCGCATTTGTTGTGGATGGAGCTGCTGAAGGTACAGGAACATCAAGTTTAGCAGACTTAGGCAGTTGGTCACTGAACTTGAAAAGGTGAGTACTGATATCATCATCATCTTCTTCAGTACCACCAGGTGGAAGACTTGCTGCAGAAGATGATTTATCCACATGATCTGAACAACTGGAGTTTGATAAGGAGCATATTGCAGTATGTCCAGATCAAACAACTCCACAGGGTTTTGTGGAATTTTATCCTTAGGAGATTCATTGAATTTCACATGCAAGGTTTCTTCAACTATCTTTGTTCTGTAGTTGAAGACTCTGTACGCCTTGCAAGTGGATGAATAACCTACAAAATACCCTGCATCCACCTTAGGATCAAATTTGTGGAGTTGACCCTTTGTGTTAGAGAATGAAACAAGGACATCCAAAGGCTTTGAAGAATGAAATCAAAGGAGCCAAATGATGTAGAGCTTCATATGGAGTCTTCATCAACCTCTGATTTACTAACACTGTATTCTGCACATAGCAAGCTGTATTGACAGCTTCAGCCCAAAAGGTCAAAGGCAAACCAGAGTCAGCCAACATGGACCTTGCAGCTTCAATTAAAGTCATGTTCTTTCTCTCCACTACTCCATTTTGTTCTAGAGTCCTCGGGATGCTAAACTGCCTTTTGATTCCTTTTGAAAGGTAAAAATCATCAAGTGTATGGTTTCTGAATTCAGTACTATTGTCACTCCTTATACACTTGTGTAACATCCGTATTTTTTCAAGACTTAAACCCGAAACCTGAACCCAATTTGAGTCTCAATTACTAAAATTATTTTTTATAGTTTAAATGGATTTAAATACAACTTTCATTGTGGGTTATATATATACATTTTTTTTCTTTTATTATTTAAAACAACTTGTAACAATTTATGGAGAGATAAATATATGTATTTTTGCAAAGTTATAAAATATTATTAATCATTTTGCAAATAAATAATTAAATAGAAAAGTTTTACTAAAATTTATTAAGTTATAAAGTAAATTTTAGTAAACTTATAGAGTTCTTTAGTAGTTATAAGTTTTTATTATTGAAATTAAATAATTAAGATATAAAGTTTATAAGTTTATAAAAGTTTAACAAATAATTGATTTGGTTTATTATTTAAATGAGTTTTATAAAGTCTAGGGGGAATTTATAATTTCTAAAACTTAACATAAAAGCTTTATGCATGAAATAATAAATGAGGGATACTTCAGGGACTAAATGTGTAATTAACTAAAACCCAACCCCCACCCATTTTCTCTCCCCGATCTTCCGGCCGCCGGCCGGCGAAGTTCCGGCGCGGCGCCGGCAAGGTCCAAAACCCACCAAAACTTAGCGAAAACGATCCTAAATTGTTCCAAAATCATTCGTATACCTGTTTCGAACTTGATTGTATCATTTAATTGCCTTTACAAGTCGGTTACGAACCTCGAACAATCAAATAACCGTTGATCATCAAACGTAAACCATTCCACCATTAAACCTTAATAATAATCTAATTAATTCAACCCAAACGAACATCTATCTATCTTTATTCGATTGTTACTTCCAATTTCACCTGGAAAATACAAATCCAACACCAACGAGCAACATACAACTCGCGACCTGCAACTCAACGGGGATCCAGGTTCGGAGCTCTATTAAACCGAATTGATAGGGGGCTTTTGCTTACCATCATCCTTGTATTCTACCTGCAAATTTAATTGGATTAAAAACAACATTTGAATATTGAATCGACTTCAGGGCAGTCGCGATGTTCTTTGTTATTGTTCTAATCGATTTGACATCAATCCAGGTAATTAAAATCACACACGCATTCGATTTCATTCAAGGATTAAAAGCCCCATGTTTAATTTCATTACTAACATCAATCTGATGTTCAATTTGGATCAAAATCATACTAGGGTTCATACGAGTTAGGGGTTTCTTTACAGTTATGTTTTTAACAATTAAAAACCATTTCTTAGCATGGCTTCGACCCTGGTCTACTGGTTACATACTCACCCTCACAACCTTAGGGTCCCGGGTTCGAACCCGGGCACCCTCAACCCTATTTTTTTAGGCTTTTCAGCCTTTAAAAAAAATTATGAAAAATTTCTAATAATTATAAAACATCAGTTTATAAAATTTTAATTATTTTTTAAGACATTTAATTACTTTATGGTAATTTATTAAATCATATATTCTTATATTAATTTTCTTTAACAAAGGTCATACTTAGGCTATTTAAAAAAATAGATTTTAAGTAATAGTTTAACTCGCTAAATTATTATTGGTCCATAGGTTATCTTTAAATATAGTTTAATCATGATAATTATGAAATTTATTTACATTTTATAATTAAATCTCACAAATTATTATAAATGATTTTTATATTTCTCTGCATATTAAATTATTAAAATGATATATTTTTTCATTGGATTAAAACATATTTGATTTATTAACGTTGTTTAGTTATTAGAAACCCCAAATTCTTATTGAAACCCTAGTTCGCATTTAATCGTTAATGTTACCCTTGAACTTAACCTTGAAATATATATACGTTAGGGTCTTGTAAAAGGGAATCGTTGGAGCCTCGTTTAAATTCTTATCATCACCTTATATATACCATGTGAGTTTTTCTTGCCCCTTTTTACATTTTTCACACTATTTTGGGGTGATACATGATACTTATACATCGTACACTTATAAATGTTTGAGACTTGTAATGCACTTGCAATTCATCTTTATATTTTGTCATGGTTATTTGTGTGTTGTAAGTGATTATATGAGATACATAGTTTGTTTACAATCATTAACTATTGCTAGCCTGGCGACGTCTTAGATCTTTGGGCCTGACAAGCTTATTTGGTGCTAAAGTCGATGTATTGCCGACTCCTGATGACGTATGCTTGTTCATCATGGGAACCAAATACACTTAGCCAATCTTATATACTTGTAATCAAGTTGAGGTTTGGTTGTAACGATATGTGTTCTATAACCTTACTAACTTATAACCTATGACATGAATTGCTACTTGTAACCTTGTTATATTATGTATGAAAACCTTGAAAACTCACCAACTATTTTTAGTTGACCTTTTATTTTCATCATGTTTCAGGTTTGATGCTTGAAGATCTTCTTGTGCTCATATAGGACTTGGACCTAGAATAATTGAAAGTCTTATGTTTCTGGTTGTATCTTGATTGTTTTGTATTCACTTATGTGTCTTGTAATGTTTAATGAATAAAGATATCTAATATTATTTCAACTTAATTAGTTCCATGTGCTATGAGCAATCGTCTCCCATTCGTCCGCCCCTATTATTTCAACTTAATTAGTTCCAGGTGCAGGCTTCATCACAGTGGAACTCCTTTATTGATAAACCTCTCACTAAACGATTGTGGATCAACTGATTCATGTTTCTGAAATTGACATGACCCAGCCTTCTATGCCATAGTTTAGATTCCTGAAGAGAGGCTTTGGAGAACAGGCATGGATGACCCTTCAAATCAATCTTCTTTGACAAATCCAAGGCATACACTCTTCCGATCCTGTTGGCCTTCAGGAGAGTATGTTCATCCATTACCTTGTCAATCAGCCTCAGAACTTGGGAAGACAGAATCCTGCAGTTTTGGCTTGTGAAAAGTGCAGCATGCCCTTTATCACACATCTGACTAACACTCAGCAGATTATACTTGAGATTCTCCACATGGTTGACATCATCAAACCGGATTTGTCCATTAGACACATATCCTTTCCCAATGATGTAACCTCTGGCATCATTTCCAAATGAAACAAATCCCTTCTTTCCTTGAGAGTAGTCATTAAGAAGAGAACTGCTCCAAGTCATATGCATAGATCCTCCACTGTCCACATACCAGATGCTCCTTTGGCATGTTGAAGAACCCTGCATAAAAGAAAACTAGTTAGATTTTGAGACCTAAACATTTTTGGTTTTGGGTCTGTTTTCATCAACAGATGCAACCATAACTTGTTTCTTATGATTAACAGCTGATGAAGAAGGATATGGTGCTGAAATGGATTCTTTGGATTTGGGCTTGGAATGCCTATTCAGTGATTTGATCACAGGTGCATCTAGTTGGTTAACTCTCCCCAACAAATGCTGAACCATCATAACAAGTTGTGTCTGATTTGTAGCCAAAGCTTTCAGCCCTTGTGACATATCAGTACTTGTGTTTGATGAGTTCCTGTGATCCACCATTTCCTCCTTAAAATTAACAGACTTAGTCTGATGTTTATCATGAGGAGCACCATCAGCTGTTTTGTGATGAACCTTATCCTTTTTTTTAGATTTGGTTGAAGGCTTAGGTTTATCACACTGGAATGATTGCGGTACAAACTTGGTCTCAAACTTAGTTTTCATTTCATCCATCTGGATTTTAATGAGCTTATCTCTGTTGAGTTTGGAACCCTTTCTGTACCAACATTCATCAGAAAGATGATTGAATTTACCATATATTTCACATGGTTTATTCTTCATCTTGGATTGATCAACTGCTGATGTGGAAACTACTGAAGGTGTGCTCTTCAGTACTTTCCTCCTTTCAGTAATTTTGTTTAGTATTGAAGAATCTGTAACAACTGAAGAGTTGTTCTTCAGCTGTTCATTGTCAGCAGTTGTTAATCCATTTATTTCAGCTGATTTGAAATGCTTTTCAGTTGTTGTAACTTGCCCTTCAGTATTTAAGTTACTTTGAGGGACAACATCTGAAATACTCAGCTTCATGTGCTTATCAGTAGTTAACCTATAAGCCAATTGACTTGCTGAGGTATCAACCCTTATTTCATCTTGTGATTTTGGGAGATCACTTGTGGATGATGCACATGATAATATGGTTTGGAGATTGCTTTCACTTTTAGATTTCACTATTGGTTTAGGAGTAAAATCTGTTGGAGGTGCAATATGGTTGTAACCAATTCCAAACTTCACATTCGAAGCAGATTGCTTACTGAGCAGCATTTCAAATCCCTTGCAGGATGACACCCAGTGGTCAAACTCAACTTGGGTAACTACAAGTTTTTCTTTGAGTTCCTTATGGTTCTCAAGAATGACCTCTAGCTTAGCCTTTTCATCATTTAATTGGTATTTAAGCTTATAAATCTCATCATCTTTGTCCTTAAGGACTGACTCATATTCAGCTTTTCTTTTGGAAATAGTTTGCTCAAGCTCTAGATTTTGATTAATTACAGCTACATTTGCTTCTCTAATAGAGACAAATGCAACTATGCACGATTCAGAACGAAGCTTGGCCTTAGCCTCAGAGGATACCTGGTTACCTGTGAAGAGGATGCATTGGAGCATGAACTCTCAGTAGATTCCAGGGCCATGAGAGCTAGATTCCCAAAAAGATGTTCACCACCATGTTGACCATTACTAGCAAATAATTGCTCAGTACCAGAGAGATCATCTGGTAAACTGCTCCAGTCAACATTACCAGGGGTGAAAAAGCTGTGATGAGGTTGTGATTGAGATGGTTGAGGCTCAGGTAATGCTTGTGGTTGTTGTGTAGTAGGAACTTGAAATGGATTTGGCTGAGGCAAGTAATAGCAGGGATACGGATATGACATTGGACCCTGAGAGACAAAATATGCAGGCGAAACAGGTTGTGAATGATGACCAGAACTAGCAGGATGTTGCCCCCTGTTTTGTGGACTAGTGCTTGGAAAAGTCACAAAGGGTGCATAAGAGCTAGATCCAAATGATCTACACTCTCTTGCAAAGTGTCCAAGCCTTTGGCATTTGTGACACCTCAACTTACTCTTGTCAAAACCAACTTTGGTTTTGCCAGAGAGTCCTGGAATTTCCTGCCAGTCCTCTTGTAGAACTTCTGAGATCTAATATTAATCAAGGCCATTTGGCTCAGAATATCCATCTCTTCTAGATCATCATTAGCTATTCCTTTCAAATCATCCATGATAAAACATAAATTGTCACTATTACAGCCTGAGTGACTATCAACACCAACAAATGCATGATCAGAACTGTTTGAAGAGAAATCTATATGCTCATCATAATTACTTTCAGATGCCGCATATTCTGACGCATGACCAACCAAGGCAGTGTTCCCTGGTACAAAGTCATCAGTGAGCTTTCCTGATGATGCCAGTTTCCTTTTCTGCTCTATCTCTCTCTCAAATGTAAGCAGTTTCTCATGAAGTTGGGTGAGAGATAGTTTATCCAGATTTGCACTGGAGCGTAGGACAATAGTGTATGTGTCCCATCTCTCAGGCAGTGATCTGAGGAATCTGTTGTTCATCTAGCTATTGGTATATTCATGTTTGACCATTTTTAGCTCAGAGATCAAACAGGAAAAACGCTCAAACTGTTGAGTCAATGTCTCACCCTTCCTATGAGAGAATGTTTCATATTGTTGGGCAAGGATTTCTCTATTGTTTGCTAAGACCTCATCAGTTCCATCGAATTGTTTCTTCAGTGCCTTCCAGAGGTCATGAGCAGTTTCATGATGCATAAGCCCTGAATAGATTTCATTCAGCAGTGCCATGGCCAGAATTCCATGGGCTTTAGCATCAATCTCAAACAGTTTCCGATCTTCATCTGAGTATTGTTCCTTCTTTGGAACCATTTGATTGGTTTTCGGATTGTTCACCATAGGCTTATGTGGACCATGTACCACTGATGTCCAACAACCTGAACTGTTAACAGACAGGTGATGAAGCATTCTTCGTTGCCATATGTTATACTCAGTCCTAACCAGCATCGGAGGCTTGGTTGAAGAACCGGTATTGTGAGGGTCATTTGAAGGAGTAGTCATACTCAGTTTCAACCAAAATCAATTAAGTTTTAACAGATTTAGAACAGAACACAACAAACCAAATTGAACCAAGAGAAAACAGAAAGCAATAAAACGAAAGTAGCAGAAATTCAATTTAACTATAACCGATTCTTGCAAATATGCTAATTCAATCAAATGCAGATATCGATTAGTAGTTTCAATGATCAATTGTTAGATTGAACAATGATGAACCTGCTCTGATACCAATTGTTAGGATCAGTGATCTACGTTTGATTGATTAGTGAGTATTGCAGCGGAAATTAAACAATGAATTAGACAATTCACAAGAACATAGTTGATATTCAAGGTAAGAGCAAACGATTATAGAAAGAATTCTGCAAATCAAATATTTCATTCAATACGCGCTTTCGTGGTGGCAAAATGTCACACTTATAATCAGGTCAATCATCCCTTATATAAGAATGTCGTGGTGGAACATTCCTTATATAGGAGATGTGACGTCTGCTGATGTCATTTGATAGTGACATCTAACAGAATTATTCAGACTACTGAAAGTTAACACAACTACTGAAGATGTCAAAACAGCTGACATCTTCTTACAAAAATACTAAGTGTTAACTATCGCTACGACTACTGAAAAGAAAACTACTGAAACTACAACGACTGAAGAACATGCTCTTCAGTCGTTTTACAGATACTGAAACATAAAAGAAAACTACTGAAAGGAAACCATCACAACAACTGAAGAATGCTTCTTCAGCTGTTGTAACAACCTCTGAAGGCTTCAGTACTTGTACTTGAACTTCAGCTGTTGTTATCAGCTGTTGTCTTCAGTCTTTGTACTTCAGCTGTTGATCTTCAGTACTTTGGTCTTCACTTGTTGATCTTTAGACTTTGGTCTTCAGCTGTTGAAGTCTTCAGTACTTTAGTCTTCAGCTGTTGATCTTCAGACTTTGGTCTTCAGCTGTTGAAGTCTTTAGTACTTTAGTCTTCAGCTGTTGAAGTCTTCAGTACTTTAGTCTTCAGCTGTGATCTTCAGACTTTGGTCTTCAGCTGTTGAAGTCTTCAGACTTTGTAAAACAGCAGATCAAAAGTCTTCAGCAGTTGTTGTGATGTCTGTGGGACTTGGAGGTTTTTCTGATCAGGCTCAGTGGTTCTTTTGGTCCACACATGTTCTTAAAGATAAAGAAGATGAGATTTATAAGCTTAAATGCCAATTAAATGATGAAAAGGCTAAGCTAGAGGTCATTCTTGAGAACCACAGAGAACTCAAAGAAAAACTTGCAGCTACCCAAGTTGAGTGTGACCGCTGGGTACATCTGCAAGGGATTTGAAATGCTTCTCAGCAAGCAATCTGCTTCGAATGTGAAGTTTGGAATAGGTTACAATCACATTGCACCACCTACAGATTTTACTCCAAAATCAATAGTAAAACCTAAAGGTGAAAGTAATTTCCAAACCACATCATCATGTGTTTCATCCTCAAGTGATAACCCAAGATCAGAAGATGAAATCAGTGTTAATACCTCAGCAAATCAATTGGCTGATGGGTTAACTATTGATAAGCACATGAAGCTGAGTACTTCAGATGTTGTGCCTCAATGTACCTCAAGTACTGAAGGGCAAGTCAAAACATCTGAAAAGCATTTCAAATCAACTGAAATAAAAGGATTAACAACTGCTGATGAATCTATCATATGGTCTTTCAGGACAGAGAGAACAGCTGAAGAACAATTCTTCAGTTGTTACAGATCCTTCAGTACTTAACACAAGTACTGAAAGGAGGAAAGTACTGAAGATCACACCTTAAGTAGTTTCCACATCAGCAGTTGATCAATCCAAGATGAAGAATAAGCCATGTGAAATATGTGGTAAATTCAATCATCTTTCTGATGAATGTTGGTACAAGAAGGGTTCCAAACTCAACAGAGATAAGCTCATTAAAATCCAAATGGATGAAATGAAAAATGAGTTTGAGACCAAGTTTGTGCCACAGTCATCCCAATGTGATAAACCCAAGCCTTCATCCAAATCCAAAAAGAAGGATAGTGTTTATCATAAAACAGCTGATAGTGCTCCTCATGATAAACATCAGACTAAGTTTGTGAATTTCAAGGAGGAAATGGTATGCCACAGGAACTCATAAAAAACAAGTACTGATATGTCACAAGAGCTGAAAGATTTAGCTACAAATCAGACACAACTTGTTATGATGGTTCAGCATTTGTTAGGGGAGAGTTAACCAACTAGATGCACCTGTGATCAAACCACTGAAAAGGCATCCCAAGCCCAAATCCAAGGAATCCATTTCAGCACCATCTCCACCTTCATCAGCTGTTAATCATGAGAAACAAGTTATGGTTAAATCTGTTGATGAAAACAGACCCAAAACCAAAAAGGTTGGGTCTCAAAACCTAACTAGTTCTTTGTGATGAATGCAGGGTTCTTCAGCATGCCAAAGGAGCATCTGGTATGTAGACAGTGGAGGATCTATGCATATGACTGGGAGCAGTTCTCTTCTTAATGACTACTCTCAAGGAAAGAAGGGATTTGTTTCATTTGGAAATGATGCTAAGGGTTACATCATCGGGAAAGGATATGTGTCTAATGGAGACATCAGATTTGATGATGTTAACCATGTGGAGAATCTTAAGTATAATCTATTCAGTGTCAGTCAGATGTGTGATAAAGGGCATGTTGCACTTTTCATATGCCAGAACTGCAGGATTCTGTCTTCTCAAGTTCTGAGGCTGATTGACAAGGTATTGGATGAACATACTCTCCTGAAGGCCAACAGGATTGGAAGAGTATATGCCTTGGATTTGTCAAAGAAGATTGATTTGAAGGGTCATCCTTGCCTATTCTCCAAAGCCTCTCCTCAGGAATCTAAACTATGGCACAGAAGGCTGGGTCATGTAAATCTCAAAAACATGAATCAGCTGATCCATAATAGTTTAGTGAGAGGTCTACCAATAAAGGAGTTCCACTGTGATGAAACCTGCACTGCTTGTTTGAAAGGAAAACAACACAAAGTCTCATTCCCTCCTATTGAAGAACCTAAGTCCACTGCCTGCTTGCAGTTACTGCACATGGATCTATTTGGTCCTGTGAGAGTGATGAGCATGGCAAAGAAGAAATACTGTCTGGTAATTGTGGATGATTACTCCGGATTTGTATGGACTTTCTTCTTGCATTCAAAGGATGAGGTTGCTCAGACGATTATAAACTTTGTGTTGTATGTTGAAAAGCAGTATTCCCTATCAGTCAAGTGTATAAGGAGTGATAATGGAACAAAATTCAGAAACCATACACTTGATGATTTTTATCTCTCAAAGGGAATCAAGAGGCAGTTTAGCATCCCAAGGACTCCAGAACAAAATGGAGTAGTGGAGAGAAAGAACAGACCCTAATTGAAGCTGCAAGGTCTATGTTGGCTGACTCTGGTTTGCCATTGACCTTTTGGGCTGAAGCTGTCAACACAACTTGCTATATGCAAAATAGAGTTTTAGTAAATCAAAGGTTGATGAAGACTCCATATGAAGCTCTACATCATTGGCTCCTCTAATTTCATTCTTCAAAGCCTTTGGGTGTCCTTGTTTCATTCTCAACACAAAGGATCAACTCCACAAATTTGATCCTAAGGTAGATGCAGGGTATTTTGTAGGTTATTCATCCACATGCAAGGCTTACAGAGTCTTCAACTGCAGAACAAAGATAGTTGAAGAAACCTTGCATGTGAAATTCAATGAATCTCCTAAGGATAAAATTCCACAAAACCCTGTGGAGTTGTTTGATCTGGACATACTGCAATATGTTCCTTATCAACCTCCAGCTGTTGCAGATCATGTGGATAAATCATCTTCTGCAGCAAGTCTTCCACCTAGTGGTACAGAAGATGATGATGATATCAGTACTCACATTTTCAAGTTTAGTGATCAACTGCCTGAGTCTACTAAACTTGATGTTCCTGTAGCTTCTGCAGCTCCATCCCAACAAATGCTGATGAGATTTCTGACTCCTCTACCTTATTTGAATTGCCATCTCATACTTGGTTTCACGAATCTGGATCAACATCTGTTGCTGTTGAATCTGCTACAAACACTTGCACTGATCTTATAGTATACCAAGAGCTGAAGAATCACCCCATGTCTCAAATCATTGGTGATATCAATGCTGGTGTCTTAACCAGAAGTCAATTGTCCAACTTCTGCTTCTATGCTCTCTTCTCAGTCAGCTAGAGCCAAAGAACTATCATGTTGCTTTGAGAGACAATGGATGGGTTGAAGCCATGCAGCTTGAGCTACTTCAGTTCAAAAAGCAGCAAGTGTGGG